>OZ005607.1:17248373-17894087 GCA_963930655.1 Myrica gale
GGCGGCGATTTTCGACGACTTTTTTCGGGGCCGTTGGCTTGGAATTGGCTTCGTGGGGGAGATGCCTACACTCGGTGGCTTTCTCGGCACAATACTTTGCACGGCGGATTGTGTTTGTTTCACCCAATGCCTCTCACAAGCTTGTCGACAACAACAATTGAGCTGTGTAGGCTTACTCGCACACTGTCAATCCTTCCATGGGGTGCTACTCGAGACGGCTTTTATGGGGTCGAGCCTAATTTTTTGGGTGCTTCCTCGGTGACATGCTCGTACATGGTGGCTGTTGTTTGTTTCACCCACTGCTACATGCAAGCCAACCGATGGTGGCATTTGATCCATGATGGCTTTGCTCCCATGGGGCTTGTCTCGTCGTGACGATTTATGTGATGTTGTTGACTTCATGGGGGTCGAGCCTCATGCTTGGTGTTCTTGAGGTGTTGCCTGCGGACGGCGGAGGGTGCTATTAAGCCCTCGATGCATGAAAGTGGGCATGCCGACAATGGAACCCAAGCTGGTATGGCTTGGCTTTCGTAGGGTTGATCCCCCACTTATGCTCTCATGGGGTTTGATCCCTCATTGGTTTCCTTCATGTTGGCGTTTATTTTCACACCTAGCGGTGCCGGTTCGGCGCCATTCGATGCTTCCACAAGCTTAGCTAGCCTCGCGGTTGGTTTGGTTGTGGTTCGTTCGGTGGTGTTGTGGCTTGGTGTACGTAGCGTGTGAGTGGTGTTAGGGTTGTATGGATTGGTAGGCTTCATGCTTGCGCATCAAACTATCTGTTCGGTGGTGTTAGGGTTGTATGGATTTGTCCCAAGCATGCATAGCGCTTGGGCATTGCAAGGGTTCATGTATTGCATACCTAATTCGATGGAATTCGCCCCTCTCGTTGCCACCTTCCTTTTTTATGCTCTTCTTGTGGGTGTTGGAACGACCATAAAGTCTTCCAGGTGTTTCCGTGCAGGCCTAATGCCTTCGTGTTGGCTTGCCATGGACCATATGGGTGTACTCGTGCTCTCGGATGCGGAACATGTAATGGGTGTGTGGCTTTTGGCCTCCGTTTGCCCAAACCTAGCATCACACGCACGATTGTTGTGCCCGCGCTGTGAACTTCCGTATCTCCGGGTGCGGTAAGGTCTTTCCGCGGTGCCGACATCAATAAGGAATGCTACCAGGTTGATCCTGCTAGTAGTCATACGCTTGTCTCAAAGATTAAGTCATGCATGTGTAAGTATGAACTAATTCAAACTGTGAAACTGCGAATGGCTCATTAAATCAGTTATAGTTTGTTTGATGGTATTTGCTACTTAGATAACCGTAGTAATGCTAGAGCTAATTTGTACAACAAACCCCGACTTCTGGAAGGGATGCATTTATTAGGTAAAAGGTTGACCCGAGCCTACTGTCATGATAACTCGACGGATCGCAAGTCCATCGTGTCGGCGACGCATCATTCAAATTTCTACCCTATCAACTTTCGATTGTAGGATAGAGGCCTACTGTCACCGTGATGTGCGGCACAGCCGGGCAATGGCATGAGTGGCGACTTGTACACTGCCAAGCTTCTTGGCATGAGGGGCGGCATATCCAGCTGGTTCGAGTAGGGGCACTTGAAAGGCCTCAGCAAGATGGACTTGCTGGGCAAGGCATGGCACGATAGACCTGCCACGGAAGGTCGTTGGCTAGGCCTTGATGCGTGCATAGACCACTGGCAAGGCGCACAAACACGTGGGGGATCTGCCAGGGGCGCGCTGATAGAGACATGGGCGTGCTGACAGTGTCATGGGTACATCATTAGACGCTAGAGGCATGCTGACATATGACAAGGGCACACTGACAAAGTATAAGGCATGCCAGAGGGAGCCAGGTTGCTCATGATTGCAGCAGAGGCATGGGCAGCAAAGCAATTTGAATTTGGCGCTGCAGGGCATTGGCGTGCTTCAGTAGCCTTGCCAGGCGCGGGGTTGCGCCCGAGCTGTCTACATGGGCTGCCATACTTGCTGCAGGGCATTGGCGCATCAGTAGCCTTGCCAAGCGCGGGGTTGGCGCCCAAGCTCTCTACATGGGCGTTCATTCCTTCTGCATGGCTTTGCCAGCAAGCAACAGCCAGACAGGCACCTAGGCAGACCATCATTATGCCTGGCACACAGGCAGAGTTGCAAAGGCATGGCACACCTGCTGCAGAGCCTGACAGCAAGCAACTGCAGGGCAAGCAGTTGGCTTGCTCGTCCAACACACTTTCTGAAGGCTATAAAAACGTGCCTTGGACCCTTGCTGGAGGGGGGATAGAGCTGGAAAGTGTTTTATGCTTGTATTGAGAGCAGAGAGTTGTCTTAAGTGTAAGCCTTGAGTGTCATTTGGCTAGTGGTTCAGTTTGCTGTAAGAAACCCAGTCTTTCCTTGTACATCTTTGTTAATATACAAGAGTGTAAAGGTTGGAAGGATTACTCCAGTAAATTTGGGCTTTCATTGTGCTTGTCTCTCGACCCTAACCCTTGGTGATTCTCATTGGTTACTGGCTGAGACTAGACTTGGTGTCTAGTGCCAGCACGTGGAAAAAAAAGTTGTACGAATTAACCTCCCTATGACACCTACAATGTTGGTGACAGATGATGGAGAATTAGGGTTTGATTCCGGAGAGGGAGCTTGAAAAACGGTTACCACATCCAAGGAAGGCAGCAGGCGCGCAAATTACCCAATCCTGACACGGGGAGGTAGTGACAATAAATAACAATATCGGGCTCTTACGAGTCTGGTAATTGGAATGAGTACAATCTAAATCCCTTAACGAGGACCATTGGAGGGCAAGTCTGGTGCCAGCAGCCGCGGTAATTCCAGCTCCAATAGCGTATATTTAAGTTGTTGCAGTTAAAAAGCTCATAGTTAGATCTTAGGGATGCTCATGCAATGTGATTTCTGCCTAGTGCTCAGAATGTCAAAGTGAAGAAATTCAACCAAGCGCGAGTAAACGGCGGGAGTAACTATGACTCTCTTAAGGTAGCCAAATGCCTCGTCATGTAATTAGTGACGCGCATGAATGGATTAACGAGATTCTCATGTGCTTGTCTACCATCCAGCGAAACCACAGCCAAGGGAACGGGTTTGGTAGAATTAGCTGGGAAAGAAGACCCTGTTGAGCTTGACTCTAGTCTGACTTTATGAAATGACTTGAGAGGTGTAGGATAAGTGGGAGCTGAAAGGCAAAAGTGAATTACCACTACTTTTAACGTTATTTTACTTATTCCGTGAATCGGAGGCGGGGCATTGCCCCTCTTTTTGGACCCAAGGACCGCTTCGGCGGTTCGATCCGGGCGGAAGACATTGTTAGGTGGGAATTTTGGCTGGGGCGCCACATCTGTTAAAAGATAAAGCGGTGTCCTAAGATGAGCTCGATGAGAATAGAAATCTCGTGTAGAACAAAAGGGTAAAAGCTCGTTTGATTCTGATTTCCAATACGAATACAAACCGCGAAAACATAAGGGCAAGGATTATGTGGTGGCAGAGAAGCACCATGCTATGTCCATGGGCTGCTTCATTTGTGATGGACAGGGCACGTGATTTCCCAAAGCGGAAGAAGATTTCTGCCTTGGTAAAAGATAGCACCTCGGTTGAAGATGATGCTGGAGCCCACGCTCGAGTAAATCCTATCCAACTCCAGTTAAATGCCCTTAAGGCTGGGGCACATACGGAGTTGATCTATGTACCTCTGCGTGGAAACGCCAAAGAAATCATGGCGATGCTTGACACTAGTGCCACCTACAATTTCATGTCAGAGAAAATGGTGGCAATGCTTGGGCTTAAGGAGAGAAAATTTCCAAGCTAAATAAAGGTAGCGAATTCATAGGTCCAATCTATGTTGGGAAAGGCCTCGGGAGTCCTCTTGGAAAATTTGATGTATGAAGTTTTTCACGAGTTTATTGACTTGTTTGTTGTAGTTTACCTAGATGACATTATTTTCTATAGTGGCTCAATTGGGACACCTTCGTAAGGTGTTTGGCAAGCTGCGATAGCACAATATCTTTGTTAAGAAGGAGAAGTGTGAGTTTATCCGAAATGAGATCATGTTCTTAGGCCACCGCATCCAAAAAAGAAGTGTGAGGATGGATGAGAGGAAGGTGGAAGCCATTTTGGAGTGGCCTGAGCCTCGGGAAGTGTCTGGGCTATGTTACTTCCTTGGACTTGCGAACTACTATCGCTAGTTCATTAAGGGATACTCTAAGCTGGTGGCACCCCTAACGGATCTCCTAAAGAAGGACCAGAGCAGGCTGTGGTCTGAGAGATGCGAAGAGGCATTTGATAAGCTGAAGGTTGTTGTGTCAATAGAGCTTGTATTGTGACTTTTCAAATTCGAACTACCTTTCAAAGTTCATATTGATGCCTCTGACAAAGCCATCGGTGGGTTGTTGGTCCAAGTGGGACACCTTGTTGCATTTGAAAGCCATATGCTAAATGAAGTTGAGCAACAGTATTTAGCTCATGAGAAGGAGATGCTGACAGTAGTTCACTGCTAATGGTTTGGAGAGTCTATCTCCTTGGTACTCATTTTGTGGTTCACACTGCTAATATGACAAACACCTACTTTCACTCCTAGAAAAAATTGTAACCCAAGCAAACTCGGTGGCAAGAGTTCCTCAAAGAGTATGACTTTGTGTGGGAACACAAACTGGGGAAGCATAACTAGGTGGCATATGCACTAAGCCGCCAACATATGGTTGAGTATGTGAATGTCCTCACCTCCTTGCAATTTGATTTTCTTGATAGGGTGATGAGTGTTCGTGATGATCCCACTTATCAGAAGATAATTGCCGATGTTCAAGCTAAGGTCATAAGGTGGTACCGATTGGAGGATGACTTACTCATTTATAAAGGTAACCAACTCTTTATTCCAATGGGGAAGTTGCAGCAGAACCTCTTGCGGGAGACGCGTGATGCGAAGTGGGCAGACCACCTTGGTCGGGAAAGAATGATGGCTCTTGCGTCGATCTTACTTCTAGCCTAAGATGGAGGAGGATGTGGAATTTTACGTAAAGACTTGTCTGGTTTGTTAGCAAGTCTAATTGAGGGAAGCATGTAGAACTGCTTCAACCTCTTCATATTTGAGAGAAGCCATGGTTTTTCGTATCCATAAACTTCATATTCGGGTTCCCTAAGAAAAAAAGGGAAAGGGTTAGTCTTTATAGTGGAAGACCAACTGACTAAGTATGCAATTTTCATTGCAGTCCCAAAGTTTTGCATGGCTAAGGTAGTAGCCGACCTCTTTTTCAGGTATGTCATCAAGTACTTTGGAATGCTTGAAGATATCATCAGTGATCAGGATCCTTGGTTCATTGGCAGGTTCTAGACCCTATTGTTTAAGATGTTAGGTTCAGAACTGAAGTTTTCTATTTCAAATCATCCACAAACCGATGGGCAGGCAGAGCAGATGAATGCATTGCTGGAGGAGTACTTCCAGCACTATGTGTCGGCGAGCTAGAAGAATTGGGCCGAGTTGTTGGATGTTGCCCAATTTGCCTACAGCCTATAAAGGTCTTCCTGTGACATTTCATCATCTCATTAATGAAAAATATTGACATGGAGTTTTAAAGAGGCATCACCACCAAATCACCTCTAGTTAGAATGTACCATATTTAAAAATAGTACAACATATAATAAAATCTAAAAAAATTATTAAAATTAAAAAAATATATAAAAATAAGGATAAAAATATTGGTTATTAGTCACAATGAGAATAAAAAAAATGAGATGGATAAGCAAGAAGATCAAATATGAGCACGGAATGAACAAGCAACGATCAATTCATTGGAAGTGGCTCAAAAAGTGAAGACTCAAGTCATTAGATTAATCTTTGTATTTCTAAGCTTCATTTTTAACAAAGATTTGAACCATACACTTACATATTTTTCAAACCTTGCATAACCATTTTCTTTCACATGTTTGATGATCAAACTTAGAATACATTTTTCAGCAAAATCAGACTAAAGGATCCATCCTTAGATCTCGGGAAAACCTATTCTTCTATACCACTGCCCACCCATGAATGTTTAAGGGGTCCCGCCCCCTACGGAATTCATTTATTTGTTGGCTCCCTCCCCACTTGAGTCATTTGAAAAAATACACGATTCCATCCCACCACCTGATCGATCCTTATGTCTTAAGTGGTTTCAAATTATTCTTATACAAACTCTCAAACCTTATTTATACTTTTGGAGAGTTGGTTTCTGGAATTGAGATTTCAAAAAGGTTAAAAAAAGCTTTAAATTTCAAATGGCTGCAATCTTAAGATGAAGCAGTTGACCAGGTTCTATAAACTGATCGACCGGTCATGGATTGCTTAGTGTAGCGGTCGATCAGCCCTGTTTTTAAAGGAACAACTGTTCTGAATTTTTAACCATTGGGTGTGATGGTGACCTGCAGCAGTCGACTGGTTGATATAAAAGGTCGAGCAGGTTACCTCATTCATCATGACCCAAAAAAATTCTACATAAATCATAGAAAAGATTTTGCCACCTCATTCATCATGCTCAACAACTTAAAAATAGTCCTAAATAAGTGAAAGAGGAGCCTAACGGATGCTTTGCGACGTTCGAGAATACCTCTATAAATACTTACAAATTAAGAATTCTTCAAGTTAAATCAAATTAAGAATTTTCTTGATTTTTCTTTTAAAAAAATAACAGTTATACGCGTTGGATGTCCATTTTTATGACTTTTGCATTCATTTTTATGACTTTTGCATTTAAGGATGTCCAACACCTGTAGCTTTTATTCGCCTTTTTTTTTCCTTTTCTTCTAAACAAGAGTGATTTTTTTATGTTGACTTGTGCGAAGATAGAGTAGATATTGAGCCTACAAGAATTTCTTATAATTTATTTTTCATATTAATCTTCTCTTTGAATTACATCAGTGGATTATAATGAACAATTAATATGCTTATAAAACAAAATACATGTATAAAATTGATGATACCAAAATCAGACTAGACGGCCCAAGGCAGGAAGGGTAATGGCCAGTTGGCCATCGCAGGAAGGGTCAAAGCCCAATGACCGCAACACGTAACCTTTTCCAAACGGAATGAGACATTCGTGATTAGTACAAATTGATGTCCTTAGGAGCAATTTCTACTTTGTTCAACATTCGTGATTAGTACAAATTGACACTCCTCATTTCATATTTGACAGACCCAATAACACAATACTAAACATGCAACTGGATATAAGATTTGTATGTAAAAAAATAAATGCATACACTTATCAAATTTTATTTTCCTCTTGAAAATAAATGCCGTGTCACCCAAATGGCCTCTCTTTCCTCTTCCACGTCCCTTCTTGTATGTTCTTTTTCCTTTCCCTCATCCAGTTGTTCGGGTCTACAAACCAAAGAGCTATATAGCAAACCATATTTCCCCGCATGGGGAGGGTTTCTTGTAGTAGAAGAATTGAAGACAAGGATGTAACAAAACTAGTACAACCCATTACATGCATAACGGTAATTAGGTCGCCTAGGCTCCTATTTAGAACACTTGTCAGCAACAGTCCAGAGTATTAGTAAGGCAAATCTCTAGTCGCAAGTCAGCTATATGTATTCCATTTTCCCAAATCAGATAAAAAAACCAAAATAAAGAAAAAAGAATTGAACAAAACAGCAAGGAAACGATCTGAAAAAAAAATATATAAAGGGAATAAGAGGAGCAAAGGAACCTTTTCTTTTCTTTTCTTTTCAAATGCTGTTTACCAAAATTAAATTCTCTTTCTTTATTTTAATTTTATTTTATAAATTTATTTGGCAAAATTAAATTTCTTTCAAATGGGATGGAATGCTATGTACAAGAACAAAACTTTTACAACCTTAGATGGCAAAAGAAATGGGGAAAAGCAAAAAGATTTAAACAAAGAGATTGCACTTTAACCCCACGGATGCTAATTAATAAACCTAAACCATGGTTGGCCAGAGTACGTGGCTACGAACCACGGTGTCGGGGTTTGAATCCCTCCTCGCCCACAACCGGCCAAAAAGGGAAGGACTGCTGCTGTTCTCCAGTCCACACAGTGTTACGAATTCAAAAGCTTATCATTTGACCTTTTTGCTTTTAGAGATTACATCAAAGATTAACAGCTCAAATCAGGAATGAAAGGATAACTAAACATCACAAATTTAATCTTTCGAAAGTGAAGAATATTCAAGTTCCAAACACAGAATCAAAAAAATATGGAGAATGCAAGATGGTCTGAGAGGTTGAGAGTTGTTGAAAAATTTGGCTTCATTTGGGACTATCTTTTTTGTCTTCTGCACTCTGATATGACAGTCACTATAACTTGATCATAAAACAGGATTGTATTCTCTTCTCAAGTCATGCATTATACTCAACATCGTGTTACCCCATCTGAATAAAAGGAAAAAGAATCTGCTGACAATGCATCATACTGTGCTTAATAGCAACCCAGATGTGACCAGATAGGTATGTTTTCTGAGAGGTTGTGACTATCCATTTACATCCTCAAGTGTAGAACATACTAAGAACAAACTCAAAACACATAGTACAGCTCAGTTGATAGATACCCTATTGAACAAGGTAATAGCCCATAAATCTAGCCTCCTCTTGTAAGATACTTGTAAAAGTAAATTATCTCGTAGTTGTTTCTCAACATTAACAGTCGACTCTCCTCTCTTTTATTATGGAGAAGGGGGGAGGGGGGGGGGGGGAAGACAAAAAAATGGGAGACCCCTTTTGCAACCTGAAAAACTATACTAAAAGCAAGATCAAAATAATATGAGAATGTGATATATTATTATGGGCCTAATTGTCACTCCTTGGCCCCACCCCAATAACACGCCAAGAAAGTGCAAGCAACACTATGCTCCAAAAAGACTAGTCCAGGTTCACTTTAAAGCTCCTAGGAGACATTATAAGACCAGTCTCAGAAAATAAGAATTTTATGTGGAACTTACATTTATACCATTCCTTTTTCATCTCTTCCAATTTTTTCCACTTCAGGTAAATTTCAGAGATCCTTTACAATCCTCTACCCCCTTTAATCCCCTAGCGTCCTCGTCAAGGCCCGCTAAGCACTTGGAGATCCCCTTTTGGTAACAACCCCATAGGAACTGCCTCTTGTCCCCAACAGGCCAGCACAACCACCAAAGAACCAAACCACAATCCAATGCAACCCCCAAAGAATCCCCTCCTGTCTCCCTTTCCGTGATTGCAGCTTCTAGTTAAATTAGCAATCAGGAATTTATTGACTTCGGTAGTTTTGGATCAAGTAATCTGGTTTGTGTGCTTATGTTGAGATCTACTACGAATTTTCAGCATTTCGTTTGTTGAATTATGTTGAATTATATAGGCTGGTTTAGAAAGTATGTGGATTTTGGATGACAATTTATAGTTTAATCTGAACTACAGATGGGAGGCTCTTACAATTTCCTAAACTCTGGGGCCTAAAGTTGATGGGTTTAGCTGAATTATAGATGGGTTTTGTTTGCTCTTGTGAATTGCACGTTAAAGTAGATACTCTCAAGTGTAGTGATTTCGTTGACTCAGTATCCCAAAATACCGAACAAAGCTTTAGATATTCTGTTTCTTTTCCAGTCACATGTTTTGTATGTGTCTTTGTTTTAGTTTCTTTTCTTTACCTGCGTCAATCTCTATCAATGTAGAAATTTTCTGTCTATTTTGACTTTTCTCCAGAACCAATGGATAAATGATTTTGATACTACTCAAAACATCTAAAAATGCTTTTGAACTCGTTTTCCAGTTCCAGCCTAACAGACTAAAACTTGGTAATTTTCAAATAAAATGTTTCCACAAGAATCTTGTATGTCGAAACAAAAGTCATGGTGTTTTCTTCAGTTCTAACCAAGTTTTATTGATATCCAAATCTCTATTAGTTCAGAAACAAACTGTTAAAGCAGATATTTCCAGCTTCATTCTGCTTATTCCCTCGGTCTCTTTTGGGTATGTGGTGTGTGTTTGTAGCAACTGGACACTTACTACTTCGTGATCATAAAACTAATAGCTCCTCTCAAGAACTGACCTCAGATAGTTCAAACATATTTGATCATACCATTCACTTAATAACCAAAGCAATTTAGAATTTTCCAGATTATAAACCAAATCCTCATAAGGTCCATCTCTTTATTGTGATCATCCCATTGTAACTACTCCCAAAAATAAGCTAGAAACTTATATGATGTTCATCACAATGGTCAGCATATGGAAGCTGAAAGAGATGTCTTGGGGCCAAAGTCTCTAATTTACACTGAAATGCATTGCAAATAGAGTAATAACAATGAAAGAAATACTTGGGCCATCATAATAGATGGAAGATGCTGATTCTCCATTCGGGTGCTAAGAAACCTAAGAAAACAAAACACCTAACTGCTAGTACTTCACGTTAATGGTAAGGTGAATGCCAAGATGTACTCTATAAGAATTCCACTTTGTTGAAATTAACACAAGCTATCGCCATTCTTACGCTGTCTTCCTACAAAATTACAGAATAAGCACTATCTACTACTGCAGGTCAAACTACGAAACTACAACATTCAGAAGTATAACTTTGTAGTTTGCATTTGTATACATTTTTCAATAACCAAGAATGAAGCCACAATAAAATGAGAGCTTCCATCTCAAGCAGACTTCAAGAGTTTCTCCAGCAGTAAATGAAACAAAACAGGTTCACATATTAAAAAAAACGGGTGCATCTGAAACTGAAGAAAACAGAACTAGCATCTGATTGTAAGCTCTTAACTTGTTCAAGGTAAATTTTTGTGTGGAAACCTGTTTAGAGAAATCACCAGCATCAGCCAGATATCACTATTAACAGGGACCTGAACAACCGAGTGTGCTTGAAGGGATCAAATTTGACCCACTACAAGATCTAGGACAAGAGAATAATCACTCAGGCGATAATATGGTCATTGGCGTGTCACACACGACCAGTAAATAACACTCCCTTTCTACCTCAACATTTCCAAAGTCCTGTCAATTATATAGGTTGCCTCCTTGTGCTTGGTGGATTCGGGTGGATTGCCTTCAACAAAGTGCAAAGAACCAACTCTAAAGCTCAAAAAGACACTTTTAAGCGACACACAAACTAATTGAATTGGGTCTTTCACGGATAATAATCCGAGACAACTATGACTAGCAGTATTGCCTCCTCAGGAACTAGCTCAACACAACGCCGAACATCAATTCTTATCACTACAAGAAGTTCATCAATGTAGCATTATCAGTATTACAATTTTGAACAGCCACTATGACCATTGTTATCACTGACATCAAGCCGCTATGGCGCTCAACAAACTTAACCCACAATTTGACCCCTATTCCACTCTCATTTTCCCCAGCAATCACAAAAACACATCGTTAATCATCCAAATGCAAAAACAATAGAAGCAGAAAGCAGTAAAAAGGAATCACATAACAAGTAAAACAATCCATAGAAAAGAGTAGGAACTTCGACATAACCCCTGTAATAAATCTTGAAAGGGCAAATCTTTTCTTAAAGCAAAAACAAAGAAGCCCACGGGGAAACAACACAATGGCAGTCTCTTATCCCAAAAGAGCGGCGCAAATTTATTGAATGGATGGCGAAGAAGCAGCAGCAGCGACGCAATTGTATAACACTACATGAAGGGGAGGAAATTAGTTGGTGTCCCAGGGTTTGGGCTCGGGGACCGCGACGACCATACCTTGGAGGTCGTGGGTGAGGACGACCTGGCACGCGAGACGGGAGTGCTTGTTGAGAACGCGTGCACGAGAGTTGCGTTTAAGCACGTACTCTTCGTCGTACGAGCGAGGGGGGAGCTTCTCGAGCCATTCCTCGGCGATGCTGACTTCGCACTCGGCCGAGCAGGCGTCGATCTCCTCATGCCGGTGGGAGGCCGGCTCGATTAGTCCGCTGTTGGTCAGCGCTTTCAGAAGGGTGTGCCCCGACAGACCCAGCACCGGCCGCTTATTGCCGTCCGGGTCGATAGCGAACAGGTTCACGATGCGGTCTGACACTTTCTTTGAGCTCGAGCTGGAGGCGGATACGGAGCTGGCGGTGGCGGAGGAGCGAGTGATCAGGGATTTGGAGTTGATCCGGGCGGAGAGTCTCTGTAGGCTTAGCCTGGTTGTCATCGCCATTGCCGCAGTTGCTTTTGGGAGAAATCTGTAAAATGGCAATGCTTCCTTTCTTGTATCCTTGTTCGTTTTTTATTTTCAGCATAGAGAATAAAAGGAAACATTTTCTTTTAAGCAGGCCTTTGGAAATGTGTTCTCAGCGCAAAAGAGTTATTAATTCATGGATAAAAATAGTTATTTATAATATACAGAAGGCAGATCAAATGTGTTTGCAAATTAAAATTTTGATAATATAGGAGTTACTTTTAAGATGAAGAGAGGTGATTTGATGGAGAGATAGTAGTTATTTTATTAGATAATTTTAAAAAAGTAAACACTTTTTAAACACATTTGATAATTAAGGTTAGAAATTTATCTTTTTACACGAAATGTTTTAATTCTTCACACATTCTAATAATTTTTTTAATAAAAAAAATGTACAATTTGCACTCCTATATATGAGGGTGTTGACACATTTTACCCCAATGTTTTATTTTTGAGACATTGAGCTCATTATGTTATCTCCCCAGCGATTTGCACTACAGAGTGGAATTAGGCGTCAAATCAGACAGTAATCATATATGTTATTGTCATTACTAAGATATTGAGAGAAAAATTTGCCTATAAAGACAATAAATGTATGCCTTCGTAGAGAACAATGTAGGTAAACATTATTTGAAATTTAAGAGCGATACAGTAATCTAACAGAAACTGAGGTCACTTGAAGAAGGGAAGAATAATCGTATTTGGTATGTGATGGATTATAATCTGACCGGCACAACCCATTGAAATACACTGCTCCATCCCGTCCAAGACCACATGAGCCTTCTAAACCCCAACCCGCATAAGCTAATCCCTTCATGATTCAAAATAAAACAAGGAGTCCTGAATCCCATATCTCTTTTTCGGCTCCAACTCTTGCTGATTTTGGCATCCAGTATGTACTGAGAAGAGTTATAACAACCAAATAAGATCCAGTTTTCCGTGTTTTCTCAGCAACCAAAACGGATCTTTGTTCTCAGTGTTTTCTCAGCAGCGAAGTAAGATCTACTTCTCCAAGTTTGCCAACAGATTTGGATTTGCTTATCCTTCTCATAACATCACTGTTTGCATTTCAACGTTGATGATGTTCGTACTTGGCTTGCAGTCCGAAGACTACGAGAGACTTTTTTTGAAGAGTTTACCTGTGATTGGGACTTGCAGTGGACAACAGCACTTTTAACTTGCCAGCGCTAAAAACAGACTCGGAGTGGGGTAGGAACAGTTTTGTTCAGGGTTGGCTTTGGTAAGTCGTTTTCGTATAGTAATGGTGCTATTTAATAATAGGGGCACCACTTTCTAATGCCAGTGTGATCCTTATTCCTATAATCTTGTCTCCTTGTCCACTCATACACAACTTTCATCTCTCGAGCACCAAGAAAAACAAAACAAAACAAAACCAAAAACGTAACAGAGAGAGAACAAAATTATAGTTTGCTCTTCTGTCTTAAGTTGCTTTTGGAATTCTTCGAAGAGCAAGAAGGGCAATGTGATTTACACAAAAGTAAAAGGAGAGGAATCCAAATTTTTTTTTCTTGTGATAATTGGGGTTTGTCTGAAACTTCGTCTTGCACAAACTTTGGTTCTTTATGCGGCTCTGTACTACAACAGGTCTTTGAACCCGGATCTAAACTCAGAGTTGAACCCAGAACCGAGAATGAAATCCCAGAACAAACAATCCCTAGGAGACCCAAGACATTCATTATCGATGGGTATGACATAAACTCGCGAGCATGGAAATTAGTAACCTAAAACCAAGGATATGTTCGGTTTGAGTAAAAATGTAGGATTTTAGGGAAGTTTTGAATATTTATGTTGAATAGTATTTTATTGGTGTTTGTGTAAAGTGAAGAGATAAATGATTTGATGTAATTGTTTAATAAAAAAGTATTAGAGTTATGTGAAAAAATATAGAGAGAAATTTTATGTTGAATAAAAAAGTAAAAAGTTGTTGGAGATTGTGAAAAATGTATTGGTGTTTGTATTTAAATTATGAATATGTTCGGTGATAATTTTATGAATTTATTTGAATTTTGAAAAAATCCAAGAAACGAACGTAATCCAAGATTATTTTGAAAGCTCAAGCTCGGTATTGACTTTTGATGGGTGAGAAATAAATTGGTCCATTTAGCCCCGGCTCAGCCCAAAAACCGTAAAGAAAAGACCCCAGCGTAAGAAAGCTAAGGCAGCAAAAATAGGCTCAAGGGCCCATAGTGGACTAAAAGCTGCCTCCAATCCACTTAAAAAATAAGTCGTTTCAGATGATGGCCCAATGGGGCGTGTCAGCCCTAGGTTGCCACCCCTAGAGTAGCCTGCCATAACAGGTTCTCCTCAGCACTACAACATCGATTTCAAGACTACGGTGTTTGATTGCCCGGCACTTAAAATTTTTGGAACGATTAAAAAAATTATAAAATAATCTCTTTAAATTAAATTATTATTTTTTATTATAAGATTTATTGAAATATTCTTTTTTTTTTACTTTTTCACTAATTCTTATATTATAATTTTTTTATCACCTAAAAATTTTAACAATCAAACACCACTGACCAAAAAATAGTGAACAACAGAACCACTGAAGGGCGGTTGCAAGTTGTCTCGTCAGCCGTATATTGTGCCGCTTGTCACCACTTTGTGCAGGGATAGACTAAAGTTCATCCCGCATACAGGGCTGGTACACATTCGAAAAAAACAAACATCTCTCTCACTCCTTATTCTTGATTGGAACGTCATATAATCTCTAGAGGCTGATCCCACATGAAAGCTTCGTTCACTCTTTCCTTTTTTGCTTCGCATGCTTTCCTCCTCCCACAGTTTGCCAGCAGTCAAATTCTCGCCCATAAGACCTTCCTTCGTTCACTCTTTCCTTTTTGGTCTCATCAACTTTTAACAAATTCGTTATTGAAGTACAATTTTAAACATCTATGTGGTTCATATTCTAGACATATGGGTAATTTTGTCCACTAAAAGTTAGTTGACTAAGAGAAGACATGAATTTAGAGTTATCTTGACACCTATAGTTTGCAAAGTTTTGGTAGATGAAAGTACGTATATGTCTAAAAATTAGACCACAAAAATCGGTCCATTTAAAGTTATATTCCAGAAATTGATTTGTTAAAAGTGAATACAATATAGACTTAATTAATAATTAAGCCTTTAAGTTTTGATCTTCAAGTTCAATGTTTGACAAGTATTATTAATTAGTAACTAATTGTTTACAACGTGATCCTTCATGTAGGATGTTTGCAATACTAATTAAGTTCGTCCCCCAGCGGTGGAATGAGATTTAATTTTGGGAAATAATTATAATTTTATCCTCTATTTTTAAGGCCTAATTACCTTACACATCCCTGTAGTATTCGAATTTTGCAAAATCATCCCTGGGTAATGATTTTAACTGTATAATCCTTGTGGTATTCTATTGAAGCAAATCAGTCCCTCCGACCATTTTTTGATGGGCACCCGAGGGAATCAGGCCTATGTGTCATTTTATCTCCAAATCATTATGCCACATCAGAAAAAAAAACCAACGTAAATGCCTTGTCATCATAGCAAGACACGTTGGTATAAATAAAAAGAAACAAAAAAAAAACTTAACTGGTTCCTTTGACAGTCAGCTCTCCGTAGACAGCCTCACTACTACTACTCTGCTCACTCATGCTGCGAAGAATAAGCTAGAGACTATAAGTGACCTATCTATCTCTCTCTCCCTCTCAATGTCGATCTCTCTCTCTCTACCTGTCTTCTAAGCTGTTCTGATGTCCATTCTTGGGCTTCAGAACAAATAGATATGGTAGTAGAGAGGACCACAAACATATCAAGGGAATACATTAACTCATTTATTATCAACATTCTCTTCTGCGTCGGTGTGAATATGTGTCTGTTGGTTTAATTTTCCAAGTGTAGCCATTTGGGAAACATGAGGGAAGATCATGTTTATGTTAGATGAGTTGTCATGACGTCGAACTTAGGTCTCAAGAATTATACACAATTTAGAAGGAGGACAAAGCCTATTGTTTTGAGAATTTGCCTCAAACCAGCTTAGAGCTCCCAGGGTGTGAGACCCCGTATTACATTTTGCTATTTACGCTATGTATTTTTTCTTGGATTTAGATTTAAGGGGCTGTTGTTTGGCCAATGTAAGATATTAAGATGATTATGGTATTTTGAATTATAAATTTTCCTTAAGTATTTTCATTATGGTTGTGAAGTTATGTTAGTACAATTTGTTATTTTCTTAGTGGCCGAATTACTTCAAGGTAATTTTCCTTATGAATTATTTGTTAAATTGGCCTATTGAAAGGGATTTTAATGTATTACAATGACCTATGGTACTTTGGTATTTAAGGATGTTTAAGGTACAATTCAATATAATTCCTTTGTAGCCGAATTTAATTATGTATGCTTATGATATTGTAATGCATTGATTATTCTTGTTTGTGCTAGTAACTTTAAGCTTTATTAGGCCAGCTAAATAACATTAGAATGTACTTAGAGTAAGTTGATTAGAGTATCACGTAAAAAAGAGAAAGCCAAAGAAGATAAAAGAAGAGTCAAAGAGAAGTAATTGGTGATTCACGTGAATGGCAAAGAAAGGAGAGAAATGGTAGGTTGAAAAGTGATAGTAGGCTGGAAAGAGAGTGATGGTAGGCTGAAAAGAGAGTGAAGATAGGCTGGAAGGGAGTTCACGTGAAAGACAAAGTGAGGCAAGGAAATGGAAGAGAGAAAAGACAAGGTGATGATGGTAGGATGAAAAGAGAGTAAATGCAAGATGAAAAGTCATGGTGGCCTGGAAGAGAACTCACGTGAAAGACAAAGGGAGGCAAAGAAATGAAAAAAAAAAGAGGGGACAAAGCAATTAATGAACCGACCATGTCACATGGGCAAAGCAAGTGAGACTTTTCTCCTTTAGTTTGGACGTGTATTAGGCTAGGCTCATTCTCCTTTTCATCTTCACTTCTCCCTCACCTTTCAGCACACTCATTTCACTCTTGCACTCACTTCACTTTCGGCATTTACCTCACAACACCCATTTTAGTCACACACAAGAGAGAACCCAAGAGAAAGGGGAGAAGGGTGAAGCTTGGACCGAATAGGAAGAAGAAGAAATCCAAGGAGAAAAACAGGGTTAAGGGGAACAAGCCTAGGTAAGAAGTTTCGGCTCTTGCCATTTCTTCTTCTTTGGTTTCTTCTTCAAACTCTCACTATACATGTCTTTATATAGGTATTCTTTTACCACCTCTAGTGTCCAGCTGAAACTAAGGTAAGATTCGGTTTTTTTTCCTTGGAGCTCTTGACCTAATATCCTCTTGCATGTGAAGTTCAATCCTTCCTTGGCTGAATCTGTTATTGGTGTCCTCCCATTGAAGTATTTTCTTGAATGATGGAGTTGTAGTGTTGTGAAGTTGTTGTCGATGGAGGAAGGGATTAAAGCCACTGTTTTGGGCTAATGTTAAAGGAAATGATGTTTTTTATTCTAATGTTGGACATATTAACATGCATGTGGATAGGTTGTTGTTCGCCGAATCTTGTGACCCTATTGAATGATTTGTTGCTTCTGAATTGAGGTAGAATATTGATGTTCAATGCAATGTTTGGTTAAAACTATGAATAGATAATGTTGCATGTAGGATTGGTGGTCATTGTGGCCGAATATGTTGCTGCATGTCCTTAAATTTAACTTTTGATGATGGTTTGTGTTTGCTGATGAAAAATGTGAGATGAAAGTATGAAAAATGCAAATGAAAGTATGAAATTTTTATGACAAGTTAAGTTAAGGGGCTTGGTCGGTATCGTAGCATCAAGAAGGTGCATCCACTCCGAAGGACGAATGCGTGAAGGATGGATGACACCTAAGGGCACCCATACCGAAGGACGAATGCGAGAAGGATGAGTAGTCCTCGAGGTAAGTGCAACCACACAGAAGGACGAATGCGAGAAGGTGTGGACCTCCAAGGGTCGTGTCTAGCCATCAGGCCTAGGGCCACTTCAAGGGCTAGCTCGACCAGATTTTATGTCTCCAGGGGAAATAGGGGACGGTTCCAACGGGAACGCACAACCCTGACTTCAGTGGTAAATGGAGCGTATGTAGCCCACAAGATAAGAAAAAAAAAATTTCAATGACCATGTGTCATTTTAAGTACAAGAACATATTTTCAAGAGCAAGAGCATGTACATATGCAAACATGAAGCATGCATGCACATCCAGTCTTACCATTATTCATGATTTTCATGTTCAAGTCATAAGCTCATATTTACAAGTTTACATTTTTCCTTACTGAGTCTTTTGACTCACAGTTTTCAAAATGTATCATTCCAGATGTTTCAGGTGAAAGCAGTCATGAGGACTATTTGTCTTGAGAGAGAAGACTTCTATGTATTTTGGTGTTGGTGACTATTGACAGATGTGGTCTGTCACTTAGGAAATGTTTACTTTCTGTATTATGTAATTAAGATGTTACTTTCCTTTTGAGGTCATTTATGTAAGTAAGTTATGAAGATTCCTTTGGCTGTCACCCTCTCAGTTATTATTCCGCTGTTATGTATGGTTAAGTTCGCTGGAGCATTCTCTTGAGATTGCTCGCGGCTGTCATTGGCCCTTCGGGATAGCGTTTGGGGCGTGACACAGGGGAACACATGCCGCAGAACAAAGTAATCTTTAAGCCTCAAACTTATATGCTTCTACCTTCAAGAAATCTCCCACTATACACCTCTTCTAAAAACCACTCATCAACTAATACTTTGGAGTACTTGGGTTATCTGAACTGTCACAATTACCTCTGAAAATTTGTTATATTGGTAGCCCTCTGTAGCTCTATTACTAGTTAGTTGGACTGACTTCACAAGCTCTACCTGAAGGTCATAGCTATAATCATTTGTTGGGGCATGTCTAACCATCTACACTCTCCGTATGAATTAGTAATTATAGTGTCAAATGAGACAGTCTCTCCAGCCAGATTGGATGACACATGATTTGTAAGCTTGTGGATAGAGTGGGATAAGAATTCTTGATCCAACCATTACAATTGGAACTGGATGAGTTAGTAATATTGCAAA
Source organism: Myrica gale (assembly GCA_963930655.1). NCBI lineage: Eukaryota > Viridiplantae > Streptophyta > Magnoliopsida > Fagales > Myricaceae > Myrica > Myrica gale. The sequence continues at coordinate 17,267,568 of OZ005607.1, forward strand.
AGAATTTTTGGCTTCCGATCTTGGACCAGGTGAAGTAGACTAGTTTAAAGAATGATAAACATCAACGGAAACGTGGGAGCATGGGTGAAGCAGAGTTTCGACGGACTGCATCTTCGACGGAAGTTCGGATGTAAATGGGTAAAATGGAGTTAAGGTTTGTTGGGGTAAAATTTAGGGGGAGAAATCGAGCGGGGTAAAGTAGTCTTTTTTTTGTTTGCAACCAACGAGGGTAAAGATCCTCATTTCTTCAGTTTTTTTATTTAAATCAACGTGTCTTGCTATGATGACATGGCATTTCCGTTGTTTTTTTTCTCTCAGATGTGGCGTAATGATCTGTTGATAAAATGACATGTAGGCTTGATTCTGTAGGGTGTTCACCGGAAAATGATCGAAAGGACTGATATGCTTCAATCAAATATCACAATGATTATACAGTTGAAATCATTATCCCAAGAATGATATTGCAAAATTCAAATATCACAGGGATGTATAAGGTAATTAGGCATTTCTTTAAAGAATATTATTTTAAATAATTAAAAAAAATTATAAAGGTTATTTAAGATTAATAGAGAATATATTATCAAATGTGTCTATCAAATTAAGGGTACATAGCACCCATCTTAATAAGTGTAAGAATATATTAAAAGAAGACTGTTAGAAGAAACTTATATATACAAAACAATTTTTTTAGAAAAATTTTAAATCTATTTATTTAGCTTAGGAAAAAATTTCAAGTTGATCTTAAATTTAGAGCTAGGTTTTGAATTTCAATATAATCAACGGTTTAATTGTTTTTTTAGAAACCAAAGCAATTTATTTTATTTAAAAAAAACTTCTTTAAAAAAGTCAAGGAAAAACTATGGTTTTAAAATTTTAAGCAGAAACTTTTAGAATGTTTTAAAACTGCCAAGGGGGAGAGGGATTTTCAAAATGTTAGAGCCAAAAGAGGATCTAGAGAGGAGTTTCTAAAATTCGTATGGGGTTGGAGGGCGCCGAACATAATTTTACAAAAATTCTCTTGGTAATTTTTTTTGGCTTTTTCGCTTCCCTTTTCCAGTAGTTTCCATCCATAGTTTTGGGCTTCCCTTTTCCAGTAATTTACTAATATTGGACCCATTGAAAGCATTTAGGGCTCTCCAGTAAAGAATTAACTTGGAATAGTTGAACAGAAACCTTTTCCACTTGACAGATAAATGCACTTCCAGGACTTCATGACCTTGCCATCACAAGGCATGGAAGATGTAACCAACTCAGTATTATCTAAGTCTTACATGTGTTCTTTTCATTTCAGGCAAGACATGGACTTGTTCGATAGGTTGAGCCAAGCAACCTATTTCAAGAAGCTGGACCTATGGTCAGGATATTGGCAGGTTTGGATTGCAAGGCAGACTCGCACTAGAAGGTGCCCAGCAACATTCCGGTTCTCCAAAGACAGACAGGTGCTACTGGCTATGGCTTTGGAGAGCCTTGCCAAAGCGCAGAGGAGGATGAAGAAGTATGGCGACCAAGGGAGGAGACCTTTGGAATTCTAGGTTGGGGATAGGGTGACTTTATAAAGCCTACTACCCATATTTGGAACAGATTTCGGAAAAGAGAGATGCACTGCGGTCTTGTCCCGAAGTATGATAGTCCCTTTCAAATCGTGAAGAAGGTGGGTAGAGTAGTTTATTGGTTGAAGCTACCCGAATAATTAAAGCTCCACCCAACCTTCCATATGAGTTTCCTAAAGCCTTAAAACGAGGATTTGGTGAATTGTGAGAGAATGAAGTCAAAGAGGGCTCCTCTAATGTTCAAAAGGAGTTCAACAAGGGGGCAAAGAAGATATGGGCTCAACGGGTGGAGAGCCAAAGCAAGAAAAATAGGACCTATTTTCTTGTAAAGTGGAGAAACCTCCCAGAATCTCAAGCAACCTGGGAGAAGGATACAATGTTGTGGCAGTTCAAGAAGATGACCGAGGACTTCCTCACCCAAGCCTCGACAAGGACATCGAGTTGTTTTAATGGGGAACCTTAACATGGAGATGTGGCATGTTAAGATACTTCATGTGGGGGCGCTTGAAAATATGGTTTCACAAGTTGGTGTTGTTAAGGCCCCAACGAGATAGACTAGTTTGGCAAAGGCTTGGCAAGACTAGTTTGGCAAAGGCTTGGCAGGATGGACCTACCAAGGATAGCCCGCTACCTGGGCCTTGAATGCATGGGCTGCTGGTGACACATGTAGATGGGCGTGGGGATTGCTTGGCTTAGGCCTTGGCCCATGCCACACGGGTGGCCTTTGTGAGACCCCGAATGTCATTGTGCTATTTAGCTTATGTACTTGTTCTTGAATTGAATTTTGGGGGCTGTTATTTGGCCCATTGTAAGAAATTTTATGACATTACAATGACTTATTAAGTTTTAATGTCAAGGATATTTAAAATGCATTTCATTATATCTTATAGTTGTTGAATTTCTCTAAGCAATTTCATTTTTCATATTACATTTTGATTGTGAATTTTATGCGCATGTTAATTATGTTTTGCCTTCGTTAGGTAGCCTTCATCTTCATTAGGTGGACTAAATGAATATTTAGTGTGCAAGTGGAGGCGCATGAGATACGCGCGCGCGGTCGGTCATCGGAGATGACCACGAGGAGCATCTGAACGTCCAGATGCCAGCCACTTGGCGCATGTATACCGGAGAGGCCCACCTGCCGCTGAAAAAGGAAGAAAAGGGGACGAGAGCGAGATCTGCGCGCGCGTGGCAGTGCGTGAGAGCCCACGTGTTGTCCCGTCGCTGGTTGGCCGGTGCAGAAATCTTCTCCAGTCGTGGTCTTCAAAAACCTCCATGAAAGCGTAGATCTAGCCACCAAAAGTGGTAGAAAATGGGGGTTTACTAAGGGATCCGGTCATAGATGACAAGATTACCAGCTCCTCCCACCGCCGAAGAATGAGGTGAGAGGGGAGGTTCAGGCGGTCAAGGAGGGAAAAATTCTAAAGAGAAGAAAGAGTCTTTCTCTAACTCTGACCCCTTTCTCTTCAACACTCTAGATACCGCGTGGTCCACTCTTCTCACTTCGTCTCAATACAACTTATAACGTGGTAATATGGTTGACAACAAAACTTAATAAACATCTTCTCCACTTTACGCAAATCATGGCCAAACAAGTACTCTGCCTGCAGTCCAGCTTTAGATAGTTGTTGAACCCTCCTGCTTAATAAAATTGAATCTCCAGTAGTTTTACCAACTAATAGGCTTCCTGTAAATTCGAGTATTGTGTCACAATATGTGTGTTTAAAGGCAGTTCTTAGAAATCAATTGTCTCATACTTACTAAAATAACTTGACCTTTTGCATCTCATATCTTGAGAAAATATTGCAAAAATAAAGAACGAGGTCATCAAGCTTTCCAATATTAATAAAATCAGCTAGCATTACTTGGAAGTGCATCAACTGTGTTATGAAAAAGCACATTGAACTATGGCAGTCTATACTACACTATTGTGTTGTGTTTTTCCTACCTCATTCTTTTTCTTCTTTGGAAGGTTCTACAGTAATTTCCTAAATAATTTTGACATTGTTTTCCACTCGTAGCTTGTAGTAAAAATAGCATAGAAGACATCTTCTAGTGCGAGTCTGCCTTGCGATCTCATGGGGTGTGAGTGGTTGCTGCCCTAGGTTCAGCTCGAAGGGTATGTTGTCAGTAGCCGAAGACCTTTACATAATGTAGGTAAATTGGCAAACATCCAGCTCCGCCCAATTCTTCTTGCTTGCCAACACATAGTGCCGCAAATACTCCTCCAACAGCGCATTCATTCGCTCGGTCTGCCCATCGGTTTGTAGATGACTTGTAGTAGAAAATTTCAGTTCTGACCCCAACAGTTTGAACAACAGGATCCAAAACCTACCAGTGAACCATGGATCCCGGTCAGTAATGATATCTTCAGGCATCCCAAAATATTTGATGACATGTCTAGAAAAGAGGTCAGCTGCTACCTTTGTCGTATACACTTTTGGTGCTGCAATGAAAATCGCATCCTTGGTCAATCGGTTGACCCTTTTCCCTTCATCTTAAGGAACCCGGAGATAAAGTCCATGGACAGGGAAACCTATGGCTTCTCTGGAATGGGAAGAGTTTGGAGCAACCCAGCTTGCTTCCTTCTCTCAGACCTGTCTTGCTGGCAAACTAGACGTCTTCACATAAGCTTCATGCGTCTCCCACAACAACTTTTGCCACAACTTCCCCTTTGGAACATGGAATCTGTCGCTCTTGGCATAGAGTAAGCCATCCTCCAACTAGTACCGCCTCATGACCCCAGTCTGAATGTCACAACAATCTTCTGGCAAGGAAGTGAGGGCAGTCGCATACTCCACCACCTGTTGGCGACTAAGCATGTCCGCCACCTGGTTGTGCCGCCCAAGTTTGTGCTCCAATACGAAGTCATATTCCTTGAGGAATTCCTGCAAGCATCAAGCACTGAACAACTGCAAGCATCTCTTTCTCATGGGTTGAGTACCACTGCTCGGCACAATTCAGCTTCCTACTTTCAAAAGCAACATCGTGGGTTGCAAGGGAGTCCTTTAAGAAATTGAAGCACACGGGCTTAGTTTGAGACTATGTGAAGGAGTTCAGCTCCCTCATGCAGAATATCAAGATTATGTCAGAGGCAGACAAACTTTTCAACTTCTTGTCTGGCCTACAAGGTTAGGCGTGTGTAGAGTTGAAGAGGCAGGGAGTGCAAGACCTGCCCTCTGCAATGGCTGCAGAGAAGTCGCTGGTGGATTTCAGGAAGTCAAAAGTCTCAATCGAAGAGAACCACAAACCCACGGCTGAGTCAATCTCATCCAACTCCGCTTGAATTGACTTTCGGGCAGGGGGATGCACTTAGTTGCTTTATGTTCCGCTAAGTGCGAATGGTAAGAAAAACTTGGCTATGCTGGGGACACTGGTGCCACCCACAAGAAAAACATGGGTTTGCGTCTCCCCTTCAAGATCTTTGTTCAGCCACTCCTCTCATCAAATTTGCAGGCGCGTAACATCTCGCGCAAGCGCATGGATCTCAATCGCCTGGTCCTCTCTCCTTTTGTTTGGGCCGTTTCAGGTGGTTTTTGGAGGACACGCCTCTCACAACGAGTTTCATCGTCTCATGGTGATCTGCTTTACTGTTGTGTTGGCATCTCCTGGACGATCCGTGGTCCCACGCGCTGCCGTTTGTCCCTTACCTCCAGCCTACGCCACCACCTCCTTTGGATTTTTTGTTTCTAATTTTGTTGTTTCTATATATTTTATGTTTTGTTGGTTCTGAGTCGGCGCATGTGCTCCTTGTACTATCATTTGGTTGTACTAGTTGGGATGCTGCCTCTGTTAAGGGTCTTGTTCACCCGTTAGAGCAATTCCCGTTGTATTATTAACAATGTTAAAGATAATATGAAGTCAGAGCTCCTAACTGCAAAAGTTGTCTTATTACTTTTCTCTCTTGAATGAGTTGCTTCTGAAATATAGTAGTTGGAAGTCTAAATGCATTGCAGGGAATAACTCTGGGTTGCCATCTAGGGACGGAACCACGTTAGGACCATGGGGGGCGGCTGCCCCCCGTTGCCTGAACATTTCTTCAATTATATATATATGTGTGTGTGTGTGTGTGTGTTAAGAGCCAAGCCCGCCCCCCAACAACCCACGACTGACCCCCAACTGCCCAGTCCCTCAATTTTTTTTTATTTCATTGAACATAATATGAAATAAGCACTCTTGTAAGAAATTAAGATGAAATTCGCCTTTTTGATTTTTTGTATTAGTCTTCCTTCTTCTCTTTGGCTTTGATGTATTAAATTTTACCCTATATATCTACATGGATTTATAAATTTCAATTCATAAGAAATGTATGATTTAATTGCTTCAAGAGCTTTTAAGAAGCAAAGAAAAATTAAGGCTAATTTGCTGACCAAATTAGATCATCTAATTTGGAGTAGAGACAAAGCATATAATACCTATAACATTCTTTGTTGTTCGTATTAATTACCGGACAATGTGAACCATACAATATTCAATAGTTTGGATGCTTATCCGCTACGAAACTTAGACAAACTACAATGAGAAGGGATCAATAGGAAATTAAATGAGTAGAATTGAAACAAAATAGCTTAGGAAATAATATACCAAATATGGCCAGACATTTCAAAATTTCCTTCCCCTCCCGTTGGGGTATGAAGTTTTGTTTTATCTCAACGCTCTATCTCACAACCTATCATGACATGTTGCCTCGTCCGCCAGCAATAACATACTACACTAAGCTTCTTAGTTGATTCATCCACTAATATACATTGAGCCCATCTCATACTTTGATCTTTTGCAGCCCCAGCCCCAACTCCATTCAATCTATCCCAGGATCGATCGTTGAGGCTATTGGCACTATTCTTACAGCCTAGATAACAAAATTAGAGTACAAGATATCATTACACGATATAATAAATAGGAGCTGCTACCTCAGGACAACTAAAATTATGAATTTATCATATTATGCTTAGAGATCAACTTCGAACCTACATTTATGATATGAGAAGTCATGACGTTTTTTCTGATATTCAAGATATTATAGGTCTTGCTGTGAAGATGGTTGAGACAAGAAAACATACTCTATATCTATTGGTTTATCAGCTGATTGAGTTGACATTGGTACAATACATGTATTTCAATATATTTTAGTATTTTTACTCCTTAATTTTTTATATTTTAACTCTAATATATTTTTTGCATTACGTAGTAAATTTTTTTTTTGTCATTTTTCCTTAGGAATTCGACCCCCTTTAATTAGATTCTTGGTTCCGCCACAGTTGTCATCCCAGACAAGGAAGAAACAAAATGAAATTGTGCAAGAATTTCTTAAAAGCATGGTGAACATCATATTGTTGCAACATCAATTCTTGAACATCTAAACAACCTAGAATCACTCGCTTAGAAAAAAAACAATCTATAATCACTCAACAAAGCTCGCGAGGGGCCGAGGATCTATTTGAAGAGGAGGAGGCGATGATGAAAAATCGACACGCGAGGCATGAATGCTTCCTTGACTCCCCCAACTTGAGAAAGTGGGTCTCACGTGCCAAAATGGATTAATTTAGTCTCTTTGTTTACTTGGATGACGTATCCATTCATGGAGCTCACTTTTTCAAATTGAGGGAGTTGAGTCAGCACCGTGCTTCGCGTGCCGATTTTTTATTGGGCGTGATGTGGTAGCCATTTGTCATGTCAGCAATTTACATCAATTAAGTGAATGGAGGGACTAATCTAAAAATCGCAAAAACCTCAAGGACTGATAGAGTAGTTTAGACATATATATAGGTGTCCCCTTCTCCGTCCATAAAAAATGGAATGTTCGCAGTCATGTAATGCTAACGTAACGAGCTCCTCACTCTCTCTTGCCGACTTAGCTGGGGATTGTAGTTAGTACAAAAAGAAACGCCAAAAAAATAGAAATGGAAAAAAAAATCCCCTTTTCATTTGTTACTCAACTCACCCTATGAAACCGCATGCATATATATATATATATTAGATAGAGCACCAAAATTTCAAAAAGCTTCTATTTGAGCATTTATTTAAAAAATATAAAATAGACGATATTGTTTTTTGTTTTGTTTTGTGAGCCAAATAGAAGATATTGTTTCATTGAAATAGTAGCACATTAGGGCTAAATTTAAAATTTAAAACATTGACAATAAATATGCATAGTCAATAAATACCGAGCACATATGTATTTTATTAATTACCTATAAACAAAATACATGGGAACAAACATAGTGTTTTTATAATATCATGCTAGAGGATACTAAGAACTAAACCACCATTTTCATATCATATGAAGATACAAAATACGAATTAAGTCAACATATCACCATTTTATTAAAACAACTTGTGAAAAGTGTCCACTTATTATGCTTTGGTAATTGTTTATGGAATTTTTTTCGTTAACAAAAAGATAGTAATTTTATCACTCCACTTTAATTATATGGTAAGTCTAATTACTTCACCTACCACGGAATTTGAGTGTGATTTTATTGAAAGTTAAAAAGGAAATTTTTTTTTCCTTTCTTGGTCCTTAAAGAAAGAGATTTTGAAAGGTCAAAATTATGTTTTGTAAAAATACATTTTTCGCTTGGGGTTTTGACACTTTACATCCAAACTATCAATTTCATTACATTTACCTTCTTAACTACTAATCGTTTACACTTTACATCCTCAACCGTTAAATTTGACAGGAATTACTATTTTTATTTAGTGAAATGACAATTTTACTCCTATACAAAATATAATTATAAAATAAATTATGAGAGTAAAATTGTTATTTCACTGAACAAAAATAGCAATTTCCGTCCAAATTAAACGATTGAGAGTGCAAAGTGTAAACAATTAGTAATCAAAGTGTAAACAGTTAACGAAATTGATAATTTAAGTTGTAAAGTGTCAGAAGAATCTCAATAGTCGAGGGACGAAAAAAAGTATTTAATTCTTGTATTTTATATTTAGGAAAGTGGTATAGCATTAAGTTCGCTCATACATTTCAAAGGGTGGAGGGGCGGGAATAACCTCTCTCACAGTAAGTTTTTTTTTCCTTGGGGGGAATATATTTAGAATAAGGGGTAGGACGATGGAGTAAAAAAAATTTTCCACAGGGGTACGGTGGCCGATAAAAGTTGATGTTGCCGGAAAAAAAGGTCCAGATCCTCCGAAAAGGCATGCGTTGGTCATGTCATGTGACTTATTTTCCACCATACTTTACTGTCTCCATCGTAATGAAAGCTTACATTGCTCAAAAGGTAACCTTACATGAAGCTGCTTACATTTTGCAGGTAGTCTAGCAAAAAAATCGAATTTTTGAATAATAAAAAAAAAAAAACAAAACAGGAAAAAGAAAGAAAAAAAAGGCTTCCAGAGCACAATTCAAATACTGGTACCTTGTCCACAAACCCAAATTCCAAGTGAGGGCAGGGAGAAAAAAACGCTCAAATGAAAACAAAAATTGGAAAAATATATAAACTAGCCTACAAAATCTGGCTGACATAGCTCCATTTAATGTTAGCTACTCTCATGTGAAAACTCCATTCAACAACCAATACTTGTTTCTTTCTTTTTTGGGATCTGCTAGAGAGTTTGTTTTAAAATTGACAATTAACTGTCTGAGTTTAGGCCATGCCTGCAAAATCACTCTTTCTGTCCAGATTTCCGTTCGGATTTTTTTACGGAATCGATGATATGGCACACAAAGTGTCAATATATAGTAACTTTGCATGCCGCATGGCAGCCTCAGGTGTCTTGTTCAAAAACACAGAGCACCACATTTCAAAGGTCATCCAAGTTAATAATAGAGTCACTATACCAACAAACTTCCAACGGGTTCGATTCAGAATCAGATTTCCCAAGGCAATCTGGTTCTTCCAAAGCCTTTTCTAGTGACTGTGCCAAATCTACCTCCCATATACCTAACCTACAAATATTCTTGTAGGTTTCATAGCACGCTGCCCTTAGGCCTTCTGAAACCAGCTCCCTTAAAGGTCCAGAAATCTCTTGGCTATTCATTACTTCTAGAAAAGTATCAGATAAGCCAGGTTTCCAGAAAACAACAATGGCACAGCTCTTATCCACTAACCGAACATCGAATTCTTCCGAGAAAACAGTGTGTGACCCTTGGAGCAAGCGTTTCAGAGTTCCAGCAGTCATCCTACAACTAAATCCCCATAAGAAAACCAAATGCTGAGAGCTCACTTTTCTGGTATCCTTCGCCCCAATACTAATGTCACCACCACTTGATTCTTGAGGACTCCCAGAGCACATAGTCGAAGTGTTTGCATACTCCTCGAGGGGAGGAACCAAATTATTTCTATCAGATTGGATGGGGACAAATCGCAGAATAGAGCAGACCTTTGCAAACAATTGAGAGATCCTTAGAGCATTATGGCCATGAGTCTTGCCTTCGTTCACTGCATCTGATAAACATAGATATGATTGATTATACGGAGCTTAGGGTTGCTCTCAAGCACTTCGCAGGTCAAGTGTTTTACCAACAGTAAAAGATAAGTTCAATTTGGCATGCAGTTTTGAGTTATTATAACTAAAAATATGAGATTATGAAGCACCATTACCAATATGAACACACCTTCTATAAGATATTGAAAATAAATTAAATCCATTTTTGGATATTACTGATTTTTTTCTTTCTAGGCACATTTTTGGACATTACTGATCAGCGTAGAAAATATATACTCTCAGCTATAATTATAATAAATATTAGTTTAGTTTCCAAACCACAAATACCAAGGTGGGAAATCCACTTCTGAGGTAAGGCGTAACTGTAGTTTTCCAACCAATCATGCACCTTCCTCGTTGAAACACCTCCCTTAACGTCCTCCTCAGGGATTCTCTCTACTGTCCACGTTCCCTCACTCTTGCCACAAAATCTATTATTCTTCCAGCAGTTAAATCTTTTCTTCTTCTCCCCTCTTTAAAACTCTACCTTGTTTCTCTTTAATATGGCTGATCCTAAGTATGAGCATAGAGACAACAAAGAACCACAAAACAACCAACAAGGACATTAAGCCTTAGTTTCCTGTGATCATCAAGGTTAGGAAGGCCATCATCACCCCTGGGTATCAGTGCCCTATCCCGTTGTATCTATAACCAATTCATTTCAGGAATGCACATGATATCTATTATTAAGTATCAGTGCTCCTAGGTCTTTTCATATATTTTTTACATAACCATGCAAAAGTTCACGAATGAATTCTAATATTTCTGCGGAGTGAAAATTGATCATAACAGTTGGTCTCGAGTATAATCATCCACGACATAAGCAACATGTAAGCATGCCTATGTTTCTGTAGGTGTGTATGAATTTATGCACGTGTATGTGTTTTATGTCTACTAATGAGGAGTGGCTGACCTTGCTGCAGAATTTCCACATCAATGGGCGCAAAGAAATGATCTTTTAGGTAGGAAGCAGCTTTAGGTATATTGGTAAACTTTCTCAAAGGACGAATTTCCTTCATCAGTTGCTGGACATCAATTACTTGTGGGAAAGCCAAGTGCAGGGAGCACATGAACTCATCAAAATCAGGAGGTAAAGGAGCAAGGAACTTTGAATGAATAAATGTAAAATCTGCAACGATCACAAACTAGTGTAAGATCAAAAGTTAAAGAAGGCATGTTGTTGGTATTACAGTTTGAGCGATCGGAAATTATTTATATAGAGATGCACCATTAAGGTAATTTTGGCAGACAACTGGTCTTTTTGAAGCAGAAACCAAGTCGATCACCTCTCGAAATCCACGAACTTTCTTGTTCTGTTCCTCTTCAAGGTTTTGAAGCTCCTTCTGCCAACTCACCCACAATTTACAATCCCTAGAAGAACTTTGAATTGCATTTGGTAACAAAAACAGTGATATTAAGTTGCTACCTGAAATAAAACCTTGTCCTCCTTTGAACTTGTCAGAATGACACGAACAACCGGGGTTGCTCCAACCTTTGCTGGGATTATTAAAGGAACAAGGTCATCAGAGAACTCTTCCAACATCTGTAGCCATCCAGAAAATCAAAGACATTCGATCCAATCAGAGGAATAATTGGAACTATCAAGCAACACAAAATAACAGTCAAAGTCTGCTCTGATTACACCATCACAAGGGAGAAAAGAAAAAACCTCTGGAACCAAATGAAACTTTATTAGACCCATCTACCTTTAGAACAAGTGACACTTGACGCTCACTGCAAACATCTATATTCATGCATGGTCTTGAACTATACTCTTCACTCCCTGAGATTATTTTGCGAAGGGATCTCACAAGAGCGTCTGCAAATTAAGAGTAAAGACACTGAGGAATAAAATTGAACAAGAGATGACAGATTCAGAGATAATCAAACTATCCACATTTTCCTTACCATCTGCTTTTGCACTTGAACCCTTACATGCATTTCTCCAATAGTTAACCCGTGATTTAATCCTCTCAATGAATACTGAATCCGCAACACTAGGGCTGGAAGACGATTTCACCCCATGAGTGATGGGCAATGGATTCCCTATCAGAACTCTAGCTGCGGACTCTTGTTGCCTAGATAAGTATGATATGCCTGTCACAAGGAAAAAAAAAAAAAAAAAACCTCTTCCGCTTGGTATTTGGATTCTACTATTAATGAGATATAATGTCTAGAAAAAACAAAATCATGAGACAAATTCCAATCATAAAACAGCATAGAATCTGTAATTGATTACTGTATACCCAGCATAGGTGCCCTAGATTATTAGTATCTACACTTCCAGCAACGTGACGTGCCCATTACAAGATTTCCATATAAAAGTTGTAAGCATACACACAATCCACAAAAATGTGTTGGAGACAGTAGAAATTCGGAATATAAATACTTCTTACACACGAATGAACACGCGTAGTTTCTTTTGACTAAATGTGATGATCTAATGTACGATGATGAATTTCTGGGCTGATATCTAACCAGTATGAATACGCCAAAATGAAATGAGTTCCCCCAAGAGAATTTTATCGCTTGTCCTTGGACATTGGGAATTAAAGACGTTTTGCTACATTCTGGTGCTTGTGTTCTCATGTCTGGAACCCTCAGGCCTCAAGATTGGTGTGGAGAGAGTGAAAACAAGAAAGATGGATAGTTATCCATTGGAAAGCAATAGGAATTCACCAGGATTGCTTCTGATAGGTTCTCAAAGAGGTAAATCTCTTTTCTTTCACCAACTAAGGAGTGAAACATTGATTAATTTGTTTCAGGGAAACTATGACTGAAACACAATTACACCATAAAGAAAGTACTCAATTAAGCTCAATTTAAAAAAAAAATTACAGAAAACATTAGCTACCTTTCGCTCACCTCATTTGAAAAACAAAACAGTAGCAAAGGAACTTTTTCTCATTAAGAGGAAAGTAAAAACATAAGCTGTAGTCAAATGGAAAAGAACTCTTCAGTTTGTATTTATGATGTGGCAAGAAGAATTTTCATTCCCATACTTATCAGGAGATTTCCAAACAGGTGACCAACTTAATGAGATTAAGCATGATAACACATATATCTTAGCAATTATAAGAATTTCGACAATATACATGATATCATGTCTCTCCTCCTTATATTAGTTACCATGTTACTGGCATATGATCAATTAAGAGACTGGAAGGCCTAAGTGGCTATCACAACAATATATGTAGCAGCCATCGGAAAGAATCATAAATTGCAGCAATGGAATACAATAAAGGATGTGCAACTTTATAGTGACGTTTGCAGTGTCCCAATTATTTCTGTAGAATATAGTAATCCTCGAAGATCTCCATGGACCACCTTCTTACACTTTAACCAGAGAGGAACCATCATGATGACCTTTCTCAATATTCGTCCTCTCTTGCCTGGATATGGTCCGATAACAGAGTCCTAATTGAAAAGCGAGCGTGTGAGTACCCATAGTAGGAGCTCTGCTCCAGGGTACGCACAAACACAGAGTGAACGAGAAACGGGAGCACAGCTCATATCCTCTATTTTCAACTTTCTTCCTTATAATCCTATATACAATCAGCTTCTAGACATTTAAGAAAACAAATTGGGATTTTACGATAGTTTGTGATGAAAGAAGAGATGTTCTTCGTATTTGGGGGGGTAATTAGAACAAATGATTAGTCATAAGGCTCACCATCATATATGCAGGCATTAAAATCAAAACCTTCTTGAGCCATGGAAGTCAAATATGACGTTTGACAGGAAAAACTGTAAGATGGCATCCCTATTTTCAGTTCATCCCTAGGAAACAAGTGAAAATTGTATCTGCAACGAAAACATGAAAACACTGTCATCGATCAACTAGTATGTATACGAAGGCAGTTAAGAATGTAGTCTACAGGACTTTTTATTTGTAACTACCCTACTAAAGAGCTTATTCAACATATTGAAAGAGTCCTCAAGAGAACCCTAGAAAAGATGTAGTCATTTAATCAGCTTCCATTGGTTTGTAATGCAAATAGAGAAGCAAAGTTTTCCAAGAATTTGGTAATCGCAAGCAACAGGGAGTAGAGGGCCACCCGAGGCATTGAATACATTACATGTTTCACTGCAACAGCAAAGAAACATAGAACTTCGTTGAAATAGTGAACGCATACTACTACAGTATAGGAATATAAAAAAGCGCTAATCACTCTTGATATTTTCTCTACACTTATTTTCCATCAGCTTAGGGTCGGATTATTTAGAAATTTCGAAACATTTCCTTAGAGACTTCATAATGTGAAATATCCCATAGTCATTCCACAGAAGAAAATTTTATTTAATACCATAAACATTGTATACTAGTCAATTAATTTCAAGAAATGGGGCCTTAACATAAACATAAAGAATGGAGTTTGTTGCCCGGGATTGGTCTGGTTTTTGGAAATAACATTTCCCACTTTTGATTCTATTTCCTTCTTTCAGTGCTACTTCCTTTCCCCTAAAATTTCACGGAAACCAAACAAAGGATAAAGAAGAAACAAGAGGCGCACAAGTAGACTGTCACAATTCAAGGACAGTGCTGAAGTTCAGGATGCAATTTTCAGTTGCATTTTCCTACATTTTTCCCGAAACTAAACAGAGCTTAAAGAGCAAATAGTAGGCTGAAGAACTCACGGATGAGCGAGGAGCTTGGAGGACCTAATGGAGAAAGGGCAGACAGCGAACTGAAGGAGCTGGAAACGCTCGGCGGCGTGCTTCGCCTTACTGTAAGCCGTGTCGGACGTGTCGAAGGGGAGTGCCCGGTGCCAGGGGACCGAAACGGAGCCGGTCCTCTGCATCGACACGGCGATGAAGTCGGACTCAGCGATGTGGGTGCTGATCTCCGAGAGAGAGTCCTGGAAGTTCGACTTGGTCACTTGTTTCACGCTCCATTGCCAGGGGGTTTTCGTGCATAGGAACCGTCTCTGCCACAGAAAAGGCAGAGCCCCCATTGATAGCTATTTGTCCTAAAAACAATCAAGAATTCATGGCAATCCTTTTAATTCCTTGATTCTCAATTGGAAACGGTAAGAATTCAGTTTTTAGCCCACTTGAAAATTTTACACAAAGCTCAACCTTCCTAGCTCCAGTCCCAGTTTTCTCACTCTCAATTTGAAGACCCAATTTCAACCCCACCTGGTTTCAGCACTCAAAAACCCCATATTTAGTTCCTTCTTTCCGTTAAGCAGCCCTTTTTTGCCTCCTATGCTCCTCAACCAAATTACCAAAACCCATAAATCCTTGCGGTAGTCGGTGTGTCTGATAACCTCGCACTATTACATCGGAAGCCGTCTCGAACTAGAACGGGCGGGGGCGAAGCCGGAAGATCAGTCAAGAGAGCCCACCGCCTAATATGACAACATTAAAAAAAGAAGAAGCTAATTAATATATGACAAAATATGCAAATTATTATATAAAGTTATGCATATTGGTCCTGAGCTTCAAAAATTTGGGCTAAAAAATTTAAGTTTAATAATAAAAAATTCATCACATAATTTTTTATTACTATAATATTTATTAAAAATCTTTTCTCTTCACATTTTCACCAACTCACATAACATATCTTTACTTTATAATATTTCTCAAATCTCAATACCCAAAATTTTCACCCTCAAACATTCCCATTATGACATTACTGATATTGAAATATAGATATTCAACAGTAAAAAAAAAACAGTATACAAATGGAACAAATAAAAGAAAAACTACTCACTTATGTTAATTAATACTCCATATTTGAAAGAATAGAAATTTGGGTTAAATATATTTCATACCTTCCAATTATAGGGTTTGATATTTTGTACCCTAATTTTTTTTTTTCAAATTACATCCACTTTTTATTGATTTTAAATACTTTGCATCGTCTATAGAAAATATTTTTTTGATGTGTGAAATGACAATTTTGTTTTTATGTTTTTTTACCGAAAAGTTAATGGGGTAAAATTGCAATTTAAAAAACTAAAAAATGAATTCCAACTGAAAATTTTTAACGAAAAATGAAAAGTCTTTAAAATCAATAGTTGGTGGGTATAATATGACAAAGTAATAAATTGAGGTACAAAATGTCAAGATAAATGTACAAAGTGTATTTAACTCTAAAAATCTTCAATGATAATATCCTTACTAAATCTTAGAGTAATTTATTTCTCAATTTTGACAGCTAAATGAAATATAAGGAAATCATCCTTCACTTTTATTTCAAACTTTTGTCTCACATTCATAAACTCACTCAATAATTGTTAGTAAACTTGAAGAGTAGGAATCAATCTATTAACCACATACTTAACTCTTAACTTTTCAATTTTTATAGGTACTTGACATAGATTAGAAATTGTAAAAATTTTCCAATAAATTTAGAGCATGAGAAATATCATGCTTGGAGTAGCAACTCATATCTTATTAGCGATTGAGATTATGAGGTGTTTGTTTCCCGAAATTTTGGGCATATGTTAAAAAATTATAAATTAATATTTTTTTTCCATTAAACAATTCTTTATTATTATAAAATTCACTCAAATCTTCTTTCTCTTTACTTTTTCACCAACTCCCATAAAATATATTTACTTTTTCACCAAACCCAATACCCCAAAAATTTCACCAACATTTCCACAAACAAACACCATCTATAACAAGTGTTATGTTAAATGTGATGGTGAAATTTAGATGCCGAATATTTTTAACTTAAAAAATTTAATTTATTATATAATTTACAATATATTTTCACATCAATTTTAATATTTTTTATTTAAATTAAATGTTCTCTTTATTTAATTAAAAGAATTCACCAAATCTTTTTTTTTCCAAAAACTTCAATAAAAATTATTTTACTATGTAACTTTCTTTTTAATTTTTTTACTAACTGTTTTATAAACATTCATAAAAAAACATTCAACTAAAAAATGTCCTCTTATAAATTCAAAATTCTTGAACATTGACCGATTGCAATGCTTTCGTCTCAGACTGACAGACGCTCGTTCTGGTAGTCGTATAAAACGCAGCACAACACCGAACTGGAAAGGAAAAGAACAGTAGCAAGGGGTAGAAAAATGAAAACAATTCCTCTTCTTTTGATGGGTTGCGGTGGCGTTGGGCGGCAGCTCCTCCAGCACATTGTCTCCTGCCGATCTCTTCACGCCAAAATGGTCTCTGTTTCACGAAAATCAATTCTTTAGCGTATTGATTTCCTTCTGCATTCACAACATTAGGGCTTCCAAAAGGAAAAGAAATATGATCGCTGCATTTTTTTTTTGAATCTGGAACTCTTAGATAAATACTGGAACACCTCTTAATTCACGATATGACATATTATTTTCTTGTGGATGGCATAAAAGACCTGTTATCCTTCAGGGCATAGAAGAAAAAGCAGCTTCTCCCCCCTTCCCTTCTTTCTCCACTTGCGGTTTGACATCCTCTTATTACACTAAAATGGCTCTGTGGTGCATGCAGTTAGTAAAGGGATATTTCGTCATATCAATGATCAATGCGACTGGTTGTATGCACATGTGATCCTATTTCTATATTTGTTGGAATATGGTTGAAACCTATATTTTCTACAGCTTAAAATCAGTATGGATAGCTAGGCTTCATGCATTCTTTTATTTTGAGCATTCAGATTCAACTAATTAGAGCGAGTGACTTTTACTTTCTACTTTCCATCAAAATTTTAGAAAATGTTTTGTACCTGTCTGTACCAAGGTTGTCGTAATTCTTAACTGCTGAAAGATGGTTTGTATAACTTGTCATATCAGACCCAACTCTGTGTGTTTTTACAACTGAAAAAAATTGAATGAAAAACCAATGTCATCAAAGCATTTTTTTGGGTGCTGGCTCTCATCTTCCACTTTTTCTGTTTGACTTGCATATTCATAGAGTAAGAAGATATAAAGTACATATCATATCTGATTTGAAAATTATGGTTAGACTGAAGAAGTTGGGAGTTCAATTTACAACGCCCTCTTCCATTTCCCTCTCCTTTTGTGCCCCCCACCCGGCTGATAGAACAAAAAAAGAAGAAGGAACTGTACATCAAGCCCTGTAAGAGGGACAGATAAAAGAAATGGTACCCCTTTGCCCCTTGCTATAAAATAAATGACCAGACGTACCTGGATACAATCACATGTAGGAGAGAAGCTGGTGTAGGAGACACTGCATATGTTTACTCTTGAATTGATTTGTTAGATTTGCTATCGCTCTCTCCCCCATAACCAGCGAAAAATAACGGCTGCCATGGTGTGGATTATTAAAAAGGACTACATTTTTGTAGCGATTCTCATATTTAGAATTGGGTCTCAATGTTCACGTTGTAAACATTGTAAACATGGAAATGATTTTGTATGAAAGAAGAATAATGTCTTAATGGTTTAGTGGTGTGTGAATGGTTTCGTGGTGTCTGCATGATGCAGGGGTGAGAAAGTACCAATTGTTGAGTAAATTGCCTTTTGAGTTCAAGGTTGATGCTTGTTCGTGCTACAATCCTGAGTACACTTTGTTGTTTATCAGCATGGATGGGCAAACTACTGGCCGAGTATATGTACATAATCAAACGTACACATTGAAACACACGCACTGATGCATTTCCACTATTTGTATATGTGGGGATTTATGTGTATATGCATTGTTATTATTATTTGATTGCGGCTTATCAATCACTATTTGATTGCTTTAATCTACCATATTTGGTCAGCAGGGGGTTTACTTGAGAGTTGTGGGAGTGTGTGATAGTGAGTCCTTGATTGCTGTCTCGGATGTGTTCTCGATGGATTTAGATGACAGGTTTCTATCAGAAATTTGCCAAGTCAAGTTGAATGGTTCTTCTCTACTGACACTTTGTAGTTCTGGTAACTTGACCATACCCTGTATCGATAATGATGGATTACAACTTTGTATGCTTCTTATTCTTCTTTGTCTTTTCTTTGCTAAAGATGAATGTCAGGTACACACCAATCCTAATGTAACAAGAAAGGTTATAGATATTGCAAACCATCTGGGCAAATCATTTGGTATGTGGCATTTGTAAGGTCTAATACTGCTTTAATAATGTTTCCGTGCTTAGGGCAGTAGTTGGCTGTTATTTGTGACAGGTTTGGCTTTAGTAGATTGCTCTGCAAGTTCAGAGACAATTGAGGCATTAAAACAAGCGGTTGATTTGGGGTGTTGCATTGTACTAGCAAATAAAAAGCCTCTTACTTCTACGATGGTAATAAGCTCTAGTAGGTTTGGCCGATCACAGTAAATACTTTTCTTCAAATGAAGGAATATTATTATATTTGTTTTGATATTTGAGTTCTTCGTATGATCTACATGATATTTCCTAGGAGACAGTGCCAACAAGTTCACCACTATTTTTTCAAGAGCTTCCTTGTTGCCGTCTCCTTTCAACATATTCCTTTTTTTACTTATAAAAAAAAACATATTCCTTTTTCACCATTCACGCAATATGAATTTGTCTCCAATGCAACCAACAACATAAAAAGTGTCCGAAATTAATTCTGCACTCTTGGCCTGCAGGAGGATTATGACAAGCTAGTCTTACACCCACGTTGTATTCGGCATGAGTCAACTGTAAATTTCTTTTCTTTCTGTTCTTTTTTCTTGATGCAAAATGAGTTTTCGTTTCTTTTTGTGTATGTTGAGTAGTGAAGAACTCACACCTACTAAGAGGGATGAAGAAAGTAAAAAAAGAAACCTTTAATAGACTTTTTTCTTTATTCAACTTTATCACAATCACTTGCTTACATGAGCATTAATAAACTATGAAGAAAGAATGAAACTTTCTGTATATTGCTTGAATACTTTAAATCGTACAGGTATCGTCTCTATTTATAACACCATAGAGAGGTATATACATAAGGAATCAATCCTCGAAATCTGCCTAAATCAAGTATACCAAATATCTCCAAATCTTGCTATTCCTAATTAACCCATAATAACCGGGATATTATACACACTCCATGATTCTTGGATACTCTTCATGATACTCGGGATTTCTACAAACTACAATGGATGCTTATAACTTCACAGTTCGTGTCACTCATTTGCATGACATACAATTACCATTTGCATCTTTAAGGCATTAGAAACAGTTCCATAATTTATCAGCAGTTGTAAGGTGGTAGTACAGGATTTTGAATGATGTTGGGATCAAGATCCAGTTGTTGAAGCTAGGTGTGGTGGTTTTGAATCTCGAATTCTTTGCTGTGGTTTGATATGGATGGTTGAGTGGGACGACTAGGTCATTCCATGGCAAGGAGAGCAAATTCTGGATAGGGTGAAGATGGTGGAGAAGATTGCCTTGAATTTTTTGAGATTTTGAATGTTCGGTTGTGAAATTTTTTGCTTTCAAAATATCACTCAAAATGGTTAATTATTCTTCCTAGCTAAACATCACCTAGGAGTCCTCTTTCTATGTCTTTCCCATTTCATTTGTTATAGAGTCAAGCTCCAAACCCTGCTAAGTCGTGAACTGCTTAACCTCTCCTTCCAACAAGCTAGAACTGTTTCAGGTATTACCTGAGGAAACCCCTTTAGCATATTATCCCCCATTAAAACCTTGCCAGTTGCTGGTCTGAATAATGTAGTCAAGTTTCTGTTGCTCTTTGACCCTTTTATACTATTCCGAAGAAACATGAAATGATTTAATATCAAAGATTCCATCTGTAGCAAATCTTTGGCTCATTCTATCCTCTTCTTCACCCCAGGAAAATAGAATGCAACTACTCATTTAAGTAATCCACTAACTCTTAACTATCTTCAAAGGCCCTTTTTGTATTCAATAATAAATTTATTGAGATGATATGCAACTATTTTTAGGTCTCAAGTACACAGGAAGTGCACTAGAAGAAAAGTTGACATTACAAGTCACGATTTAGAAGAGGGAGAAATTCCAAAATGAATTAGAGCACTGACGATGACTTAGATATTGATCTAATCATAGAATTTTTCTTAAGATTTAGACTTTACTGAGTTGAGCTCTTGAATGTGTGAGTAGTAAGATTACACAAAAGGGCTGTGGTTAGTTTGGTGATTCCCGTCTTAGTATGGTATTTTAAGAGCTAGTCCTATGTTGCGACAGTAGTTATGCAGGACACATGATTTGTTTTTTAATTTTTAAAGATTTTTTTCCTCTCTTTTCTTTGTCTTTGCTACTTTTTTGAGTTTCAGTTTTGATACAACATCATCCTCAAAATTTTAGTTTGTCAGTCCTTTCATCTGTAAGGATTGATAATTATGATTTAAGGGACTGAAATTTGTTTCCACCTTCTACTTACCTTTTGTTTTAATCATACAAACTTCCAGTTCTTTTATACTACTTCCTGTAAGAGTCTGGTAATTCACAAAGATTCTTCAATACGATGGATTTTGCTTGATTCATTGACTTGCTCAATGTCTATAGTAGTCATCAAATAGGACTGTTTATCATTGATAGTGTAGTACCAAGTGTTAGATCCACTATTGCCTGCTTATTGGTTTTGCTAAGTAAATTGTACCATCAAGTTCTGGTTTTTCCTACTCAGCATGTGGAGATATCTGCAGTGAAATGGCTTAAGAAATATCCTCTGACTTGATTTCAAATTATTGCTAGGTTGGTGCTGGTCTTCCTGTCATAGCATCATTAAATCGAATGCTTTCATCTGGAGATTGTGTCCGTCGCATAGTTGGGAGTTTGAGTGGTACATATCTTATGAGGCATTAATTCTATGCTTACAGTCTCTTGTAATATCTTTGAGGATATCTTGCATTTGTATTCAGGAGATCACGAGTATGTTAGTGATGGTTGTTACCTCATATGTTTGTTATAGGTACTCTGGGGTATGTAATGAGCGAGGTAGAAGATGGAAAACCATTGAGCCAAGTTGTTAAAGTTGCTAAAAGCTTGGGGTTCACTGAACCTGGTTCGTATCATATTTTTGCTCGGCTGTAAATCACAATCATGGTCTATGAAATAAGTGGTCAATTTGGTGTTTGCAATCTATGAATAAATAGGTTCACTGGAAGTTTCTACTTGAAAACAGGACAATTGTTATCATAATTTGGACAGGCTTATGTTTCTATATTGTTTTGGTTGTTTTAACACGCATCACTCGCATTTGATACACACATTCATTTTGTTTATCAGGTCTTCGCAGTTTGTAATGTCAATGATTATACATTCTTTACACCTAGGCCGTGGTATTGCACTATATATAGAGGATTGGATTGCATGTAAGAAATATGTGGCAATTTGGGTTGGATTGGATGGTAAAATTACAAAATAAATGGTGTATTTTATTCTACTTTGTAAGGTGTAAACTTGAGATCATTGCTAATTAGCCATCGTGGTATCAAACGCCTCTATTTTTCTTACCCTCAATCCCTACTCCAAAGCAAGCTCATCATTTATAAAGTTGAGGGTGGACCTCGAGTCGATGAGCAAGGTTACCGTGCGCCCCTTGATGTAGGCATTGGCTTGCATGAGTTGCGATCAGATCTCCTTGTTGGAAAGAGTATGGATGGAGACTTGTTCTTCCTCCTTGGTTGCTTTGGCCAATACTTCCTCCTTCTTGCTAGACTCGGCAACAATGGGTCACTCTCCTTCTTTACCTTCGTGGGCTGCCATTGGTCCTTGGACGGATGTCTTCCTTGGGCTAGTGGTGCCCCTCTCTATCCACTTCAGGGACAGCTTATTGGTGAAGTGCTCTCCTCCCAAAGAAATCACGGGTGAGGGGTTTGCTAGTCTACCATGTAGTCTTTCTGGTGTGTATGATGGCAACCATGGTGCGGTTGCATCAAAGACCATGACGCATAGAGACAATCTTTGGATCGGTCACTATACGGTTGTGACGGGCGACTATCTCACGATCGATCTTCTAGACACGAGTTTGAGCCACGACTCCAAGGGGTTTCTTGCAGCACCTCAGTGCCAACCCTGTCTTTAGCAGGTCCCCTGACACATTCAACCCACAAACAACGCCCCATTCAAATTTGCCCATTGCCTAGCTTTCCCCGCCCATCATGAGCCGTCAACACTGTCCAACATGCCTCTGGTGCCTCTAGACACTGTCAGGCATGTTAGCCACTTAAGATAGCTTCATCGCGTGTCATAAAGCTCTGTCAGTTGAGGCATGCTTGTCAGGTCCCTTCATGCGCCCCTGACCAAGCCTGCTGGGTTCATATGCCTCTTGGCACCATGTAGTCATCACGGCCCATCGCGGGGCATGGCTCAAGGCCAGGCCAAGCATCAGCTCACACCATCAGCAACCCATGCACACAAGGCCTAAGCAGCATGTCGTCCTTGACAAGTCCATCTTGCCAAGCTCTTGCCCAACAAGTCTATCATACTAGGGTCTCACCAACACCAGCTCGTGAAGCCATCTCTTCAAGCACCCCCACTTGAAGTATCTTGACATGCCGCCCTCTTTATGTCAAGGTTCTTGGCAGTGAGGCACCACTCATGCTCTTGCCATGCCAGCCGAGTGAATTAAGTAACATACCACCCCACTATAAGAACTCGACCCTCGTCAAGGCTTGATTGAGGTAGTCTTGAACCAGCTTTTCGAACAGCCACAACGTGGTGTCCTCCTATGTTGCTTTAGACTCCGGGAGATCCTCCCACTTCACAAGATAATAAGTTCGCCTATTCTTCTTGCTCTGGCCCTCCACGACTAAAATATATACTCCAGGAGATCCTTCCACTTCAGAAAATTTCGTCGGATCTCGATCTTATGTTTTTGTTACAAGCTGGTTACCTCCGAGACTATTTTGTTAAATTGAGACCACATATACTAATTTGTTGTAAGTCGAAATCACAGTGTTCTGTAGTGGAATTAAACCTTTTTTTTTCTCCATTTTAATTGAATCTATTTTGGTAGTATGAGGAAAAAATTCTTTGCGTTTCAATTGAGCTTGTGGTTTCATGAGACTTCTAATCTTCATTGTCTACTGATGTTTGTGCTTTTTGCTAAGAAGTTAGGTCTTGGAAATTATTTTGCTAAATGAATTGGCATGATAGACCTGTGACTTGATATCGTTGGTGTAGATCCGCGTGATGACCTCAGTGGGATGGATGTCGCAAGAAAGGTTTGACAACATTTATTTTATTTGTGCCCCATATTGTTGTGGATTACATTTATGTGAAATCTCTTCATCTAGCTTTGATGTGGATAATGCTAAAAGTATGTTTCCTTTTAGATAGAGTTTTTTCAAAAACTAATTTAGACCCACATGACACTTAGAGGGGGCGAATAAGTGTTTAAGACAAATAAAAAACATAACAATAATTTCTAAACAAGTATAAAAAATTTTAAGCCTAGATCTGGATGCTTTAGTCAAGATCAACAATAAAGAAATAGTAGAAGGCAGAAAGAATCATCAATCACATGTGAGATACAATTTTGTTGACGAAGTGAAAAAGGTTTTAAAGAACTCTTCAAAAGAAAAATCACTACTGGCTATCTGCGCCACCCAAAATCTACAGAGGAAAATTAACTTACAACCGGTGATTCAGACACAGTAAAACTTTTTAGACACTGACACCCCAAATTGTAACACTCTGAGTGACCCGCTCAGATCTACTCCACCTAGCAACCCCAGAACTTTGGAATTCTTATTTTGGATTCCCCAAGAATGAACACTCTCTTTCACGCTGGAACTCCATCAACCAAACACTTGCACCAACTATGAAGGTTTCACAGGGTATGGTTTGGTTTTGGTGATTTATGAGAGTAGATCTAGATTTCTAGATCAGGATCATAGAATAGGTTTTTTTTTCTCTCTCAAAAGGATTGATTATGAGAAGTATGCTTGTGCCTCCTTAAGTATACATCTTGAGTATCTCAGTTATTTATTGATTTTCAGGTCTTACAGTCCCATTAGAATTTTGAAAGGACAAAAAACCTAGAAATCTTTAATTTGGCGTTCGAGCGCCAACTTTCTTAAGGTTGTGGCTCGAGTGCCAGGTGAGCAGGAAGCTAGCAGCTTGCTTGCTTGCTTCATACTTTTTCAACTCCTCACTTGATTCTTACAACTTCATTGGACTGATTTTTAACATGGATTTTTGCCTATACTCATATATATCACTAATACTTTGTATAAGGCCAACAGTTCATAATGGATGTCTCCTTGTTAACTTTTTAAATCCACTTTTAAGTTTGAGACTTTGGCTTGATGAGACAATCTTGCAATTGAGATAATTATGGCTCAATGAACCTCCTTTTGAAGCAGAACCAACTAGATGAAGTCATGATTATGGGTTTGCCTGGTGTTTTCTCATATGAAACGTCCGTAGTGGTCTGTTTTGTCTTTTTATGTGTGAACCCATTTATATACAATTGTTTGGCTGATTTACAATATATTTTGTACTCAGTTCTTTATGGGTGTTTTTGGTGCAACCCTCTTTGTCACATAACATATTTGAAGTTAAAGGGGGTCATATAATGGTCTCACTATATCATCCTCAGAGCAGATCTTTTCAGTGACCAGAATATAGATGATGCAGTTCCTGATTACAGAAACGTAATGCATACCATATCTGCTAAATGTTCGCTTTTTTGTGTGATGATGCAGGCTTTGATCCTTGCTCGACTCCTTGGTTCGCGGATTACCTTGGATAGCATTAAGGTAATAAAGTAATGCCATATTTTCTCTTATCTTCACATTATTGGAAAAGAAGAAAATTTTAATATGATTGATAACTCAGTTGATATATAGTGATTATCATTTGAAATTTGGTTATATGTGTTTTTTTAGATTGAGAGTTTGTTCCCTGAAGAAATGGGAGCCAGTGTAATGTCCATTGAAAACTTCCTGGACTCTGGGCTGTTAGTTCTTGACAAAGATATCCAAGAGAGAGTTAATAGGGCTTCTTTAAATGGGAATGTGCTCCGTTATGTCTGTGTGATTGAGGGCTCAAGGTAATATTCCTATTCCATTTGATGTTCCACTGCCTTTTCTTTATTTCTTTTATGAAAACTTTGAACGAACGTTTTACTTTGTGCTAGTTATTCACTAAACCTCCAAACATCAATTAAGAAAAAGTTTGTCAAGAATTTAAAGTGAATTCACCAGAATATGCTGTAACTAATAGATTTCTAACTTCACCTTCCTTCACGGCCAACAGTGTTCTAATAAATTGCTTATATATAATTACATGCCTAATAAAATGCTATTGTAGGCTATACGCCCTTGTCAAGGAGATAATACGGACATTTTTGTCAGTTTTTTTAAAGTTCCTAAAGTAATGATATAAGGAGAAAGAATACCTGAAGAGGACATAATATGACAATAGGCCAAAGCAATGGTACTTAAGTTGTGGAAGATTGCTAGGTGGAAAAAGCTATTCTGGTTAGTTTCAGTTCTATCATGCCTCAAGAAGCTTCTAATTTCTGCAGAATAACAATTGGTACAGGGATGGTGACCATCAAATAACGCTGGGAGAAATGTTTTCTCCGTTCTCTCTCCTCCTCCTCCTCCTTCTCCCTGTTGATTGCTACGGTTTTTAGTGGTTATT
Organism: Myrica gale; assembly: GCA_963930655.1. NCBI lineage: Eukaryota > Viridiplantae > Streptophyta > Magnoliopsida > Fagales > Myricaceae > Myrica > Myrica gale. Next base: position 17,294,049 of record OZ005607.1, read on the forward strand.
CTGGTTAGGCTTTTCAGATTGAGAGTTCTGAAGCTTTAGTAGTCAGGTGCTAGTGTTGAGTTTGTGGTTTTGTTTGTTGGTTCGTTCATGGGTTTCTCTTGAAGTTTTCGTGTTGTGGCTAAGGAGTTTCATGTGTTTGTGACTGATGGGGGCTCTATTAAGTTTACGGAGTGGAGCCGGAGGTCTGTGAGTTCGATCACGTTAGGCAAGTTTGGAGCAGTGTGGATGGTAAACACGGCCGGCAGACTGATGGTGGCTCAGGGTGAGCGCTCCTTTATATCGAAGTCTAACGACATGCACCGTGCTTTTTTGGCACAAAGATGTGCTAACAAGGCGGGACGGTATGTTTCCATTGTCGAGTATGGTGAAGCTCGGCGTAAGGGCGTGGTTATGGTACCCGAAGGAGTTGGGAGTGAAGGATGGAGGCTTCTGGCCGGCGTGTTCCAGGCGGTAGTTGATCATCTAGGTAGAAGTTTAGAGGGAAGGTATGGGAGGAAGATTGCGTGCCAGGCGTGGTTGAGAGGGGGACATTCCTTCGCAGATGCGGTGAAGGAAGGTCCGTCTGGGGTGGTTGCCGGCAAGCTAGCTTTGATGGATGAATGTGTCGGAGCAAAAGGAAAGAAAGCATCCCTGACACTGCTAGAGCTGAAAAAGCATGCAGACCAGGCGACTCTTCAGTACACCGTTCGGGAACAAGAGACAGTGGCTTTCGCGGGAGTAAGTTGTGGCCTGATTGATTTTAGAAACTGATTGTTGGAAATGAGGGCTGAGTTGGATAAAATCATCTGTGCTGCTGATGGGCTTTTGGGTCAGGGTGGGAGATGGGAAGCTCACGGGGGGGGATTGTGTCCCAACCTAGTGGGCCTTTCGATGGGCCTCTTGAAGACCCGGCCCAGTGGAGACCCGGTCTTCAGAAAGCCTGGGTCTGTTGGAGAAGTCGACCCACCTGGTGCCCTCTTCTTTTGGCGTTAGGTTCGGCAGCGACGCGGGAGGCACCCACCCTTTGTGCCGGTGGTTGGTCTCTTGCCGGCGACGCCCGAGGCCGGGGGTGTAGGTGACGTTGTCATTCCGGCGCCAAATCTTTCTCTGACAACCTCGCATATGGGCACGACTGCGTCGGGTGGGCTACCGGAGCAGATGGGGTCGCCGGATTTGGTCCAACCAGCGACAGATATTGCCGATGCCCTTGTTGGCGCCGGAATCTGCTGCGGCTGCGGCCATTACAAACGAAAGTGTTCCACCCACCCGAATCACAACCATATTTCTCCATGATGACTTCCCTCCACAAGCTCTCACGCTCAACCCCAAACCACCAAAGCCATTTCCCAAGAAGGGCCCTATTAAACAGAGCAAGTCTTCGCAAACCCAACCCACCGCATCTTTCTGCCACCTCACAAGATGAAACTTCTGCACATTATCATCACTTCCCCATAAAAAATCCCTCTGAATTTTCTCTAACCTGTTAGCCACCGCAGCTCGAATAGGAAAGAGGGACAAAAAATAAGTGAGGAGACATGACAGAGTGGACTTGATCAACGTAATTCTGCCACCCTTGGAGAGATAACACTGTTTCCACCTCGCCAATCTCCTCTCCGTCCTCTCGATAATATCACTCCATATGCGAGAACACTTGAAAGGAGCCCCCAAAGGAAGGCCCAAGTAGGTGATAGGCAAAGAAGCAACCCGGCAGCCCAAAATAGAAGCCAAATCATGCACATTGACAACATTACCAATAGGGATGGCTTCGGATTTGGAGAGACTAATCTTCAAACCCGAAACCGCCTCAAAACAAAGAAGAAGGCACCGAAGATAACAAGAGTGTCATCCGCGAAAAATAGGTGGGAAATACTCACCCCACCTCTTCCACCAACTCCAGCATCGAACCCTTTAATGAGACCATTGCCCACCAGCACCTTCATCATCCTACTAAGTGCGTCCATGACAATAACGAACAACAAAGGTGAAAGAGGATCACCTTGACGCAACCCACGAGACCCATCAAAAAATCCTTCGGGAGAACCATTCACAACCACCGAATAATTAACTGTAGAGATGCATAACTCGATCCAACTGCACCACCTAGCCCTAAAACCACACCTCCTTAAGAGGTATAAAAGGAATCTCCAATTCACGTGGTCGTACGCCTTGTGAACATCCAATTTGCAGATCATGCCTGGGATGTTGGAGCGCTTCCTAGAGTCAATGCACTCATTAGCAATGAGAACATAATCCAAAATTTGTCTCCCTTTCACAAAGGCGTTCTGAGAGGGAGAGATGATACTTCCCAAGACCACCTTTAGCCTATTTGCCAACACCTTGGCCAAAATTTTGTAAACCCCACCCACAAGGCTAATTGGGCGAAAATCCTTCAAATCGACCGCTCCCACTTTTTTTGGAATCAGAACAATAAAGGTTGCATTAAGGCTTCTGACGAACTTCCCGTGATGCGCAAACTCATTAAACATAGAAAGGACATCACCCTTGATCACCTCCCAGCAAGATTGGAAGAAAGCAAGGGTAAAACTATCCGGGCCCGGCGCCTTATCCCCATTAAGACTCATCACCACCCCAACCACCTCCTCCTCATCAAAGGCCCTTTCAAGCCAACGCGCCTCGACCCCGGAGATGGAATCAAAAGCCAAGTCATCCAGGAAAGGTCTCCAAGGGAAGGGTTCCTAATATAAAAAGCGATAATAGTGGACAATCTCCTCGGAAATGCTCTCCCGAGTCTCTAGTAACTCCCCATCCACCTCCAAGCAATCGATCGTATTAAATCTATGATTAGAGTTAGCCATACGATGAAAAAACTAGGTGCACCTATCACCCTCCTTCAGCCACAAAGCACGAGATTTTTGCCTCCAGCTCACTTCCTCCATGCCAATCAGACTATGTAGCTCTGAAGACACCTCCAATTTACATTGTTTGCCAGCCTCATTGAGATTCCCACTCTCATCCATCCCATCCAACGAAGATAAATCACCCAACAACAAGGATTTCCTATAGTTCAGATAACCAAAAACCTCACGGTTCCACTTAATAAGATCTGTCTTCAACGCCTTCAGCTTAGCATTAAGCTTGAAACTAAGGGTGCCCACAAAGTCGTAAGACCTCCACCAATCTCTCACCTTATCCTGAAAACCGTCCGCCTTAAACCACATGTTCTCAAAACGGAACGGTTTCTTACCCCCTCCACGCTTACCAATCTCGCACAAAATGGGGAAATGATCCGAGTACAAACGGTGTTAGTCTTTGGAAGTTTATTAGCAAAGGATGAGATTCCTTTGCTGAGAACATACATTTTGAGGTGGGTAATGGCCTCAGAGTCCGTTTTTGGAAGGATCGTTGGTGCGGTGAGAGTTCATTAAAGGATATGTTTCCTTCTTTATTCTCTCTTGCTTACAATAAGGATGCGATGGTGGCAGACTGTTTGGAGAGGGATTCTGGGAGTTTTTCGTGGAATGTTCAGTTTGTTAGGAGGGTTAACGATTGGGAGTTGGAGGAGTTTTCGACTCTCTTCTCTTTACTCTACTCCAAAGTTTTGAGGAGTCATGTTGAAGATAAGATGAGATGGGGGAGATCCAAGAATGGAGTTTTTTCGGTGAGATCTTGGTTTTCGTGCCTAGTTGGGGATTTTGATGAGAGCTTCCCTTGGAGACGGATTTGGAAGACTTTGGCCCCGCCTAGGGCGTCTTTCTTTGTTTGGGAAGCCACCCATGGTAGTATCCTTACTACTGACAAGTTAAGGAGGAGGGGAGTCTATGTGCTTGATTGGTGCTATCTTTGCAAAAGTGATGGGGAATCTGCTGAGCATATTATGCTGCACTGTATGGTTGCTAGGGATTTGTGGTCCTTTGTGCTTTCTATAATGAACTACGATTGGGTGATGCCTCAGAAGATAGCTGATGTTTTAATGTGCTGGAATAGGGATTTTAAAGACCCTCGGGCCTTAGCTATATGGAGAGTGATCCCTCCTTGTATTTGGTGGAATTTATGGAGAGAGAGAAATGAGAGATGTTTTGAGGGTGTGACTGTGTCCTTGGAGGGTTTGAGAGGAAATTTTTTGCAGACCTTATTCTTGTGGGTGAATGCTTTGTTGGGCTCTCCCTTTTCGGAGTTTTTTGATTTTATTTGTTTCCTTACATGTATGAGTTAGAGGTCTCAGTATAGTCCTTTGTATTGTTTCTTCTTTTCCTTTCTCTATTAATAAAATTGTCTTACGTATAAAAAAAAAAATTCTGCAGAATATAGAGGAGATTATAAGTTTGATTCGTATGTGTTTTCTTCATTAAAATTTGAGAACTCTCCAATTTTTTTTTCAATGGCCTTACGCCTATCGTAGTTAGAAATCAGTGACTCTGTTTTTTAAATATTGCATATCTATGCAATAGGTCCTTCCATAGGTGAATGGTCCAAAGTGATAAACAGAAAATTCAACATGACATTCACGTGGTTGTTTATAATATTATTGTGAAAAGATTTGAATAAAGTAAATTGTTTCACGGCAACAACTGAGGCACAGTGTCTTACAAATGATAAAAACAAAATACTCATACCCCTTGGTAAAATGACATCAAATTTCACTTTACTTTCTATTGCTTAGAGCATAGCTCTTTATAAAAGAACACTACAATGATCTCTATTCGATTACCCTAACTTGAGCATCCACACGATTACAAAATTCTACTAAAAGATAAAGCAGAGTAGAAAGATAAATTAGAGAAACAATTAGTGGATAAAGGAACTACTACACACGGAATTGATGAGCATATGTTGATAAACTTAAATGGCAATCTGGTTTGGTTGTCATGTCTTGCATCCTATAATGTCTATGATTAATAGCTCCAGAAGTTAAAAGGAAACAAATATTTGCAGATAATGTGAAAATATAATGAACCATTACTAAAGTAAGTTCCATAACCATTCTCAAGATCACCAGGTTTTATCAATTAAGAGGAGCTCCCCTTATAGGTATCTGCAAGCATGCTTGTATGTGCACAGCGGTTGGGTGTGCATGGCATTGTAATGAACTTTCTGTCTCTCTATTTCCATTTGCTCATATTTTTTGATGACTTCTTTTATGAACTGCTTCTTGGGTAGGTGTGACGTTGGCATTCTAGAGGTTCCTAAGGAATCTCCCTTGGGAAGACTGAGAGGAAGTGACAATGTGGTAACTCCACTGTTTTATCTCCTCATTGTTTATTCTTCACTGATTAACTAACAATGTTGAATTTCTCTTAAGGTAATGGAGGAAAATGTTAATAAATGTGAACTTATTTATTAGCCTTGTGACTTGTAAACCATCGATTATAACCCAACATCTTGTCTCTCCTCAAACCGGTAGCTGGCCATGCTATGTCAAGAATATTTTGAGGATGTCAGTCCCATTGAAATTCGAGAACATATGGTAGGAAAGAGGACATCCGAAATTAATTAGTTGGTGGAGGTCCTTTCATAACTCTAAAGAAAGCAAAGCCTTGTGATACTGGCATATAATGCCTTACTTGAAAGACGTATTTGAAAATTATAGGGAGAGTTGTTTTAACTGAAATGTTTCCTACATACTGGAGGCGGACAAAAGTGGAGGACAGTCATGAAATTGCAAGCCTAGGGGTTGTCTTGCTGGATAAGGTTGGGGGATGACTCTAGATTGTTTTCAGGTCAAGGGAAGTATCTAGAATCCAGTTGTGGTTGTTTTAATGGGTGATACTGTATATACTACAGACAGCTGTTACTGAAGAATATTAGAGAAGGAGAAGAAACAGATGAGTCAAAAGAAGAAAGGGGGGTAACTAGGCAACTGTGTTCATTATCCAAAATAGTAGATATTCCTTTGATCAAAATAATTTTTCTGACTACACGAAAAACCATTACTCTACTCTTTGAAGCAATGAAAATCCAAAAGCATCCAAGCTAACTCGTGAGTCTCTGAATAGGACAACTGGCCTGTGAAAATCTTTGATTCAGAACCAAACAATTAGAACTAGGCTCAGAGTCAACTGGAATGTGTATATTCATATCGGGGATCTTTCAATTTAGAAGATCCGTTGATCTGAGAGACGAAGTGGAAGGTGTTTTTATTTGATTTGTTATTCTATGAAACCAATGAATTCCTTTGGGAACAATAAAGCATATTAGAGTGTTAGACTTCTTGCCTGTGACCTCCCATCCCCACCCCTTTTATTTTTCATGGCCTTTGTTCTGTCCTTTCATATTTTGCTTTCGAGCAAGCAGCAACAAGTTCCTCCGAGTCCTATTTTTCATATTGACTTAAATGCAGCAGCAATAACATTTGGGAAAATGCACTCTCGCAGATTATAGGTATTAATTCAACATCCAGGATTTTCTCCATGAAACAGCTCGCTATTAATCAAATCTCTTGTGCTCTTTGGATAATTTTATTCATCTAAAATTCTGAGTTCTCTTTACCTATAAATGATCCTGATCAGTCGTTTGTCTTGCTAATGCATCAATTATAAAGACCAATTTCTTTTTATGCTAATGCAGCTAGAAATATATAGCCGATGTTATGATGAACAGCCACTGGTTATTCAAGGTGCTGGTGCTGGCAACGATACTACGGCAGCTGGAGTCCTTGCTGATATTCTTGAAATCCAGGATTTATTTCCTAAATAAAATTGTCTATGTGGAGGAAACCCAGGTCAAAGCTGATAGTATGTTAATTGCTGTTTCAAAAAGAAATGCCAGTACTTGGGAATAAATATTGTTCAATACTCCTGTCTGGATTGATATGCCTGGGAAATGCGGTGCAGATAGAAGTATCTTATTATTGTCAGCATTTTGGCTTGTAAATGCAGGTTGGTATCTGGGCAGAGAACTCATACCCTGCTGGTCAATAGCACTATATACATGGTACTAGTTTGTCAGTCAACTTGAAATGGATACACAAAAATTGCTATCGTTTATTCTAAAAAAAACCAGATTTTAACGGATCGGATGGTTGAAAGTGCTGATGGAAACAATTGCAATGGTTAATTTAATCAGGAAAACAGAATACGCAGGTCAAGTTTGCTGATAACTTTCTGGTTTGTTCTTTGTGAGTGACTTATGAAGGTTCGGTTTGATGCTTGGACTCCTTCAAAATGGCTTACGGTACGCTTCTGGTCTTGTTTAAACTGAACGCTTTCGTCAGTACTGAGCCTTTTACACCCCCATCCCTCTCCCGGGAGCACAATGGCGTGTGTGCTCATGGGCTTTCCCAGGGTGTGGAGTACACTTGTTGCGGTGATGTGTTTATCTGGTCGTTTTAGGCTTTGTTTCTGTAAATTTGGCTTATGCTACATCCGATCAAGAGAGCCTGAGCCTGAGCATGAGCCTCGAAGACGATCGACGTCTAAATGTCTTTCCTAACACTACTCACCTCCAAATGGATCTTCGGCGTGTCATATGTGGTGGTCAAGCCTACCTATTTCACTCCTTCCGCTCTCCAACGGCCCGGTCGCTTGATTACTACTTCACTTTGTGCTAGTTTCGAAGGTGGTGGTGAATAAGCTGAACCAGTGTTGGGGGGTCAATGCCTACCATGGATTTTCGGCGTGCCACAAGTGCCGGGACCATAAACAGTCACAAGGGTTCAAAATCGGCATGCCACAAGTGTCGAGACCATAAATAGTCACAAGGGTTAAACAGCTAGAGCTGTTGCTTCTAGCTAGAAACGAATTGATTGTCATGAATAAGTAACAAAAGAAACGAAAAGTAGAAGCATGAAAGAAATTCATTTTATCCAACATAAACATAGAAAAGTTTGCCGAGGGAAAAAAGGTAGTTTAATCATGACATGCTACAAGCGGAAAACGGCAGAATCAAAACTCGGCCACCTCAGTACGATCGAATTAGCATCCTGTAGGGCCTCCATCGGGTAAAAGAGACAGCATGACTGGGCCTCTAGCTCCGTCTTCTATAGTCATTACTCCTGTATTCCAGTTCTGATCCGTCTTGATATAGCCTGGATGAACGCAGTTGATATACATATTGGGGTACCTCCTCGCAAGAATCCTCGTGTAGGCATTGAGGGTCGCCTTGGAGATGCTATAAGCGGGCAACATCATTGTCCACCCATTGCGTTCCAGAGCATTTTCCTTCACATCATGCAAGAAACTTTGTAAAATTGCATCAACTTTCTCTTCGGTTAGAGTCTCTTCGTCAGCCAGCTCCTTTCTTATACGCTCACTTGGGATCCTCTATGAATATTCATAAAATTTAAAAGGAATAACTGGAAAGATCCGCCATTTATATTAAGCAGTGATTTGATTTGGTTTGATTAGCAGATAACCCAGGATTTTGAGGAGACTGACTCCTTCGGGTGGGATGAGATATGAAAAGGTTGCCAAATAGGTTTATAATGTAGGTAGTTTTAGGGGTAGGCCTTTAGTCTTGAGGGTCTGTTTATCTCACAGCAGGCTCATGCTTGAATAGCATACAAGATGAACATTATTTTGACCCAATTTTCTTCTAACATCCAAGAAAATGATCACAAGAAGGAAGGGGGATACTGAGGTACAAAGGAGGAGGAATAGGAAGACAAAAGAAACATCATTCGGGTGTTTGTGGGCGGGAATATTGATTGAAGTTCTACATTTCTTCACCATTTATGTGGTCACCAAGTTATGATTATGGTTGCTAAATTGGCATATATGCATAAATAGGCTCATAAAAGTTTGTTGTATAGGGCTAAATTATAGATTTTACCTTTAGCTCACTCCTGAGAGAAGAAACATTCACAATCCTTGCTTCGGCAGGTGAAAGCTGTAACAGCGGGAGGAGAACGTCCTACGTTACTCTTTTCACGCCGTAGTAGTTTGTATTCAAGCATTCTTCAGCCTTCTCACTAGTTTGTTTAATCACTCCTTGCACCATGTCAGTGGCGGCGCCTGAGAGCTGAATCAAGTAGTTATAGGGTGGCGGCCTGAATAAGGCACGACATCAATAATTTTTACACCAAGGGTCATCGTGCTTATATAGCCCCCAAAGGTGAGTTAGTCGAGCAAGCCAACTACTGCCCTACAATTGCTTGCTGCCAAGCTCTACAACAACTGTGCTAACGCTCTGCAGCTTTGGCTGGGCTCTTGCCTTGCAGTAGTTTCCTACAGGCCCTGCTACAGTACTATCTGGGTGTATGTCTAGTAGTTGCTTGCTGTCAGGACCTGCTGCAGGTTTGGCAGCTCACTGCAGGCTTTGCCTGGGCGCCAGCCTTGTCAGCAACAATTCCACTAACATACACAACCTGTAGGCAGTTCCCCGTTCGAATTGTTGCACTGGCCAACCTTCTATGCTAATGGTCAATCGTCTGACACTATCAAGTACCATTGGCACCTCTAGACGTTGTCAACCTTGTGATCCCTTCAGGACAGCTTCACCACGTGTCGTAAAGCATCGTCAGTTATAGAGCATGCTTGTCATAGCACATCTCACGCCTTTTAGCAAGCTTGCCAAGCTCACAGGCCACCTGTCCCTCTTGCAGCTGAGGTAACCCATGGGACTTGGGCCAAGGCCTTAGCCAAGCATCCTCATGCCCATCCGCATGCATCACTAGCAACCAATGCACGTCAAGGCCCAATTAGTGGACCATCCTTGACTTGTCCATCCTGCTAAGCCCTTGCCCAGCAAGTTTATCTTGTTGGGGACACACCAACTTATGAAGATGTCTCTCCAAGCGTCCCACTTGATGTGTCTTAATATACTACCCCTTTATATCAAGGTGCTTGGCAGTGTGCACGAGTGCTAGGTGTCATTCATGCCACTGTCGCGCCGTGCAACTCAGCACTGTGACAACTAGGGTATAATCGAAAATATGCTCACAATTTTATATAAAGTAGCTAAAAAGGTCAGTGATAACTCGATAAAGCTTAATACTCAAGTTTTACAAATATACTCCCAAAACTAAAGAGCCAACCAAAGGCCAACGAAATAAACAACTTCATGCAAGCTAAGATCGCAGGTTCAATACGTGCACACAGTGGTGGTAGTTTTTTCTGGCCCAACGAACACCACCATCGTCAAACGGTTGTTCAAAAAAATATCATCGCCCCGCCTCGCTAGGTGTTAGTCTCTTGAAAAGCTGACCATGGTGGCATGTCGTGGGTCCTAGCATGGGCTCCTCCATGGGAGGCCAATGTTCGTGGGGTTGACATGCACATAGTTGGCTGAGGGATTGACCTCAGCCTTAGTGAACATGGTATGGACCCAAGCCAAGGCTAGCAGTGTGGCATGATATGGCTGTGTGCGGGGCAGTAGGAATAGGGAATGCAACATGCGTGCAATCCAATGCCATGACATGTAGGCATGCCTAGAGGGCTAGGTGCAACAACCTCCTACAATCGAGAAGAAAATGGTAGCATGGCATGTAGAGGTGGATGTGGAAGGTGGCCAAGAACAAGTCAAGCATGACTAAGTCAAGGGGCTAGTTTTGTGGAAGGTTGGGCGTGCGGAAGGCCATGCGTGCGTGCAGGCTAACCCCAAGGTGTAGGCTTCTTGATCTTAGGAATAAGTTGGGGGCTTGACCGAGTCTCTTGCGCGATCGGGGTGTGTGGGCAGGCATGTTGGCGCACCAAACACTCCCATAACCAAGTAAAGCATGCGGCAGTAGTGCCTAGCAAGCAAGTTTAAGCACAAAACGTGATCAACAGTTGTGGGCATGACACGGAGATAGGCATGAGACGTGGTCAACATGGCGAAATGACACACGCAGCATGCATGGTGATGCTAGACAAGTTCGTGTATAGACAAGTGGCTAAAGGAGAGCATGACATGTGGCACTCTGTGGGGACGCATTATGGTACCTAGACTATATATAAAGGGGACTCAACCCTTCTGTCATGGGCAGAGAAAAAGAGAGCTTCAAAAACTAAGTGTAACCTTTGAGTGTCAGTGCGTGAGCTTTGTAATCCATGTGATTCAAGTGCCTAAAGTGGTTGTAAAGGCCTTGACATCCTTGTATCTTCTTATATTGTGAATATAAGGTTGGAAGTTTCCCGTAATACTGTGTCTCTATCTCTTGAGTGGTTGGCTAGCCAAGTTAGGTGTACTTGGCACCTCACAAGGTGAAAAATTCGGTGTGAATAGTAGCCCTGTGACACTAGGGGTGGGAACTAATATTTGGCAGTGGCCATTGCCCTTGTCAAATCATTAAAAAAATCCTGATTTTGAAAATTCGTCTTATCAAACTCCATTTTTGATTCAATCTTGTTCAAGTGCTTGAAGTTCTCTATTCTTCCTTCCAGTATATTTGTGGATTTTCGACAATATGTTTTGAAAAAAGTTGTGTTTTGAGAGACATGTTTGGGTTTGTTTGTTTAGCTGAGAAATTTAAGAAAAAAAAAGGAAAGATTTATGACATATCTCTATTCCATTTCCTGAGCGGCCACGACGAATGTTGTGGTGCTATGGTCTCTTTGCCGCCAATGTTGTGCAAGCTTGGATGTTGCTCCATCAACTAAACAACAAGGGTGTCATGCCCTCCATGATCCACACCTATTGATACCTTTCCAAAACCTTACACCAAGGCCTCGAATTCATTTCGAGGAGGATGAAAATAAATGAACAGTCTCAAAAGAAAGTGAGAGGGAAGCACAATCCTGACTCTGGGTTAAAATAGGGTGTGTTGATGGATGGAAATCGAATATCTCATAAAAAGTAAAATATGAGAAATAATTCAATTTCAATTTGAATGTCGTTAAGCATTTTCCTATCTTATCATATGCATGCATACATTTCTTATATATTTGTGACATTACAAAAAAATGACCTATAGCAGCAGTCGGAAACCGCTGATATTGGTCAAAAAACCGCTGCAATAACCTATAACAACGATTTTTTAGCGGCGGTCGTGACCTCCGCTATATACTTGTCGGCATAGGTCTATTGCGGTAGTTTGGGTGACCGCTGGTGAAGACCTCGGGTCTATAGCGGCGGTTTCAACCGCCGCTATAGACCTAGGAGCAATTGCGCTGTTTTGGCACTAAGCGTCTGTAGCGGCGGTCGGTGACCTCCGCTAAAGACCTAATATGACCACTGATGTGAATTCGGAAATGCTTCCAAATGTAGAAGTGTCAAGTTGTAACAAGGATAAATCCAAGATCGATTCCATAAAGACAAATGTGTATCGAAGTATTTGTAAGAGATTATTGCAATATGAAAAAGCTATGTAAAAGTATTTTTGGGTTTTATGTTTATGTAAAAATCGGTTTGGTGATAATCTTTTGAAAATTAAATACAAAGACACTTAAATGCTGGTAAGAATCCAAAATTATAATCCAACACATAGGCAAAAGTAAAACAACTTCACATAATCGATTTGTCAAACACTTGGGGTGTGGTTAAAATATCTAGTGCTTTCACCATTTACTTCTTTTCTCGGCCTTCCTTGAGTTTTACTAATCCAATCAAGGTATTTAGAAAAACGAAATATGCAAGTTTAAGCTCAATTGACCATGACAACTCCTAAAAGAGAAGTATATCCTAATTAAATCTCAGCTCAAAATCCATGTATCACGTTGATGAAAATCCTTGGTTAACAACAAAGCAAGAACTAAGAACAAGAGATTTATCATCCAATCTTTATCAACTTTCGGCTTCAACAAAATGAAGACATGAAATCAGTGCAATAATTCAGCATATCAAAGAAAACATTAGACATTTCACCACAACCCAAGCTAAAAGAACTTAGCCGATCATCCTCATTTGCAAAATACCCAAATGTGATAAACCCTAAAAATTATGGAAAAGAAAATCGTATCTAAAATGAAAAGGAAAATAGCAGAAAAATAATGAACTAAAACAAAAACAAGCCTCCTTCATTCGAAATCTCCTCCACCTTTTATACCCTCTTTCCCCTTCGTTCTTCTCTCCCCAATTCACGATTTCACCCTCTATTTTGCGTAACCGTTTTTCTTCTACAGCTTTTGTGGTCCCCAAATCTCGAATCTTCATTGCCACGTAAGAGAGAGCTCCATTGCAAATATGAGGTGCTGAATGGAGTATGTAGCATCTGTCGAGAAAGGCGTCGAACCGAAGGCTATAGGGCACGATAACCACAGTTGTAGCCAAGTGGAAGTCGAGCTGGAATGGGCTGGGCCGGATCTAACACAGCGTTTGACACACGCTCGAGCATCATTGGAAAATTTCAGACAGACTGGTCACGCTCGACCAGAGCTCGACAACTGCTCGAGCGACCTTGTAGATCTTCATACGGATTCGTCAAGCTTTACCACCTCTCGACCAGTGCTCGAGCGCCCCTGAAAATCTTTAGACAGACTCTTCACGCTCGACCACCGCTCGACAACCGCTCGAGCGAGACTAAGAAAATCATTTAGTGAAGCATGCGAGGGTCACGGTTCTCCTATTACAACAGCAGCAACATAAATCATTTCTTTTAAGTGTAAAACATCAACTGCTCGATTGTATCACGATTTTGCTAACTTATCACTTGAGAAAGTTCCACAATTACACCATTTCCACTAGAAAATGAGAAAATTATGATTTGGGCATTAGTATAAGGCGAATTGTTAATTTTGACAAAAGCAAGTGTAATTGAGTAATCTTAAGTTATTTGCTTTCTCTCCTCTCACCGTATTTTCATGTCTCCATTTTCATAAATATGATTGGAATATTTCTTATATTAACTTTTGTTTTTATGTTTTGCATATGAACAATGGAGATGAAGTGAGTTCATGGAAGTGAGAGGGAGGCTGGAATCAAAGAGTCGGTCGAGCGGTCGTCGAGCGCCGGTCGAGCGTGAGGTCTCTGTTTAAAAATATTCATGGGTGCTCGAGCGGAACGTCGAGCGCTGGTCGAGCGTTACAACTCTGTGTGAATTTCTTCAAAGGGCGGTCGAGCGCCGGTCGAGCGCGACACGTCTGACGCTATATTTGAGGGCATTTTTGGAAAACGAAAAGAAGCCCTAGGTCATTGATGATGAGTCACGACCAAAGCCCCCCAAAAGGAGGTTTAAAAGAGAACATTTTGGATGAAAAAAGAGGGGGTTCGAAGGTTACATTTTGGCTTGGAGAGAAGGTTTTTGGGTGGCTGCTGAGACTCCCAACACTTTGCTCCCAAGACTTTTCCCTTGTTCTTTTTCTTCCTTTGCTGCTACCGTAGAGATCAAGAGCTTGTGGCTTTCGGCTTGTTTTCTTTCACAGCTTTTAGAATAGATTTTGTTGCATTCGGTTCTTTCCTTTAGAGTTATTTTCATTGCATTCTCTCTTGCTGTTGTGTAAACCGAATCTTCCATTTATATTGCACTTTCATTTCAGTTGCAGATCATATGTGGACCGAAAGCCATGTTCCATTTATTCTCCAGATTTAAGTTTTGTTTTGGTTGGATGATTAATGTTTTGTGAAGTTCCATTTCACTTCCTTAATGTTAGATTAGTGTTTAAGTTTGTGTTTGTTAGTTGGTTTGAGTATGGTTATGAATGGATTGTGACTAGCTAGAACCCGGGTACCAAGTGTTCGATGAAATGTCTCTTAGGGCAGATTTAATGTCAAACGATGTTTAATCGACAACTACTTGAGTTTATCTAGTTTCAACTCCATCTCATGCTATTTTATTATCATGTTTACTTGTTAGCTCTTCATTAATCGCTTAGCACTTAAATTGATCACAACTCAAAAATCTCAAAAATCATGGATGGTATCCTAAAACCAAACATTTCCCTTTGTAAATACCATTTTCATTGTAAATAGAACATAGTTTTCTTTTATTGTAATGGTGATTGGAATGAAAGATTGAACACATCGTTCCTTGTGGAGATGACCTAGGACTTCCCTAGTATTACTTGACAACCTCCTACGCTTGGGAGTAATTCGCTAAACATTTTTAGTCGAGTCAAGTTTTTGGCGCCGTTGCCGGGGAACGGTTAGTTCAATTGACATTCTATTGCCATTATTTTTTCTTTATTTTCTTTTTACATTATTAGTTGTTGGTTCTTTAGTTCATACACTGACACATCATACACGCATACACGTGATATCACTCTCTTAGGCACTCATGTTTGATGAATTGGGCAAGAGATGCTACACATAGACTATATAGAGTGAATTCTGCTGATAGTGTGTATAGTGATAGTGTACCAAGTGTTGAGTTGGACACTAGTAGCATTAATTTAAACTCTGATTTGGAAAATTCTGCTACTATTGAAGATATGGCTGAAGAAGCACCTAAAATCTTAAGAGATTACTTGCAGCCCACTCGCACCACAACACCATCATGCATTGCTTTACCTGATGATGCTTCTAATTTTTCAATTAAGCATGGCATGATGTCAATAGTACCTCAATTCCATGGGATGGACTCCGAGAGTCCATACCAAACACTTGACAGATTTTGAGCTTGCTTGCACTACTTTCATTACTAGAGCTACAACAGATGAATATGTTAAACTTCGTTTATTTCCTTTTTCTTTAAAGGATAAAGCGAAGATTTGGTTTAATTCTCTGAGATCAAATTCTATCTTTAGTTGGTCTGACATGCAACGTGAGTTCTTACATAAATTTTTTCCTTTTCAGAGAACTCAATTTTTGCAAGAGCAAATCAGCCACTTTATGCAGAGGAGTGATGAGACCTTCCACTCTTGTTGGGAAAGATTCAAGGATTTAATGAACATCTGTCCACATCATGGGTTTGAGTCTTGGAGGCTTGTCAACTACTTCTACACTGCACTTACACCTGAATGCAAGCAATTTGTTTAGACTATGTGCAATGGGGAATTCTTTAGCAAGGAACCTGATGAAGCATTGAAGTTCTTTGATTACCTTGCTGAAAGTGCTCAACAATGGAATACACGATCTGACCGGACACCATTGACAGTACAACCTCTCAGAGCAATTGGTGGTGGGGGTAAATATGAAGTCAAAGAGGATACTGATGTCCAAGCTCGTATTAGTGCTTTGACTAGAAGGTTGGAGGTTATGGAATTAGAGAAGTTGAAGGCCGTGAAAGCAGTGGAGGTGTGTTCTCTATGCGCCAATTCTAGCCATAAGACTCAGGATTGTCCGATTATGCCAGTTTTACAGGAGAGTGGGTCAGATCAGATGCAATCAGCAAATTGGGTTAACAGAACACCAAATCAGCCTTTCTCCAACACTTACAATCCGGGGTGGAGGAATCATCCGAACTTTTCATGGAGGAATGATCAATCTGGTCAATCTTCGCATTTTCAGCAACCTCCCCAGTCCTATGCACCACCTTCTCAGCAGACATCTCATCCGACTGCTCCTCAGCACCATTATCAACCACATCAAACTTCTCAGAGCTATCCCATTGCAGCAGCGCCTCCAGGATTTCAATCTCATATAGTTTCTCATAGTTCTCAGTTTCAACCCCCTGCTCCACCAAAGAAATCTCTTGAAGATAGTATGGCACAGATGGCCAACACACTTCAGCAGTTCATGCAGATTCAGGCCACCACTAACAGTCAGAACACTCAAGCCATAAATGAATTACGGGGCACCATTAATAAGATGAGTACGACATTGAGCACTCTTGACAGAGAAAAATTCCCAGCACAACCCCAGCCAAATCCTCAAGTATATCGGCAGCAGAAAATGCATAATGTCTCAGAGGAATCCATTGAAACAGCAAAGGCTGTTATTTCTTTAAGAAGCGGAAAGGAAGTTCCTCGACCTGAAATGCCTGTGGATAGACAGACAGTTCCCCTGACACCTGACGTTGTGAATGAAGCAGATGAAGCTGCAAAGAATTTGAAGCAAGAGGAAGTTCGACTGGAAGCAAAGAAACCTACAAGTGATGAGGCAGAGACGAGTAGGGAGTTCCGACCTGTGGTTCCCTATCCTCAGAGATTGGCAGCTGGCCAAAAGAACAAATATCATACGGAGATTCAGGAAATCTTCAAGCAAGTGAGGATCAATATTCCACTTTTGGACGCCATACAACAAGTCCCTTCATATGCAAAATTTCTGAAGGACTTGTGCACAGTGAAGAGGAAGCTGAATGTAAAGAAGAAAGCTTTCTTGATAGAGCAAGTCAGCGCATTGATATTGAGCGAGACTCCTCAGAAGTTTAGAGATCCAGGCACTCCTACCATTTCCATTATGATTTGTGAATCACACATTGGGAGAGCTTTACTAGATTTGGGTAGCAGTGTGAACTTGCTACCATTCTCAATATATGAGCAGTTGGGATTGGGTGAGCTAAAAAAAACTTCTATCATGCTACAGTTGGCTGAAAGATCAGTCAAGGTGCCACGGGGTATAATTGAAGATGTTTTGGTTCAGGTAGACAAATTTTACTATCCAGTGGATTTTGTAGTTCTGGATATGCAGCAGAAAGCTTCCACCATCTACCAGGCATCTGTTACTCTTGGACGTCCATTCCTTGCCACCTCCAATGCATTGATTAATTGTCGAAGTGGAGTACTGAAGCTCACATTCGGGAATATGACATTGGAGATGAGCGTGTTCAATGCCTGCAAGCGAGTGGATGTGACGATTCAGAGGTACATGCAGTTGATTTGATAGATGACTTTGATATTTCAAAGCTATTATCTGTACTTGATTCTGATAGTCCATTTGAGGAGGACTTTCCTGAGCAGCTGAAACTCTTATTGAGACAGTTCCTCCATTAATAGAATTGACAGAAGTAGAGGGACAGTTAATAGAGACACATGACCCCTCTCAGTTGTCAGATGTGAGCTACACAGGCAGTTGGCGTAGGCCAATCTTTGAAGCTCTTGACTTACCAGAAGTCATGAAGTCATCAGAAGAAGAAGTCCCTACATTGGAGTTGAAGCCACTACCTGAGGATTTGAAGTACGTTTTTCTGGGTCCAGCTGAAGACACATTTCCGGTGGTCATTTCTTCTCAACTTACTGTGAAACAGGAAGCCGATTTATTACAAGTATTGAGAAAGCATCGGGGAGCGATAGGCTGGACCATTGCAGACATCAAAGGAATTGATCCCTCAATTTGTACACATAACATTTTTCTGGAGGGAGATGCAAGACCAGTTCGTGATGCACAGCGAAGATTGAATCCCACCATGAAAAAGGTGGTGAAGAAAGAGCTGCTGAAATTGTTAGCTGTGGGCATCATTTATCCTATCTCTGACAGCAAGTGGGTAAGCCCAACACAGGTAGTTCCAAAGAAATCTGGTTTAACTGTGATTGAAAATGCTAGTGGAGAGTTGATCCCTTCTAGAAAGGTAACGGGTTGGAGGATGTGTATCGACTACCGTAAGTTGAATTCGGTTAGTCGAAAAGATCATTTCCCATTACCTTTCCTGGATCAGACACTCGAAAAAGTAGGTGGTAATACTTTTTATTGCTTTCTTGATGGCTTTTCTGGATATTATCAAATTGCCATAGCACCAGAGGATCAAGAGAAGACCACCTTCACTTGTTCATTTGGTACTTATGCTTTTCGTAGAATGCCATTTGGTTTATGTAATGCAC
Source organism: Myrica gale (assembly GCA_963930655.1). Lineage (NCBI taxonomy): Eukaryota > Viridiplantae > Streptophyta > Magnoliopsida > Fagales > Myricaceae > Myrica > Myrica gale. The sequence goes on from OZ005607.1 coordinate 17,312,474, forward strand.
CTGCTACTTTTCAGCGTTGTATGATGAGCATTTTTTCTGACATGCTAGATGATATGTGTGAAGTTTTTATGGATGATTTTTCTGTGTTTGGTAGATCTTTTGATGATTGTTTGAAAAATTTAACTGCTGTTTTGAAAAGATGTGAAGAGAAGAATTTGCTGTTGAATTGGGAGAAATGCCAGTTTATGGTGAGTAGTGGCTTGGTACTTGGTCATCTAGTTTCTGAGCGTGGTATAGAGGTTGACAGAGCCAAGATAGAGCTGATTTCTCAATTACCTGTCCCTAGAACAGTGAGAGATATCCGATCTTTTCTTGGCCATGCTGGCTTTTATAGGCGTTTCATTCAAGGATTCAGTAGTATTTCTAAACCATTGTGTACTTTATTGCAAAATGATACTACTTTCTTGTGGACTGATGAGTGCCAACATGCTTTTGAGACCTTGAAGAAACACTTGACAGTTGCACCCATTATACAACCACCTCGGTGGGAGTTGCCTTTTGAAATCATGACCGATGCTAGTGATTTTACTCTTGGTGCCGTTCTCGGCCAAAGAGTGGATAACAAGCCTACTGTCATTTATTATGCAAGCCGTACTTTAAATGATGCTCAGAGAAATTATACCACCACCGAGAAAGAGTTGTTAGCTGTAGTGTTTGCTTTAGATAAATTTCGTTCTTATATTATTGGGTCGCCTGTTATTATCTTTACTGACCACTCTGCTTTGAAGTATTTGTTGGCCAAGAAGGACACTAAGCCTAGATTGATCCGATGGATTCTTCTTCTTCAAGAGTTCAACATTACCATTCGAGATAAAAATGGAGTTGAAAATGTTGTAGCTGATCATCTTTCTCGCTTGCAGCTATCTGATGTGTCTTCATCTCTTCCTCCCTTAAATGATGATTTTCCTGATGAGCATCTTTTTGCAGTGTCACGCGCTCCTTGATTTGCGGATATTGTAAATTACCTTGCCACTGACCAGATGCCAGAGCATTGGGCAGTTCAGGACAAGCGTAAGTTTCTTGCAGAGGTACGACACTATTACGTCGACAACCCTTACTTGTTTAAATATTGTTCTGATCAATTGGTACGTTGATGTGTGTCTGATGATGAGTTTACCTCTGTGATGCATTTCTGCCATAGTGGAGCGTGTGGAGGTCACTTTGCTGCAAAGAAAACTGGTTCTAAAATTCTGCAAAGTAGACTTTACTGGCCTATTATGTTTAAAGATGTTGAATCATTTTGCAAGACATGTGAGCCTTGTCAAAAAATTGGAAAAATTACAGCAAGAAATGAAATGCCTCTTTCCCCTATTTTAACTCTTGAAATTTTTGATTGTCGGGGCATTGATTTTATGGGACCCTTCCCAAATTCATTTGGAAACTCCTACATTTTAGTTGCTGTAGATTATGTGTCAAAATGGGTAGAAGCCATACCTTGTAGAAAAAATGATCATAAGGTTGTCATTCATTTTCTGAAAGAATTGTTTGCACGTTTTGGCATGCCCAAAGCGATCATTAGTGATGGAGGTTCGCATTTTTGTAATAAACCTTTTGAAAAACTCATGCAAAAATATGGGGTGACTCACAAGGTCTCTACTCCATATCACCCCCAAACTAATGGTCAAGCTGAGTTGGCCAATAGAGAGATCAAGCTCATACTTGAGAAAACGGTCCGCCCTTCTCGAAAGGATTGGTCCGAAAAATTGGTTGATGCTCTATGGGCCTATAGAATTGCATTCAAGACTAATTTAGGGATGTCCCCTTATAGATTAGTTTATGGTAAGGCTTGTCATCTACCTGTTGAAATTCAACATCGTGCTTTATGGGCTATCAAACAGATTAACTTTTCACTTCATACTGCCAAAGGTTTAAGAAAATTGCAGATTTATGAGCTCGATGAAGCAAGGAGGGAAGCCTATGACAATGCCCGCTTGGCAAAGAGCGGATGAAGTCCCTCCATGACAAGAAGATTAAAGACAAGCAGCTTCTCCCTAATCAGCAAGTGCTTCTTTATAATTCCCGATTGCAACTTTTTCCTGGAAAGCTGAAGTCCCGATGGGGTGGCCCATACATCATTAAAGAGGTCCACTCTCATGGTGCAGTAGACATTGTTGATCCAAAAAATGGAAATAGTTTCACAGTCAATGGACAACGTCTCAAGCCATTTATGACTCCCTTCAAACCAAATGAAGAAATCTTGCTTGTGCAAGATCCCAGAGGAGTCCTCTGACCTTTCCTTTTTGTTGTTTCATTTTTGTTTTTTATTTATTATTTGTATTTTTGTTCTTTTTCTACTGCTCTTGTTGGCTGTGGTTTTCTGTTGTTTTTCTTTTGGTTTGCTTCTCTCTGCTCCTGTTCTGTTGTTCCTTTTATGCCTTCACATTGAGGACAATGTTTCATTTAGTTGGGGGGAGGGATTTGCACATTTTGGAATCATGCAATATATTCATTTGCACTTGTCATTACCCTATTGCATTTTACTGTGATTATACTGAATTGCTGACTCCTAGTAAGATGGTGATGGTGGTTGAACTTTATTAATGCGTGTTGACAACTTTATCCTTCTCGAGCATTCAAATTTGGCATTGATGAAACATGAATGATGATGTGAACTCTCTGGTTTCAAACTTTTGAAATTTTCTGAGTTTGACCTTAGGATTAGCTCTCACAGGATGAAGGGCAAAACATTCTAAGAAATAGCTTTTTCTTTTACCTGATATCTCTCAGTAGTCTTCATCTATATACCAATGACTAGAATAGAGAGAAGTACACTACATGACTACTGAGCTGTGCCAGATAAAAAAAAAAAGAGTGAAGAAAAAGAAAAGAATAAGAGCAAAAGGAAGGGGCAAGTTAAGTTGTTATTGAGTCAAGGGCTAGAAACAGTTGCCCAAACTTTGGGGGTTTGAAACACTCAACAACCCTTAAGAACAGAGTTGCCGCGAAAACTGCTAGACCCTTCAGCTTTGAAGTAGTTAGGATCAATATTGATCAATCTTAAGGTCGAAACTCCTTTGGATAGCCAGTGGTAGAAATGAGAACTAAGAGAGAGTTAAGGTGATAGATTGTAATTTCTCTAGGCGTTTTGCCTCAATCCTATTAAGAGGAGATACTAAGTATTTCAAAGATGCTGATATTGTTTGAAATTGTGAGAGGTAAGGTCATTGTGATTGAAAATTCTTTTGATTGACTGATATGCTTGTGAATGAATTGTTGTCTCAATGCATTATTTTGTTCAAATACTTTTCGCTATTTTTGCTAAGGGACTAGCAAAAAGCTAGTTGGGGGGTGTGATTGTATCACAATTTTGCTAACTTATCACTTGAGAAAGTTCCACAATTACACCATTTCCACTAGAAAATGAGAAAATTATGCTTTGGGCATTAGTATGAGGCGAATTGTTAATTTTGACAAAAGCAAGTGTAATTGAGTAATCTTAAGTTATTTGCTTTCTCTCCTCTCACCATATTTTCATGTCTCCATTTTCATAAATATGATTGGAATATTTCTTATATTAACTTTTGTTTTTATGTTTTGCATATGAACAATGGAGATGAAGTGAGTTCATGGAAGTGAGAGGGAGGCTGGAATCAAAGAGTCGGTCGAGCGGTCGTCGAGCACCGGTCGAGCGTGAGGTCTCTGTTTAAAAATATTCATGGGTGCTCGAGCGGAACGTCGAGCGCTGGTCGAGTGTTACAACTCTGTGTGAATTTCTTCAAAGGGCGGTCGAGCGCCGGTCGAGCGCGACACGTCTGACGCTATATTTGAGGGCATTTTTGGAAAACGAAAAGAAGCCCTAGGTCATTGATGATGAGTCACGACCAAAGCCCCCCAAAAGGAGGTTTAAAAGAGAACATTTTGGATGAAAAAAGAGGGGGTTCGAAGGTTACATTTTGGCTTGGAGATAAGGTTTTTGGGTGGCTGTTGAGACTCCCAACACTTTGCTCACAAGACTTTTCCCTTGTTCTTTTTCTTCCTTTGCTGCTACCGTAGAGACCAAGAGCTTGTGGCTTTCGGCTTGTTTTCTTTCACAGCTTTTAGAATAGATTTTGTTGCATTCGATTCTTTCCTTTAGAGTTATTTTCATTGCATTCTCTCTTGCTGTTGTGTAAACCGAATCTTCCATTTATATTGCACTTTCATTTCAGTTGCAGATCATATGTGGACCGAAAGCCATGTTCCATTTATTCTCCAGATTTAAGTTTTGTTTTGGATGGATGATTAATGTTTTGTGAAGTTCCATTTCACCTCCTTAATGTTAGATTAGTGTTTAAGTTTGTGTTTGTTAGTTGGTTTGAGTATGGTTATGAATGGATTGTGACTAGCTAGAACCCGGGTACCAAGTGTTCGATGAAATGTCTCTTAGGGCAGATTTAATGTCAAACGATGTTTAATCGATAACTACTTGAGTTTATCTAGTTTCAACTCCATCTCATGCTATTTTATTATCATGTTTACTTGTTAGCTCTTCATTAATCGCTTAGCACTTAAATTGATCACAACTCAAAAATCTCAAAAATCATGGATGGTATCCTAAAACCAAACATTTCCCTTTGTAAATACCATTTTCATTGTAAATAGAACATAGTTTTCTTTTATTGTAATGATGATTGGAATGAAAGATTGAACACATCGTTCCTTGTGGAGATGACCTAGGACTTCCCTAGTATTACTTGACAACCTCCTACGCTTGGGAGTAATTCGCTAAACATTTTTAGTCGAGTCACTGCTATAAACTTAGCTCAAGTACTAAAATATGGTGCTTAATTAAGAGCTTAATTCATTTTCTGTTAAACAATTAGTTCATTTAAGTCACCTAATTAAGCATATAAAACACTTTATCACACCCCAACTGACTTTTTGCTAGTCCCTAGCAAATAAAATGAATGACTCAGAAAAATGAGAAGCTCCCAACTACAATTCAATAATTTCGAATTTCACTTGCCCTGGAATACACTTGTTGAGTTGAGGAACACCAGAAATAGATTGATCAGAGTTTTGTATCAACTGCAAATTTTATACACCATTTAGATAATCAACCAAGGAAATTTAACTGGGCAAAATTTTTATGTCTTTCAAGTGTAAAGGGATAAGGAGAGAATTCCAAGATTGACTACCAAGAGGCATTAAGATTTTCAATCACAACAGATAATTTGAGATAATCATACGGTCTTACTCTAATTCAAAACCATTGTAATGGTGACTTTCACGCTACTACGCTTTAAAAGGAACCTACTTTCTTATTTAGTAATGACCCCGGTAGTAGGCAACCTTTTCCACAACACAAAAAAAAACCGAACAAGTATGAAAACTTGTTCTTATTGCAATTATTTTTTTAATATTATCTTGGCTTCCTAGGGAGAATCAATCCTATGAATGTGCGCCTACCCACACTTTCACAAGCTTGCCTACCACTAGGTAACCCCATTCTCTTTTTTTTTTTTCATTTTTGATCCCTGGCTTGTCCCTTTTCTCATTTAATTCAATCTAGATTTCTTCCTAAGCCATTAGGATATGGTTCGTTAGAGTCCCAAATAACTGAAGTGTAAATCAACAACTAATGACTCAATGTAGTCTTTCTAACTATTCTGGGCATGTGTTGTGTGTGTTTAAGCAAAAACTTTTAACACATTTTTTTTCTTGGTTTAACAACTAAATGAACTGGATAACTTTTCCTTTTGACTTAAACTCTGTTTTGCATTACAACTACATGTTCCATTCCCTCAACAAAATCTTTGTTCCCATCTTTCGGCATGCAAAACTCAAAAATAGAGATTGTAATCAGGTTTAACTCATTTCCACCATTTCTCAAGTGGACCCACATAAGTCTAAATGAGGCAATCAGAAGAATAATTTTCCACACCCCCAACTAGAATGTAGCATTGTCCTCAATGATGCAAGCCGAGAAAAGGAAAGAATGTAGACAAGGAAAATAGGGTAAATATAGAACAACTGAAGGAAATTAACGAAAGAGGGCAAGAGGGGTACCTGATCAGCTTTGAAAGATGCACAACCAAAATAAACACAAATAAAGAAAACTGAAAACACAAAAGGGAAAGGTCATGTCAAGGAATCATAATCAAGTAGGATCAAGCAAATGGAGAGTACATTCCTCTGGAGCAAAAGTAGAAAAGAAAGGCTTGAGCCTTTGACCATTAACCTGAAAAATGTTACCATTGAGAGGATTTCGTATCTCTATAGCACCATATGGGGAAAAACATTGTGTATCACATAAGGTCCACTCCATCGAGACCTTAATTTTCCAGAGAATAAATGCAGCCGAGAGTTGTACAATAACACTTGTTGATTAGGTTCAAATGTCTTTCGTTGGATGTGTTTATCGTGAAAAATTTTCATTCTTTCTTTGGACAACTTAGAGTTGTCATAGGCATCCACCCTTAATTCATCCAACTCAGACAATTGTAATTTACGCACAGAACCAGCAGCATCAATGTTGAAATTACATTGTTTAATGGCCCAAAAAGCCCTATGTTCCAACTCTACAGGCAAATGACATGCTTTCCCATACACTAGCCTATATGGAGACATGCCCAAAATGGTTTTAAAAGCTTTTCTATAAGCCCACTAAGCATCAGACAATCTCAAAGACCAATCCTTCTTGTTTGGGCTCACGGTTTTCTCAAGGATGTTTTTAATTTCCCAATTTGCTAGTTTAGCCTGTCCATTGGTTTGAGGGTGATAAGGAGTAGAGATTTTATGATAGATACCATACTTCTTCATCAATGCCGAAAAATGCTTGTTACAAAAGTGGGTACCATTATCACTTATTACGGCTTTTGGCATGCCAAACCTTGCAAAAATGTTTTCTTTAAAAAATTTTAAAACGACTTGATGGTCATTAGATTTGCAAGGGACTGCCTCAACCCACTTAGAAACATAATCAACAGCAAGCAAAATGTATAAATAGGCGTAAAGAAGAAGGAAATGGTCCCATAAAATCTATTCCCCAACAATCAAAAATTTCAATCACTAGTATAGGTTGCATAGGCATCATGTTTCTCCTAGTGATTCCTCCTAATTTTTGACAAGGTGCACATGCTTTACAAAAACTAAAAGCATCCTTGAACATAGTTGGCCAATAAAATCCACTTTGAAGAATTATAGCTACTGTTTTGTGAGCTGAAAAATGCCCACCACAAGCTTCAGTATGACAGAAATTTAAAACACCCGAAATTTCATTATTAGGCACACACTTCCTAATGATTTGATCTGAACAATACTTAAAAAGGTAAGGATCATCGTAAAAGAAATACTTAGCTTCAGCCTTCAACCTTTTATTGTCTTAAGCAGTCCAATGAGGTGGCATTTTTCCTATAACCAAAAAAATTTACAATGTCAGCATACCATGGTAAAGTTTCAATTGAAAATAATTGTTCATCAGGAAAAAAATATGGAATTAAAGGTAGCTGCTCAGAAACTGTAGTTGTGAGTCGAGAGAGATGATCTGCCACTACATTTTCCACTCCCTTTTTGTCTTTTATTGTAAGATCAAACTCTTGTAATAGGAGTATCCATCTGATCAGCCTCAGTTTGGCTTCTTTTTTTGTCAATAAAAATTTCAAAGCTGCATGATCAGTGAATATTTGACAGGAGAACCAAGAAGATATGATCTAAATTTATCCAATGCAAAGACTATAGCTAGTAATTCTTTTTCTGTGGTTGAATAATTTTTCTGAGCAGCATTCAAAGTTTTACTAGCATAGTATATCACAAAAGGCAGTTTATTTCTCTACTGTCCAAGTGCAGCCCCCACAGCAAAGTCACTTGCATCGCACGTGATTTCAAAAAGGAGTGACCAGTCAGGGGGCTGAATGATAGGTGCAGTGGTGAGAAATGTTTTCAGTTGAGTAAAGGAAGTTTGACACTCTTGGGTCCATTCAAACTTAACATCATGCATTAAGAGGTGACAAAGAGGCTTAGAGATAAAACTAAAATTCTTTATGAACCTCCGGTAAAAACCAGCATGCCCTAAGAAAGATCTAACATCTTTCACATTCCTAGGTGCAGGCAAATTTGAAATTAAGTCTATTTTAGCTTTATCTACCTCTATGCCCCGAGAATATATGATATGCCTCAAAACTTTCCCTTGTTGCACCATGAAAGGACATTTCTCCAATTTAACAACAATTGTTTTTCTTCACATCTTTTCAAGACAACTTGTAAATTAGACAAACATGCATCAAATGTTTTCCCAAAAACTGAAAAATCATCCATGAAAACTTCTACAATATCCTCAATCAAGTCACTAAAAATGCTTAACATGCATCTTTGAAAATTGGCCGGGGCATTGCATAGCCCAAATGACATTCTTTTGAAAGCAAAAGTCCCAAAAGGACAAGTGAAGGTAGTCTTCTCTTGATCCTCAGGGGCTATTTCTATTTGATATTAACAAGAAAAACCATCTAAAAAACAATAGTATTCATGTCCTGCCACTTTCTCTAAAATCTGGTTAAGGAAAGGCAAAGAAAAATGGTCCTTCCTAGAGGCAGCATTTAATTTTCTATAATCTACACACATCCTCCAGCCTCTAGTCTCTCTAGTAGGCACCAACTCTCTCTTGTTATTTTAAACCACAGTTATACCAGATTTCTTTGGAACAACTTGGATAGGACTCACCCATTTACTGTCAGATATGGTATAGATGATGCCTATGTCTAACAGTTTCAAGACTTCTTTTTTACCACTTCTTTCATTGTGGGGTTTAGTCTCCTTTGCATCTCCCTAGAAGGTTTTGAATCCTCTTCTAAATATATCTTATGTGTACAAATAAGAGGACTTATACCTTTGATGTCAGCAATGGACCAGCCAATGGCTGATTTGTGTTGTGCCAAAATTTCCAGCAACTTACTCGTAATGGCTTTAATTCCAACTTTGGAGTCTTTTCATTGGAAGGTTGTGCTGATGCTTGTAGTGCTGGTAGTGGCTCAAATTTGAGCCTCCACTGCATCTCATTTGAGTTTCCTGCAGCACATATAGAAGACAATTGGTCAGTAACCTCAAACGTATCAAAGGAGTCTTCAAAATCCTCCCAATGTTCATCACAATTATAATTTAACAAAAGAGTTTCATCAAGTAAAGATTCCAGTGCATTGACTTCTTGAATGTCTTCAAGTTCTTGAGGTTGCCTACACAAATAAAATATTCAGTTCTAAAGTCATATTCCTAAAACTTAACTTTAAAACACCACTCCTACAATTAATTATTGCATTAGAAGTTGCTAGGAATGGTCTTCCTAAAATCACTGGTGGTGAAGAATTCACATGAGCTGACAACTTCATATCCAATACCACAAAATCCACAGGGTAATAAAATTTATCTACTTGGACCAAGACATCTTCAACAATACCCTTAGGAATTTTTATGGATCTATCGGCAAGCTGCAAAATGATGGAAGTGGACTTTAATTCTCCTAGTCCCAATTGTCCATATACACTATAAGGCAACAAATTAACCTCTGACCCAAAGTCTAACAAGGCCTGACCAATCTTAGAATTTCCAATGACACATGAAATAGTAGGTGATCCAGGATCCTTGTACTTAGGTGGTGTGTGATTTTGAATAATGGCACTCACTTGCTCAGTGAGGAAAGCTTTTTTCTGCACACTTAGTTTACGTTTTACAGTGCATAAATCTATTAGAAACTTAGCATAAGTAGGAATTTTTTTAATAGCGTCAAGAAGTGGAATGTTGATCCTAACTTGCTTAAAGATTTCTAAGATTTCAGTGTGCTGTTTTTCATTATGCAAAGAAAGCAAATGATGTGGAAAGGGTGCAGGTATGAGACGCGCATCATCATTTGAATCTAAAATGCTTGACTAACCATTAACTTGAGGGGGTTTAGTTTTGTTACCTGAGTTTCCAGCACTATGAGCAGGGATATCTACAACCTTACCACTTCTCAAAGTTGTAATGGCCTTTACTGTTTTCACATTGATCTCTTCACCATTATTCTGAGATGGTTGACTTTGTCCTTGTGGATTGGGTTGAGGTTGAGCTGGGAATTTGCCTTTTTCTTGACTACTCAAAGTGGTGGTGACTCGAGTGAGAGTCACTCTGATGTCGTTAATGGCTTGTGAGTTTTGGTTATTGATCGTGGCTTGACTTTGCATAAACTGTTGCAAGCTGACTGTTAGCTGCTGAATGGAGTCTTCTACTCCCTTTTTCTGCATCGGGTGAGGCTGATTTGCAAAATGAGAGGGACCCGAGCCTTGACAAGCTGTTACATAAGGAGTGTACTGACTTTTTCCTTGTGTAGATGGCCCGGATTGCTCATTTTTCCAGCTGAAGTTTGGATGATTTCTCCAACCTATAATGTAAGAATTCGAGTAAGGTCCAAAAAAATTCTTAGAAATCATATGTACAGGATTGGATTGATCAAGCAAAACTTCCTTAAAAGCAGGTATTGTTGGGCATGCATTAGTTATATGACCTGGATCCTCACATATGCAACATTTTTCAGAGTTTGATGGTACTAAATGCATCTCATTTACTTTCTTCAGTTCAATGGAATCTAACTTTTTAGAAATCAACGCAAGTCTAGCATTTAGATCATCACTTTCTTTCAGTTGATATTTACCACCCCCACTAATGCATTTCTGATTTTCAGATCTATCAAATGAATCAGAAACATCCCAAGTTTGAGCATTCTCAGCCAAATAATCAAAATAATCAAAAGCTTCATCGGGTTCTTTGTTGAAAAATTCACCATTGCACATGGTTTCTACAAATTGCCTCATTTTTTGCTGCAACCCTTCATAAAAGAAACTTATGATCGTCCATTTTTTATATCCATGGTGAGGACATGCATTTAAAAGGTATTTGAATCGTTCCCAACAATGATAAAATGTTTCCACATCATTTTGACAAAAATTCATGATTTGTCTTTTCAAAGCATTGGTTCTATGCATAGGAACAAATTTATTTAGAAATTCAGTTTGCATTTCTTGCCAAGTCCCAATAGATCTTGGTCGTAAAGAATTCAACCATGTCTTAGCCTTATCTTTCAAGGAAACTGGAAACAATTTTAGTCTTATAACCTCTTCCGTGCATGTTTTATCCATAAATGTGGAACACACTTCTTCAAACTCTTTAACATGCAAATAGGGATTTTCAAATTCCATCCCGTGAAAATGTGGTAGCAAAGGAATCATCCCAGGTTTAAAATTAAAAGTATTTGCATTCAAAGGTTGAATAAAGCATGATGGTGGGCTTGTCCTAACAGGTTGCAAGTATTCTTGAAGGGTTCTGTTCTGATTGACTACTTCCCTATCAAGATGTTCAACTATATTGCTATGAGTTTCAGATGATGACTCAAGTGCAAAGGATTCGGTTGATGATTAGGTTAATGATTCTGCCCTAGCAAGTCTAAATGTGCTATCTCTAACCCAACCAGACATGCACACTTAGCAATAAACTAAATGAAAGATAAAAACAAACAAGGTAAATGAGAGGAAATAGATATCACCCGGGCTATGCAGAGGTGCACAGCACTAAAAACACCCTCCCAGCTTTCAACAAACTACTCTGATGACACCAATTGTCCCTGGCAACGACGCCAAAAACTTGATGTGAATTCGGAAATGCTTCGAAGTGTAGAAGTGTCAAGTTGTACCAAGGATAAATCCAAGATCGATTCCACAGAGACAAATGTGTATCGAATTATTTGTAAGAGATTATTGCAATATGAAAAAGCTATGTAAAAGTATTTTTGGGTTTTATGTTTATGTAAAAATCGGTTTGGTGATAATGTTTTGAAAAGTAAATACAAAGACACTTAAATGTTGGGAAGAATCGAAAATTATAATCCAACACATAGGCAAAAGTAAAACAACTTCACAGAATCGATTTGTCAAACACTTGGGGTGTGGTTAAAATATCTAGTGCTTTCACCATTTACTTCTTTTCTCGGCCTTCCTCGAGTTTTACTAATCCAATCAAGGTATTTAGAAAAATGAAATATGCAAGTTTAAGCTCAATTTACCATGACAGCTTATAAAAGAGAAGTATATCCTCATTAAATCTCAGCTCAAAATCCATGTATCACGTTGATGAAAATCCTTGGTTAACTTAAGGTTTTGTTGTGCCTAGTGTCAACAACAAAGCAAGAACTACGAACAAGAGATTTATCATCCAATCTTTATCAACTTTCGGCTTCAACCAAATGAAGACATGAAATCAGTGCAATAATTCAGCATATCAAAGAAAACATTAGACATTTCACCACAACCCCAAGCTAAAAGAACTCTGCCGATCATCCTCATTTGCAAAATACCCAAATGTGATAAACCCTAAAAATTATGGAAAAGAGAATCGTATCTAAAATGAAAAGGAAAATAGCAGAAAATAATGAACAAAAACAAAAACAAGCCTCCTTCATTCGAAATCTCCTCCACCTTTTATACCCTTTTCCCCCTTCGTTCTTCTCTCCCCAATTCACGATTTCACCCTCCATTTTGCGTAATCGTTTTTCTTCTACAGCTTCTATGGTCCCCAAATCTCGAATCTTCATTGCCACGTAAGAGAGAGCTCCTTCGTTGCAAATCTGAGGTGCTGAATGGAGTATGTAGCATCTGTGGAGAAAGGCATCGAATCGAAGGCTAAAGGGCACAATAACATCAGTTATAGCCAAGTGGAAGTCGAGCTGGAATGGGCTGGGCCGGATCTAACACAGCGTTCGACACACGCTCGAGCGTCCTTGAAAAATTTCAGACAGACTCGTCACACTCGATCAGAGCTCGACAACCACTCGAGTGACATTTGAGATCTTGATACAGATTCGTCACGCTTTACCACCGCTCGACAACCGCTCGAGCGAGACTAAGAAAATCATTTAGTGAAGCATGCGAGGGTCACGGTTCTCCTGTTACAACAGCAGCAACATAAATAATTTCTTTTAAGTGTAAAACATCAACTGTTATAAACTTAGCTCAAGTACTAAAATATGGTGTTTAATTAAGAGCTTAATTCATTTTAGTTAAATAATTAATTCATTTAAGCCACCTAATTAAGCATATAAAACGCTTTATCAACCACTGTTATAGGTCTATAGCGGCGGTCATGTGCTACCTATAGCAACTGTCGGTGACCGCCGCTATAGGTTTGTAGCCTTTTTTTTGCCAGCATTTCCAAATCACCACTAACTTTTCCTATATTTTTTCTGTACATGCTTTTTTAATCGGTAATACAAATTTATTTTAATAATCATAATTCATTGGATGTAAACATTTAAAGACCAAGGATAATAAAACAAAATATACTTCATTATTGATTAATAATATTTTACAACAAACACAAGAATCTTTCCAAATTAGGAATAAACTATAATAAGATGTAATTACAAACTTTAAAAGAATCTTTATTGGACATGTTCTTAAAACCTTGCTTTTCTCAATCTACTTGCTCTGGCAATGTAACCAAACGAAAGGAGCTAAAATTACAGAAATTTCGTGATCCTATACACTCTGACGTGTTTGCATTCCATAACCGAACCTCATAATCCAAGCTTCTACTTGCAAGTATTTCTGGATGCAATGGATGGAACCTAGCCTGTAAAAGCTCATTAGTGCATGAAGGGTAAACTTTAGAGATAGCCACACAAAACAAAACAATAGACCCAAGACTTGCACTTAGTTGAGAAGAAGAATGAGGGCGCAAGCGGGTAGGGGGAATTTTCACGTTTTAGGGCGCGCTGGGGGAGTTTTTAAGAAAGGGGGTGGGGGAGGTGGGGGGAACAACAGTGTTTTGTAGTTTTTTTAATAATAATTTTATATTTTGTAGTTATATATTTCTAGTAAATTATATTTTGTATAATTTGTTATATTTTTTTATAATACATTACATGTACTTTAATTGTATAAGTTAAATTCACAATATCTTTTTTTGGAAAGAAATAATATATCAAATTATTGAAATATAATTGTTAATTATAATCAATAAAATATTCAATTACCATAATAACTATAACCATATATTAAGTTATGTACTTTAATTGCATAAACTAATTAATCTCACAATATCTTTTTGTTTGAAATTAAATAATATGTCATAATCAAATATATTATGCAACAACTTTAATGTTCATAACACTCTCTCTAACTTCATATTTTATTAAGTATGTCTTCAAATTAAAATTTTCCACATACATGACAAACTGAATTATATATTAACATAAATACAATAATATTTAACATAATTATTAACATTAAAAAAATTACGACTAATTAAAAAAAAATTTGATCAATAACCTATAGTTGCGTTTGACACACAAACGCTGCTATAGGTTATTTTTCAGCGGTGTTTGCAAAGGCAAACACAGCTGAATGTGGGCTCTATAGCGGGGGTCGGCGCTAAAAACACCATTTAGTAACGTTTTTAGTGACCACCGCTATAGACCTGTATTTTTGTAGTGTGAATATATGCGTATGTTTTTATTTACGATATTGTTTGTTATTAATGCCATGACTCCTCTGTAATCTTACTCAGTCCTCATAACTCACCCATTTATTTTTCTCTTCTGCATGATTGTACTTTTTGATTTAGAGAGCATGATAGTTCACGAGATACTTCAAACCTATGATAACTGCAGGACCTACGTCTTCATGGTCCAGATCCTCGTATAGGTTTCGGTAAACTTTGAAATGCTGATCGAGCATTTCTACCACTGGACACCGGTCGAGCCGTCTCCTCCCCTCCGACGGCCCTCCCGTTCCAAGACGTTCTATTAAAACTTCCTTATTTATCGATAATTTCGCCTAAATTACTCGAATGTATTTTTATCAACTACTGTTGTTTAAAATTGCTTTCCTGACCTCTTACTTATAAGTAAAAATAAAAATAAAAACATCTTGAAATTTATGTGTAACAACCTCGCTTCTAGTTTTTATTTGAAATTCTAGATATAATTATTATCTTTGGGGTTTAGATTATATTCTTATAAAGAGAATTTAGAGATTACTATGAGCACGTGGCAAAAGGATTCAAGTAGCCAACAAAGAATGACAGAAAATGATGATAATTGGGAGTTCACTCCACATTTCCAGGAGAATCAACAAGCTGAAGGATTTGAATAGCAAATCTATCACCCATTTCCCAACTGAGGTTCCGTACTTCTTTTGCTCTTAGTCCCAAAGATATTGAAATCTAGCTAGCTATCAAACTCTAAGACTGAGAGATACAAGGATAACGTGTGACACTTTTAATATTTATAATTTTTAGTGGATTTCTTCTATGTTCGCAACCACACAAAAAACATTCATATCAGAGCATCACTTTTTTTTTAATATTAAAAAATAGTTAATAAAATCTACTAGAGAAAACGTGAGAATGCAGAAATTAAAGTATTTTATGCTTAATTCTTGTTTGGGAAGAAGCCCAGTTGTTTGTGGACGACAATATTCTTGAATAAGCCTCGTCGTGAATGCGTGACGAATCATGTTCCACGCACCAGACGTTGTTTCAATTCTAGTTTGGACAAACCAATAAGAGAAGCAGAGGTTTCTTGTGAATCGCATATACATTCAAGTATTTATGTGTGATCTAAACAAGTAACTACGTACCCGATCGACCAAGCTAGCTGTTGCCAATTACCTGTAACTTATTACTTCTACTTTATCTGTGCCCTGCGGTTGTGGGGACCACATTTCATTTTATTTACTGTTAAGAGAACCATGCACGTCCGGTGGACTTATCAAATTGGGTTTGATCTCGTCGTTATTAAAAAAAAAAAACAGAAGTTGTTTTCTTTCTCTACTTGTATTAGAGACTTGAAATATCTAAGTCCTAATCTTATAAATACAGACATTCCAGTTGAACTGTTTTACCTCGAGCCATCCTCCATAGGGTCTCTTTATGTTCTTCCTCCTAATTGAATTTGACTAGATCAGTTGCAAACCATTTTCTCTCTTTTTATGCATGTGTCTACCCAATAAGGTCTCGTTGATTATTTTGAGGTAATTATAAACAATCTTCTAATTAAAGGGTTGATTGCAGGAAAAACTAGGCCTTCCAAAACAGACCGTAGAAGTTCACTTACTTGTGCATAATAAGTTCCTAAAAGGCCTACAAAATAAAAGTTTAAATGAACTTAACCATATATATAGAGTAGAGTCATAAGCCATGATAAACGAGAATATATAATATATTACATTAAAATGGAGGGCGTAAGCATTCCTGACACTTTGCAAATTAAATGATTAATTATTTCATATTTAACTTACCAAATTTTTTTGTTACACTTTTACCCCCATATGTAATATGGCTCGCAAAAATAAATGTGGTAAATTTGTTATCACATGTACGAAGAAATCTCTGTTCCATCTAAACTGACAGAGCATTCTTAGGCTGCGTTTGCGTCCTAAAATTTTACACACTCTAAAATTTTAACACAATAAAAAATTACAATATAATCTCTCTCTCCCCTCATCAAATCACTACTATTCACTACAAAAAATATAAAAAAATTACCTCTCTCTTCACTTTTTCACTAAACCCAATACCTAAAATTTTAACAATACTAAAATTTTACAACACAAACACACCCTTAATTACGTGCAGATCAGCGGATAAAATGTCAAAAGTCTTGTTATCTATGGGTTGAAAATGAGTTGTTCTCCCTTTAGTCAGGAAAAGAGAATGAAACAAAGTACAAGGATTTGGACAATTTTGGATAGTGAGAAACAATGACTTTACCGGAAAATATTATTCTGCGCCAAAATTATAGGGATAATGTCACTTTACGGTCGAAATTATTTAGTTTACTGCATTGAACTCTTCAAATTTTATCCATGCACGATCCTATCAGTTGAAACAGATAGAAAACAAACTACGTGGCATAATATTAACGGTGATGGTGCGCCATAGTAGACATGATCGCATCTCTTAAAGCTTAAAATAGACAGTCAATCCATACCTAGGCCTCCTTTCTCCCCGGAAACCAATCGGTCCAAGATTAGGGAGCTTAACACGTCTTCTAGTAGTTTGGTAACGAAAACTCCACAGTACACGTATGACATCCGCCGGTGGATGACAGTTAATGCGAGAACATGTCCAATAAGGCAAATTGAATTAAGATGTCTTTCAATACGGATCGAACCTAAGAAGGTGAAAACAAATATTTGTACAAGTACAGTTAGCTAGTGGTTACATCTATTAATTTCGGTCCGAAAAAAGCTGCGGGCCACCTAATTTCCCATCCCTTGCAGCCTGTCTATTTCAACTCCTTATAGAGCTCCTCCCCGAAGCTTATTGGATAATTTAGTGTCGCGCTAAGAGAGCGAGAGGGAAGCTAGAGGAATACAGAGATCACAAACATGGCCATGTCTACTGCTACTACCAGAGTCGCTGCCATGTTGGCAGCGGCGATATTCTTGATCAGCACTTCATTTTACAGCGCCTCAGCGAAGGCGGAGGCACCGGCTCCGTCATCATCACTGGCGGCGTGCATGGATAGTCTGGTGAACGCAACGGACTGCTTATCGTTTGTGCAGGCTGAAAGCACTATGACTAAACCGGACAAGGCGTGCTGCCCGGAGCTGGCTGGGCTGGTGGAGAGCAACCCAATCTGCCTCTGCCAGCTGCTTGGGGGCAACACTTCTGACGCCATTGGGGTCACCATTGATGTCAAGAAGGCTCTCACGCTTCCTTCTATTTGTAAGATTCAAACGCCTCCCGTAAGCATGTGCTCAGGTAAATAACACTTCTTTCCATCATAAATACTTATATATTTATTCTAGTTCACATTCCTATTTCTGATCAATTTAGCACTATTTACCCAGAGAAAACAGTATACTATCTTTCGATCTTTAAGCTCTAGTATTGACTTCTTAATCTGCTTTGTTCTCGATTTATCAATTCTTCTGAAGAATTGGGTGTAGAGAAAATGGTCGTGGTTTGATTACTCTGTTCTTTCTCTCTCTCCAAATCTTTGTGCCCCATGAACTCCATTGACATCATTAATATATACATTCACCACTTTCCCATACATCCCACCGACAGCTATCACAAGGATTATGTCGAAGTACTGCCCGGTAGCCTACGGAACTATAACTATGTTAGTTGGTTTATCACTTCTCATAATAGTTCCCCCTCTCTCTCTCTCTCTTTCAAGGCTATTATCTGATGGACACCCTCAGTTTATCACCTCCGGTGTTTGTGTGTCAAAAATGAAAAAAAATTTGGATGTTAGAATTATTTTAGAATTATTGAAAAAGTAAAAAAATACTATTTGAATGAATTTTTTATATTTATTATAGTAGAAAAATATGCTTTATGAAGTGATATATGATTTTATAAATTTTTTAATTGACCATAAATTTTAACTGCCCAAAACAAACTAAATATTTTATTTAGTTTTGCCTTCTCAACCCTTTTCTCATAATAAGCTAAATATTTTATTTAGAGGCAAATTATAATAACATAGTAAATGGAGGGCTACTATAAAAAAAATTTAAGAGATAATTTCACCTCAAAAAAGAGAAATTACATTTTTTACCTTTAAAAAAATCTGCGCCGTTGGATGCAATCACGTGAAATCTAAATGACAAAAGTTTTGTGGTTTAATTTTGAATTGGATTCCCTCACCCCTATTTTTGATGGGTAAGAGAGGCATTTATGGCGCCATTAAACATTCTTCTTTAATCACTCCCCTAACCACGTGGGGTGGTCATTTATTATGGCCAACAAAAAGCACATGATCTGTGAGCTTCGGGCGTCAGTTATCTTCTGAACTGGTTGGAGACTCAAAATCCCACCCAAATAGTTGTAGCCTTTACGACAAATCGTTTTTCGATGTCTTTTGTTTTTGTTTGGCTTTTTCCTAGGAATATAGGTCGCTGTGTGTTTACTTCAGATTAATTGTTGCCTGTTTCTTGTTTCTTTTAATGCACGAAAAACAAAGGAAAAATGCTATAAAAAATTAAGAAAAAAGCATTTGATTTGCTTCTCAAGCCATTACTTTTTAGATGAAATTATTGCTTATGGCAATATAAGATAACAGCCCGTTTGCACCTTGAATCGGCTTGAGCTTGGGATTGTATGTCGTTTATTTACTTCTCTCTTTTTTTGTGTATTGGGATAATCAAAGCATGAAAAAGAGAAAGCGACAAAGAAGTTTAAGCTATAATTTATATATCATTTTGTGTCCCCAAGTTATATAATATGATGTGAATTGTAAGCTAAAACTAAGAATTTCTTTGTATCATATATACCGTCCAACTATTAATAGGAACTGCATAAGATAGGATCCGACCTTTAAGATTACAAAGAGTAGTCTATTTTTCACTTATTTCAAATAAAAAAGATATCCGACAATTGGCTGCACCCCAAAAGAATATTCCTAAGGTGAACGGCTCAAGAGAGCTACGTACCCAAAAGGCATGCATGCATAACTGAAGTGAATTTTTGTACTTGGCAGTTGTGGGAATCTATGTGGCAGGTGTTCCTGTAGGAGCTCCAGCACCGTCTGCGGGGTCGGCGGGGCCTACTGGATCTGCGGCGTCTACCTCACCAGCAGGTAATTCCTAGCTACGTCTATAAACTTGGAGATTCTGTATCTGCGCCAAACTACTCAGTTATCGACCGGACTGCAACTAAGCCTGAGAATTATCTGAGATGGGGGCTGTTTAATTTGCTGAGATCATTCGCATCTCTCTTCAAATTCGATCTAAGGCATTAGTTAAGATTATACTCTGACCTTTCTGTGGTTAATATGCGAAAAAGTTTCAGGGCCCGCGGCTTCGACATCGCCCGAAGGATCACAATCAGCTGCTCCGGCACCGTCAGCAGGGAACAATACTAAAAGTGGAGCTTCGACCATTGCAGGGTCTGCTGTTCCCTTGACACTCGGCTTAGCCATGGCGGCGTTTCTTCCGACATTCTTTTGATTTATATATTTGTTTTCTGTTCTAGACGTACGTTGCATTATCAGATATTCTTATAACGACATGATTTCAATTAGGAAACAGCGATGATGTAACGGATCGATAGTACTTAATTTGCGCAGTGGCAAATAATATCATAATTAAGGTGTTTGCTTTTTATTTAGTGAAGCCGTGGCATCTGTGTATCAAAATTTCGGAACTGAATTAATTTAGTAAATAAAAAAATTAGGCTTAATTGCATTGTAGGTCCCTGTTGTATACCATTTTTACAAATTCGTCTATGTGGTATCATTTTGTACAAAACAGATCTCTGTGGTCACCCTTATAGGTAAAAGTTAGTCCCTTCTAATCAAATCATTAATTTTCACAATAATAAATTTAAAAAATTCATTTAAATCATCTCTCTTCACTTTTCATTATCTCATGAATCATCACTACTTTTTCAACAACTACTATGCATACACTAAAATTTTGACACAAACACCACTCTCGAGATCATTGGATATAAAACTTTGACAACACCACCCTGGAGATCAGTGGATATAAAACTTTGACACCAGTACTGTTTGGATATTCCACGTCTAAATGGGTCTTATATATATATCTATGTACTTAAGAAATAGCAGATGGATTAGAACAAGTTCTGACAATTGAGGACGTAATTCTTCAGTTAATTGTTTCCATTGTCAATTTTAGTTTTGATAGTGAGATGCCATAAGACATATAGCGTTGAATTTCAAAATAATAGTTTAGAATTTAAATTCTACTCAATAATATACTAAGAATTTCTAAAAAATCTTGATCCAGTTAAGCTTGTTTTGAAATTTTATTGAGTGGGTAGGATTCATTGTGTTTCATTTTTCTTTAGCCACAAGGGAGAATAGATTCAGTGCAAAGAGAGTCTGAGCAAAGGGGGCAAAGAAACGGTTCAGATTTTAAAAAGAATATTTAATGGTAAGGATTTGACCAACCATTTAATTGAGACAAAATTACGGGTGGACTTCACTTGTCTTGGCTCAACCAAACTCAGTCACGTGTCTCTAATTTACACATTAATGAATCAAACTCAGGCAAGTGTCTCATTTTCTCTATCTCTCCTTCCTCGTTTTCTTCTCTTTTCAGAAGTTCTGCTATGTTCAACAACGACAACCAAAAAAAAGCCAAATTAAAACAATATTCAGTTGTTCACCAACAGTCACTACAACAATTATGACTTTCAATGGCTAAAAGTTTCGTGCTGAAAGAAGTCATTTCGTCGCTAAAAGTCATCCGTGACGAAAAGTTTTCGCCGCCGATTCGTCTTAGAAACATCGTCGCTAAAAGTCATCAACGACGAAACTTCATGACCGACGCAAAAAATAATCTTCAGTGGCGAAAATGTATTCTTCGTTGAAAATGTGACTTTCAGCAATGAAACAAGTTCGTCGCTGATGGGTTACTTTTTCGTCGCTAGAAACTGATTTTCGTCACTGATAGTTGCTTCTCAAACATCGTTCGAACGAACTACCTAGTTCGAACAGTAGTGGCTGTGACGAATATTGTCGTTGCAATTACGCCACACATTCAGCGACGATCTTTCAATTCGCCGCACATTTAAACTTGCTTTCCGTTGGTTTCAAACAAAAAACAAACAAAGGAAAAATTGACTCCACCCGATTTCTCCCCTAACCCAGCAAACCCTAACCCAACTTCACTTTACCCATTTAACTGCTTCCTTCGACAGCCAGCTCTCCATCGACAGCCTCACTACCACTACTCTACTCACCTATGCTGTGAGAAATAAGCTGGTGCTCTGTTTAGCAAGACATATCCAAAGAATCACTTAAAATTGGCACTTCTCACACTTGGACACAACTCTGACACTTAGT
Organism: Myrica gale; assembly: GCA_963930655.1. Classification (NCBI taxonomy): domain Eukaryota; kingdom Viridiplantae; phylum Streptophyta; class Magnoliopsida; order Fagales; family Myricaceae; genus Myrica; species Myrica gale. Next base: position 17,334,237 of record OZ005607.1, read on the forward strand.
CTTCGAACAAGACAAGAGTTGTACAGACATCATTCAATATTGCTAAATTATTTTCTGCAGGCCGGCAACACACATTAATAGCTACTAGCAGAGAGCCAAAACATAACTGAAGACTCACACAATATCTTCCTATAAGAGCATTCAATAACCGAACCAAATAAAGCAGATGAAATTTTCTAACTCAAACGAACAACTTCTTCTACGCGTGGGTTAAGTTCTTCTCGCAGGTAATATTTTCGCAGCACTAATTCTTGGCTTCTAATCATGTACCAGGTTAAGTAGACTAGTTTAAAGGCTGATAAACATAAACGGAAACGTGGGGAGCAGAGTTTCGACACAAAGTGGCTGTCGACAGAAGTTTGAATATGAATGGGTAAAGTGGAGTTAGGTTAGAGTTTGCTGGGGTAAATTGGGGAGAAATCGCACAGAGTAAATATCACTAGATCTTTTTTTCGTTTGAAACCAATTGGGGTAGTAAAGTAACGTCAAATCGCACATGTGGTAAACTCCTCATTTCTTTGTTTTTTTGTTTCGTTTTGTTTCAATGCTTGTTTTTTTTAAACCAACGGGAAGCAAGTTTACCAAAGTTTGTTTCAATGTATGTTTCTTTTTGGTTTCACAATCGATTTTTTGTTTTTGTTTCTTTTTATTTAAACCAAGCGGATGACATGGCTTTCATTTAAGTTAGTTTTTTTTGACGAGGCATAATGATTTGGCGATAAACTGACACGTAGGCTTGATTCCGTCTGATGTCCATCGAAAAATGGTTGGAGAGATTATTTAGTTGAAATCATTACCACTGAGATGATTTTGTAAAAGTCGAATAACACGGGGATGTATAAGGTAATTATGCCTAATACTAATACCAATCCAATCACCAACCAAAATGCATGTCCCATCAAAACCCCCACTCAGAATCCAATTCTTACCTTTCCATTTCCATAGATCTCCGACAAAAAATCATCTCAGCCACAAATAACATACAAGAACCCCACCTCTAACCTCCTAAGAGATCCCATTCCTTTCACCCTCTAACCCCTTATGAAAATATATCTCAGCCCCAATCCTGTTTGAATCTATCAGGATCCTTAGTGTTATCTACACTAGGTTCTCTAGTCCTCCACCCATCTTGGCAGCTGCAACGTCGCGTTCCTCCACCGATCTTGGAGGCAAGTGGGGCCCTAGTGAAAAATCTATCTTGGAATTGCTCCCTAAAATGCAACTATTTGGTTTGTGGATAAAGGCGACAAAGAGGACATGCACCGAATCTTGTGTGACAGACTCCGTGGACCATCTCCAAGCTTGGAATTTGACAGATTTCAAAAGCAAGTTTCGGAACCCACCTAGTGTGGGGTTTCTTAAGTGTAATATGGATGTTGCTATCAGAAATTCAGTTAAGTCATTTTTTAGTCTATTAAGCTGAAACTAGGACTTAGGAAGTCTCAGGGAAGGCACCCCTTTTAGGGCAATTTAATGCCATTTGTCGCCCCACATTAGAACTTTCTTTAATCGGCTTCTTTATTTTATGGCTAAACCCTTTTTTGAACACCGATTTAATCGTAAGCTTCATCCTCAACTTCTGGACGGGTTCGAGAGTTTGGTTCGACTGAGCCTGATGTGCATTTGCCATTATTGCTGTCTGTTTTAGAGACCACAAAGGTTCCCTCTATAAAGCTTACAAAGAATAAATTTCGTGCTCAGATTCCCTCCTAGTAGAAGCCATCGCCTTGGTTAAAGCTATTGATATTGCAGCTCAAGAAGGTTGGACTAAGACCCTTGTTTGAAAGTGATTGCCAAGTGTTGGCACTACTAAATGGAATTTGAATGCTTTCACCAACTTTTTTTTTACCTTAAATGCACCACATACCCCTGTGGTATTTTTATTTTGCAAAAATTTCCCGAGGTAACCCGTCGGTTTTAAATATGCCTCTTCGTCTGAGTTCGTTTAAAAACTTAACGGTACTAGGTGACGTAACACATCTCCCACACGTCTGCACCATTTAAATTGTGCCACGTGTTAGTGGGCCCCACAATATCCAGGTCAGATGCTAGCTTGACACCATGCAAGCATCTATTTTCCATGTAACTTTAAAAAAACCAGTAATCAAAAAACAAGAGGAACGACGACATTCGTCTTGGTGCAGAAAAAACACTCGTGTGGTCTTCTCCCCATTTTCCCCCGATTGCTCTAGTTTTGGCCTCCACGGATGCATATATGTATTTATTTAAATCCAGTTAAAGAAAGATTGAAACAAAAGAGTTGTTTTATTAGGTACATAGAAGAATACATAGTACTAATATTTAAAGAAACATGACATCTAACGTTTTCAAATGTAATATATTTCATATGCAAAATATATTCCAAATCACTATCGTGAAAACAGAGAAAACATCAATTCCAACTTGTTCCTCGTTCAGATATAGGCCCCAAGATTGACAGTGAAACATGAAGTTCACTGGAACTTAAGCCAAAAAGTCATGTTATTTGCTGCTTTTGCCTTCAACATCGTAAATCCCCCAAAATCCCCTATTTGAAAATTGTGAACATCTTCGGTCAAGTCATTTCAAAATTACAAATGGGCAAATGCACAAGCGTGAAATGCATTAATCTTATATACTTTTACCTTTGCAAATTTCTTGCAAATAAGGAACATCAGAAGCAGAACATGCTTTTACATTCACAAATTTCTTACATAGAAACAAAAGAAAGATTGAAATGACAAGTTTGGACCTGTAATGCACTTTGCAACAAAACTGAATGTGCATTTTTACTCAATAAACAATACAAATAAAGACAAAAATAAACAAAAGAATAGACAAGACAATAGATTATTATGCGGCAAGTTGGGACCACATGTGCAGGGACACTAATTTCGTACTACAAACCGAGTGGTCCCAACCAACACAAATGCCTATCAAACAGAGAAGACAAATGGGTCCGCACTATCAAATAAAGAACACAAAAGAACCGACAAACTAACAATGCAATATCAGTTGCTAACCTCCAACCTTCTGGAACTCCTAGCCCACATGAAGAAGATTCCAATCGGTTACGACCTTCGCTGTAAGATTGGGGAATAATGGGTTTCAGGATTTACTTAGGATTTGGGATTTTGGGTGCCAAATGATTTAGGGTTAGGGTTAGGTATATTAGATTTAGGATTTGAGGGTTAAGATTTAGGGTTCACGGCTTAGTCTTTTGGGAAGGGGTGTGGAAAAATTTGGCTAAGTGTGGAATGGTTGGGGGAGAAGGTCACACGAGTGTTTTTTCTGCAACAAGAGGAACAATGTCGTTCCTCTTATTTTTTTATTACTGGTTTTTAAGTTACCTGGAAAATAGATGCTTGCATGGCGTCTAGTTGGCATCTGACCTGGATATTGTGGGGCTCACTGACACATGGCAAATTTTAAATGGTGCAGACGTGTGGGAGACGTGCCACGTCACTTAGTACCGTTAAGTTTTTAAACGGACTCAGACGGAGGGGCATATTTAAAATTGAAGGGTTACCTCAAGGATATAAAACAAACTTTTCATACCTCAAGAACATTTTTGCAAAATAAAAATACCACAGACGTATGTGGTGCATTTAAGCCCTTTTTTTTTTTTGCTTTTCCTTCTCCTTCCACTTATTTATGGCACATCTTTGCGGCTTTTTAATCTCTTGTGGTAAAGTTCCTCCAATGTCAGATATGACAAAATACGGGTTTTCCCAAATACACTATGGATATATTCACCTTGTGTAACATTTATTGTGCAAAATTGTGAGTATAGAAAAGTCATATAATCTCAAATGAATCAGAAGTTTTTCACCACCTATATGTCATCATAAAAACTGTAAAAAACAATGCGTGGATCACATATTCTACTATTAAGGATGTTTTTTCGGTTTTCAAAAGAATTTCATTTATATTATAATGCCAATGGCTGTTTATGATAAAATGAAGGGCACATTCCAGCCTCTCTCATCAACCAGTTCACAGCAATCCGGACAACTTGATATAATCAGTTTCATCATCGACTCACTGCGCACCCTCACAAGCTGCAAGATGAAGAGGTCTCCTACCCTTTTCATCTTTCATGTATGCTACGTCTCTATCAGAGTCCAGTAGTATCTGTAGTACTATGTGAAGCGGCCGGAGTCCAACCATTTTGGTCCGCTTGTTTATAAGTTAAAGCTCCGAATCTTTCTAAAAGTTTTTCGATCATTAATTCTAAAATAATACAAACATGAAGATGTAAGATCATTATCTACACGACACAAATAGGACTACTTATTTCGAAGACTAAAAAGCATTCGACGAGGGTAATCTAACATAAGAAAGCAGTATATAATAATGTTAATCCAAATTTCTAGGTTTGACTTATTATGACACGTCTACAATTTCTTATAATAACAGCAAACTTGATTAATTTGTCTACACTCTTTTCAAATAAATCCAATAAATCAATATTCCTGGAATTGGGATCTAATTAGACGTTTCGTACAAAGATATCTTCTTTATAAGTTGCAACTCGAAATCAAATGAAGAAAAGGGGTGATTCAACTTAATTTCTATCTACTTAATAAATTGGATTACGTTATATCATCTGCAGTTAATTTGTTGCCTTGTTATTTAGTAGTAGAAAGGTTATTTTGGATAGCCGCTTTTTATTTTTACTAAAAGAAGCATACCAAATTAAAATTCATGCGAGATTCTCGAAATCTGGTATTGTGAAAAAATAAATAAGCATTTACTAGTATCTTCAAACATTATTGCTGCGTGCAAAGTTGTTCCACCAAGAGGACCACCACAAGCTTCTAATTCACGGGTGCTTAGAATTATCGCGAATGCCACAGTTCGAAACTGTCTGACGACAGCCATGTAAAGTGGAGTCTCACCGTCATAGTTAGCAAAAATTGCGACAAACGCGGGTATTCGTGGATCAGTAATTTCACCACCTCCAGGTGACAAAAGCGCACAGCCTCATGCAAGGCCGTGTTCTTCTCCTTGTCCATCATCTTAAGCATCTTTATACGCGCTTTGGTTCCACCTTTGAGGTCTTGAGAGAGAGAGTGTTTGCTTGTTCAGTAAGGAATTTTGCTATGCCAATATGCCCATACCTTGCCGAAAGATGTAATGGAGTTTCGTTATTCACATTGGTTTTCAATAACAGTGAAGTACACATATTGAGAAGTTCTTCTACAAATTTTGTCATTGATTCTGATTTTTGACCGATGCTTGTGATGTTAATATGAAGGATTGTATTCTCTCTTGGGGTTAGTATGGAGTTGAGAGGCTGTTCGGTATTTTTGAAAACCTCGCTCTCGCCTTTTGCTGCAGCTTTGTACAAAATAGGATCCATGCGAGTTGTGACCAAACAGAAGGATATTCACTTTTATATCGTGACCAAGCATAGTTTGACATTAGCATCTCAATCTTCCTTACTTCAAATAAAAATCCTCTTGGTCCAAAGTGTGTTACAGACAATTACAAGGAACCTAATAGTACCATATCCTTAATATTTAGTTTAATTTTTTTCTTTGAGAGTATATTTGTGTCAAAGTAGACTTGCACTCAACATATAATTGATTTGTGATCATTAGCCTTATGATCTCAACCTCACTGGAATAAATAATCAGACAAATTACGTACTTGGCAGTAATTGTTGATATTTGTAGTCATGACTTTTTAAAGGCTATAAACCAAAGCGTAGCACTCTACCCCAAACAGGCATCATATCCCCACATGAATCCCCAAATAAATGTTAACACCTGCTTGTACCCTAAACTTATATATGTCAAATTCCTATGCAAAAATTCCAAAACTATGCACCAAAACCAATAATGATAAGAAGAGAAAGGCTCAAATGCCCAAGAGGAAAACAAATAATTAGAGTAAAATAGTGTAAAAACGAAGAGATGTGGTGAGACTACCAGTTGAATCCGCCGTGAAAAGTGTCTGTTACGTTGTAGTGAATTCCACTGTCTTGTTTGCGGTTGATATGTCTAGATTGTTTATATAGAATAGTTTGTAGGGAGAGGAGGAGAGAGTGTCAAAGGAGCAAGGCGCGTGGGAGAGAGTCATGACAATGAGCTAAAGGTTGTCTAATATATATAGTGATGCATAAATAATAGTGAGCAGAGAAAAAAAACGTAACACAATTAAAAAGATCATTGAAGAATTAGGAAAAGTGCATTCAAACTACAGTCTTTAGGAATGAAACGAAGTTTGAAAAGGAAAAGCGTATTCAAAGAGAATCAAACTACAGAGTTTTAGGAATCGAACAAAGTTAGAAAAGGACAAGTGCATTTTCGATGCTATTCAGTAATGTTATGAGTTTGTTTTGCGAAAAAGAAAAGAAAAGAAGAAGCATTCAAATAAATGCCAGCCCCGGCCTCTTTATGTGAACGTTAAACTACACAGTTTGTGTATGAATATAAGAAACAATAAGTTTTACTTGTGGGCTAATATTATAGTACGCCTTTTAACTTTGGGCAAAAATTAATCACACCCTCTCAAGTTTCAAAAAATTTTATTTCGCCCGTTATGTTTCAGACATGATCAATGCGCGTCTGCCATTTGATTTAGACATTAAGTCATATGGTGATGTGAATTGACCGAAATGCCCCTCCAAGATAATTTTTAAAAATAAAATAAAAATTTCAAATTAAAATTAAATAGATTAATGAAATAGAGTTTCAATTTTTTTATTTAAAAAACATAACTTTTTTTATATATCATTTTTTAATATTTTTAGTAATTTTTTCTTGGAGAGACATTTTGGTCATTTTTATGTGATTTAACGATGAAATCGAATGGAAGACGATAATTGATCATGTCTGAATTATAATGGGCGAAATAAAACTTTTTAAAATTTGAGGGGGAGTGATTGATTTTTGTCTATAGTAAGGGGGCGTGCCTATGATACTATAGCTAGGGGGCATACTAAAAGGTTGACGGAAGGACTTCTTTGCCAAATGTCGAAACTATAATAAGACTGTTAATTTTGAAGTTTGAAATCGAAGGACCCAAATACAAAAGGGTATAAACCTAAGGACTAAAATGTCAAATTCCCTTTAACTTATAAGTATTATATACTATTTCTACCATGAGGGCCGAAAAAGTGGACTACTAAAAATATTTAATATATTATATACCTATAGAGAAAAATATAAAGAAAACCAAAATCCATTTCAGGCAGGACCTAAAATATATTGATTATCTCAATCCTAATTCTCTCTTTACTTATGGATCAGACAAAACAAGATACAGATTAGGGTTATAAGATGCTTTTGAGGACTGACCTAAAATTTCAATTGTGAGATGGTTTGGTTTAGTTCTGCAATTGAGTTACTAAAAAGATGAAGAAGAAGAAGGATAGGCCAATGATACAAAAAGAAAATTAATAGTTTGGAAATTAGTTCTTACCCAATGGGATCTTGGACGAAAAACAGTTACACAACCGGTACTGGCCCATGAATTTAGCACTATAATGGTCTTGTTTGAGCCCAAAAATTTAGGTTTAATAATAAAAAATTAATCACATAATTTTTTATTATTATAATATTTATTAAAAATATTATCTCTTCACTTTTTCACCAACTCCCATAACATATTTTTACTTTATAATATTTCTCAAACCCCAATACCCAAAATTTTCACCCTCAAACATCCCCATTAATACAACACCGGAATTAGGGGTCTTCCAGCATTCTTGCAAAAATAATTAATTTGCATTATATTTCATGCATTTTTTTCTTCTCCTTTTATTTTCTCTTTTAATTAAGGAGTAAGGCTAATTATACCATCTTAATTATACCATTTTAAGATATTGGAATGATTTTTATATTATAATTGTAGTTTTATTGAGGAATTTGAGACTGAAAGACATTTTTATAATAAAAATATTTTAGTGTATATATATTTAAAATATTTTAGCCGCCATATCTTATTGTGATTGTCGCGCGCAGCAGCTAAGGATTTGAATAATGTAAAGGGAAATTGGCAATTTAGTCCTTAGGTTATGACCCTTTTTGCATTTTAGTCCCTAGATTTAAAACTTCAAATCTAAAGCCCTTATATTCCCTACCTTTGACGATGAGGCCCTTCCGTCACAATGTCGTCCCTCCCCTTAACGGAGACTCTTAACACGTCACCTAAAATTCCACGTGTCACACTGACCTGCCACATCAACAGCATCTTCGGATTACACATGGTATTTTTGAAACGGCGATGTCCATCATTTAGTCTTAGGCTCCCACGCTTGGTTGTTTCCCCCGAAATGAATCAAAACGGCGCCAAATTGAATATGCCTTCACACTTAAAGCAATAATTATGACAAAGCAAAACGTTGTCGTCATATTGAGGTCAAAAATCCCCATTTCGTGAGGGTTATAGGCGAACTGCAAACGCAAGTTTCTCCTACGGTCAGAAATCAAAGAAACTTTGTAAGTGTCTTGGTTCATTGATAGATTGTGTCCGAGTGGGTTTTGGGTTCATTGTGTCCGAGTCCCTGTCCAAAAAAAGGAAACTCGCTGGTTCACTTGGAGAGATGTCATCAGGTATTTTAACTTTTCCCCTTAACTATGGTCTTTGAAGAGAAAGAGTGGGTGGGTCACTGGCTTTTGTGATGTCAGGCTGAAGAATCATTTATCAAAGACCTTTTGTACCGAAGCATTTTTTAGGGACTTGCGTTGGTCTGTGTTTGTCGATAGCATTTGTGATGTATAATATACTTTTTGTATGGTGTCTTTTAGCGAAGCATGTGCCTTTCTGTGTTGTCGTTTTCTTAGTAGGTGGTCTTCTTTTGATATGCATAACAATCTGTGGTCCCTGGGTTTTGCCATTGTCGCATATATAAGTGGTCCCCAGATTCATTCATTTGCAGCTTATTCAACAAATAGAACTAATAGAAAATAGACGTGTTACCTATTAAAGACGTTTTTACCTTTTACCCGAAGAAGAAGAAATACATTTTACATTGGATCTGAGGAACTTTATTTGTTTATTTAGTAATACTTTATTTGTACATTTTACATAAGTCATTGATTATTTGTTTATTTAATTTTTTGATATTAAATATCATAGTAGGTCAACAGCTTGTATTATTTATATCTATGTTTATATTTTGACAATGCAAAAGTGTACTGTATATTTATATTTTTGAGTTGAATAGGTGGGCTAAAGATTGTGGTATATCATGGAGGCACTTTTTTATGAGACCGGGGTCAACTTTATTTTGGAGGGAGTGTTGATGTGGTCGGGAACATGGATCCCGATTATATTTCGCAGCGTTGTAAGTGGTCTCGGGTATGCAAATTCTGGTGACCTTTGGTACACTTTCGATGATGAAGAGTGGGTGGCTGTAAAAACTTTCAAAAGCGACAGAGATATCATCAATATGATTAATAGATCTCGTGCTGAGAAGCGGAAGGTTCTAAATATCTTTGTGGAGCATGTAGTTGATGAGGCCGAGTTACTTGATTTAGACTTTCCATTGCTATTAGAAGATGGGCCATCGACGGATGAGGGTTGTGGTGATGACGATGACGATAATAATGAAGTTGAGGGTGACGGGGAGGAAGAGGGGTCGGACTATGGAACTGACTTGAGTGATTTTTCTGGGAAAGAAGTTGAGGACGCTGATGCTTACGTTGAGAATCAAAGTCCAGATGATGCACACAATGAGACACACCCACAAGTTGATTGGTTTGGGGCCTTTCCCAGAACCCCGGGGGGTGAAGAGGGTGAAGGAAATGATTCGGAGTACGAAGATTGCGAAGACTTCAGAAGTGTGGATGGTTCTGATAGTGATGAGGCTCCACGCATGAGGAGATTTGCAGAGTTTAATGAGCAAACCGATTTGCAAGGAGAGGTTTCACTTTACAAGGGATTGATATTTCCTACTACAGCAGTCCTACGAAAGGCGTTAAGGAAATATTCAATTCAGAAACATTTTGACTACATCTATCTGAAGAATGATAGGGTTAGAGTGCAAGCCCGCTGCCAAGAGGATGAATGTGAATTCTATGTGTTCGCATCTAAGATGAGAGATTATGATGGTATTCAGATCAAGTCCTTTATTTCTGAACACAATTGCGGGGCGCATTATGAAAACACGAAGTGCAATGTACAATTCTTAGCGCACCATTACCTTCCGAACTTTAGAGATCAACCTAGTTGGTCTGTAGCTGCAATGAGGGGCCAAATTCGCAGAGAATTCAACATAAATGTGCCTCTACACCGTTGTTACCGAGCGAAGAGGCTGGCATGTAGAATGGTTCATGGGAATCAAACTGAACAGTTCAAGTTCATGGGGAGGTACGCACTAGCATTGGAGAGGTGGAACCCAGGTACCAGTGTGTTCATATTGAAGTCTGGGGATCACTTCAAGATGATTTATATTTGCCTGTAGGCGTGCCAGGATGGGTTCAAACATTGTAGACCATTCATTTGTGTTGATGGATGTCATTTGAAGGGAGGATTTGGAGGGCGACTTCTATGTGCAATTGGAATAGACGGGAACAACGACATATTCCCCATTGCATATGCGATTGTCGAGGCTGAGACCCGCGATTCCTGGAGTTGGTTTTTAGGGCTTCTGATAGCTGATATTGGAGAGATCGATGACTATGAAAGGTGGACGTTCATGAGCGATAGGCAGAAGGTACAATCTTGCATTAAATACTTACCCATTAAATTATTTATCCCATTAATCTGTCTTTTTACCTATTAGTAATACAATAGTTAACCGAATCTATTTTTATTAATAACTAATTTGATGTTTTTGCAGGGTTTGGGACTAGTATTTGAAAATGAATACCCGGGGATGAGTCATAGATGTTGTTTACGGTATATCCACGCGAACCTAAAGTCAAAAAGATTTAAGGGGAAGATTTTCAAGGATTCATTGTGGCAAGCTGCAACTTCAGCCAACCGAATTGACTTTGAGGCTATAATGAAGGGTATCGAGTTGATGAACCCATCTATGCATAAAGAGCTCGGGGAGATTAATCCGACTTTGTGGTCGAGACATGCGTTCGGTTTGGATGGAAAAACTGACATGTTGTTGAATAACATAGCTGAATCTTTTAATGCATGGATAAAAGATGCACGAGACAAGCCCATAATAACCATGCTCGAGATGATTCGATGACAACTTCTTCTCAGGTTTCATAAGAAGTGGGTGGGAGCGGAGGCAGTAATACAAGAAACTCCGAATGCATTGTGACCAAAGATCTTCAAATTATTTGAGAAGATAAAGAATGACTCCCACATTTGTGTATGTCAGTGGCAAAGCGATCTTGAATTTGAAGTCGACCACCCATATGGACTTCGCAGAGTTGTTGATTTAAAGAATATGACATGCACCTGTGGTATGTGGCAGCTTACTGGGATACCATGTATCCATGCATGTTCTGCAATCTACTTTAGTAGATGTCGCCCTGAGGAGTACAGTGATGATTGCTACCGTTTGGCGACATATGTGAGATCGTACAAGCAGGAAATAAATGCTATGCCAGGCCCTGAGGCATGGCCTAATGACGGGAATGTTGTAATATTACCTCCACATGTTCGGGTGCAACCTGGGAGGCCGAGAAAAGCTAGGAGAAGGGAGCCAGATGAACCAAAAGTTCCTTACAAGGTTAGCCGCAGCGGGTATGTGGTCAAATGTGGGAACTGCGGGATTGAAGGCCACAACGCACGTGCGTGTCCTTATCCCGAGAATCCAAATAAGAAAGTTTGGAAAAAAAAAAGACAAAGGTGTCTGAGAGTGGAGAATGAAGCATGGAAATCCTTGTTATTACATTTATGTTTTATATTTTCAAGTTATACGATTTTGGGCTAATCTGAAATTACATTGTTGTTTTAATATTATATTTGTAGGATCGTGGCAGCAGAGTATCTTGGAGAGGAAAGGGACGAGGAAAGGGAAGAGGGAGAGGAAGAGGAAATGGTGGCAATGGTGCCCCAATTGGAGACCAGGTCTTGGTAAGATATGAGTGGCATGGTGTTAGTTGGCTTGTTCCTTTAGATTTTTTAGATATATCATACAACTGACTTTTCTTATTTATGGGTTTCTGAAATGTAGGATACTGGGGAGACTACTACACAAGAGACACCGGAAGGGTGCAGTGGCGTGACTCAGGATACTTAAGTGATTACCAAGACTGCTGGATTTGCATTTCCTTTATTTTGTTGTTGTTAGTAGTAAATAGGAATGGCCAACATGTATTTTTGTTGCATTCTGAGGAGGTGTAAAGTTGTATGGAACCTGTTTGTATGGTATCCAACTTGAAGAACATGTATCTTCTATGTTTTGTGTCCAAGTATGGTATTCACTAATTTGTTGAAGAACATGTATTCTCTATACTGACATGTCAAATTTATTGGTGAACATAGTCTTGCATATATGGACAACATGTGGAAATGCAGCTTTTTTTGACATAATTGTTACATTGTGGGCATATCTCAAAATGCAGAAATTACAGTGTTTTGCTTTGCATGCCTAAATGAATTAAAACGGTGTGCTTCGCTATATAAAAATTAAACAGTCTAGTTCCCATGAAAACCAAGTGACAATGTTTTGCTTTGCATGTGAAGGGAAAGGGCAAGCTACTTTGAGTGTGAAGACAGATTCAATTTTGGCGCTATTTTGATTCATTTCGGGGGAAAAAACCAAGCGTGGGAGCCTAAGACTAAATGACGGACGACGCCGTTTCAAAAATGTCATTTGTAATCTGAAGATGCTGTTGATGTGGCAGGTCAGTGTGACACATGGAATTTTAGGTGACGTGTTAAGAGTCTCCGTTAAGGGGAGGGACGACAGTGTAACGGAAGGACCTCATCGTCAAAGGTAGGGAATATAAGGGCTTTAGATTTGAAATTTTAAGTCTAGGGACTAAAATGCAAAAAGGGTCATAACCTAAGGACTAAATTGACAATTTCCCTAATGTAAAGTATGTATTTGTCGTTTTCTTCATTTAAATTCCTTCAAAATTTCCTACTCATTTAAAAAAAAACATATTCGTTTCACTAAAAGAATGTACGTGAATTTTAAACATTTTTCATCTAAATATATATTTTTAAAATTACTGAGATTCATCGTCGTTATGAGAACCTTGTTTTGAGCTCTTGGTGTTAGTCCAATAAATTAGATATGGTTTGCACTAGTAAAGTTAGGGCTGAACAAAATCGGACCGCAGACCGGACCGAATCGAAAAACCGGACTGGATTTGCGGTCCGGTCCGGACCGGATTAGAGGACCGCATGTAATAAATTTTTTTATTTTATTTCTTTTATTATTAAAAAAACACTCTGCGCAGTGCAGAGAGCTTTGCACTGCGCAGAGCCTCCTGCGTAGTGCACTGCGCAGGCATTTAATAAAACTTTTTTATTTTTTTTAATTATTAAAAAAAAAACTCTACACAGTGCAGAGAGCTCTGCGCAGGCATTTAATAAAACTTTTTTATTTTATTTTTTATTATTAAAAAAAACTTTGCGCAATGCCTACTGCGCTGCGAAAAATTTTAAAAAATATATTTTTTTTAAAAAAATTAAATCCGGTCTGGACCACTCGGACCGCTTTTTATAAAACCGAACCTGACCGGACCACTTATAAGTGGTCCGGTCCGGTCCCTTAATATAGGAGGACCGGAAATGCGATCCGGACCGCATTTTCGGTTTTTCACCCCTAAGTAAAGTTCACCAAACATTCATGCGTATAGATGGAGAGAAAAAAGTATGGTTCAACATTACTAGAATTTTCAAAAAATAAATCATTTCTGAAGAATGAGAATGTCATTTTAGAATATCTTCACTATTTCGCGTTGGATATGGAAGATTTATTTATTTAAAAAAAAAAGCAAAACTATTTTTTAGAGACCCAGCGATTGGCCAAACCCAAACGCGGTAGTTTGACTGTTTTATGATGCTCACGAGGTCCCAAAATCCAACGGAGCAGAATTGTTTTACATCGCAAAAAACAATTCCTCTAATCCCACGGCCACCATTTATTGTTGAACTCCTGAACGGAGACAGAAAAGTCCCCAACCCGATCCCCCTGCACCATAAGAATTATTACGTTGTCCTCTCTTTTCTTATCGCACTCCTCCTAGAAAATACCTTTCAGCTCTTTGAGGTACCTTTGAAACTCGATCTTTCTCGGTGCTGATATTTGCGTTTAGTTTCTTAGGTTACTTCTCTATTCTTATTTTCCCTGGATCGTAGTTTGATTGCATGCAAGTCTCATTCAATCCCCTTTCCTCTCGGTTCCAATTGTTAGGTTTTGCATTTTATTACCTTTCCTTTTATTTTGTGTTACCTATCTCACATTCCTCATCCCTTTTTTCGAATTTCAATTTCGTCGTTTATCTTAACCTAGACCAATTGTTTGAAGAATTTGGGTTGACTTTTAGGGTTTCATTTCCACTGAGAAGAGATTTTTTACTGATTCTGTTGTTCTCCGGCTTTTGGGTTTTCCTGCATATCCTCCTTTTTTCGTCTGATCAATATTTGTTGGGTAAAGAGAGAATTCTTGGGTTAAGTTGGGGGGAAATTTTGCTTTTGGGGATTGAATATTCAACCCTTGAAGCGAAGTCTAGGGAATCAGATATTTCTTTTTATGGCATTTGAGTGCCAGAAGCATACTGAGGTTTCGAAGACGTTAGTAGATCGTGTAGAAAATCGTTGTGCAGAACACATTGGATCCAATGGGGGCAATTCCAAACCCAAAACGGGAAAGGTTGCAACTTCAGAAACTGTATCAGAATGTTATTCCAAGAAAGGTGCTGTAACCTTTGCAAATTCGAAACAGGTTTTAGCTTATGATGTTTTGTCCAATTGTCGTCGGTCAATTACCGACCTTCCTCCGGCATTGTTATCTGAAATCCTTAACTGCCTTGATCCGAAAGAGCTTGGTATAGTTTCGTGTGTCTCAACAAGTCTCCGAAGGCTTGCATCTGATCATAACGTATGGAAGGAATTCTATTGTGAGAGGTGGGGACTTCCAACTGTTCCAACACCTCATGGTTCAGGGTATTCAGATGAGAAGTCTTGGAAGGAACTGTTTGTAAAGAGGGAGTTCCGGAGTAAGACTTTTATGGGACGCTATAGCATGGATCTTTTGTATGGTCACACTGAAACAGTACGTACTGTTTTCCTTCTAGCTTCTGCGAAGCTCATTTTCACTTCAGGGTATGACACAGTGGTTCGGATGTGGGACATGGAAGAAGGAATGTCCATTGCATCCTCACGACCACTTGGTTGCACTATCCGAGCAGTTGCAGCGGATACAAAACTTTTGGTTGCTGGTGGTACCGATGGATTTATCCATGGTTGGAGGGTGGTGGAGGGGCTTCAACACTTGTTTGACCTTAGGGGTTTTCAAAGCCAGAATACAGAATTTCGACTGTGGGAACATGAGGGACCCATTACTTCTCTTGCTTTGGATCTTACTAGGATTTATAGCGGATCATGGGACATGACTGTTCGTATATGGGATCGTCTTTCATTAAAGTGCTCAAAGATTCTCAGGCATGGTGATTGGGTATGGGGACTTGTTCCCCATGATAGGACAGTTGCTTGCACATCCGGTTCAGATGTATATGTTTGGGATTCCAATATTGGGACTTTGATAAACATTATTCATAATGCTCACGTTGGTAATACTTACTCTCTTGCACGAACCCAAAATGGCAATTTTCTGTTCACTGGAGGAGAAGACGGTACAATACACATGTTTGAGATTGGAAATCATTGTAGAAAGAGCAAAGCTTCGCTGGTGGCTACTTGGATTCCACACTCAGGGCCTGTGAACTCCCTTGCATTTGAGTTTCCATGGCTTGTTTCAGCTTCTAGTGATGGCAAACTGTCTCTAATTGATATGAGAAAGCTATTAAGGATTAAAAGAAGTGCTTCAGGGAAGTGTATTTCAAGGGCTAAGCGTGTGGACCAGAATAGTGTGGAGCCCCCACAAAGGATGTTACATGGGCATCGGAGCAATCTGTTTGCAGTTGACATTGGTGCTGATCGTATAGTGTGTGGTGGGGAGGAAGGTGCTGTTAGGATTTGGAATTTCTCTCAAGCTTTGGAAACTGAGAAGAGGACTAGTGCTCTAAGAGGAATTCGGTTAGAGAATAGGAGGCAGCGTAAGCTCCAAATAGCGATGAATAGCAAAGGTGGCCAGACTGATCACTGTTCAGTTGCAGCCAACAAGAACCCAATTAATGGTGACAAGGGTGTTGTTTGGCACAATAAGTGTGGGATGAACAGAAAGGTGAAGGCATAGCAGCAGCTTATGATTACTGTTTGCTTCTGTTACCGTCATCCTTGACCTCATTTGTGTATTTTATGTCAGTATGGTCCATGTAAGTCTAATTGAATCATTACATAAGTGGATCATAAACATTCTTTTCGTTTCATCATAGCTCATAGATGGCACCGGTTGCTTTTAAGGCAGCTTCTCATTCATTTTGTTTAGTTTTCCATTCTCTTGTGCAAAGAAGGTTTTCTTGATACACAATAAGGAGCAGAGAATGGAAGTGCGCGATGGTATTTGTCAATGAGTGCATGCATATGTCTAGTGTTACGAGTTCAATTCGATGAGAAGATATATGCAATTCGAAAGTCCATCAAGTTCAGACAATAGCGTGCTTTCTTTTCACTTTAAAGGAAAGCCTCGATGAACAGAACAAATTGCGAGTAGAGAAAGAGCACAATGCTATTTTTGGCATCAACGAGTCTTCACGTGTAATGCAAAAGCCTCCAAATTAGTTTTTCAGAAATAGGTGATATCAGAAGGATGATATTGACAAAAGGAAAAGGGTTAATAAATAAAAGTCGCTTCTTAAGAGTTTCACTCTCTAAAAAAAGGGAAATTATCATTTTAGTTCTTGGGTTTTCACCACTTTTATTTTTTAGTCCTTGAATTTAATTTTTTCAGATCTTAGTCCTTTGGTTTTGATTTTTTAACGAAATAGTCCTTCCTTCAGGGTTCCGTCTCTTCCCCTAACGGAAGGGCCACATCAGCAGCCAAGTAAGCATACAACGCTCTCCATTTTATCCCAAAATCACGTTTGGATAATTTTTTGCACCCTGTGTTTGGATAAGTGTAATGCGCACCGTTTAAATCAAAAAAGCAAACACTCACACTTCCCTCTCGCCGACCCATTCTAGCCTTATTCTCCGGTGGTCTTCACGGGCACATCAGATATGTTCTTCTGGAACTCTGGAAAGAAAGGACAAAGATGTGGTGGTGTACGAGCACGTTCCCCAGGGAATGAACTACTACTCGATGTTGAAGAAGAGTAAGTATTGCCTCTGCCCGAGCAAATTTGAAGTAACGAGTCCAAGAGTTGTGGAAGCAATCTATGCGAAGTGTGTTCTGGTGTTGATTCCAGACGGATATGTTTAGAGTAAATGGATCTCCTAAGAGATTTGATATGCTTTCTGCTTTTCTTTCTTTATGGACATAATGCTTCTGAAATGTTGGATTGAAGCTATGTGGAACACTTTTTTTGTTTGCCTTTAATGCAGGTACGGGCGGAAAAATTGTGTATTGAAATGGATTCCATTGAGAAGGAATTGTAGCCCTCATCTTCAAGCATGGAATCAGAAAGCTTGTTATGGGAGCAGTTGCAGACAAGCACACATCCTCCCAAAAGGTCAATAACATTAATATATAACAATGAAAAAATTAAGAACTACCATGCATGTAGAAGAAAAATTGTATTACCGGCTTGACTCATTTTTTTAGTAAGATATTGAAACAGGGCAACCAAAATGGGTATTCTACTAATAGCACTGCTACTCCCCAAGTGAAAAGAAGCCAACTCCCACAGACATACCCATGAATTGGTCCTCCGAATACCCATCCAACCATAAAGCTTCTGGTTCTGCAATTGCATATGAGAAATTCTCATGGAGGACTGGGCAGCAATAATGGTATTTGCAATTCTATGCAGACAAGATATCGAGCAGCAATAATTGTAATACCTCATCCCGAAAAAGGTGTAAGTGAGTAATTTGAATTTTAAATGAAGAGATAGTGTTTAATCTTGTGTTTGATTTTTTGATAGAGGTTGAATTGTATTTTTGAATTTAAAGGTGCTGATATGGAGATTATCTATATTTGAATTTAAAGGTTTGAATAAAGATTTGATCTTGAGTTTAAATTTAAAGGTTAAGATATGGATATAGATTATTCTTATATTTGAATTTGAAATATATGGATAAAGATCTTATGTTTGAATTTAAAGTGATGGATAGAGGTATGTTTGAATTTTAAAGTTGCAGAGATTGAGTTTAATAAATAGTTGCAGAGAATGTTTATTAGAGACCAAAATGATGTGGTGCTACTAGGTTCAGAGAGATTGTTCGGCAATTATTGGAGAAGCTTTGAGGATTGATTAAGCATTCGAGGTAAGTGGTTCTTCAATGATATTTTGAACCTGCACCGTATTTTATATGGTTTTGATGTATTATTTGGGGAACTGAACAAATTTTGGGTAAAAAGAGATTGTCGAGATTTTCGTGAAACTCAATTGAAATATTTATAACTTGTTTTGGTGAGCATACTGTGAAAATTGTCCTTGCGCTGGTGATATATCTTTGTGGTCTGTGTGGCCAATTTGATACCCCTCGTGGTATTTGGAAGTCTTTGTGGCCTAGAGGTCTGTGTAGCCTGATATTTGGAGGTCTTTGTGGCCTGGAGGTCTGTGTGACCATTGGTGATTTCCCTATATTGCGTGGCCTTGGATATTTTTGTTATAAACTTGTATTTTTGGATTCGGTATGACTCACGGTTTTTTATTCTGAATTTCGGTTATTCTGATAAAATTGTCTTTTCCCCAACCCCCATTGACTTACTACTTACTGAGCTAGTCGTAGCTCATCCTTTATTCTCATATTTTCCAGAGTTGGCGGAATTAGAGAGTTCGAGGAGCTTCAGAGATATTTGTGTTTCAAAAGCGTGTTTTCAAGAGTACTTTTGAAGATTAATGTTGGGGAATTCGATATTGTATTATTTTGGGAGATCATCAATATTGGAAATATCGGATATGCTAATGTAAATTTTAGGGCTCGAATTGATATTTTTGGGTCTTTTATGTTTTATGAATATCTTGCTGAGGTTGTACAAAATTAGTTTTGAAATATTAAGGCTTAGATAAATAATTATCCATGATGAAAAAACTTTATTTTATACGAAAATCTATCCGTATGGAGTTTGGGGCCCGGGGCGTTACAATAATGGCATTCACAGAAGGACATGCAGAGTTAAATATATTTTGCATACCATTGCCAGAAGCAGTCCATCTATCCGGAAAACCTCCATTTCCACGACGTTCATAAGTTCCACTGCGGTCACCATTGTATCGATCAGCTCCAAAACCTCCACGGCTGCCAGAATCCCTGCTGCGCGAACCAAATCGATCTTCATTCCGATCAGGACCATAACTTCCACTTCCACCGCCGCCACTACCACCAGACCTATCATCCCTACCACCGTACCTTCCCCCACCTTTTGCCCCTTCACTTGGACACTCCCGAGCAAAATGTCCAGGCTTCCCGCACTTAAAGCACTCTCCACCATTCGACCCACGTCCACCTCCATAGTCACGGTTTCGGTCACGATCACGACCACGGCCACGGCTGCGGTCACTGTCATGGTCTCTGCTTGAACCTTGGTGAGGTTGAAATGTCCATGCTTGCTTCTTCTTTTTTAATGCTTAATGGGACGACATCGTTTGCTTTTCTCTAAGTATTTTTTTAATTATTTTTTTATGACATGTCAATTTTTAGTGACGAGCATTTCGGCATGAAAAATTTGTTTACAGCTTGGATTGTACGGGAACTACATAGACATTAGCCAACTCAACATATTGGACACGTGCCCTGTTTCTATTGGCCATGACCAGGGACTAAGCTGAGGGGGGCTAGTGGGGTCATGGCCCCCAAGCTTTCTGCAATTTTTTTTTATACATTGTCAAAATTTTAATTTTTTGCATTTTTTTAATATAAGGGTAAAATTGGTAGTAATCTTTGTAATGACCCCTCCAAATTTTTTGAAGAAATAAAATGTCCCTCTTTTCTGACCCCTGCAATTTTCTCTCTTCCTTTTTTCTAAAATTAATCTCCCTCTTTTTTTTCTAAAATTTCTCCCTCCCTGCCTATTTTATAGTATCTTTCACCCCCTCTTTTCTAGTGTTTTTTTACTTTTATTTCTCTCTTATTTTCTAAAATTCATTTTATCTTTCTCTCTCAATGGCCTCTTCAGTTTTTTTAGATTTTCGCTCAATGGCCTTTTTTTTTCTCTCTCTCACTATTTTCTCTCATATACAAAAAATAACAAAATTCATACTCAACTCTTGGAATACAACAAAATTTTTGCTTTGCACTAAAAAAAAAGTCATCTTCAAAGTTAGAATTCTAACGTTATTACATTGAATTATTATTGTACTTTTTTTAAAAAAATATACTCATTTCATTATTATTGTTTAATTAAAATATTATTGCCCTATTATTTGCGTGTGTCTATGTTATTTTGACTAGATTTTAACATTATTTTGTACACTTTTCAATAATTTATGAGACATTTATTCTGAAGATTTTAAACCTTTTATTACATTAGGCCGCACATGGTTTTAGTACTAATATAATAATTGATAACTTTTACTAGAATGTTTGGTTCAATTAGCATAATTGATGCGAATTTGGCTTTAACAATTAAGTTAAAGTTTATAATATTTTTTTAAAGTTTTAGAATATGTTATTACATTTTGATTTTGCATATTTTGATTATAATGAAAATTTTAAGGTCATGAGCTTAGTCAAGGAACACGTTAGATGTCCCGATACCTATTAGAAAAAAAATTTCAAGCAAAAAGTATATTTGGCCCCCTTAAGTACAAATTATGGCTTCGTCCTTGGTCATGACGTGGATATTTTTGACAGCTTAGCAAATTCCGTTAGTTTGTAGACGGATTATGGATGAAGAGGCATTTGTGGGAAACATATATGACCATAGGGATAGCGAGACATATTTAGGAAAAGTCTATACCATAGGCCACTCGTAATATTTTAGCCAAAAAAATAAATGTCTAGGTTTCTAAAAAACCCAAAATATTGCTTGGTTTTGCTCTTTTTTAGAAGGGTTAATGAGCACTTTGGTCATTGAGTTTTATACCCATTTTCAAAATGGTCCATACGTTTTAAATTTGCTCAAATCAGTCCCTGAGTTATTGTTGTTTGTCGATTTAATCCTTTAGTCCAATTTCGTCCCCTACATGCACAGTCAGCTAACAGCATGACACGTCACAACCAATAGGATCTCGCCAAGTGTACCATTTTTTAAAAAAAAATCACAAAACAATGCCACGTTGTCATTTGAAAAAAAATTACTGAACAGAGTCGGGAGCGATCTTGCTCGCCGTGGCCGCTAGCCACACCGACCGGCGACGGGGAGCCCAGATCTGGGCTCCCTCACGGTGGTGGCCACCCTGCGAAGGGGAGCCACCCTCCCCTGGCGAACGGGAGCCCAGATCTGGGCTCCTCGTCGCCGGCCAGGAGCCACCCTCCCCTGACGAACGAGTGGCTCTCGACTTATTCAGTGGGTTTTTTTAGATGACGTGACAGTGTTTTGTATTTTTTTAAAAAGGTACACATGTTGAGATCCTATTGGCTGTGACGTGTCCGTCGTTAGCTGACTGTATATGTAAGGGACAGAATTGGACGAAAGGATTAAATCAACAAAAAACAATAACTCAAGGACTGATTTGAGCAAAATTAAAACCTATGGACTATTTTAAAAAATGAGTATAAAATCTAGGACCAAAATTGTCATTAACCATTTTTAGAATGATCGTCTTGGTCGCTCAGTGTGAATGGCCCCCGCCCACCTTCTAATCGTAATAACAATATCATATTATCTAATTAAAATCTTACACGTGTTTACCTTGAGCCACATCAGGTCAAAAGCCATGTAAGAATAATTAGCATGAAAGCAATTAGTTTTAAAAACTGGAGGCAAACTAGATAGTGTCTTCTAACTTCTAGAAGTCCAGATTATGTTTTTAGCAAGTGAAAATCTAGGCGGTGCTTTATTTAGCCAAAGTGAGGCAATGTTATTAAAAAAAATCAGACTGATTTTTCATTTTTTTCTTGATAAAAAAACTAAAAACAAAGGGACTATTATGATAAAACTTGAAACTAATGGACAAAATGGTCTTTAACTTTTTTAAAAAAAGTAAATTAAATTAAAAGTTTTCGACAGAACGAATATTTTTTTTTCCAATTTCATTAAAAAAACGTGGCAAGGCCGTGATTCGGGC
Organism: Myrica gale; assembly: GCA_963930655.1. Taxonomy (NCBI): domain Eukaryota; kingdom Viridiplantae; phylum Streptophyta; class Magnoliopsida; order Fagales; family Myricaceae; genus Myrica; species Myrica gale. The sequence goes on from OZ005607.1 coordinate 17,356,547, forward strand.
CTAGGCGCATTTCCTTATCCCTCGGCCAGATTTCCAATGGACCCAACAGAAGAATAAAATGAAAATTTTGGGTCTTTGATATCTGTACTGTAGGAGTCCATATAATCCCTCCACACTCGTATATAGACGCTACGTCGCTACCTCTCAACGTCATTGCTTCCACCAAGAAAGCGCCCAGTTGGATTTCAAGAAAGCAAGCAAAGAGAAGATGAAGACAGAAGAAGACGACCAAGAATCGCAGAAAAGGATGAGTAGGTCGAAAGAAAAGCAGCAGGGTTTCAATGCAAAGAAGCTGGAGAACACTGTGGCATCTAAACGGCTGGCCTTTGTTCCTCTGCTCGTTCTCCTGATGGGGTTCGTCACCTTAGCAAATGGTAAACTGCCTAAGGCACCGTTGCGAAGAAATGCTTCTGACCGAACCGTGCTGCACGTCTTGGGGGACTCTTCTGTTGAGAAATGTGACAATAGGTCGAGAGATTTGTGAAAAATGCTTTATGTTATTGATCTATGTTTACATGTATATATTACATTTGATGAATCTGTGCGTAAAGGGAAACAGAACAAGTAAGGAAATAATCAAGTATACAATGCAAGGAAATAAATAAGAATGGAGCCGTTGGAGGCCAAGGAGGGAAACAATATGTGTGAGCTGTAATACTCCCCCTCAAGTTGGCGAATGGAGGTTCGAAATGCCCAACTTGTGAAATAAACTATCAAATAATTCACGGCCCAAGGCTTTAGTGAAGAGATCGGCAAGTTGGATGGAAGTGGGAACGTGAGCAAGGGAGAGAAGACCAGTCCGAAGCTTTGCACGAACAATGTGGCAGTCAATCTCAATGTGTTTGGTGCGTTCGTGAAAAACAAGATTTTGGGCAATGTGGAGAGCATTATGGTTGTCGCAAAAGAGATGCATGGGCTAAGAATGGGAAATGGTGAGATCATGGAGCAAGGAGCGAAGCCAAGTGAGTTCGCAGGTGGTGGAAGCCATGACACGATATTCGGCTTCAGCAGATGAGCGAGAGATAGTGGGTTGTTTCTTGGTGCTCTAAGAGAAGGGACTGGCACCGAGCTGAATAAAGAAATCGGTAGTGGAGCGGCGAGTAGAGGGGCAGCTGGCCCAATCAGAGTCAAATAGGCGGAGACTTGAAAAGAGTTCGTAGTAGGGTGAAAGAGGCCTTGCCTGGGAGTAGCTTTTAGGTAACGCAAGATGCGGAGAGCAGCGTCATAATGCGGTTTTCGAGGAGCGTGCATGTATTGACTAAGAAAGTTGATGGCAAAGACAATGTCTGGACATGTGATGGTGAGCTAGATGAGGCGGCCGACAAGACGACGATAGAGACTAGGGTCTAGTAGAAGATCGCCGATGTCGTCGGTGAGTTTGAGATTTTGCTACATTGGAGTGTAAGCAGGGCGGGTGCCAAGATGACCACTGTCGGTGAGAATATCGAGAGCATATTTCCATTGGTTGAGGAAGATTTCGGCGGGAAAGCGAGCAATTGCCAAGCCGAAGAAATATTTCAGTGAGCCAAGATGTTTGATTAGGAAGCGTTGTCCGAGAATGTCCTTAAGATGCTGAATGTGAGAGAGATCATTACCTGCCAAAAGAATGTCGTCAACATAGATGAGAATACGAGTAAAAGATGAGGATGTAGAATGAGTGAAGAGAGAATGATCAGCCTGAGACTGGTGAAAACCAGCAGCCAAAAGGACATAAGAGAGCTTGGAAAACCAATTGCGAGAGGCTTGCTTGAGGTCATAAAGCAACTTTTGCAAGTGACAAACACGGGACTCCCCCTCACTGCAATAGCCGGGAGGAGGGGTCATGTAGACTTCTTCATCAAGATCGTCGTGGAGGAAAGCGTTGTGAATATCTAATTGATGGAGCGTCCAATGTTTTGCATCAGCAACTGCAAGAACACATCTAACAGTGACAAGTTTAGCAACAGGGGCAAAAGTATCATGATAATCAAGGTCTTCGACATGAGTATAACCTTTAGCGACTAAACGAGCTTTGTAGCGCTCAATAGAACCGTCGGCACGAAGCTTGGTTTTGAAGATCCATTTACAACCAAAAGGTTGCTTACCATGGGGAATGGCTGTAAAGACCAGGTTTGATTGGCTTCAAGAGCTTGAATTTTAGCGGCCATAGCATCACGCCAATGAGCATGGCGAATAGCGGCTGAATAAGTGGTAGGATCAGCCTGTTGAGCTAATGAAGAAAGAAAAGCTAAATGACGGGTATTAAAGCGATGATAATACAAATAGAAGAGAGACAGTGAGTCGTACCTAAGTGAGGGTGAGAGGAGAGAGAAGTTGAGATGGACGAAGTTAGGGTCGGGCAGAGGTAGTCACGAAGATATGCAGGGGGTTGAGTGGGACGACAAGGGCGGCTAGAGGGAGGCGGGATAGAATGACAAGGAGAAGGAGAGGGAGAAGGAGAAGGGGAAGATGAAGGAGAAAGGTCGAGAATGGGAAGAGAAAGAACAGGGCTAGAGGAAGGATGGAGGGTGTGATCGTAAAAAGGAAAAATATGTTCTTCAAAAGTGACTTCACGAGAAATGAAGACGCGACGGGAGTCAAGGTCATAGACGCGATAAGCACTATGATGAGTAGGATGTCCGAGAAAAAGGCAACGAGTGGCACGCGGAGAAAATTTATCTCAGTGGGAAGAAAGAGTATGAGCGTAACACAAGCAACCAAAAATACGTAAGTGAGCATAAGAAGGAGGTTTTACGAAAAAGAAGTTCGTAAGGAGATTTATGATGAAGACTAGAGGAAGGGGTGCGATTAATAAGATAAGTAGCAGTTAAAATGCATTCGCCCCAAAATTTAAGAGGAAGGTGAGCATGAAAACGAAGACATCGAGCCACATTGAGGAGGTGACGATGTTTACGTTTAGCAACACCATTTTGTTGCGGGGTCTCGACACAAGTTCTTTCATGAAAAATGCCATGCTCAGTAAATAAGTGTTGCATTTTATGAGAAAGAAATTATTGGCCATTCTCGGTACGAATAAACTTGACTTTGTGATTAAATTGTGTACGGATAAGGAAAAGAAAAGATTTTAGACAATTATAGGTATCATATTTGAAACGCATTAAAAAACCCATGTGAGACGAGAATAATCATTGACTAGAGTGAGAAAATAATGGGCACCAAAAAGAGAAGGCGAGGAATAACCACCCCAAATGTCACAATAGATACGATTAAAACAAAAAATGTTTTTATTCAAATTTAAAGAAAAAGGTAGCCGAGTATATTTAGCACGACCACAAATATCACAAGCAAAAGGAACAGTAGAAATATTAAGAGTCTTAGGGAGACATTGCATGGAGGGATGACTGAGACGGGCGTGCCATAAATGAGGAGAGGGCGGACGAGTAGAATGAAGAGCGGAAATGTGCGGAAATTTGCAGTAGTAGAGTCCATCACGAACTTCACCCATTCCAATCAGTCTCTTCGTGACAAGGTCCTGAAAAAGACAAACATCTGAGGAAAAAATAGCAACACAATTGAGATCAGCAGTAGGATTACAAACGGACAATAAATTTAATTTAAAATGAGGAACAAAAAGAACATTGCGAAGAATTAAATCAGAAGTTAAATGGATAGTCCCGGATTGGGTAATAGAAACAAGTTCAACTGTAAGCAATTTAACTGGAGAAGGAGTGGCAAGAGAAGTAATATTAGTGAGATAAGATAATTGAGAAACCATATGATCAGAAGCCCCAGAATCAATAACCCATTCATGATTGGAAAAAAATAAAGCGGAGTTGCAGGACGCGATATTACCAGCAAAATTAACGGTGTGATCCAGTTGTGGGACTACCGGGTAGGGACTCTGATTGTTAGGTTCGACGAGCAAGATAGATCTCTTCATGGTGTTCATTTCCATAAATCTCAACCACTATTTGTGTCTGGAGGTAACAAACTTCACTGCCTTTGGTTTAGATTTGATATGCAATGGTGAATCTTATTGATATGACGATAACTATTGATTGATTCCTAGATTAAGACTGTGTATTCTTTAGTAAGAGGTATGTCGCCAAACTATAATATGAGGTTATGTTACTTTGGTTTGTTATAGTTGAATTTGTGTAGATGGAGGCTGGTGTGCCTTGTTTGGTGTTGAAGGAAAATTGCATAAACTTAACGACATTTAGAATGCAGAGGTTTGGGTTTGAGATTTTTGAATAAAGGGGTTTCTTCGTAGGATACAATTTCAATTTGCAAGATATGATAGAGACCTTAAGAATTCTAAATGCAAACATGTTGTTGAAAAATATTCGAGTTTTGCATTAAATATTTGATGCGGTGAGTAAAATTCTCAGGAAAAATGAAAGAGATGCGCAAATCTAAATGGATTGTAGTGTCCACCATACTCCAGAATTTTAAATTGCAAAAGCAAGAAAAGAAAGGATGACAACTATGGATTCTAGAGAAGTTGGGATGAGAAAATTACATATATCAAACCTTCCGAAGCCTTTGTTTTTAATGATGTCTTATGTGTAGTCATCATTATTGTGCAACAACAGAACTGAACTATTAAAAAGTAGCAAGTACGATTGTTTGTAATATGTGTTTTTTTTTAGTTGGGCCAAGTTTTATATTGGACGGGTAGTTGTAACTGATGGAGAAAAATGTTTTGATTGAGTCTGGATTTACCCTGTTAACCTCCCAGCTTTGATTGCGTTTGGATTTTCCCTGTTTTGATTGAGTTTGGATTTACACTGTTATGTAAAGATCTTCTGACAACAAGATAGTTTGGTAAAATATAGAGGTTTAAAGAAAAATCCAGAATGTGGTCCAGCCTGAACTGTCGATTCATACGTCAATGATCAAGCTCCAGTCTTGTGGTCCATTGATGTATTCCTGGTTCATAGTCTTTTGTTCCTCTACTCCTCAACACTCAGGTACTAACTAGGACTTTTTATTTTTCTGTTGTGTGGTTGCTTCTTGATATGATTTGTTAAATGAGTGAAAAGTGTAAATGTGCTAGAGTTGTCTCAATTTTTGTGTCTATATAAGATTCAAGCTTTTTAAGTTCCTTAGGCTGGATTCCTTCTTGTTGTCCTGCTCAAAAAGGTTGAAGAGTCTTCAAAAAGCTAAAAGGCTTCATATGAATATCTGAAATATGGGCCTTAAAGTTTTCTATCATGCATTCTTATGCTTGAAGTAGAATCTATTTTGTGACATATGTAACCACAAAGGAAAATTTTTGTTCACTATGCTCCACTTATTTATCCTTTGAATCTAGCTGAGATGATGTTGAAATTTGTGATAGGCTTCAGTCTATTTCTGATTCCAGAATGTGGTTTCTCTTTCTCCCCCCTTTCTCTATCATGCACATGTGCCTAATCTAGAAAAGAAAAAACAATATTTTGAGCTTCACAAGTGCCACCGAAAATTAAACAAAAGTATCTAGACTTAACCTATAGAATACCAAGATTGAATCAATTTTTTATGAGATTAAGTTTGAGCCCACTCCTGATGGGGATGCAAAGGTATCAACATTAGCAAATATCATCCTAAACAAGTTTGTATTTTCCTATATATGTCTTTCATTTTTCTCTAGTGTTGTTGTTTGGTTGTAACATTTTTATGTTCTACAATTGAATTTCAAGATCAAAATATGTGATTGAGCAATAATGAAGCATTATGGCTCAGAATATGGAGCAATATAAGAAATGGCTCAATTCACCTGTTTATTTAGATCAAGAACAATTTACTCTTGATTTTTTATTGAACAATAGGCATAGTAATATTTTGTTTCGTTGTATTTTCAATAATAGCAATTCAATATATTTCATTTTCTTTGGTTAAATTTGGAGTACATTATTTGCAGCAAAATTAAAACATGGCTTTGAACTTCAAAAAAGCAATTTCAAATGGGAAAAAAATTATTCCGAAAATTTGTGGTTAAAAAAAGTGTGGTAAAAAGTCACCCTTTAGTAATGAGAAACAAAATCTATCACAAGAAACAGTCTTAACTGATAAAAAAATTTTGTCACAAAAAATAACTTGTAGTGACAAATTTCAAATTTCGTCACAAAAGGTTGGAAATAAAAAATAGGGGTAAACTCATAGTTAGCCCCTAATGTTTGGGCAAAAATCAAGTTAGTTCCTTATTTTTCAATTCAAAAATTTGAGACCCATAACTTTCACAACCTATCAAACTTAGCCCCCCGTCTAAATCAGGTGTTAAGTCCGACGGAAATTCATGCAAAATGACCAAAATGCCCCTCCAAAGCTAAAATCTAAAATAAAATAAAATTTAAATTTAAATTTAAGAAATAAATTAAAATAAATATTATTGAAATAGAGTTTCAATACATTTTTATTTAAAAAATATTAATTTTTAAAAAATATCATTTTTTATTTTTAATGAATTTTTTTTTATTTTTTTTTAGTAATTTTATTTTGGAGGGGCATTTTGGTCATTTTTTCATACTTTTTCGTCTGATTTAACGTCTAATTTAGACGGGGGCGAAGATTGATAGGTTTTGAAAGTTATGGGTATCAAATTGTTGGATTCAAAAATATGGGGCTAACTATGATTTTTGCCCAAACATAGGGGGCTAACTATGATTTTTGCCCAAACATAGGGGGCTAACTATGAGTTTACCCCTAAAGAATACATGTTCGCACGACATAAGACCTGTTCAAACGGATTTTTTGTGATGATATATTAAATTTTGTCACAAAATAAACCCATTCGAATGTCAAATAACTGTTCAAATTGTTTTTTTTTTTGTGATGATACTTTAAATTTTGTTATAAAAGAAACCCGTTCGAACGACATCTAACCCGTTCAATGGTTTTTTGTGACAAAATTTCAAATATGGTCACAAAAGATTCGAAACATAGAATATCCGTTCGAACGGATTATATATCGTTCAAACTGATTTACGTGACAAATCTCAGATTTTGACACCCAAACTCTTTGCTGACAGACTTATATTGAGGAATCGAGTGGTGAATTGATTTTGTCACCCAAAACCTTTGGTGACAAAATGATAGCTTTGGGTGATAAATTTTTTTGTCACCTAAAACTAAATTCTTGTAGTTCACTAACAACCTAACCAAGCTTGAGATATACCCTCTCTAAGCTTCTTCTTTAGTGAACAACCTCACTAAAGGAATCACTTATCTTGAATAGAAATATACAATAATTAAACTCTCTCAAATAGTGGATAGGAAAATGGAAAGCTCAATCTCTTTTAATTCACACAATGACAATGATGTGAATATGTAATTGTGTGAATGATATGAGAAATATGAATAAGAAGGTTTAAGATATTCCTCAAGCTATAAAAATGATATGTTGTCATTCTCGATAGTTTTGAGACATTAGGAAGATCCTTATATAGGCTACATATCAAAACTAGCCATTGGGGGTTGATTTGACAATTTTACCGTTGTACCGGTCGACCGCTTCAACTATCCATTGTCCAACGGTCATAATATTTGAATATTGTCAAATTTTTTCTCCTACGCGCTCGGTCGATCGCTACAGAGCATTCTCATCATCCGCTACAGCCAGTCGATCGCTTCATGTAGAGGTCGACTGCTTCATATCATTTTCATCAACTGTTACAATTAAAAAGTCCGTTTTGACATTTTGGAAATCTCAATTTCAAAAACCAACCTCCCAAAAGTATAACCAAGGCTTGGAAGTTTATATAGAGGTGATTTTAAAACACTTAAGGCACATTTTGGTTTTAAACTTCTGATAAGAAGATTATGCCCGGTTTGAAAGATATGCAAGTGTATTATTCAAATCCTTGTCAAAAGTGAAACTAAGAGTTGCAAGGTTATACCCTATGGTCTTGAATCTTCACTTTTAAGCTCCTTGCATCTTCTTATCTTTGGCTCTTTGATAAAAATGTCTTTGTCTTTGAAGTTGTCCATTTTGTACACTTAATTCATTTATTGAAATTATCAAAATATCAATTGTGAACAAAAGCCAACACAATCAAGAGATCCAAAGATAAAGATAGAGAGATAATCAAGCAAACACAAACACTAAGTTTTTTTTATGAAGTTAAATCCCTTTTAAGAGCCTCTTCAAAGGGATAAACACTCCAGATGAGGCCACCACCAAATTAATCCAAAATGAATTAGTAAACTTAGAACTGGTGGTCTTTACAGCAAAACCCTTTTGCCTATTTCTCTGATTCCAGTGAGTAAGACATCCAAGTGCCACACTTGGACCAGTACTGTACCCGACATCACGTTTCGAACCTTTGAACTTCTTTGTAGTAGATCTCATATGTGAACTCACATAAGCTTTTCACTGTAACTCTAGTTAAACACTCCCTGGAGAGATTTCAATGGATCCTCAGAAGAACTTGTTGATCTTGGAGATTTGTTCTTCTCGAAAACATAGAGGGGATTTGGAATTTTTAGGAGCACTCTCTTTTTAAAAAAAAATTGTTTTAGAAATCTTAATTCTAATTGGGAAGACAATTTGTCAAGTTGTTCTCTCTTTTTTCACAATTATTTTGTATATTAGAGTGAGGTGATTGGTCATTTAAATAGGTTTCAAGAACGTTTGACTAAGTAACGAACTTGGCGGTTATTTTTGCTTCTGAGTCCATCAAGCTATTACTGAAAGAATAATGCCCTAAAAATCATTTATCTGAACAATTATTTATTTAGATGTCATGTGTTTATATTTATTTATTTAGTAATATGATGTGACATAAGATGTTACATAGATATTATTGAGTGACATTGTAGAAAAGTCATGTCAATGATTAATGAATAAAAAACGAGAAGTATGACTCTTCAGTTCTTTGTTCACTTGATATTTTGTTCTAGACCAAAGTACATATTGATGTACGATATGTCTATACTCGTTGTGCCTCTATTTAATAGGATGATGGACTTCATCATTAAGGTGGTGACCTTAAGCAAACGAGTGGGTGCAATGTAAGAGTGCATGAACTAAACATGATCAAATATGAATACTTATGGAAATGATCACTGATATTGAGAAGGTATTCAACTCAAATTGATTTATTATATCCTTAGACCTGAGAGATTTATGCATGTCTATTTATTGTGTACTTTGCTTTGACCGAGTCATTTGGTGATAATCTTTCTAAGCCAAAGATTTCATATAACGTTTGGTCTTCTACATAATAAATGAGTTTGTATAAATGCTCAATAAGGAATCCATCAGTCTCTTGATGAGACAGTATATTCAATATATCTATATAGGGTTGTACTAGAAAAGAAACCACTGGCCAATAGTATTTTGTGAAAATATTTTTTGAAATTAATATATATTATATATTTATTTTTGAAATTGTTTTGGAAACAATTGATAGTCCGTGTTACAGATTGTGAATTTAGAATTATATGAGTTATGGACTTAATCGGTGATAGGATTCCGGTCCTATTGACTTATGTGGAATATAGTATAGTTGAAGGATAAACAAACGAATAATTGTTAGCAGAAGAGATTTCACAAATCAATCTCAAATGCTCGGGGGTAAATTGTAATATGTTAATGGACATGATTACAATTAGTATAAGCCTAAAATTCGAAATTACAATCACTCTCAATTAATTTCAATTACTCTGTAGTTCAAATTCTTCATTCTTTGAACTCTAGGGCTTAGGATACCCCTCAACTAGCAAATATACACTGACCACTTGAATTCTTCATTTCTTCATACGACCTTCGTAATAAGCCTTCTCCTTGAACCAAGATAAGTTGTTGACATATCATAACAACAATACAATTAATAGAAATATTTTTGACATGCACGGAATGTGTTTGCCAATATATTCAACTATTACATTCAAATATTTGGCTTAATGGCATTGATTTTTTTTAAGGAACAAAATATTTTTGATCCTTAAGTTTTATACCATTTTTATAATAGGTCATTGGATTTGAAAACTAAAAAATGTAGTTCTTAAGTCTTACACCGTTTTTATAATAGGTCTTTCAGTTTTAAAACAAAAAATTTAGTCCATTGAGTTTTGAGCATTTTTTTTAAAAAAGTTCTTCTATCCAATAGAAGTTTATGTCATTTGCCCACATGACCGTGCGAACGTATCCAATAAGCTATGTTGGTGATGTCACGTTTGTTATTCCAACCTACCCGACTAAGCCCGTCTTCCTTCGACTATTTCAATTATTAGGTACCGGTGAGAGATGGCATGGGTATTGGGGCTAGTACAAGAGAACCAACTTTTTCGTCTTCTAAAGGGAGAGCGTTTACCCTCTCTAGACCCTCCCTTCTCCAGCGTCTGCTACCCTTTCTTCTTTGCATTCTCCGACGATGGGAGAGGCCCTTGCTTCTCTCGTCCCTCCTGTCTCCCTCCTTCTCTTCTTCTTCCGTTTTCCCCATGGCCGATCGTCCTATCCTCCCCTCTTTTACCACAATGCTTTGCTCTTTCTTTTGGCCGTTCCTTGTGGCTAGATCTCGGCGGTTTGGAGGCCTTTAGGTGCCCACGTTTTGTATGACTGAGCTCCTCAGCTCCCGGTGCTCCGATGCTCACACTTATGGTGCTGGTGTGGCAGCGCATGTTGATCCACGCGTGCGCGTGGATCTCACAGGCACGCCATGTTTGGGCTTTGTTGGTGATGGTTTTGGTGGTCTTTGTGGTGTACGATCTGTCCCTGGGTTCTTGGTCCTTGGTGGTGCTGTTATGGACGAGTTACTAGGGAAATAGGCGCTGGGTGCATGCTCACCCTCTCCTCCTGCGATCAACTCTTCTGTGGGTGGCGGAGTTTGTTCCAGGTCTTCGGACCCGTCTTAAATCTATGGGCCTTTTGGCCCATCTGTATGGTGCCTTCATGGCGCTCTGGATATCGGCCTTCGTGGCCCTTTGTTGTATGGCTCGTCGGGCTCTTGTTCTTGCTGTTAAAGGTTTTCACCTTATGTTCTTTGTAACCGGCCCCTGTGGCTTGTTTGTATGCAGCTCTGCCGTCTTTTTTTTCCGGTGGAATGATATTTCATGTTGCTTAGAAAAAAAACAGAGGTGGCATGGGTGGGAAGCTACTCATTCAAAAGGCGAAAGCACATTCTCTTGCGTACGTGTTTAATATTGATATCCTGCGAGGAATCGCAACAGAGTATCGGATATTGTTGTATATTCTTTCGCAATCCCCCGGTAGTCTTCTTTAGGCTCCACTTATGAGCTATATATATACCTTTCTTCGTACATAGATTTTGTTATTAATTAATTAGAGACTCACATCTATTTTGGGTACTTAAAACTATATTTCACTTCATCACTTCGATCGGAAAGCGATGCATCTTTATATATATAGCATGCATGTTCCTTATATAATTCATAAATTTCTCCGGCGTAATAAAAAAGTGAATGATAATTCAATGACATGACCATCCTCTGGCTCTAATCATATAAAAACAGACAGTGACCAGTTTGGACACAGCAACGTGATGATGCCATTAGGTAAAATAATTGTCATCAAGAAGAGATTCCCAGGATCTGTCCATCCAATGAAAATTTCCTCTTAAATCCCCCTCCTCTCTCACTATTTCGTCTTCCTCTTCTTTTTGGGTTAGTCCGCTTTCATAAATTCTACTTCATCCCGCCAAGTGATTTGTCATGGTCAACATGCATGTAATTGGTGTGCAAGATGCTATATATAAACTTCCCTCTCGCCCCCATATAAGTCCGTACCCTTATCCTGCTGATTTTGTGTACTCTTCAATATCTAGTGTTCCTCACAGGATTGGCGGGGCAGTGATATTTTTTTTTTAAAGTAAAGTCTTATAAAATGAAACCGGAGCAAGCTACAACCAGGTCGAAAGTAAACTGATAACACCTCCAAAGAGATCGGATAAATCACTATATGCTCTATGCTAGGCAGTGAGAGCGGTGGCTGTAAGCAGTAGACAAAGCTACTAGAACTTAGACTAGCCAGTAGATACAGCGCCATAAACTGGACACAACAAGCCCTAATGAAGGGCCGGTAAGATCCACAAAGGATCAGAAAAACCAACTGATGAGCCGGATACAACAAAGAAAAGAAACAAACAAGGTCAAGCAAGGCCAACACAACCAATAGCAAAATACAAGAATCACAAGCCAAAAAAAAATCAGCAAACCACCACAGGCGAGCGAAGAGACCAAACGTCGACGACCCACGCACCGCCGGAAAACCACCGAGAACAAGCCGAAATAAGGAGAAACTGATGTGCGCGTGGGCCTCACGCGCTGCGCGTCGGGCACGTGAGACTCTCGCGCCACCCAAAGGAAGCCGGAATGGAGCGGCTGAGATCACCTGGAGGAGCAGAAGGCATCTGGCTAAGCTGTGTCCACTAGTGATGCACAGGAAAACTGAGATCTAACCTTCATGATTCCGAGCAAAAGGAGACAAAGAGAGAGAGGGGAAGAAGAAAAAAGACCGAAGAAGAGGGGGAGAGTGGGGAGAGAAGGGGGAGGAGGGAGGCGGGAAGAGTCAGAGCTCCTCCCGCCATCGGAAAAATAATGGAAAAAGGGCGGCTAAGGCTAGGGTTTGAGGAAGATTCTAGAGAGAGGAGAGCGCCTCTCCCTCTGGAACAACAAAGTTTTTCTGAGACCACAACGGGTCATTTTGAAGTACATTAGACGCATGCAGACCAACAGTAGACACGCCACATGGTTAGCCGAGTGTAATTAAACATGCAAAATACTATAGTCTACCCGAGGGTTCAAAGACTGAGAACCACGATTAATCCGCCTTATCAGCCCAGGCCTTGTTGATTTGATTTGTGCAAATCAATATTACATGTAAGAATAAACTGTACGTGTGTATTTGTGTCAGGCTTGGATCTAATACAGTTATCATGACTCATTCTTCAATAGATCAGCACCATGTATGATGTATCCAAATTTGAAAGATGTTTCTAGAAATCTTTACTTTTATTTCCTGAACCAGCAGTCGCACATATTTTATTAATTAACAACTCGCTGGTTATGATATTATAACTGATAGTACAACATTTCAGCAGCATCATTAATCTTATACTGAAAAGATGTGAAGGAAGAGAAATATGACATTTTTTTTATGAGTAGCACCACACAAGCTCTCCAAAAATCTCTTCTAGGCACTCAATGATGTTTCGGATCGGGGCCCCCGGGAATCATTCGCTCAGGCCTACGCGGGATCTGCTTGTCGGTTCCCTTGAATAGCGAGCCCATGAGGAAAAGCTCTTTGGTACCCAACACCACTGGTTTGTCTGATTTGGTTGGATTGCTAGTCTCAAAACTTCGACTAACAAGACGAGGTTCAGACACTGCAAGCGAGTAGAACACTAAAATGAGGCACAACCAAGACCTAAAGTTTGCCATGTTCTCTCAAGGGCTGTGGAAGAGCTGGCTGATGGAGGCTCTCAGAAGCAGAGCGGCTGGAATTTATACTGCTTTGAGTGTTTGTCTTCTTATGCAGTAGTACTTGGGTTTTCCATTTGCAATGCAAGAAAACTAAATGCCCATTTGTAGCCAATATGATGCGTCCATTAGGATAATGTGTATCAGCAAAACTAGCATTGGGATCTTTCACTTGAATTCCTCCTTATGATTCTCCAATGGCGCTGTTCAACGTATGGCGGGCTGCGTGCACATGCACAGTGGACCTAGTCAGGACTTTGGCCATACCTATAGGATAAAGACTTCATTTTACCTGTCCTTACCTGTCCCCCAATGTTCTTTGCGGCTCTCAAAGCCACATGGTTGAGATTCTCCAAAAGATTCACTTATAGCGACCAAACAAATCAAGCCTTTTTCTTCTGCAATTTAAAAAGTACATAATATTTTCCCTGTTAATAAGGTAACGAAAAGATCAAAGCAAGTTGGTGGATCAGTTATGTTCTCAATGGTTAAACTGCATTGATGCGTGACCTTAATCCACTTCAAAAGTTAAAATAGCCAATGCGTTATCATATTTCTGCATGGGTCCTTTTAAAAAGCACCGATGACATGGAGAACCGAAGAATGCTTTATTGTAGACAAATCAAGCGAGCCTTGAAAGGCAAGTAGCTGCACACATCTCATCCTATAACAAATTAAAGGCACAGCAGAGGATGTTTATCCTTTGAAAACTACTTGCCTTCTCTTGTAGCAAATGATCCTAGAAGTGGTGGATGCAATGGAAGCTGTATGCTTGTACGTTCAGATATGCACAATCGAGGGAACATCTGTGCAGCACACGTAATTCCGACGAAAAATCAGAAGCAGGAAAATGCTTCCGTACACCAAGATTATCTAAAGCTATCTAATGCAGCGCCTCAAGGTCTCAAGGCTTGGGGACTTCCCAGGTGCATAATTCAATTATTCTAAGTATGATTGGTAATTATTTTTCTGTACGTTTAGATGACCACTATCCTCTAATCATATAAAAACAGATAGTGACCAGTTTGGCAAAATTAGGTAAAATAATTATCAACACGAGATTCCAGGATCTGTCAATCCAATGAGAATTCTCTCTTAAATCCCCCTCCACTATCACTATTTCTTCTTCCTCTTCTTTTTGGGTAAGTGGTAACTTTCATAAATTCGACTCCATTCCGCCAAGTGATTTGTCATGTCATGAACATGCATGTACGTTATTGGTGTTTAAGAAAGCTTAATTAGTACTCTACTTTCTCTTTCTTCCCCTCTGGCTAAAGAGTCCCAGCTTATTGGACTCTGGTCCCCAAATAATAAGTCTTAACGTCCTTATCCTGATGGTTTTGTGCACTGCTCAGTATCCACATAGACACAGTATTGGCCGGGCGATATTTGTGCTATCCTGCTTGCAAATCACAAGCGGTTGACTCATGCTCTTCCCATTATTAGTATTGGAGGTGACGAGCGTTATCTATGCTTCGTAGTGGTGGCCCAAAATTTAGAAGGAAAGGAACATCATCCAAACGTTTAATTTAGATGGAAATAAATATTAATCGTAATAGTAACTAGAGGACACTAATGACCACTTAAGCTCGAACCAATATCTCCTTCGCTTCCTCATGCTTCTTTTTCAGCATGTTGCAAATCTGAACCAGGGACGTGGGCAAATTAATTTATGATTTCCACGTAATCTAATTCTTCTGGGTTCATATACTTTGGTATTTACTGTGCAATCAACAGTCTACAGTCCTATTCTGGCCTATAACCGTTTAAGAGCATGGCTATTGCGAAAGGGTTTCCACTTTCGTTCAAGTGAATTACAAATTCACGGAGAAAAAAAATAGAATTACAAATTCAGTCATGACCAGTACTGCTTTCTCAGTCAACATGGCCGAAAACTAGAGAGAGAACGTCACATCTATGATAAAGTCCAACTTTAACATGACCAGTACTGCTTTGTCGTTCAAGCGAATTACAAATTCTGCCCCTTTTCTTCCTCTTCACTTCAAAACCGATCTTTAGTTGCGATCGAAAAACGCCGCTAAGGTAAAAAAAATCGCTTCTAAAACTTTAACAGCAATATTTTAGCGACGGTCGCGCAGTAGATTATAGCGGCGATTTTTGCGATCGCTGATAAAGACTGCAAGTCTATAGCTGCGGTCACTTAACTGCAGTTGCACCAGAATGCAATTTCGCCTTGTTTTTGGCATCGTTTAGTGAAACGCCGGCACAGATCTTTAGCGGCGGTCACAAGACAACCGCTAAAGGTCTGTGGCAGAGGGTTTTTTTTTGTATTTGTCATCATTTTTAAAACACCACTAATTTTTTCCTATATTTTCTTATACATGCTTTTTTAATCAGTAATACAAATTTATTTTAATAACCATAATTTATTAGATGTAAAATCTTAAAGAACAAGGATAATACAACAAAATATATCATTGATTAATAACGTTTTACAACAAACACAAGAATCTCCACAAGTAATCTAAAAAATAACAAGTTTCTAACATAAAATAACAATAAACAAAGACCAACTAAAATATTCAAATACAACACAATAAGGACGAATTAAAATCTTCCTCATTTTACACATCAATATCCTCTATCTTGAATTCATGTAATAGAAAATAAATATCACATGAGGAATAGAAATAAACAAAAGATTTATGTAAACAAATATCTACTTGTATATAAGGTTATAAGCAACTCTAGATTCTCCCTATCAAAACGGGTCAAAAAATTCTCCAACAAGGCAGACTTGTCCATGAGCGCTCCGGCTTGGGCCGATGGACTAAGCCTCACAAAAAATCTCAATTTAAACCGTAAAACACTTTCATTGAATCGGGTCAAATATATTAAGAAATACTCAGCTTCTGGTATTGTGATACAAGTAACAAATGTCAAGCTTAAGATTAAGGGTTTGTCCACTGGTGGATCAAACAAACAATCAACTGCGTCATCACAGGAGAATAGACATCCAACCACAGCTGTTGCCGCTGCTTACTAATCACTGGTTCTACCCAGCCAAGCAACCAAAGCAAGGACCAAGGAGGATAGTGAAAGAAAGAGAAGGAGAAGGAGCGGTACAGAAAAGGTGAGGGGCAAGAAGATTACGTGCTGGACTGCATAATCTTCATATATACTCCCTCACCAACAAAAGATAAAGAACTGCACAAAAATGGGAGAAAAAGTTTTACCCTTCTCACTAAAGCCAAACAGAGGTGTCTTTTGATGTCCCTCCAAACAGAGGTGTCTTTGATCTCGTTGACTAAATTCAAGGCTGTCTACATATAAAAGTGTGTCACTACCAGAAACTACAGTAGTTTCCTGGCTAAAGAACTGATTCTAAATTATTTGTACCCAAAATTACCGAAAAAAATAAGCTTTTTTGTTTCCCTGCATGTTGCCAATCAGAAGACCAAAGAGGATTAGTCCATGTACAGCTAGTGCTATGGAAAATAATATGACGTAAGACGTTGCAATGCAACTTTGCAAACTGCTTTCCCTTTCATATCTTCTGCACTATAGGTTTCTGGAAGAAAGTTATCCTTGGAAGGATCCCATGCAGAGTTGTCAAATCCACATGGAGAAATAGCCAACTTGTCCCTGCAATTTAGGGAAAATGGAAGAAACTTTCAGTGAAATTAGATTTTTCAAATCTACTATGTATTATGCATATTCAGCATTAACTGTTACTTTGTGGATGCTTAAGGTAGCTTCTAATCCATGGCTAAAACTACCAATGATCCTGCTTTTTGAGTGTAAGGACGCCATTATCACAACCTTATTTGAGTAAACAACTCCACCTTGAAAGTTTGTAGGGAATTGAAAAATTAAGTATGCAAGACAGCCAAAAGAAGCAAGAAGCTTCAAAGATTTTGCAATGAGGAATAGTATATCATACAATAGATGGTCAAGGAGAAGATTTTGAGACACCATTGAAATGATATTTTTACCTAAATAAAGTATTTTGTCAGTATTTGAGACAGAGAGAATATGAGAGCAAAAAGAAAGAAAAAGAATTAATAGGAAACAGAGCACACCATCAAAATGTTGACAAGATGTGTCTTATTGTTATCTTGGAAACGATCAGGACGGTGAAGGCTAGGAGGATCCAATCCACATAACGAAAGTTTATCCGGTTGCTCAAGACACTGAAACGTTAGGCATACAGAATAGCACAAGTCAAGCTTGAAAGTACTAATGGCAATTTAATGCTAGAAAGGTAAATAATAGAGAAACTTGCCTGTGAATGAAATTCTTGGCATGTCAATAAAATTCTAGTACCCCGAAGTCCCTGTATATACAAGCCAGAACATTTATGTTGCTGAGAATGATACCCACAAATTAATATGACGTAAGACAAGACCAACAAGAGATTAAATAAACACACTGTCCCATCATAGGCAAAACCAAAAATTAGCCCTTCAGCCCAGCAGAAACAGAAATAGTGATATGAAATAGATGCTGTACAAAAAAGCCTAAAGACTGAACTTTACAGATATGAATGTAGTTCCAAAGGTGCCAAATCTGATGTTAGCCCATTCACAAACTTGACACCCCTAGGTCATGATGAAGAATGTCTTGCAGAGTTCAGTTGTGAGAGGCCATGGAACTGATTGAGAATTTAACTATCCAGCTCCGGATTTCAGGTCTGGGAACAAACCGAAGTTGGACGACTTTTGCAGAATTGTTTGTTCATGGAGTGGACCCTACAAAGTAAGCAAATGCTGAAACCAAGTAAAAAAGAAAAGAAGTAATGAGATATGCACTTTACTAGTTGATGCATCTCCAGAAGTATAATCTGAACTTGTGTTTGAGTATGACTATCCTACTCCAGCAGGAGACTCAACAAAGAGGAGATTTGATGCTGCAAAATGGAAGAAAACAAATGAATTAGATTGATTGCATCAGTATCAAAATCTATACTTCCTAAGCGCCTTAGTATTATAGTTTAAAAATGAAGACAGAAAGAAGCCCATACTCCAGGTTACATGCAGAAAATTCCTTCGACCATCTCCTCTAGGATAAAATGGACCCAACTCCGTGAATGCACCTCCACCAATAGAAGAACAACCTGGACCTGAATACAGAAAATTCCTATCATTAATTTTGTTGTCTTGGCGCCTTAAGAGATAATTGAAGTTTCACAGCTATATCTTTCTCATCTTTACTTTCTTCTTTCGCTTTTTGTTATTTTCACTGGTTGACAGATGAAATTCGGAAATTTTCCATGCTTTTGCATCATTATCAAGCCCATAACTTCAGCTGGAAGCTCAGGGGAAACAAGATTACAGCTTTTTCTATTCGCTGTTATAACCAGTAAAAGGGTCCTTCTATTCGCTGTTATAACAAGATGAATACTTCCAAAAGAACGAAAAAGAGAGAAATAACTTTCCACATAGGAGAGGAGAGAAAGCGCAAGACTCCAGAAGTACACTATGAACAAAGTAGAACTGTAGAAGGAACCAATTCAACTAGACAGAAGAGTTAAAAATCCAATGTCCACGATAAGTACATTAAAAACCAACCCACATATCAAATCCGTGAAATGCGATCAAAATCCAAAGATCCGTATAATAAAAACCCATACTTCAAGTAAAACACCCACCAAAATAGCCATATAGCCAAAATTAACAACCGAACTCAAAGACCCAGATAAGAAAAACCCAAGAATTCAGAAGCGAACCTGTTCTCGTGTAGCCGAGTGAGCGTTAAGCTGGAGAGCAAGAGCAGCGTTGGAAGCGAGAGAAGGGGCGTGGAGGTGAGGGAGGCGTTGGGAAATGTCAGGCGGAGGCAATCTCTGCCGTAGATCCTGGATGACACAACTCCAGGTCCGCTGGGGCCACCCCAACCCCCTCCTCCTCCAGGTCCGCCAGGGCCACCCCAACCAACGAGAGAAGGCGAGAGAGGGGAATTTGGGGCTGGGCGGGAAAGGGGGAATTTGGTGTTCGGGAAAGGAAGGAAGGGGGTGTTCACGGGAACGAACAGATGATTCCAAAGCAACATTTTTTTTAAAAAATTTGTAGTTTTTCAATTTTTTTAATAATAAATTATATTTTGTAGTTACTCATTCTTAGTAAATTAAAATTAATGGTAAATTGTAATAGTTTTTAAAAATTTTAATATTTAGTATTAAATAAATACATAGTTATGTATATTCTTTACACTCTTTTTTATAATCAGTATAATAATCTTAATTAAAATAAATTGAGAGTAATAATATATAATAATTATAAGTTAAAACTATTTTTTTATTAGATAATTGATATGTATTAATTAACCAAAGTACTTTATACATATGTACTTAACTAATGACTAAATCATAGCCTCTAAGATCATATATTAAGTTATGTACTTTAATTGCACAAGATAATCTCACAATATCTTCTTGTTTGAGACAGGGGTAATCTATAGTGCGAGACATGGGTTCCCATAATCGTGTCTCACAGTGACCGCCGCTGTAGATACCGAATTTATAGTAGCGTTTGTCCACAAACGCTACTCTAAATTAGACCTATAACGGCGGTCTTGGTGACCGCCGCTGTAGAGTAAACCTTTAGCCGCAAAACGTCGTTAAAGGGAGTCTATATGACCGCCGCTAAAAAGACCCTCTTTATGAGCGTTTTTAGCGACCGCTGCTATAGACCTATTTTTTTGAGTGAAAATGCAACTTTAACCTAGGCTCATCAATTAAAGAAGAGGAATTACCTTTCGAGTTAAGAATTTCAAGTCTTATTCACCTGTTTCGTTTCATATTCACAGTTTTCAAGTCACATCTAGTTTGAGCCTTCAGTAGGTTTCATGTTTGTTTAGCTTTTGTCAACTAAAGCATGTACAAATATCTTGATAGCACATATAGTAAGTTCGAGTTTACTCACATCATCAAGCTCCTGATCTGTATATGCCTCAGCCTTCTCAACATTTCCATCATTTTCAATGACTTTCACCTCTCGAGGACTTTCAAGTCCAGAGGTTTGGTGGTCATCAACAACATGGTTGTCATTACTCCCTCCATGAATCCCCCGACTGCAAACCTGGACATGTAAAGAAACTGAAGTTATTACCTATTAGGGCATCAACCTCCTTTAATTTTTCTCATACCAAGTTTAACAGGAATTAGAATACTGACAAACTTCATTTATACCTGTTCTTCTAGAACTCTTTCCAAAGGCACTTCAAAACTGCTGCAGGTGATTTGTAGCACAAGATATTATAGTCATTATAGGCAATCCTTTGTCGCTTGAATGTTTTTATATGTGAGATTAGAGAACCACAAAATGATGCATGTGAATTTGTTGGAATTTGGAGGTAGATAGCAAGACAATAGATGAAAGAAAAGGTGTGTAGAGGAAAACGTTGTTTTATCCAATAGACTCAAAAAGGCTAGGAAATAAGGGAACCCCTGTCTCGCACTGTAGATTACAAGCTTGAGTGTTTCTTCGTAGTTTTTGTTTGTTCTACACAATTTTTGAGACACGATGGCCTATTTATAGGCAATGAAACCGACTCACAGTAGATGCTAGACACTTCTATAGCATTTAGTTTGAAATGTCAAACCTTTTAGAAACTCTTTACTCTGGATAATTCTACATTAGTAAAACTGACATGCTTAAACTAGACTTTTCTAGAAACGTGCATTAATTTAACAGAAATAAGGCTAGAAAAAGAGATCAAAAGAAGTCTCATTACTCAGCGAAGTAGACGGTGGACGAAATAGAAATCTAAAACCTCTGCTTTCTGAAGCTATATATAATATGCAATTAGAAACTTCCTTTGTAATTTCCTGGTATTACTTTTTTGGATGACCCGGTTCTTCGCACCGCACTAAGACAATTACTTGCAACCTGATGATAACCCCCGATTTAACGGAGTGAGGGATGAGTATTCAGGCACATCAAAAGTAGACATGATTTGTTGTACTAATTGGGGTTTAATTAATGCAACATGCACCCATATATATACACCCAAGGGGACAATTATAAATAAGGGTACAGCTATTGCAGCTTGAACTTGGCAAAAACAGTGTTGACCATCTTATCAGATCCTCTAGTACGTAGTCTACAGTTCCCTCAAGTCTTCTGGCCAAGTTTCTCCAAATGCCTCATTTAACCCGTCCTCTCTTCCTTACTCTTCTGCAATGGCTCAAGGTTGTGATGCTATAGAGATAGCAAAATATTGCCACTCATGTTTGATAATCCGACCCATTTCTCTCACCCTCATAAAATTGTATTAGTGGAGATCTGAATGTAGTGTTCCTACTAATTTGTCTCCAATCATAAAATCAAAGCCATACTCATTTTTTTTGTAATCGGACACTACTTTTCCTAACTGCTCCAACCATTGCACACCCAATACTATGTATAGCCTGACAATTGGTAGTGAATAAAGATCCACTTCTAATTCCAGGGTTCGGTTATCTGTCATTTGCACGAAAGTTATGGCCGGTCATGGGCGACGGTGGAGATTAAAATAGATTGATCCAACAGTTTCACAAGCTGCCACATCATTTAAAACATTTAACCCGTTTCAACTCAAAAACCGACCCATTTCAGCTCAAAAATATTGACCTGTAGGTATTTCAAAATTTTGGGATCTCTTCTTCTTCACGCAACCATTCCGTTCATCATTCAGAGCACCCTTCTTCGTTTGCAAGCATCTGCCCTGAGCTAAATCTCTCATGCCTTGCCAGCTACAAAACTCACAGGGAACCCCATAATCCTTAATTAAGGTAATTGTAATTATCTTTAATCCATAATCCTTGAAGTATTCGAGACATGCTTATGGTGAAATATATATATCTATAATCCACGAAGTATGCGAAGTATTATACTAAACATCAATATGAGGGGTTTTGCCGCTTATACTCTGCGAAACTGATCTTTTTTTGTTTTTTGTTCATTGGTTTGTTATGTTTTGTTTTTTGTTATTTTGTTTGTTTCTGCTTGTAGTTCTCAATATATAATATGCACATTTTCATAGAAAAGAACAAGAAAAGAGGCCGAACGGGGGCCGGGGGAAAAGAGGCCGAACGGGGGTCGGGGGGCTGGGGGAAAAGAGTTCGAATGGGGGATTGGCCGGGGGGTGAGGGAACGTTAAATTTACAGATCGAGTCCCCTTAGTTTTTTTCTAAGCTTCGCTTTTTCCTTTTATCAGTGGGGTGCGCCATGCCCGTGCTTTAGTGCAATACCCTTACTTGAATGCGCCATGCTCGTGCCCGTGCTTCCTGCCTGTTATCCAAATGTCTAACCTTTTTCCAATGTCTAACCCGTACTTTATGATTTTTTGCAGTGTACTTCTAATCATACTTAGAAAATATGGCTGAAATGGAAGGATCAATCCCAATATTACTAGACGAGGGTCTAGTAGTACTTCTAACCCAGAAAGTGAGTTGGTTGTTCTTTATTTGAGGGGCTTGAATGGTATTAGGAGTTGTTTAATCATTTGTTTGATTTGTACGTGTAGGTGATATGGTACAAGCAGACAACGAGAAGATAGTAGATGTTTGGAGCCTGGAATGGAAGGAAGTCGAGCATGCGTATGATTGGTACAATCGGTACGCAACAATCAAAAGCTTTAGTATTAATAAACAAACTAGCTTCAAGCATAGAGAACATGGATATTGGAAAACCAGAGTTTTTGTTTGTAGTAAAGAATGGATGAAAAAAAGAAAGGATTTGCTTGTGCCAATGAAGCGGGAGCGACGAAATACAAGATGTGGATGCCTAGCAAGTTGTACTTTTCAGTGACAATTGAGTGGAAATTATTTCATCTTTGAATGGTGTCCGCAACAAAATCATGGGTTGGTGACACCTTCGAAAGTTCACATGCTCCGTTCTCAAAGACATATGAGCAAGTTGCAATGTGGGGAGGCTATAGCTTCAGATAGAGCAGGCATTCGCCCTAAATTGGCCCACGACTTGATGGCGGCCCAAGCTGGGAGTAGACAACACGTGGGCTTCACTCATCAATACTACAAAAATTATCTAAACGGTATAAGAACTAAGACAATGGAGGTTGGTGTAGCCGGTGTTCTTGTTAATTGGTTTGGTGATCAGCTAAAGAAAGATTCAGAGTTCTTCTTTCGGGTCATGATGGATGAAGATGAGCACATTACTAACATCTTCTAATCTAACCATTCCATGCAAAATGACTATGCCTTACTCAGGGACTTCGTTTCATTTGACACCACATATAGGACGAATAACGAGCACAGGTAATGGGGACATTTAATTTAATTATTTTATATTATTTGGTTGTGATTTATATTTTGATAGATTAGTAGTTATTAATTTTTATTAGGTTTTACATTATTATGTTTTACATTAATAGGCCATTGGGAGCATTCCTAGGGGTGAATCATCACAGACAATCGGTTGTGTTCTGGGCATGCTTATTGTTTGATGAGACAGGGCAAACATTCAATTGGTTATTTCAAACATTTGTTGAGTGTATGAATGGGAAGGGTCCCGAATCTCTGTTCACGGATCAAGATACAGGTATGCTAGCTGCAATCTCATCTGCCCTACTAGACACACCATTTTTTATGTGCATGACATATATCGCAAAATGCATTAAAGAATTTGGGACCATTGTTTGGCAACAAGTACTTCAAAAGAGAGTGGTCGAGGCTTCTGTTCAACCACGAGGTAGATGACTTTGAACAATATAAAAGTAAAATGATTGAGGAGCATGAACTCCAACACATTGAATGGTTACAGAGGATTTATGAAAAATGGGAGAAGTGGGCACCAAAGTAGGTACGTAATCTTTTCTATGCTAGGAAGAAGACGACTCAGATAAGTGAAAGTTTCAATGTGACATTACGTAGGTACTTGAACACAGTTATGAATATGGATCGGTTCCTACAAAATTTCCAACGAGCAGTCGATGAGTTGCGATACAACGAGTCACGGGCTAATTTTAAAATGCTCGATACAGTACACACTGGACCATTTGGGGATCTTTTATGTGACCATGCCGGAAAAGTCTACACTCTCACTATGTTGACTACTTTTTTGGAACAAGCACGAAAAGTTGGATATCTTAAGTTTGACTGTAGGAGAGAAAGTATTGGGAAGGAAGAGGTTGAGGTACACGTATGCAGCCGAGACAACACTCATGATTGTTCATCAGCTAAGCGTTATGTGATCAAGACGGAGAATGAGTTTCACCAGTGCAGTTGCAAACAGTTCAACTTTCTGGGTGTCATCTGCAGTCACATTATATGAGTGCTAAAACATAAGGGAGTGTTGTGCATTCCTGATGAGTATATTCTGGCCAGGTGGAGAAAATATGTTAGATAGTCAGTTGAGCCGATCCCCAAGTCACATGCTACGGTTGATCCGACGTTAGTAAAGGTGATACACCGTAGGAGATATATAAACTTGTACGCTTCAACTATTCAGCGTTATGGGGATAGAAAAAATCTTGGTCAATCTTTGAGCATAACCAAACTGCACAAGAATATTTTCTTGCACAATTGTCATTAGATGATGACGATGATGAAGATCCTTCTGCCCACTTAGTGTTGGTTATGGAGTGGATGTTATTACAGGGACTGTTGCAAAAGGTTTCAAGACGCGAGAGCCAAAGCATTAAGAGAATAAGCGATTAAAGAGCAGACCTGAGCAAAGAAGTTCACGTGGTCGTGGACGTGGGGTTGGTCGGGCTTCGTCACAACCAGTGTCTCGTCGTTTGCAACCACTTGATGAATTGGAGGTATGTTCTTTAATCTGATGCTTAGAGAGTGTCCTAGTTTCAGGATTAAGGCAACCCAAGAGGGGGGTGAATTGGTTTTCTAAACTTTTCGGTTAAAACCCCCAAAGTTGTGTTTGCAAGTAAATACTACTTTAGCACAAGTATATAATATGCGGAACTGTAAATAAGTGCTAAAGTAAGGAGTAGGGACAAGAGAAGCAAACACAGTATTTTTAGTTGGTTCAGCAAACCCGCCTACATCCACCCCTCAAGCTCCTTCACCGAGCCTTGAGGTTTTCCATTATATTCCAATAACTTTTACATACTAGCTTTCGGGTGCTAGTGAACCGTACAAGTGTTTTCTCCCGGGCTCAACATTCAAACCCACCCAAGTGGTTTTTTTTTGCTCACCACTCACAACCTCACCAAGCTTGAGATATACACTCTCAAAGCTTATTCTTTAGTGAACAACCTCACTAAAGGAAACACCTCTTTTGATAGGTAGATTGAGGAACAAGACTCTCTCAAAGAGTAGATATAAAAGTGGAAAGCTCTATCTCTTGTTTCACACAAAGACAAGGATGTGAAAGTGTAATTTGCGTGAATGCTATGAGAAATATAGAATAGGAAGGTTTAAAATATTTCTCAACCTATACGAATGATATGTGGTAGTTGAATTTTTAATTTTAGACGAAATGAAGGTGTATTTATAGGCCACATATGAAAACTAGCCGTTGAGAGTTTTTGCTAAAACGAGCTGGTCGACCGCTACATGAACCGGTCGACCGCTTCAAGTTACCGTTACTCCAACGGTCATATTGTCAGAAGCTCAACGGCTCTTTTGTCAAAACCAATCGGTCGACTGCTACATGAGGCGGTCGAAGTACCGGTCGACCGCTTGAACAGCCGGTCGACCTCCTCAACTTAAGCATGATCCGGTTCTTTTAAAAATAAGGTTTTTGACCACTTTTAAACACCCAATTTGGAAGACATACTTCTCATAAGTA
Organism: Myrica gale; assembly: GCA_963930655.1. Lineage (NCBI taxonomy): Eukaryota > Viridiplantae > Streptophyta > Magnoliopsida > Fagales > Myricaceae > Myrica > Myrica gale. Next base: position 17,382,616 of record OZ005607.1, read on the forward strand.
TATGAAGGTTTAGAGGTTTGATTGAGGTGTTTTTTAAACCTACAAGAACATTTTAATCTTTCAAACAAAACATAAAACGGTTTATGCATGTTTTGAAAGCTATGCAAGTGCGTGATTCAAGTCCTTGTCAAATATGAAATAAAGAGTTACAAGGATTATACCCTAAGGTCTTGAATCTTCACTTTAAGCTCATTACATCTTCTTGTTCCTTTTTCTTCAAGGTTTGAGTCTTTTCGTCAAGTTGTCTTTGTTTTTGAAGATGTCCATTTTGTAAACTCATCCATTTATTGAAATCATCAAAATCTCGATTGTGCACAAAAAGCCAACAATCTCCCCATTTTTGATGATGATGACAATAAAGTGATAGTTTTGGGATGACTCCCCCTATCTTTTGCAATTGGATAATCATGTAAAACTTGAAGACAAAACATTAGTTGTCATTGGATTCATAAAGAGTAATACAATTAAAACATAATCCAATTAAAAAGGAAATATTTTGTCATCAAAACTATTAGCACATTTCTCCCCCTTTGTCACATCAAAAAGACAAAGGTTACATTACTCCCCAAACATGCATTTGAAAAAGCAAAGGGAATCCAAGCGTGTAAACATTTAAGAACTCTCCCCCTTTGTCAATCAAAAAGTGAATGCATGGATCTAATTCAAATGGTAATTTTTCATCCAAAATATCAAGTTTGAGTTTTAAGTGACTATCTCTTTGGCATGGTATTGAGGATGTCTAACGGGGACTCAAGAGTCCATCGCTATTATGATAGTAGCCCACTGAGTGAGTTTGTACCAACCTCTTAGCTAACAATGACAATTTAAAAGTCATTCTCAACCAAAGAAAGTTTAAGCACTCAAAGAACTTATTAAAGTTCATGATTTTGTAAAAATGTTAGCTCATAGATGTTCCATTTTGATAAATGCAAAAAATATTTCAAACAATAATACATTTGCATATTTAACACATAAGAAATCATCACAAAAGATAATCAACCAACAATTTAAAGCATATTCTCAATCAAGGATTTAGAAGTTATCAAAGGTTTCCCCCTTCGCATTTTCTCTTTCCTCCATCCTTGTTGAATCCTATAAAAGAATCAAGGAAATGCTTTTGGTACCCAAGCTTTTTTGGGTCCTTTCTTAAAAGTCTTGCTCCAAAGCTTCTTTAATGCACAATAAAAAATTAGATGCCCATATTTATTGCAAAAATGGCATGTTTGAGTATGTGCATTAAATGATTTAGCCTTCACAAAATAACTTTTAAAATATTTTTGGTGAATTGAAGGCTTGTAGCCTAAGCCACATTTGTCAAAGACATATCTTTGACTACCAAGAATCAAATCTAAAGATTTCTTTCCTTGAGTAAACTTCTCAAGGATTTTGCTTTGAGAAATAATTTTGTTGTTCAAAACAACTTTCTCCTTTTCAAATTCTAAAGCTTTTTGTTGGAACAAATCGTTTTCTAGCTTTAGATTCTTTTTCTCATTTTTCAAAGAATCAATATCATTTGAGATCAAAATGATTTTCTTTTTCAATGATGTATATTTTGAACCTAATTTTTCAAATTGACATAAAAGATCATCAAAAGCATTTTGAAGCTAAATATATTAAGTTTCAGGCTCATCATCGGAAGAGTGTACCTCATCATCATCCTCATCGGTATCCTCAAATGCCATGTAGCACTTGTTGGCTATTTCTCCATTTTCTTCTTCTTCGGAGGAAGATGATCTTTCATCATTGGCATTGTTCCCTTCGTGAGTGGTCTCTAAAGCATGCCAAATTTCCTTAGCATTTGTGCAAGAAGATATATTCTATTAAAATCACATTTATCTAAGGCACAATAAAGAATGTTCATTGCTCTAGCATCCAAAGAAATTTTCTTTTTATCTAGGTCACTATATTCATATTTATTTTTAAATTCTCCAACTTTATTAGTAGGAATATGTGGACCATTTAATATGCATAACCATAGATCAAAATCAATGGATTGAATAAAAATCTTCATCCTAGCTTTCCAATATGTATAATAATTTTCCTAAAAAAGAGGTGGTCTTAGTGTGGAAAGCCCTTCAACTTGATTGTTGAAGCTTGAAGTTGTCATTCTAACTCAAGATGTTTAAATCTTGTATAAAGAGCACCAAGCTCTGATACCAATTGTGAGTCCTAGTTTCAGGATTAAGGCAACCCAAGAGGGGGGTGAATTGGTTTTCTAAACTTTTCGGTTAAAACCCCCAAAGTTGTGTTTGCAAGTAAATACTACTTTAGCACAAGTATATAATATGCGGAACTGTAAATAAGTGCTATAGGAAGGAGTAGGGATAAGAGAAGCAAACACAGTATTTTTAGGTGGTTCGGCAAACCCGCCTACATCCACCCCTCAAGCTCCATCACCGAGCCTTGAGGTTTTCCACTATCTTCCAATAGCTTTTACACACTAGCTTCCGGGTGCTAGTGAACCGTACAAGCATTTTCTCCCAGGCTCAACACTCAAACCCACCCAAGTGGTTTTTTTTGCTCACCACTCACAACCTCACCAAGCTTGAGATATACACTCTCAAAGCTTATTCTTTAGTGAACAACCTCACTAAAGGAAACTCCTCTTTTGATAGGTAGATTGAGGAACAAGACTCTCTCAAAGAGTAGATATAAAAGTGGAAAGCTCTATCTCTTGATTCACACAAAGACAAGGATGTGAAAGTGTAATTTGTGTGAATGCTATGAGAAATATAGAATAGGAAGGTTTAGAATATTTCTCAACCTATACGAATGATATGTGGTAGTTGGGCTTTTAATTTTAGACGAAATGAAGGTGTATTTATTGGCCACATATGAAAACTAGTCATTTCTAGCCGTTGGGAGTTTTTGCTAAAACGAGCCGGTCGACCGCTTCAAGTTTCTGTTACTCCAACGGTCATATTGTCAGAAGCTCAATGGTTCTTTTGTCAAAACCAACCGGTCGACCGCTACATGAGGCGGTCGAAGTATCGGTCGACCGCTTGAACAGCCGGTCGACCTCCTCAACTTAAGCATGATCCGGTTCTTTTAAAAATAAGGTTTTTGACCACTTTTAAACACCCAATTTGGAAGACTTACTTCCCATAATTATATGAAGGTATAGAGGTTTGATTGGGGTGTTTTTTAAACCTATAAAAACATTTTAATCTTTCAAACAAAACTTAAAACGGTTTATGCATCTTTTGTAAGATATGCAAGTGCGCAATTCAAATCCTTGTCAAATGTGAAATAAAGAGTTACAAGGATTATACCCTAAGGTCTTGAGTATTCACTTTAAGCTCATTGCATCTTCTTGTTCCTTTTTCTTCAAGGTTTGACTTTTTTCGTCAAGTTGTCTTTGTCTTTGAAGATGTTCATTTTGTAAACTCATCCATTTATTGAAATCATCAAAATCTCGATTGTGAACAAAAGCCAACATAGAGTTAAATTTTAATTTACCATTACCGTAACATTTATATTTTTCTATCCCTTATTTGTAAGCATCAAACGAGGAAGAGGGCGAAGGGGAAAATGACGGGGAGGACGAATCGTTAAGTGGACGATTTAGAAGCCTTAGCGAGTTGTAGAGCTACTTCCTTAACCTAGACTTTGTTGCACTACATGTATTATTTGCATTTGTGATGCTTTAATTTCTGTCATGATATATTTCCCTTTGACAGTTTCTATTGTTATTCTAGCAAGACCCACTTTTTAAATCCTGTTTGGTTATTGTAGCAAGACAATATTGTCGTTTTGTAACTTGTTTGGAAAAGTTCAGAACATGATCTTAGAAAATGTCAATGTATCACGTGATGGGTATTACAAATATACAAGAGGTACCAACACCACCTCTGCAACTTATGTCACTCATTACATCTTTACATGTCTATTGGAAAACTACTGGAAGTCCTTTCAACATTACTGCAATTATAAAAAACTAAACAATTACATTTCAGAGTAGTCATCGTAATGAGCAATCATCATTGCTTCTCCTCTTCTATGTGGTAAAGAGCAGTCATTGTTGCTTCTCCTCTTCTATATGGTAATGAGTAGTCATCGTTGCTTCTCTTTTTCTATGTGGTAATGAGCAATCATCTCCTGGTAAGCACATGCATCTTTTTCTGTCAGCTGGACAATGCGATCAAGTACAAGCACTATCACATATTATGAGGGCCCAAGGGAAATGAGGGACTCTCACTCGAGAGCTCGGGGGTAAGGGGGACTCACGCCGGGGGGGGTGCAAACAAATGGATAGGGGGTTTAAACAAAATGATTCTTTTTTTTAAAAAAAAAAAATAGGCCATAGTGGGAAATGGGGGTCGGTCGTGTTCCTCGTGCTCAGGATGCCCAGGAATTTCCAGGGCCTCGTGCTCGGGTCATCCTGGAAATTTTACGGCATCGAGTGCCCTGGAATTTCCAGGTCCTCGTGCTCAGGGCATCCTACAAATTCCAGGGCCTCGAGCGCCCTAGAAATGCCAGAGCGTCCTCGCACTTGGGCGCCCTGGAATTTCCAGGTCCCTATGCTTGTGGCATCGGCCTAGTGCTCGGGACGCCCTGGGATTTCCAGAGCCTTGTCGCACGTGCGTCGCTCTGGAATTTCCAAACTGAGCACTCTCGAAAACACTTATGTAAGCAACTTCCAAACTAGCAAGCTAAAAAAAACTTCAAAGCACTACAACATATTCCTCAAATCTTCCAAACTACAGCAAATTCCTCCAAACTTATAAACTTAACAGCGCATTTAAATTGGTCCTACCTAATAAATGCAGAAAATGGAGAGGACAATTTTAAAACTGTTCTTCTGCACAACAGAGGTGAAGCGGTCTTTAAGTGGCAGACTGAAGACGAAGAAGTGATGAAATTTTGAATGTGAGGAAGACGGAATGAGTGGCGTGGGTAGGATGAATGCGAGCTGAACGTGTTCCCCTTGGATTTACAAAACCAACAGGTAGGATGAAATAGAACGCAATGGAAGGGAATGGTTGCGTGAAGAATAAGAGATCCCCAAATTTTGAAATACCCACGGGTAATATTTTTTTGCTGAAACGGGTCGGTTATTTTAACTGAAACGGGTTAAATGTTTTGATTGATGTGACAGCTTGTGAAACCGTTGGATCAATCTATTTGAATCTCCATCGTCGCTCGTGATCGACCATAACTTTCCTGCAAATGACAGTAACCTAACCCTTAATTCCAATTCTTGCATTTTTCAGCTTAACCCCCACGTACAACTCCTTGCAAATCAACTTTTCTTCACTAGCTACTTTTACTTCAAATAGCTCAACCTCTTTTAAGAGTAACCTGAGACTACCTGTTATTCGTGTGTTGATGAAGTTGAGGGATGACCCGTTTTCAATCAGCACAGTGAATTCCTTTCTCTCGATGGTGGCTTGGGTCCTCAAAGTCCTAGGACGGGCGTTCCCTGCAAGTCCTTGGATAGAGATGTGTGCCTCTATGGTCTCATTTTTCTTGTTTTCCCTCCTCACTGGTTTCTGAGTCGGTCTCGTCTCCTGCTTCCTCAAATGCTGGTTCTATCATGAATACTTGAGTCACCTTGCATTTGTGCCCTGGGATGAATTTATCATTGCAGTTAAAGCACAGGCATTTCTCTCTTCGTTGTTGCATTTCTTCCAATGACAATCTTTTTACTCTTGGTGGTGGGTTAGTAGTGGTGCTACTATAAGATCCACCTATCCCTCCTTAGTTGAAATCTCTAGGCCCTGAACATACTGCAGTCATGCTTTGGTGGGTTCTTCTGACTTTTGTGTGTTACAATTTCTTCATGTATTTGAGCTAATCTTCCTTGATCCTGACGATTTCGAGTGCATACATTACGGACTTATGTCTCTTTAGTTTGACTTCACCCGTAAGTTCTAGTTTCAAACCTCCTACGAACATCCCGATGAGGGCCTTTTCTGGCCACCAGAATACATGCATCGATAGTTTCTCAAACTCCCTTTGGTAGTCTCTAAAAGACCTCACGTGCTTAATCTTTGAAAGAGACTCATCATAGTAGACGTATTTGTTTGGTCCGAATTATCTTGCTAGCTTCTTGGTGAAGGTTCTCCAGTGAACCTCCCTCATTTGTGATTGGTATGCACTTTAGCCACTACCACCAATGGTTGGCTTCTCCTTCGAGGAAAAATGTGGCATATGATACCTTTGCTTACCCATCCATATGATGGTGCTCGAAATATTGATTAGCCCGGTTGATCCATGCATTTGGATCCTCCTCGTTGAACTGTGGAAATTCCATTTTAGGCTTTGCTTCTCGCTCTCTTTTTGTGTCTCCCCTACGCCCATGCATTGGTTCCTCTCTATCTTCTTCAAGTTTGGAGTAGGACTTGTCTTGGCTTTCAGATCGTCCCCCTGAGTGCACGCTCCTTTCTCCTTTTGAGCCTTGGTTGTGAGCTCGTAAGTCGATAGATCGACGTCCCCTTCTTCTTCATCTATGCTCATGGTGATTTGGCCGAGCTTTCTGCCTCCCTATATCTCCTTGCTCTTGCACAGTTATAGTAAGTTACTGAATGGCTAACTTGAGTCGAGTTAACCTCTCTTCCCTTTCGAGATGATGCAGCTCTAGTTGAGCCTCCATTGCATCAATTCTTTCTCTTTGTGTTGTCTTGTGTGGTTCAGCCATGTTTCCTTTAAAAGGTTTTTCAAGAAAATTTGAAAAATTCAATGATCTTCCCAATGAAATCAAGTTCCAATAGGACCTTGATGAAACTATCTTAAGTATCAAGAAGTCTCTCAATGAAAGCACCTATTGGTAGGTTCCTAGATTCGAACAACTAGAAAATCTTGGATTCCTTAAGCAAATAACATGATTAAGGATGAATTGAGGTGTAAGATTTGTTCAAGGCAAATCGGGATTGCTCTTAAACGTTGTTGGTGGGATGGATTGCTCAAGACAAACTAAGGAATGCACTTCATGAACACCTATTTTGAGCCAAAGCTCTTTGAGTTTCTTCAAAGAAAATGTGCATGAAAAGAATGATACATAGCTCCCCCTATTTATAGCACACGACCAACTACAAAGAAATTACTACTCGCCACATGTCAAGATCTTATTCGGCCATGTGTTGATTCCTAAAGGATATCCTACGGCATATTCACATGTTCTTGGGCTAGGTGGCAGCTCATCCTTGAATCAAGGAACCAAGTACATTAGGTGGCGAAAGGACATAGCCACCTAATATTTTGTCTTTGTCCTTTAGCTAAAGGACGAAATGATATAACCTTTTTTTTCGTCTTCTAGCTAAAAATGATATAACCACGTAATATTCTTTATCCTTGTCCTTTTGCTATTTGGCAAAGGTACCAAGGACAAAGGACACCTCCTCCATGTGGTCCTCTCTCATGCTACCAGGTGTCACCCCAAGATTCTCCTTGAAATCGCTCAATTCTTTTGATGCTACATGGAGGACTATCTATGATCTGGTGGTCTCTTGAGGTAGGTCACCCGCCTATGCTAGGCTAGTGGGCGGCTTGGTCATGTTGTCCTTGGGTACCTTCGATTGGTGGGCCAGGTTGGGTTATGCGTGGCGCTCACGATGGTGAGACAGTGCCGCTGCGCACACGAGTTGGAGAGGCATGGCTCCCTTGCGCACACGTTGGCGAGGCTTGGCTGCCGCGTGCGCTAGCTCTTCCTCTGTGGCCCCTAGATTGGTCTTATACAGCTCCCTTTCTCAGGCTTTTCTGGTGGCTACTTTCGTGGCTTTTCTCAGGTCCGTATCATATATATATATATGGTAAATCAAATATTGACTATGTATAAAATGAGTCTATAATAATAATAATAATAATACTCGTATCTACGTAAAAAGATGAGTCGATAGATTGATAGAGATGAGCTACCATGGCATAATAGAGGAGTGTTGGCCTAAGGGTGTACATTATCAAGGATCAATTTTTGAACTGACTTCGACCTTGGTTGCTAATGAACTTGAGCCAAGCTGGCATCTCAAGTTTGGGGTTGGGGGTTAACTAAGGGAGAAAGGACATAGGGCACACGTGGTATAAGGGAAAAAAGTAACTTTTGAGAGTCGGGGTTAGATAGGCTTTTTTCGAGGTCGGATTGATGTAAACAGACCAGATCGAATCGATTTCAAGTCGGGTCGGGTTGTTTTCACCTTTATATTGGGTGAACAAAATAAGGGTTTGAGTTGTGATGTCAATGAACATTGGAAAGTAGATTACCATCTTTTAAAAAGAAACCCACTTAAAATGTTGTGGACAATTGGAGTTAAGATGTCAGTTTACGTAGTTCTTATCAAATGTTGTGGATAAAATTAACACATTCAGATAACATATTACTAGAATAAATCACAATAAACCCTCATTAATTATTACCTCAATATCAAATATATTCTCAAACTATAACTTGTGGTCAGGAGTGAAGTCAAAAGATTAGGCAAAGAGGTGGGGCGAAATGACCTAAACATATGGACACAAATAACTTAAATACCAAATGCAAAATACATGTAGTCAGCGTTGAAAAATAAAAGTTTACAAGGAGAAAATAAAAGAAAACACCACACTTATGCTAATTGTACTAGACTTTCCTTAGCGAATAAAAATATTCAATGATCATATCCATACTAATCTTTTAAGCAATTTCTTTCTTAATACAACTAAATAGCCTCCAAGAAAATCATCTTTCAATTTTTATTTTATTTTTTTTTATAATTTTGTCTTCAAAAGGTTCATAGCTGAAAAAGCTCGCTCAATAGATGCTGTAGAAACTAAAGAATCAAGACGAGGTGAATCAATCTATCAAACCATATCAAAAACATTTTGACTTCCCAATTTTCACCTATGCTTGACATAGGTCAGAAATTGTAAACATGTTTTATAAATTTGGATGATGAGGAACATCATGCTCGTAGTGCTATAATTGATATCCCAATTGATTTTTTTCTTGTTCAGCAAAATACTTAGGATAATTTTTTTATGGGACCAAAAGAAAATTTGAATTGTAAATGGAATTTTTGTATTTCTATTCAACGTGAACTTCAAGAACTCATTACATTAGATATTTAAACTAGAATATCTACCATATTCAAGGCAAGAGAATAAGTGTATATAAAAACTATTAAAAAAGAATATGGCGGTTGAACTCCTTTGACGCCTCCATTGTCAAGGATTGAAGCGTTTTAAACGGGAGCTGATTTGACGGATCAGGCTCCTCTGCAATACTTAGGGTATTGCACGAGGAGCAATTAGGAGAGAATGTGAGAGGGGGTGAGGGTCTCACGGTGGGACCCACATTCTCTCTCACTCTCTCTCCTAATTGCATCCCCATCTTGATTTGACAAAGGCAAATTTGTAGCACTTTTGACTTTGTCAATACTGAGCAATAAATGAGGCAAATCATTATGGAGACTACCATCTTGATTTTCGGCACTTTGTCATATTGAGGCTGAGCAACAAATGAGCCAAAGCATTATGGAGAATGCGATCTTGATTTTTGGCAATGAATCGTGCTGCAATATTTTGTCTGATCTTGATTTTCGGCATTGAATCGTGCGGCAATATTTTCTCCTTTAAAATAGATTATCTCTCCAAGATTCAGCCTCAAGTTGCTCTGATTCTAATTTTTGTACACCGAGCTGGTTTTTGTTAATACCCTCCTGCAAACTTTGCCGAGAATGGAGGCTAAGTTTGGTTTGAAAAAGGCGAGGGAAACTTTGGACATTGGTTTAGTGAAGATATCCGCACGCATAGTGGAGACATGTCGAGTAACAAGGAGACCAAGAGCAACACGTTCACGCACAAAGTGATAATCTAATTCAATGTGCTTGTTTTGTACATGGAAGACTAGATTAACTTGTGATGTGTAGAGTGCTGAAATTATCAAAATTAAAAATAGAATACTAATAAAATATAAATTCACATCAATAATTTTATAGAACTAATGTTAAGAATCAAAAATTAAAAGAGATAACAATGAAATATCAAATAAATAAACACAAAATATATAAATATATAAAGAAACACAATATTTATGGGGGCAGATATATACTTTTTTTCTTTATATCATGTTAAATTTTCTATTTTTTTTAGAAATATTTTAATTTTTGTATTATTTAATATAATTTTTAGACTATTGGTATGTTTAAACCAATTTTTTTATTAAATTAATTTGTTGCGAACATGTGTCAGCCTTTATTTCGCGTGATATAACTTCCATCAACTAACAGTCGTTAATTTTTGTCAACCAGCTTTCTAACTTAACAGAGGGACTAAAATAAAATATTCTTTAGGGTTAAATGCATGTCATGCCCCTGTGGTATGCGGTAATAGCAAATATGCCCCTGAGGTAAACAAAGTCCTTTTCATACCCCTGAGGTAAACATTCAGGAGCAAATATGCCCTTTCATACCCCTGAGGTAAACATAACGGAAGGACATATTTACTCCTGAATGTTTACCTCAGGGGTATGAAAATGACTTTGTTTACCTCAGGGGCATATTTGTTATTACCGCATACCACAGAGGCATGACATGCATTTAACCCTATTCTTTAACCTCAGGACTGCTATACTACGAAATCAACCCTAAAGATTAAATTGAGAGAAGTCAAATAGTATTATCCAGCTGAAAAATAGAATATATTAGATATATTTAATTTTGTGAAAGAATTTAAGAACTACAATTGAATAAAGCAAAAAGAAGATTTGAATATTACAATATTGAGTATAAAAGGATGAAAAATCGCAAACTCTATGTTATTTGCTTGAGTTGTTGGTCGAGGAGCGTATGCTCTACTGCTTTTCATACCACTTGGCACTTTGGTCTTGGATAGGGCAGCACAAACTCACCGCTTTAACCGGCACCGACGCAGGGAACCACCAAACCAGCGATACACGACACCGGTTCCGGTGTTGATTTTTGTTACACTGGTGGTTACTGGTTTAACCGGCACCGGCACCGGCACCGGCACCGGCAATTTTCCGGTGACCGTTACTTTTTTTAAATAATATATATTATGTATTATGTATGCTATCTACCTCTGTTGTCTAGTGGCCTAGTGTCTTGCGTCTGTTGTCTAGTGGCCTAGTATCCTGCGTCTGCTGTTTACCTCTGCTCCATGTTTTTATTTATTTTTTAATAATATAAACCAAAAAGGCGTCGTTCTCTTTGACTTGTGAAGGCTACTTCACCGTAACTTTTATGATTTTTCTTTTTAATAAATAAATAAATAACGGTCCACATCCTCCCTTGCCATTCTCCCCAATGCTTGTGCGCTCTCACGACCCTTTGTCCCCTTTTCACCTCCCATCAACTCCTTCACAGATCACGTCCCGGCCAACGGTCGTGATTTTCTCTCCGTCAACGTCCGTTTGTGGAACCATTAGGCCAGCTCACCATCCCATCACTACAAGCTTAGCGTTCAATGCTTGTGCCCTCTCACGACCCTTTGTCCCCTTCTCACCTCCCATCAACTCCTTCATAGATCACGTCCCGGCCAACGGTCATTATTTTCTCTCCGTCAACGTCCGTTTGTGGAACCATTAGGCCAGCTCCCCATCCCATCACTACAAGCTTAGCGTTCAATGCTTGGTCTGAAACACCGAGCATGGGCCAAGCCAGAAGTGGAACCCCCATCGACAAGCTCTCCAACAGCGAGTTCCACCCACAATGGCTCAAAAACCCACCCGTTGCAGGGTGCGCTAGGATGCGCTGCTGGTCCACCCATTCGCATATAAGCAAACCCATCTCCTTCACCCTGCACAGAGCCTCTCCTCTGTACTCTCGATGGCCCTCAGAATCCAGCCACTCCTCCTTTATCTCTAGCGGCATCCGGCGGTTATCTCTAACCGTTACCAGTAAAACCGGCACCGGCAAGGCCGGTTATTCTTGTCTGCCGGTGACGGTTTTGGCCAAACCGGCACCTATATCACCGTTACCCACCCCTAGTCTTGGAGCCTTCCTAAACTCAACTGATGTAATCAAAATTCTGACTCTTTAAAAAGCGATACCCTGCATAGAACCAGGTGAGGAACGAATCTCCCAAGGGGTCGCCTCCAATGAATAAGTTAAAGTTCGGGCATTAACTAGTCCTTCAAAGAGGGAACTTACCTCCTTTTATATCTATCTTTTTTCTCGGGGACTGGTTCAGGGAAGTGATAGGTAAGTATGACTTTTTTGTTTGTGTCTCTCCCAAGGGAGGCTCATTTCATCGTCTCGTTGCAGACTGTGGTGTCAGTGGGTCGGTGGCCATTACTTCCCCTCGTTGAACACTCTAACTAACTGATTAGACCGGGGAGTCTTCCCTTTTGTAAATTGGGAAGACGCCCTCCCTCTATAGGGGCTCTACGGGAGCTTGGACAAGATGAGCCTGGGGTGTGCTTACGGAACAACCCTTTAGGGCTTTTGTAGTCCTCTTCGATGGGCTGGGTTACTCCGGTCGCTTATGGGCTGGGCCCATCATGTAAGATATATGCACTAAAAATCAGTTTACTTAAGAATGATTATGAGAATTATTTATTTTGTTTTGTCACATGTGTTTATTTATTTATGGATATTATGATGTGACATAAGATGTCACAGTTTTATTGTTAAGTGACAATGTAGAAAAGTCATGACATTGATTAAAAAATCAAAGGCGGAGAGTATGACCTTTCGGCTCCTTGTTTACTTGACATTTGTTCTAGACCAAGTACATGTTTATGTAAATAGGTTTATACTCGTTGTGTCTCTATTAAATAGGATGATGGACTCTGTCATCGAGGTAATGACATTAAGCAAACGAGTGGGTGCACTGTAAGAGTACATGCACTAAACGGAATCAAATATGAATATCTTCTAGAAGTGATCACTGATAGTGAGAATGGTGATATTCAACACAATTGACTTATAGTATCTTTAGACCTAAGAAATTTGTACGAGATTGTTTGTTGTATACGTGTGCTTTAATCGAGTCATTTGGTGATGATCTTTATAGGTCATGAAAAATCTATTTAGACCTTAAAGAACACCAAGAGGGGGTGAATGGGTGTTGATACTTTCTTTTTCTATGAGTAGAAAAATTTAGAACAAGTACTAAAAGAGTCTCATCCAGATCTAAAAAGTATTTAACAATCAACAAATATGTTGCGGAATATTAAAAAAAATATCAACTAGAAATAATAAATCAATCACACGCCAAGACAAGATATTTGATGACGAAGTGAAAAACCCTATCAAAAGAAAAACCACTTCGGACTAGCAGCCATCAAAATTTCACTAGAAGATATACCTTACACCAATGACTCAGACACGGACAACATCCAGTTTTTTGACTCTAACAGCCACGAAGTAATAATATAGGTAATCCAACCTAGACCCGCTCATTTGTGGTTAACCCTCAGCCTTCTGAAGTTCTTCTTGTAAATCTCTTCAACGCTGGTAACTCTAGCTGCCAATCTCCTTAAGCTCTCTGAAGGCTTCTCACAGGAGGTTGGTTTTAATGGTGATTGATGTAGGAGAAAGAAAATATATACACTTTAGGTGCAAAGGTCTCAAAAAATATTTCTCTCAAGCATAAGACGCCAAGGAAGGAAGGAAATAACTTGGGTGAATCTTTTGGACGAATTTCTCACGGTTTAAATTGAAAAAGAAAAGAAAATTTGAAATCGGGATATTTTGCTCGAGCAAAGTTAGGGCAAAATACATTGTATGAAAAAGTGACAATTTCGCTCGAGCCAAGCTAGGGCGTAGCACACTGTATAAAAATGCAGGAATTTAGCTTGAGCGAAGTTAGGGCAAAGCTTTGGCAAAATGATTTCGAGACAACTCTAAGAGATTTTTAGGAATGGATCATGGTCTGTGAATTTGAACCTCTTCTTCGAATTTTAAACACTCTTCAACCTTATCTTCTTCAACAACCCTCTTTAAATATATCCTCACCTCTTTTCAAATGTGAAAGCCTCTTATCCTCTTGAAAGGTATCATCATCTCGTTTCAAATTTGAATGACTCCAATCCTCTTGAACACTTTATACAACACTAATTCAAAAATACAACTCAACTTAAAATTGAAACGAAATCTTGCCAACATTCAAAACACTAACAATCTGTGACAAAACTCAAAACAAAAAAGACAAAGGTCCTTGCCAATCACCAAAGCAAGAATCTGTTTACATTTTTTACTCACCCCTTTGACTTAAAATAAGTGTTCAAGAGTCTTCTGAAATAAATCTGGTTCCTGAAAAACAATTTTCAACAACCAAGTGAAAAACATGGGAAACATAGAGGTATAAAAGAATCAACAAACTAAAATAAGAGAGTATTTACTCCCCCTTTTTGTCACGAATGTTCAAAGAGAAAGCATGATCTCAGAACAATCAAAGATAATAGTCAAACGAAGAACTATGACAATATAAAAAAAAAAACGATCACATAAATCAATGAACTTAGAGACATACAGGTGAAATCTCAATAGCATGTAAGATAATATAAAAACACCTCATATACATGGATATCCATAATCATTGATTTCATGTCATACGTCTCTATTTGGTTCTTTGATCTAAAATTTATCAAATAGCAAATGTGTGTGACGAACCAAACATAATCCAAGAGACTTAAGGCCTTAAATTTATGAGCAAGATTAAGGCTAATAAATGAAAACAGTTGTGAGAGGGAACAAAAGTAAAAGAATGAAAGTCAAACCCAATGTTACTAGGACCTTACAAATTACAGTGTTGTTTCCCCTAAACTTGTAAGCTCTTTTGCTTCTTCTTTTCTTTTCTTTTGCTTTGTTCTTTCTATTGAGAAGGATTTACTCTTTTGAGTACAATGTTTATTTTGATAATTTATTTTCGTGACGGACTTAAAGTAATGTCATCTAGTTACGGGTCAATTCAAACTAAGGTATGAAAATGATATGCACTGTGTGTGCTCTTGTGTTCTCAATTTAAAATAGTTTGGTCTAATATGTCCTAACTTACCATGAAAATGACAAGTAGGAACAAACCTACACGAAGAGTGTGCTATTGGGGGAATAACATGAGAATTTGAAATGCGTAATCTGTCACGCCCCAAACGCTATCCCGTAGGGCCAATGACAGCCGCGAACAATCCCTAAAGAAAGCTCCAGCGAACTTAACCATACATAGTAGCGGAAAAGAATCAAGAGAGATAGACTGGCCAAGAACTAATCATGACTTAACTTCATAATATACCACCAACAGAAGAGTAGGGTCTTAAATTACATAATATATTACTTAAGTGACGGACCGCCTGGGTCAACAGTCACCAACAACAAAATACATAAAAATCTACTCTTCTCAAGACAGGTAATCCTTCTGACTTCCTTCACCTGAAACATCTGGAATGATACATTTTGAAAACTGTGAGTCAAAAGACTCAATAAGGGAAAACGTAAACTTGTAAACATGAGTTTATGACTTGAACATGAATATCATGAATAAGCGTAAATCTTGATGCACATGCATGTTTCATGGTTGCATATGCACATATACTTGCTCCTGAAAATGTATGCTTGCATTTGTAACAATCTTGATCTTGAAAAATATGTTCTTTAACTTAAAACGACACATGGTCCTTGGAAAGTATTTTCTTCTTGACTTGTGGGCTACATACGCTCCATTTAACCCCTGAAGTCAGGGTTGTGCGTTCCCATCGGAACCGTCTCCCTTTCCCTTGGGGACATTTCATTTGGTCGAGCTAGCCCACCTTCTCGCATTCGTCCTTCAGTGTGGTTGCACTTACCTCTAGGGTTCACCCATCCTTCTCGCATTCGTCCTTCGGTATGGGTGCCCTCCTTGATGGTACAGTACCGACCATAGCCCCTTACTTAACTTGACATAATCTTTCTTACTTTCATTGCATAAAACTTCTTTTAGAAAATCATGTAATGCTCGTGTTATGACATGCTTGTTCATGTAAAACCATGCTGAGTATCATTCCAGTTTTCGTAAAAATGTAAGCTTCTACTTACTTCCACTTACCTTGCTTCTCTTGATATTCGGATGGTGCTTCGCCTACAAGCGAGTTACATACGTTACAGATTTAATCAAATAACATACAAGTACTTCTAAGTGTTCTTGGTTTTTCAAAAGTACATATCTTTGAAATATGATTTCATTTTCAAAATATTACTTTAACTAGTTTTTGTAAAACAATTGAAGAAAGACAATTAAACATGAGCATCAAAATCTCCAATACGGTTGCTAATGGGTCCACTATGAAATTCACTTCATATCAACTAAGTACACTGATTATTCCCAACAACATCGTTGATTTCAAAGCCTATTCGTGAAATTCAGCAATAACATCTCATGCTAAGTATCTCAAGCCAAATCAGCAACCTATAATTCATCTAGCTTAATATCTCTTGTTCAATACTTTACATTATACCATGCCTGGGTTAATGACCATCGAATTCCCACTATCTTATCCTCAATAAACTTCTTAACTAGGTTTGGTCAACTAGTCTCAATGATAGGGTCCCACACATCTTCAATAGGAACTCAAAAAATCAATATCTGAAATTTAATAGGTCCCGCTCGAGCGCCTGTCGAGCGCCGGTCGAGCGCCAAGTCTCTGTCCAATTTTCATCTATCCTCGCTCCAGCGGTAGTCAAGCGCCAACTCTCTGTATGAAAACTTCCAAGGCCGCTCGAGCACCTGTCGAACGCTGGTCAAACGGCTCGACTCTGTATCACAACTTTTCTTAAGGCCGCTCGAGCGCCTGTCACATGCTGATCGAGCGCGATTGTGCCAAAAAACTGGGCATTAAAAACTCCCTATTCCAACAACCTAAACATGATTTCTAACTTGATTCTTTTGACCAATAGCAAATCCACACAATTTATTTCATGCCTAAACAATCTCCAAGCACATTGACCATTCGGGCACATCAATGACACTAACCTACATATAACATTATTTTTCCATGATTTTTAATAACCATTTCATTAAATATCATTAACCTACCTCAAATCAGAAACATTATTTCATCTAATGAAGTCACAAAATTCGACATAGCAGCAACCTATATACATGCATATCACTATCTCCAATATTTTAACCAAGACACCACTTCTTAGCCCAAAACCATGGCTTTAACCCATCCTCCATCAATCAACAACATCACAACCACAACTCCAACAATCACAACCTAATCAGATCCAACATTCAACATACTTTCAAAGGGAAAATGAGCACAAGAACACAAGCATGCTTGGCTAAAACAGCACGCCTAAACCTTGAAGACAACCAAACCCTAGCTTACCTTTCTAAAGCTGGACACAAGCTGATTAGGGAAACACCTAGCATAGAAATACCCAAAGTTAAATCTAGGAAAGAAAAGTGAAATGAGATGGACATACAAAGAGGAATCAGATCTTCTTTTACCTCTTCCTCCTTCTACCTTACTCCAACACCAAGGCTTCCTTTCTCTCTATCTCTTGACTTCGCTCTAGTGTGTCTATAAAGGGCTGAGATGAGGGCAAGGAGGTGCTGTGATGAGGCTTAAGGTGAAGTGAGATGAGGGCAACTGCTGGAAATGGCGTGAAGAAGAGAAAGAAATGCTTTGGAGAAGTGAAAAGGGTTCTTGGCCAAAGAGAGAAAATGAGCTGAAATGGTGAGTGATTCGGTCAAGTGGAGTGAAGTGAGGTGAAGAGAGTCTCAGACAAATGCAAGGGCTGAGTTTTTCGGTGAAGAGTGAAGTGAGGTGAGCTAAGTGAGGTGAGAGATGTGAAGGAGATGAAAAAAGGGTAGAATCTAGTCTATGTACGTCCAAGGAAACAAGAAGAAAGGGTTTCATTTGCTTTAGCCCATGTGACATGTCAGTGCATTTAAGTGCTTGTCTCCTCTACCGTTCCAATTCTTTGCCTCCCATACATCTCTCACGTGAATTCTTCTTCCATTCTCCATAAGTCTTTATCTTACATCACATCTTCTTTTTCAGCCAACATCACATCTCCTTTACTTGCATTTACCTCTTTGTCTCTTAACTCAAGCCCTACACGTGAATCACCCTAAAACCATTTCAGTTTTCTCTTTGCCTTTCACGTAAATCTCCTCTCTTCCTTTGATTTTTTTCTACTTTTTCATTTTATCTTTCTCTTATCACATGGTCTACTTTATAGGCATATTAACTTATCTCCATTATAAGCACTCTAACTTATCTCCATTATAAGCACACTAACTTATCTCTTAGTTCTTTATCAAGCTATCCTATAAGCCTACCAATTTATCACTTAATTCTCCTAATGATGCTTAAGACTACCTAATGGAGATTAAGGGTTACTTAACAAGGACATAAAATAACTTACATGCACAACATAGAATTTCACAACATAATGAAATACTTGGGAAAACTTATAATTCAAAATATCATAATCAACTTAACATCTTACATTGGCAAAACAATAGCTCATTGTAAAAAACTGCTAAATAGGGTCTATAGCGGCGGTCAGTGACAATCGCTACAACAACCGCCGCTATAGACCCCCTTTCGTAGCGTTTTTTGCAAAGCGCAGCTAAAAACACCCTTTAGCGGCGTTTTTAGCGACCGCCGCTATAAACCTGTTTTTTTGTAGTGAAATAAGAAAAACATACAACGAAACACATGCCCCACCCAGAGGCAAATTGTAAATTCTAACATATATTTGGGTTAGAAGTGGGATCATGGAAATCAGAATTCGTCTCCCAATGCTCATTATCCTTGTCAAGAGGATATACAGTAGGATCTAGTTAGCACCCGAGAAGCCGCCTCTTGTTCTTGAATGCGAGTATTTGGTCTGGGGCCGGGGTTTGTTCTTGAGTATCAGCCATTGAAGCCGGAGGTTTCCGAGAGTCTTCCTGTATGTTAGAAATAATATCATAATCAAATCTTCTATATTTTATATGATATTATTGTTATCAGGATATCGAGTTTAAATGTGATAGTGTTATCAAATCGAGATCCAAGTTTAAATGTAGAGATTCAAATTTAAATGTAGGAATATTTTCCTATCATGCTTTGTATTGTCTCTATTTGACCTTCAACTTTGTAACTGCATGCACTCATAATACAAAATACCTTGTTATTATTTCTCTCTCCTCTTCATTCTAGCTTTTTTCTTCTTGGTATCAAAGCAATAAAACATGTCACAATTTTCACCTCAGCTGTACTTACACCAAATGCGTTTCCGATGAAAAAAAGAGGTGAGTGAAAGAGAGAAAAAAAAGAGAGAGCATAAGATATGTTTGGCAAGGGTCGTGTACCTATGACTTCAAGGTCCGATCACTTTTAGCCACTCTTTAAGGTCGTGTGACTGTGATATGATTTCAAGGTCCGATCAAATTAAAAAAAAAAAGCAATATGTTCAACAAGTGAGCAAGAGTAGTGCCTATGATTTCAAGGTCCGATCGGTCTCTTTTTCAAATACAATATTTCAGATTTTTCCATATTGTGTTTGAGGGAATATGTTAGAAATAATATCATTATCAAATTTACTAGATTTTATATGATATTATTGTTATCAGGATATCGAGTTTAAATGTGATATCGTTATCAAATCTCAGAGATCCAAGTTTAAATGTAGAGATTCAAATTTAAATGTAGGAATATTTTCTTATGCTACTTGTATTGTCTCTATAAATAGGGACCTTCAACTTTGTAACTGCATGCACTCATAATACAACATAATAGAGAGTTTTTATTGTGGATGTAGGTATTCTAGACAGAACCACTTAAATCTCTTGTCTCTTATTAGTATTTCTCTCCCCTCTTCATTCTAGCCTTTTTGTTCTGTGTTATCTAACTTTGAGAGTTTTATCAGTTCCGGTGGTCGTCAATTTGGACGGCTTCCATTTTGATATCACATTCTTTTTCTCCCAAGTTCTTTGTACTTTTGATCTTTTAATAAAAGAAAGACTCGGAAACAAAATAAGTAGAGGTAAGATCTATTCTTCAATATTAATTCGTATTGCACATGAATCTAAATGACCAAAAATTAAAAATTGACACATTAAGAAACTATAGAATACATGGAATACCACAAAAATAGAGAAAACTTTCATCAAATAAAAGGGAAGGGAAATTGAGGGTGTTCGGTTAGGAGTGTTGTGAGTATTTTTTATGTTTTGAGAATTTTTAGGTGATGTTAACTTTATTGGTATACGTGTTGTAGTTATTTTTATGTGAGGTTAAAAATAATGTTTGGTTGTAGGATTTTTGTATTGTGAGAATACAAAAAATCTTGAGAATTCTTTGTTAAACGAACAGCCCCCGCTCCTTTCACGTGATTTGTGTTCAGTCATGATGTGGTGCGGTGGCAGAGGATGGTTCATTATTTTCCTATTCAGGTACTTCGGGAGGGTGGTGGCTGGCAGAAACGCTGGAAGTCGATCGGCCAGCCACGAGAGCCTCCAAAGTACCTGAAGAGAAAAATAATGAACCATCCTCTCTCCAGAATAATTTCCCTATGATCTACACGCGTGCGCGCTATCAGTTGGGACGAAATCTTGCCTACCCTCCCCAAAGAAGAAGAGTATCTGACGCGCGTTGTATATATATCCAATATTAAACCAAGCTGCATATTTAAATTTAAATCTTTATTTTTCTTTTAAAAATTTATTTAGATATTTACTCTACCATATGTCTCCACTGTTTAATTTTTCAAGCCATCTATCTTGATCCATATTTTACAAATGTTGATGATCAGATACGATTTTTACCATTTTCTTCTGGACCTTTTTTTATTTTATGTTAACTTCTACCAGAAAAAAAATAGAGTCAAATCAGCAATCTTGTTGTTTTTTTTTTCTCGTGACAACGACAATTAATGAGGCCTGGCTTATTACTTATTATGCTATTTTTCTTCAAATCCTCCTATTTCAAAACATAATTTCTAAATCCCAAAATTTCACGGTGGACTCTCCTCTTCCAAGATAACATAACTAATTAATCTTTGTCAATTTTGATCGATTAGCTTTTTATCTATTTTTAGTAAAGAATAAAAATGGAGAAGGGCATTGAGGAACCATGCCATTTTTTTTTGGTTTATTCATTCTGCCCTGCTCAACTACGTTAGTAAAGAAGAAATTCACATTTCTATGTCCTCCAATAAAACCGGGATAAATATTTTTCGCTCTGTTTTCAACTTCCAAACACTAACTAGAGTGAATTGACCAGCGAAATCAACAAAACCCGAGAATCAATCTTTTTGTGGTAAACTTTGAAATACAAGTGTGATCGATCAATCAAAAAATTAATTCTCTTGTGAAAAGACTTTTACTGGGAAACAAACGACTAACAACTGACCAAATTTGAAAAGCTTGTAAAATCCGGATATTGAAAATCATCATCGCTATGGATTGATTTGAAAAGCGTCATCAGTTAAAAGGAATTTATTTTTCTTGCCCCCTCTCTAAATGTACGCCGTTCGATGTAAATCTCTTATGGGAAATGATTAGACACTTTGATATAAATCTCCTATGGGAAGTCTATCAGGATCGTTTGCATCTTAATCAATTCAATATTTAGTCACTAATTTTTTTTATCCATTTTACCAATTAATTATTAGGATACAATTTTTTACTTTTTCAATCACTGAGTTTTTTACCTAATTATTAATAGGTCTTTCCGTCATTACACAGTTTGGGGACGGTCCACTAACGAGAGCTCCAGCCACATCATCCCGTTTTGTCAGCTCACCCCACCTTTCCACGTCATCAGCACACTCAGCCCCTGCCTCTCAAAACGACTGGCAGCTTTCATTTGAATCATTTCACGCAGAAGTCATTGAGCCCCAGCGCACAGTTTTACTAAAGGATTCGTATAATTTTATGCTGTTTCTCCATTACCGAACCAACTTTTGCTGAGCGCACCGTTTTACTCTATTACTCGCATGACTAAACGATTCATATCTTCTCCTTAGTCATGCGAGTAAATAGAGTAATCCTAAAGAAGCAAAGGAAATGTTGATGGCAAAAGCTCCTCCAGCTCCAATTTACATAAACTCAAACCCGTGTTCCTTGACTCGTTCCCCAACCGCTATGAGAGGGGTTGCAGATTGGTTGTTAGTGCTGGGCCGGTATACTCCATACCAATGGGAAAATATGGAGGGACCAATTCGTATGTGTGTGGGTTGGGGACTAGAAGGTGCATGTGGCCTTATACGGAAATAGCTTCATCCTCCACACCTTGAGCTTTAACACGAGGGATAATCAAAGGCAGGCCAAAATGGTTAGACTTGGCTGGTAGTCTCTTTTTATAAGACCAAAAGGCAGTCCAAGAAGGAATGCGCGCTCATCAGTTGGGCATGTTTAGCCCAAATGTTTCTGATAACCCAGATAAGGTATCCATTTGTGAGCACCAACCAAAATTCAGCTTTCCAAGCCGGATATTGATTTTACCAGATCGATGATCACTACAATATTCTCGTCATCATATTGGTTCCCATTATTGCTATTGAGGAGCCTGGAGATGGAAATCTCTTATGGGGGGGAATCGGATTAGACTCTTTGATGTAAATCTCTTATGGTAAAAATCCTGATAAGTTTGCATTTTAATGGAATTGTCAATTTGGTAATCAGGTAACATCCCCACAACTATTTCCGGCAATAAATTGTGGTAAGAAACTGACAAGAAATTTTCAGGTCTCCTAACTCCAGGGCATACCATGTCAGTCGCCAAAATTTCATTGTCAAGACCCAAACCAAATAGTGAAGCTCTAAGGGTATGTTTATTTGCCAAAATTTTGGGAGTATTCCCGAAATTTTGGGAATGTTTACTTTATTTAGATTTATTGGGGTTTGTGAAAGGTAAAATGTGTAAAAGTTAAAAATTTTGGAGTATGTTTATTTTGTTGGAAATTTTCATGCCCTAAAATGTTGGAGGAAACAAACACACCCATAATCTTTCCCATTACTTTATACTGAGAGCTATCATATACAAGGAAAAAGTTTCACAAGTACCCAACAAAAATCCTTGCAAGAAGCCCAGCGCAGATTGGTTCAGCAATCCTTGCAAGATTTTCGTGATTGTCACACACTGCTTGAAGTTAGTGGATCGTGAAAGTTGGTTGGATCTCTCAGGGCTCTCATAAATTCTACTTGTACTAATGCGACTCCAGTTGTCCGAGAGTTGAGTGTGAGTGAGAATTCCTGGCAATGGATGGTTTAGCATACTAGGCGACAATAATGTTAGGTGGTCTTGGGCTTTCTCAACCCCAAAAGCTAGTTCAAGAGGTGAAGCTCTCTCTCACACTTATAAACTGACCACCAACCCCTTCCTCAACCGATGTGGGGCAACCCCAACAATCTCCCTCTCACACATCGGGCCTTGGGTTGGGAACAGACAACCCGTTTCTCCCATGAACTGTTGGGTCTGAGACTTGTTGGTAAACCTGGGCTCTGATACCGGTGTTAGGTGATATTGGGCCTTCTCAACCCCAAAAGCTAGCTCAAGAGGTGAGGTTTTCCCTCACACTTATAAACTGAGCACCAACCCCTTCCACAACCGATGTGGGACAACCCCAACAATCTCCCCCTCATACATCGGGCCTTGGGTTGGGTGAAGACAACCCGTTTCTTCCATGGACTGTTGGGTCTGAGAATCGTTGGTAAACATGGGCTCCGATACCAGTGTTAGGTGGTCTTGGGCCTTCTCAACCCCAAAAGGTAGCTCAAGAGGTGAAGCTCTCCCTCACACTTATAAACTGACCACCAACCCCTTCCACAACTGATGTGGGACAACCTCAACAAATAAGCACCTCTAGAAAGTAGGATAAAGTTCCTCAAACAGACACATATGCACGTACAAATTGTAGTATTGGTGCAAAGTAGAAAGTGGACATAAAAGGATAGCATCAAGCTGATTTGTTAATATCCTATCTCACAAGAAAAAAAAAACACATTGATTTACAAGGTTAAACCTTAAGTGGGTTATTCTATAAAGCTCTCATTACCTATCGAAATTTATGTTCCCAAACCTAAAAGATGTGTGTAAAAAGATCTACTTAGGGAAAGAATTTAGAAACCAAAACTTATATGGAGAACGATAAGATAGTATGAATACCATTCGCTAAGTTCGAAATTACATCAGCACTTGTCTTTAGCGTTGGCTGCAAGCCTGCAAGAGAGGACCAATAACCATTCCTGGGTTAATTGCAACCATGTCAAGTCCCTCCTCTTTTGAAAACTTCCAGGCAGCTTCTTCAACCAATGTCTTTGAAAGCACATACCCTTGCTGGAGAAACATTAAACATAAGACACAGACACACTAATGAACCAATGACAACAAAATCGTTGGAAGTAGCAGAATTCCCCTTTTCATGAGTGATCAAAGAAGGCCATCGACTTGAACACATCGGTGATGGATGAGCATAACCGAGATTGACTTGTACAGATATTAATCTTAAAAAATATCTATTGCTTTATTGGAAATTAGCCACATTTTTCAATGAGTTAAAGCTGTAGGGTGATGTTGCATGAAGGATCTCAAAAATAACATAGCACCAGTCATGATCACTTGGAAGAACATGGAAATCTTAAAGTGCACTAAATCATTAAGGGCAAAATCATCCAAGTACTGGCATCGGAACAGGAGCAGTGCAACATATCTTAAGGCTCAAATATCTAGGTAGTGAGCTCATGCAGGTGGAAGGGATAAAAAAAACTTCCATACCTGCTTTCAAAACTATCTCCATACTATTTAACTTTTTGTAAACCAGTGTTCCATTTGACCAGGATCAAACGAACAACTTGATCTCATTGCTTTCATCTTTCCTCATAATTGTAAGTTCTCTACCAAGCAATACACAGACGTGGAGCAGTGTTTCACCTCTCATGGAACGTGGCAGATCTGAGACACCTGCATTAGAGTGGGGCACTCATCCAGGCCGTTTCTATAATTGAAAAAAAAAACTACTACAAACCAGGATCAAACAAACAACTTGATCTCATTGTTTTCATCTTTCACCATAATTGTAAGTTCCCGACCAAGCAATACACAGACGTGGAGCAGTGTTTCACCCTCTCATGAAACGTGGCAGTTTTGAGACACCTCTCAAGGTGCTTGGCAGTGTGCATCAGTGCTTGGCGCCACTCATGCCACTGTCATGCCAACCGAGTCAGTTCTGTGACATACAATTGGTAGGAAATATATAGGTGCTTTGACAGCTGCCTAAAGAATATAATGGTCACAGGGGGGCCATTAGCAATAGTCTCAAGTTTACACCTTATAAAGCAGAATAAAATACACAATTTATTTTGTAATTTTACCATCCAATCCAACCCAAATTGCCACAAATTGCCACAAATTTCTTACATGCAATCCAATCCTCTATATATAGTTCAATACCACGGCCTAGGTGTAAAGAATGAATGTATGTATTGACATTACAAACAGGGAAGACCTGATAAACAAAATGAATGTGTTTATCAAATTGAGTGATGCATGGCAAAACAGCCAAAACTATACAGAAACACAAACCTGTCCAAATTATGATAAAAATGGTCTTGTTTTCAAGTAGAACTTATTTATTCATAGATTGCAGACACCAAATCGACTACAAAATTCATAGACCATGATTGTGATTTAAAGCCAAGCAAAATTATGATACAAACCAGGTTCATTGAACCCCATGCTTTTAGCAACTTTAACAACTTGGCTCAATGGTTTTCCATCTTCTACCTCACTCATTACATACCCAAATGTACCTATAACAAACATATGAGGTAACAACCATCACTAACATACTCATGATCTTCTGAAAACAAATGCAAGATATCCTCAAAGATATTACAAGAGACAGTAAGCATAGAATTAATGCCTCAAAAGATATATACCACTCAAGCATTCAATTTAATGATGCTATGACAGGAAGACCAGCACCAACCTAGCAATAATTTGAAATCAAGTCAGAGGATATTTCTTAAGCCATTTCACTACAGATATCTCCTCATGCTGAGAAAAACCAGAACTTGATGGCACAATTTACTTAACAAAACCAATAAGCAGGCAATAGGGGATCTAACACCTGGTACTACACTATCAATGATAAACAGTCCTATTTGATGACTAGCATAGACATTGAGCTAGTCAATGAATCAAGCATATGTCCATCGTATAGAAGAATCTTAGTGAATTACCAGACTCTTACAGGAAGTAGTATAAAGAACTGGAAGTTTGTATGATTAAAAGAAAAGGTAGGTAGAAGGTGGAAGCAAATTTCAGTCCCTGAAATCATAATTATCAATCCTTTCAGACGAAAGGGCTGATAAACTAAAATTATGAGGATGATGTTGTACCAAAACTGAAACTCAAAAAAGTAGCAAAGACAAAGAAAACAGAGAAAAAAATCTTTAAAAATTAAAAAAAAATCATGTGTCTTGCATAACTACTGTCGCAGCATAGGATTAGCTCTTAAAATACCATACTAAGACGGGAATCACCAAACTAATCACAGCCCTTTTGAGTAATCTTACTACTCACACATTCAAGAGCTCAACTAAGTAAAGTCTAAATCTTATGATAATTTCTATGATTGGATCAATATCTAAGTCATCGTCAATGCTCTAATTCTTTTCGGAATTTCTCCCTCTTCTAAATAGCGACTTATAATGTCAAGTTTTCTTCTAGTGCACTTCCTGTGTACTTGAGACCTATAAATAGTTGCATATCATCTCAATAAATTTATTATTAAATACAAAAAGGGCCTTTGAAGATAGGAGTTGAGAGTTAGTGAATTCCTTAAATGAGTAGTTGCATTCTATTTTTCCTGGGGTGAAGAAGAGGATAGAATGAGCCGAAGATTTGCTACAGATGGAATCTTTGATATTAAATCATTTCATGCTTCTACGAAATAGTATAAAAGGGTCAAAGAGCAACAGAAACTTGACTACATTATTCAGACCAGCAACTGGCAAGGTTTTAAATAGGGGATAATATGCTAAAGGGAGTACTTTTGTGGTCGGCCTACATACCATAGCTGAGGGACTTCAGGATTAAGGTGTTCTGTCTTTTTGGGTTTCCTCAGGTAATACCTGAAACAGTTCTAGCTTGTTGGAAGGAGAGGTCAAGCAGTTCACGAGTTAGTAGGGTTTGGAGTTTGACTCCATAACACAAACTGAGCCCAAAGGCCCAAGGATAAACCAAAGACCGCAAAAAATGGCGGTTTCTTTCACCGGAGGAGAGGATACAACCGGAGGCACCTCAATCCTACTTCCCTAGGCAAACCTCCATGTAAGTGATAGTTTGTGTGGAATTAAACTATAAACAAACAACATGTTTTCAACAAAACATCAACCAAGATTATGATTACAATTTCGGATTCGATTCCATACCTGACACTCCATAACACAAACTGATTTTGTAAGGATCCTATTTAACAAGTATACATCGGTCTCCAAAGCATGTCCCCAAAATGATATGGAAAATTCAGATATGCTCATCATGGAACGAACCATATTCAATAGGGTTTTATTCCTTCTTTTTGCAACACCATTATGTTGTGGTGTGCCTGGCGGTGTGAGTTGAGATATGATTCCATTATCTTTAAGATAAACTTTAAAATCATCCAAGAGGTATTTGCCTCACCTATCAAAGCGAATCATCTTAATGGACTTTTCAATCTGTTTCTCAACTTCATTGTGGAGTTCCTTGAACTTTTCAAAAGATTCCAATTTATACTTCATCAGGTATAGATAACCTTACCTGAAATAATCATCAATGAAAGTAATGAAATAAGAGAAACCTCCTCTTGTCATGTGGTTGAAAGGACCACAAACATCAGTATGTATTAATCTTAATACTTCTATGGCTCTTATTCTTTTTCTTGTAAAAGGAATTTTGGTCATATTTCCTTGCAAGCAGGGCTCACAAATTGGATTGGGCTAAATTTTCAGAAATTGCAATGACTCATCCCTTACCAATCTATTGATCCTATTAATATTGGCATGACCAAGTCATAGATGTCACAATTAGGTTGGATTAACATCTTTTTTCCTCTTAAGGGATAACACACTGGAATCATTATTCTCAACAATATTCAAATAATTATCAACATTTAAAAGATAAAGACCATCATAAATAATTCCAAAAGCATCAAATTTATTTTGAAACTTTATAACAAGTTTTGAATTGAAAAGAACCGAACATCCAGATAAAACAAGTTTCGAAACAAAAATCAAATTTCTACGTACTTTTGGAACATAAAGACAGTCTTCTAGAATTAAAATTCTATTATTTGATAATTCTAAACTAAACACTCCGATGGCAGTAGCTGCAACAGTTGCACTCGTCCCCATCTTAAGGATCAGCTCCCCTTCATGGAGCTTTCTGGTCTCCTTAAACCCCTGCAACATATTACAGATGTGAGATGTAGAATCAAAATCCACACACCATGAATTAAATGGATCATCCATTAAATTCAATTCAATTACAAGCATATTAGACACACCTTCAGAAGGTTTGCCCTTTTTAAGAGAAGCTAAGTAAACTCGGCAATTCCTCTTCCAGTGACCGAGCTTGCCGCAATGGAAACAATTTCCTTTGCCTATGTTCATGTCACCTCCTTTGTTCCTTGTCCACCTTGGACATTCTTAACTGCCTGAAACCCCTTATTATTTTTCTTGAATTTCTTAAACTTGGGTTTCAGTTTCAAAGAGGCATTAGATTTCTCTGTGACCATCACAGTAGGTTCATCATTCTTGATGAGATCTTGAGCTGATTGCAACATATTGAGCAGCTCTGACAATGTCACACTCATCTTGTTCATATTGTAGTTAAGGACAAACTAATTGAAAGAATCAGGCAAAGATGAAAGAATGACATCAACTTTTGTGTCACTGTCCATCTCAGCTCCCAAAAACTCCAGTTCGTTGATGAAAGAAATAATCTTCAAGACATGATCCCGAACTGGGCTCCCTTCCACTATTTTGGTGGACATCAGATTCTTCATAGCATTCTGCCAAGCAGATCTGCTTTGCTCTCCAAAAATTTCTTGGAGATGCAACATAATGCCTGCAGCTGTAGTTATGCCCTCACAATCTTTCTGCAAAACATTTGAGATTGGAGCCATAATATAACAATTTGTCATATTATCATCATCATACCACTTGTTAAAGACTTTCTTTTCTTCCTCAGTGGCATTGTCCAGTGAAAGCTCATGTGTCTCAGAGGTTAGAACATAACCGATCTTATCGGCTGAGAGAACAATCATAAGATTTCTCTTCCAAATACTTGTGAGTTATGTCACTATTTTAGTAGACACTTATCTTCCCAAAAGATAAACAAGAAAATTTTACAAAATTAAAATCAGTTTTTATCCATTTTGACTTCAACCAATTTTAATTAAGTAAAACTCCTATTTATTGATAATAGAGATAATAGGAAAAATTACTATAATTAATCCTATTTAGCACCCAAAATTGGAAGACAAATTCCAATTTTTTTTACTTAAAAAATTATGGTCAAACCACGTTGGTCAACAGTCAACCGGTCTGACCCATTGACCCACCGTTCCGGGTCCAACACGGTCCGGTCATGGGTCATGGTCCAGGTCAAACCCGGACCGCATATATGGTCCGGGTCAAAACCAGACTTGGGCTGGGCTGCAACCCAGGTCTAACCCTTGGCCCTAGCCCTCACGGGCTGCCATGGGCTTGGCCATTTGGGTCCAGCCCGTGCGGTTTAGCCTTCTCCCTTTTTTTAAAAAAGACCCAGCCCAACTTTTGGGCTGAGCTTCTGGCACTTGGGCCGGGTAGGGCATCGTTTGGCCCAACATTTAACCCAGGGCATCTCAATGCCCTGGGAACTGCTTGCCCTTTACGGGAATACAAGGTTGGCATCTAGCCAGCCTTCACGGCTGGCGTCGTCCAGCCAGCCACTGGCCGGTCTGGCGCCAGCTAATCTCCGGTTGCCATTGCGCCCCTTTTGGCGGGCGACTAGCCACAAAAAAATCATAACACCCATGTCTTACAAGGGTGTTAAGTGATGTTCGCAGCCCACCATGGCTGCTGATGTCGTCCACCGCCGGAAGGGATGCCACACCACTGGCTCCGGCGTGGCTTCCACCGATTTCTCCGGCCACCTCATGTAAGCATTACAACAAAAATTTGCATGGTGAACAATGCGCCAAAACATAAGTGTTCTTGATTTTTTGTTTTATTCTCATGAACACGAACACTTATTTGAATAAATCAATTCAAATACAAATAAATATATGTCAAAAGAGGATACGTCTCATGCGATCAAACAGAGAATAATATATATTCCATCATATGCATTAAAGAGGAATAAAACTTTTTCTCTTTCACGTAATTTCAAAAATCGTGAAATGCTTTTAATTTTAAAAAAAATCTGCAAGGTTCATATAATCCAACAATTGTAATCATGTGAACCTACACTCTGATATCACTGATAGTTTTTGCGGAATTAAACTATAAACAAACAACATGTTTTCAACAAAACATCAACCAAGATTATGATTACAATTTCGGATTTGATTCCATACCTGACACAGGAATATAGGAACCTACAAACCTTAAGCCGCTTTAGGATCCAATCCAAAGTTCCAACAATTTAGAACAACAACTCAGATGTGTTGCCTCCTAAGGGATTTATGTCGCTCTCTCGTTATTGGGATTTCCCTAATAGGTTCTGATGTCAACCCCTTGAATATAATAGTTATATTTATAGGCCTTGGAAAGCCCTAGAAAGAGCATGAGACATAAGATCCTTAGGGATCTCAAATTCCAGCCGTAGGATAACACTGAAGAATTCTTCTTTTAATACAATTAGGGCTTTTACTAATTACAATCAACTTCATCAACATATTGTAATTGACCCCTGGAGTTTGAGATTATTGCAAATATGGCCCTTTACTTACAATTAATTCCTTTCACCATACTATATTCCATATGAGATAGTAAGACTTGGTTAATTAATTTGGTTATCGAGGGCACATAATTCTAACAGTAAGCGCCAGCAAAGAAGAGCACATAACAGCTCCCAGCAAAAAGTGTAGGAGAAGTGGCGAAGATCTAGCCAATCTGCTGGACGGCTGGACACCGGAGACAAGACAAATTCGGGGCCGCTAATGACAACCCAAAAGCGCAGGTCTTGCATTGCCCACCAAAATAGACCAAGCTCGACCTTGCTCCCCACCTGGAAGAAACAACATAGAGATGGCAGCACCAACATCCCACCGAGGAGAAAAGGAAAATATGCACAACATCTGGATAGGGGAGACCCAACCATAAAAAGAGAGGGGAAGGGGAGCTTCTCCTTCCCTTCCCCTCATAACAAAGGCGCACATGTGTGTTTGGTTGAACAAAAAAAAATGAAGGGAAAGTAAAAAAGTAAAAAAAATTTATAAGAAAATAGTGAAAAAATTTATGAGAGTTAGATGAAAAAATGAGAATTTTTTTTTATAATGATATAGGTAAAATTTTAGTTGGTAACCAACTAGGCTTGTTTGAAAAAGCATGATGTTTTGGTTTTGATTTCAAATTTTAAAATTTAAGATTTAAATATTATTTTATTGTAAGGGATTGTTTGTTAGATTAATATTTTATTTAAGATTTTTAAAAAAATATTGTGATATTTAAAAAATAAAAATAAAATAATTTAAAGAATAAAAAAATACTTAATTCAAAAAAATTAGTAGAAAATAATTTTATAAATATAAAATTTATAAATTAGATAACTTTGTGTGGAATCCACTTCTTGTCAGTCTACTTATGCCCATTATTTGCGAAAGCACCTATGCCCCTTATTTGTTTATTCTTCTCTCTCCCCTGTTCAACCTCATCTCTTCTCTGCTAGTGGAAGTTTAAAGCCGAAAGCACGAGGGGGGTAACAAAATGTTCATGCCCGTTATTTGTTTATTCTTCTCTCTCCATCTTTTCAACCTCATCTCTTCTCTGCTAGTTCCGAAAGCGCGAGAGGTGGGGGTAGCGGCGGCTTATGCCCATATTTATTTATTCTTCTCTCCCCGCCTTTTTTTCAACCTCATCTCTTCTCTGCTAGTGGAAGTTTAAAGCCAAAAGCACGAATGGGGCCTAACAAAATCTGAAAATAACCATTTGGGATGAGATGTTAGAAATAAAAATTTTTATACTTGATAAGTGAGACATTTATTAAGGGAACACCCAATTGGATTAATTGTGTTAACTCACTTATATTTTAAAACATTACAAGGGGGCTTCTATTTATAAGCCTACAAACTCACACACCCCACATTGCTAAGCAATGTGGGACTCCTACTTTCAACACTCCCCCGCAAACTCAAGGTGGACAAGCCGATAAACCTTGAGTTTGGAGTTACAAAAATAATTACAGGAAAAAAAATAATTACAAAGATTGCAGGTACTAAGCCGGGAAGTCGCTGGTACTGCGCCGGGAGGATGCCGGTACTGAGCTGGGAGGTTTCCGGTACTAAGCCGGAAGAAAGCCGGTACTGAGCCGGATGGTCGCCGGTACTAAGCCGGGAGAAAGCCGGTACTAAGCCGGATGGTCGCCAGGAGGTAACCAGACTAAGCCGAAAACCTTGCTTTGATACCCTGTTAGAAATAAAAAAATTTATACTTGATAAGTGAGACATCCATTAGGGGAATACCCAATTGGATTAATTGGATTAATTTTGTTGTCCACGAGCATGGACCATGTTCATTCGGCCTGCACGTGTAGGGGAGTGTTAGAGTCCCGCATTGATTAAGGACCATTTAATCTTGTGCTTCATATACCTGTTGGGTCACCTCTTCCTATTGCCAATTGGTATTGGGATGAAACTTGACATGGTATTAGAGCCAACTATTTCTGGGCTTGGCCCACTTGTTTGTGTTCCCCATTTGTTGTCCACGTGCATGAACCATGTTCATTCGGCCTGCACGTGAGGGGGAGTGTTAGAGTCCCAGATTGATTAGAGACCATTTAATCTTGTGCTTCATATACTTATTGGGCCACCTTTTCTCATTGTCAATTGGTATTGGGATGAAACTTAACATGAGAGCCACTACCAGATCCTGCTCCAAAGAATGGATTCTTTGAACCTGATTTAAGTAAGATATTTTCCACTCCTTAACTTCCTGCACTAATGTCACGCCCCGAACGCTAGCTAAACGAGGCTAATGACAGCCGCGAGCATTCCCAACAAGGAACGCTTAAGCGTACTCACTAAACTTCTTGCAGCGGAATATATATATAACTCCTTCAGAGGATTCTTGTAGCGGAATATCATAATGCCTCCATATTTAAAAGAAGCCTTAGTCGCTAGCTCTTAACACATATACGAACATTAGAACATGATTCCCATCGATAACTTAAAGTAGTAATAACATGGTCTCGTAATATCAACCAGTTGAAAACCTTAACCTACTAAGCCGAATAACCCATGACCACCACACCCAAAGGCTCATGCCTGCTCTTACAAAAATTATCTAAACCATTACTAAAGTAAGCAAAAAGGAAGAGACATTTTCGCCAATCCTTCTCCTAGGGTTCAAGGTCCCCCCTCTCAAGTTTCCTCTCCTGAAACATTATCTGGAATGATACAATTTAAAACTGTGAGTCGAAAGACTCAGTAAGTAGTTAAAGCTAAAACATGGATTTGAAATCATGGTTTGGAAGCATGAACTTGAAACCGAAAGCATGCACTTGAACTTAAATGCATACGCATGTGGACATAAGGTAATTCATGCATGATCATTAATTGTAATGCACGTGTATGCTTCATGTTTGGATATGCACATGCACTTTCTCTTGAAATCGACACTTATTCTTGTAAACTTTTGCTTTTGGAAAATCATTCCAATTATTAACTGATGGGCTACTTGCCCACTATTTACCCCTGACATCAGGGTTGTGCGTTCCCGTTGGAACTATCTCCTATTTCCCTTGGGGACCCTACATATGGTCGAGCTAGCACACCTTATCGCATTCGTCCTTCAGTGGCTAGACACGATCCTCGGAGGTTCACACCTTCTTGCAAGCATCCTTCAGTGTGATTGCACAACCTCCTGGGCTACCCATCCTTCTTGCAAGCATCCTTCGGTATGGGTGCCCTAGGTGACATCCATCATTCACGTAAACGTCCTTCGGTATGGATGCACCTTCTTGACTTGGTACGGTACCGACCGACTTGGGTTCATTAACTAACTTGTCATAAAACTTGTCATAAAGTAGCATAAAAATGATACTTTCATTTGCATAAAATTTCTCTTTCTTTCTCATGAGAAAAATGAATGCAAATGATCATGATGTATTCATGTCGTGCTTGATATATCATGCTCGGTATGCTTATTCATAAACAGTTTTCATGTTGTGTATCATTCCAGTTTTTTGAAAAGCGTAAGTTTCTACTTACAATTTTCACTTACCTCTGTTCCCTTGAGCGCTTAACTGCATTTTGCCTACAATTGGGTCATACTTGTGTTATTCAAGGGTTCACTAGACGTATGGAGTAAACATTCAATAACTCATACTTCGTCATACAAAAACATCAATAGTCTTGACCTCTAGTTGGTCATCTTACACCACAAGGCATTTTCTTAAGTGAAAAACCTAGTAGGGTCTCCTAATATGTCAATAGGAAACTTAGAAACTTAGGAAAAATTTCGTGAAATCCAAAGAAGCCGCTCGAGCGCCGGTCGAGCGCTCGTCGAGCGTTAAGCCTCTGTATAAAAATGTTAAGGGACGCTCGAGCGCTGGTCGAGCGTCGGTCGAGCGTAAACTTACTGCACGAATAATTATTGAAGGGTGCTCGAGCGCCTGTCTAGCGCCTGTCTATATTTCAGACACCAAACACACATAATACATCCAACACACACGAAATTTTGCCCCAAATGCTCTCCTCATATAACCTCATTTCCAGACTTCTATTTTACACATATAACTCAAAACTTCCAACCAAAACCATGATCTCATCCTACAACCAAAAGCCATTGCATCTATTCCACTTCTTTTGATCCTATTATCAAACACCTAGTATGCAAGTTAGTTTTTCTCTTGTACATAAATCTCCAGATCTGGCCACATTGCCATGGTTTCCTATACAACCCATAATACTCTTTAAAGCTTGCTAGATCTACACTATCTTTAAGAAAAGCATGTATAGATCTACATTATACTCTCATGAACACAAGGAGAAACAACCTAGACAAACTATCATCACAACAACAACCAACCATCAAAAATGAAAACAAGAAGAGGGTGAGAGAGAGATGGCTTGGCCGGCCAACTACTCACCTTTTCTCTCTTCTCCTTCTGTCTTCTTCTTTCTTTCTTCTTCTTCTTCTTCTTCTTCCTTCTTCTTCTTCGGTGGGGGCTAGGGCATGTTTTGATTTTGGGGGAGGGGGGAGCAGCTTATACGGGAAGGGGTTGGGGGAAAGGGAAAAGGCAAAAATGCCCTTTCCCCCCTTACTTCCCTTTTTAACCCTCAACTTTCCCCCTACTTCCTTTTGTGCCCCTAAAGAACATCTATTTTACTTTTCCTGTCACTCCACAATTCTAACCTTAATATATCTCCTCATTTCTTGTTCCAAAGGTCCACATATTGTCACACA
This sequence comes from Myrica gale, assembly GCA_963930655.1. Classification (NCBI taxonomy): domain Eukaryota; kingdom Viridiplantae; phylum Streptophyta; class Magnoliopsida; order Fagales; family Myricaceae; genus Myrica; species Myrica gale. The sequence continues at coordinate 17,418,124 of OZ005607.1, forward strand.
TAATTCAAAATCAGTAAATTCCTCCAATTATTGTAACTCAAGGACATATTCAATTAATAAAACACTTCAAGCTAAAAATCTCAACTGCTCAATTTAACAAGGACAATCAATATAACATTTAAACTTCTAGCTTAAAACTCATAAAATGCTAGGAAGAAATTTCATCTAGACATAACTTTAGATAAATAAAATCATTCATACATTTCTCCATAATACCCTCTTAATTAAAGTAATACATACTTAAAATCTCATAAGCAATAAATTGATAGACTTAAATTCGGGGTCTCACAACTAACTTCAGGGAAAAGATTCGGTCCAAAGAGAAACAATTCAAAGATGTTGAAAGGAGTGGCTGAGATTTGTTTTGATAAATCTAAAGGGTACAGACATGACACGTAATTTAATGAATGATAGCAGCTTCCTATCGGTTTGGCCCAGCGTAATTCAGCGGCTCAGCCGGCTCAAAATTTTTTTTTCTTCAGTTTTTTTGTTTCTTAAATGTCTCTTCTTCCGAAGCCATTTTCTTCTTCCCCAATTTTTTCCTGTCATTTTTTCCTCTTTGTTGCTGGTCCTTTCCTGGCAGAACTGAGCTCCTCTCCCGCAAAACGTGAGGTACTGGATTTATGGAAGAAACAATGCTTTTTTTATCTGAGCTTCCAATGAGTTCCTCTTCCGAATCTTCATCCTCTTCCTCCCAATACCAGAAGTCTGAAGAATCTTCGGATAAGAAGCTGCAATCACCGGAAAAAAGAATCGCTGTTTTATTTTTTGGCATTTCAAAAGGATAATGGGATGAAAGAGTTCTACACGGAAGTGCTGAAAAGGGGTCTAAGTTGACGTGCTTTTTCTAGATGTTGCCAATTTTTTTTAATAACTTAGATCTTGCCATTTCATTCTGTCTTGTAAAGAGGAAAAAAATTGGAGAGCAGGAGAACAAGGAAAGGGATTAGTTTGGGGGAGAAGAAGAGGCATTTAAGAAAAAAAATTGAGCCTGCGAACCGCGGAATTACGCTGGGCCCAACCGATAGGAAGTTGCTCTCATTCATTAAATTACGTGGCATGTCCGTATCCTTTAGATTTGGCAAAACAAATCTCAGTCACTCCTTTTAACATCTTTGAATCGTTTCTCTTTAGACCGAATATTTTCCCTGCATCAAGATGCAGCTCAAACATTGAGTTCAACATCGATTATTGTCCTGAGACAATTTCATTTTCCAATTGTCCAATATCATTTTTTGTCTTTTCCGATCTATCCCTAAATTTTGAAATAATATATAGACCTGTAATTGGAAAAATAACTACAAACCAAGAATGTTGTGGTTTGAACTTGACCAAGATCAAACGAACAACTTGATCTCATTATTTTCATCTTTCCTCGTAATTGTAAGTTCCATGAGCAGTTCGAAATGATGTCCTCTGAACCTGTGTATGCTTGTCTGGTAGCCTCGGTGAGTTCCCTTTCTAGTGTTGGCTGAGACTAGACTCGGTTGTCTAGTTCCATCATGAGGCGATTTTCTTTGTGAAAATTTGTCACAGTGAAACAAGCCTTCTGTGCTCATCCTAAGCCGTCTAACACTGTCTAGCATGCCTTTGGCACCTCCAGATGCTGTCAGCCACTTAGGACAGCTTCCCCATGCGTCATAAAGCTCTGTCAGTCACAATGCATACTTGTCAGGCCCCTTCATGCGCCCCTAACATACTCGCGATCTCCTGAATACGAATGCAAGATATCCTCAAAGATATTACAAGAAACTGTAAGCATAGAATTAATGCCTCATAAGATATGTACCACTCAAATTCCCAACAATGCGACGGGCACAATCTCCAGATGGAAAGCATTCGATTTAATGATGCTATGACAGGAAGACCAGCACCAACCTAGCAATAATTTGAAATCAAGTCAAAGGATATTTCTTAAGCCATTTCGCTGCAGATATCTCCTCATGCTGAGTAGGAAAAACCAGAACTTGATGTCACAATTTACTTAGCAAAACCAATAAGCAGGCAATAGTGGATCTAACACCTACTACACTATCAATGATAAACAGTCCTATTTTATGACTAGCATAGACATTGAGCAAATCAATGAATCAAGCATATGTCCATCGTATTGAAGAATCTTAGTGAATTACCAGACTCTTATAGGAAAAAGTATAAAAGAACTGGAAGTTTGTATGATTAAAGCAAAAGGTAAGTAGGTGGAAACAAATTGCAGTCCCTGAAATCATAATTTTCAATCCTTTCAGACGAAAGGACTAATAAACTAAAATTATGGGATGATGTTGTACCAAAACTGAAACTCAAAAAAGTAGCAAAGACAAAGAAATCAGAGAAAAAATTCTCTAAAAATTAAAAAACAAATCATGTGTCCTGCATAACTACTGTCGCAGCATAGGAGTAGCTCTTAAGATACCATACTCAGACGGGAATCATGGTAGATGGGCTCACGTGTTTTTTTGGTAGTTATAGGCCGTTGACCACTCCGGCTAGCAGCTCCTGTAAAACGGGTTCTTTTGCTTCTATTTTGTGATCTTGAATATATGTTTGTAGACAGCGATGTTTGATGTTATAGTACTACATGTGAGTTTTGTAAAAGATAATCAAGTGTAATGTATGTTGTCATGCGAAGATAGTAATATATATTGCCCAGTGTTTAAAATCTTACTTGCAGACTTGCAATAACACCCCCTACCAGAAAGAATTGTGCGATTAGGCCAATGGTGATTTACGTGTAATTTTTGAAACTGCCACGCATTTAACTTCACGTGTGTCATGTGTTTACAGCAGTTTGGAATCGTTTTTTCTGCAAAGTTGCTATGATGGATGCGTTGAAAGTCCTACACAACCGGTGATGAAGGAAGTCGCACGTCGGCTACCAACGTACGTTTGGAGAGGAATAGGTAGTAGTGGGAGATACTGAAGACTTTGTTGTGTGGAGAAGAGTTTCTCGTGGATCGTTAGTACAGGTGAGTGTGGCCAGTCATTCGAATCTTTGTTTGAGTTTTGGGTACCCAATCGGGTAAATGCTGCATATGGGTTAGGAATTTGGGGCATAGTAGGGGATGGGCAGGAAGTTGGTTGGATCCGATCTGATCTTGCACCATTTTGCTATTAATCAACTACTCTAGGTTTTTTAGAATATTTCGCAGTTCATGCATTTTTTTCAGTTACCAGATGTGAATGCATTAGCTAGGGTTATCGTTTAAAAGAATGACAATGTTGCATTTGAATGGAATAATATTTCATAGTCAATCGATAATTTTGATATAATACTTAGATGACATCAACTTTAACTTGCTTAAAATTGGATGATTATTAATGTTATTGTAACTATATGCGTATATCTAAATACAATGATTATATATTATTATTACAGTCTGGTGGCCTGCACCACATAGCTCACAGAAATTTCACACACACGATTGCACTAATCCGAAGAGTGTTAATAGAACCATTGGGAGTAAGCATGGTGTACTAGCTTAACATGTCTCACCCTTTATCCCTTGAGGGGGACACATGGTGGGAAGAGGAGTTTTAGTTTTATGTGGTACTCATTGGAAGAATCTCGGCTAATCATTCCGCTGATACCTCAACGCACGTCTATCCTAATCGGTTCAATGTATGTTGAGGTTCAGTTATTTAGCCACGATAGGACATTCTACGAATTAATTAGGACGAAGAAGGCAACCTTTATAGAATTATGTTTAGAGTTGCGACGACAAAAATATCTCGATGACTCGAGGGATGTACGAGCATAAGAGGCGTTAGTGATGTTTCTATTGATTGTAGGACACAAGCAAGGAATGAAACTGATTGCAGATCGTTTCCAACACTCCTTGAAGACAGTGTACCACCATTTCAAGCGGGTCATGTAGGGGCTTTGTCGACTGGGTTAGCAAATTATAAAGCCTCGAGAGGAGACAGAGACGCATCCTCTGGCAAAGAGGTTCTACAAATCGGGATGTCAGACTGGTTGAGGAAGAATGTAAGAGAAGAGTAATGTATTTTTTTTTCGCTCCGCCAGGTGGCACACACATGGCATCTAAGTTTTAAATAAACAGGTGTCGACTTTTAATTGATTGTGACGTGACTTTAAAATTTGAGTGTTAAGGAGATTGACGAAGAATGGACGAAGGGCCCTCTTTTAGAAAGAATGTCATAAACTCACTTCAGGGAGGCAATCTTTCAAAATTTTACCAAAGGAGCCTAATTGTAACATTCTGTTACGTGAAAGGTTGTAGGTGCAATTATGCCTAAAATAAAAAAGATACAGGACGCAAGATTTTTACATTGACCAGAATGAATAACAAGGATATATTTAATTTAATTATAGGAAATGATTTTTCATTTTTATGAATTGCGAAGTTGGAAAAAAAAAACAAGAGCGGATCGTGCAAACATTTGTAACACATGCGGGCACAGTTCAGGCGTTTTGATATGTCAGGAATTTTTCTTAGGAAGGGCTGAATATTTTAATGATTTGTTTTTTATTTTTAAATAATAATAATAATAATTGTATATGTGCAATTGATGACACACACGTGAGAGCATGGGTTTACAAGGAAATTCAACCAGCCTACCCTAACTGAAAGTGTGTATTGGCACAAAACGTTTTGTATGCATGTAATTTCGACATGTTGTACACCTTTGTTTACAGTGCGTGGGAAGAATCGGCGCATTACACCCGCATTAATTTTATGTACACTATCAGCAAACCAGAGTACAAATTTCCTATCCAGGTGTTTGGAAAGAAATCTATAGTATTTTCCTACATACAAAGTACTAGATGAGAGTGACAGTCTTCCAACTATGTTGCATTGGTGTCCAAGATACTTCTATATTCTGGATTCAAGCTACTTGTGTTTAGACAGATTTGTCACCTCCTACCAAGGGCAACATTATCATTTAAGTACAATCCAATCCGATCCAACAGTTTTGATGAGGATGACCAAATATATATGTTGCGCAGGCAACATTTGGCACAACCTAAAACTCGTATGCTCTAATTGGCAGCTACATGAGTGTTTTTTATAAACTCCAATAATAATTAAATATCTTTAAAACTTTTCACAAATTTTTACATTAAAATCTATACAACTTTAATCTATATAAATATTCACAATTCTATCAAAACTCTTAAAAATCTTACAATTTTTTACAAAACTAACATAGCGAGCGAGCATCATCCTGTCTTGACTCTTAGGGTCTGTTTGTTTGTTTGTAAAATAAATTACAGAATTTGTTTTACTTGTTTTATGGTATTTAGCAAGCACCTAGAAATGAATTCAAAGTAAAAAAAATTCAAGTCAACTGTAGGGTCTGGTCCGTATGTTTGCTTGTAAAACAATTTGTTTTACTTGTTTTCAAGTATTTGGCAAGTATCGGAAAATGAGGTCAAAGTAAAAATATTTCAAATTAACTGTAAAAGCTATATTATTTTTCAGAAAACAAACTGCTCAAATTTTCCGTAAACCAAAATATTTTTTGGGGAACATATACGTCTCATATCTATAGGCAAAAATCAGCAAGTCTCCCTTAAGTTCTAAAATATTGTATTTCGCCCCATATGTTTCAAAAAAAAACAATTCTTGCCCTCTGTTTGATTTGTCTGTTAAACCACATGCAACATGACCGAAATGCACATCCAAGATAAAATTATTAAAAATAATATATAAATAAAAAGTAATATCTTTTAAATAAAAATTGAATTTGAAGGTTGTATATGATAGTTTATATTCTTCTCTTTCTATGACGTGGACACTTCTTCGTTGGTTGGCAAACAACAATTAAATTGCGGGACTAATTTTTATCGCGTGTAAAGGATGTTCACGTTGAAATCAATACCTTAGGGACTAAAATAATAAAATTTTGAAAAACTTTTTATGCCACGCCGAAGCCTACGATTGGCCCTGAGATGACATTTAAAATTCACGTGCGCAACATTCCATCTGTTGGCTAACGACAATTGGATGTAGAATCGATTTGTCACAAAAACTTACCTCGGGGACCCGATGGTTAAAATCGATACCTCAAGGACTAAAATGTCAAAGTGTAACCACAGGGATCTATACGGTAATTAAATCTTTTATGTAAATACGTAAATCATTAAGCGTGTCAAATATCAACAAAATATTTTCTTAATAATATTTTAAAAGAATGACCAAACACTAAAAAGGAAATTTATTTTCTTAAAAATGTTTCAATTAAAAATTTTTAACGTAAAATAATAGTTTTATATGTAAACAAAAGGACCTAAGTAACCGGTGAATGTGATCCAAACTAAACCTTGAATCCAATGTTAGAGACACTCCCGTAAATAGAGTGGTGGCTGCAAAATGGAATCTGGATGAAGGCATTTTCCTTTTGGCTCAGATTGATCCAGGTTAAACCTCTCGATGTATCTCTGGTTGAACTGTTTAGGGCTTGACCCTGTGCCTTGTTTATATATATATCAATACAACCTCACTTATTACTATTGATTTTGCATCCTAAACTATCATGTTCGAGATATTGCACTCATAAACTTCTAATCTCTAGCACATTGCACATTCGGTCTATTTTTCGGTCAAATTAAACAGAAATTGACTTTTTTCAACAAAATAAATAAATAAATTATACCCTTAAATGTAACCTTTATTTTACTTTTTTTAGAGCATAATCGATATTTCGAAGTAAAAAAAAAAAAACTCAATTTCGTTCAATTTGACGAAAAAAATAAATAGAATGTGCAATGCACCGGAGATGGATAGTTTGTGGGTGTAATATCTAGGCTACAAAAAGGTGAAAAATGTATTTCCCCAACCCCACAAAAAAAATAGAGAGAAAATAATGACGAACAGATCGGTATGCTACAAGTGACACAATTGAGGAAAACATAAAAGAACATACTGATGATACATTCACCAACTACAAGTACAAAGTTCTGCTGAAAACCCACAAATCACATTTCTACATCATCATTCTCCAATTCATGTCAAAGTAACATTACTGAACTTCTTGCAGTTTTGAAAGGGATACTCTCATAGAGAGATTTAGTATTCCTTTTTCTGGGACCAGAGTTTGGGACTCAAATTACTTCTCCAGCACATGGATAACGGCGTTCTATAGAATCATACCATAACAAGCTGGAGATTTCCACAACCAAAATACCAATCAAAACAAGGTTGCAGGCAACACACGCCACCAGCAGTTATTTATTACAAAAAGCTGTAGGCTACTAACAATGCTTAAAAGCTGATGAAGTTCTTTTCCTTCAAGCTTTCGACAGTCTCCTTGAGACTCATCTCTAGAGGAATGTATTCAATACCCAAGGTTTTTGTCCTCTCCTTGGACACCTGATATGTTGGCACAAATGGCTTATCATCTGCACACCTGTTAAGATTTTTGGGCCAAAGAAAAATAAGATGGAAATGTTTATGTCGAGAAACTATGACAAAGAAACGAACTCGATGAGAAAGAAATGATGAATAAACGAAATGAGGAGATCTCAATTCAGGCACAACTAAACCCAATTAGTCAGTCCTGATACGAGATAATACAACAGAATATTTTGCTCCAACAAGGAAGACAGAATACAAAACTTAGCCACCCAAAGGAACCAAAAAAAAAAACTACCTATTACCATATGTGAAATCGTAGAACCGTGCCATACAGAAAGGAATATGCAATAGGAGTGACTATTGCTAATGGCCAGTATCACCTAAACATTGCAATTTGAAAATAGATGGAAATAAGCACTTACTTATCTGGAAGTTGTAAAGAGGGATAAAGCTCACGTAAAATCCTCACAATTTCAGAATAGTGTGCAACTCTCTCAACCAAACAATATCTTCCACTAGCTGAAGGCATTTCATATGCTTGAATATGTGCATTGGCAACATCTTTGACATTAACCCATCCGAATGATAGATTGGGAAACATCTGTGCTCCTGCATCAAATAAAGAAGAAAATTTAAGAAGCAATAAAGAAGTAAACTGAGAGTGAGAATTCCTGGCAATGGATGGTTAAGCATATCACGAGACAATAAGCACCTCTAGAAAGTAGGATAAAGTCCCTCAAACAGACACATGCACGTACAAATTGTAGTATTGGTGCAAAGGAGGAAGTGGACATAAAAGGATAGCATCAACCTGATTGGTTAATATCCTATTTCACAAGAAAAAGAAAACAAAACACATTGATTTACAAGGTTAACCTTAAGTGGGTTATTCCTATAAAGCTCTCATTACCATTCGAAATTTCTGTTCCCAAACCTAAAAAGATGCGGGTAAAAATATCTACTTATGGAGAGAATTTAGAAACCAAAACTTATATAGATAACGATAAGATAGTATAAATACCATTCGCTAAGTTTGAAATTACAGCAGCACTTGTATTTAGTGTGGGCTGCAAGAGAGGACCAATCACCATTGCTGGGTTAATTGCAACCATGTCAAGACCCTCGTCTTTTGAAAACTTCCAGGCAGCTTCTTCAGCCAATGTCTTTGAAACCACATACCATTGCTGGAGAAACATTAAACATAAGACACAGACACACTAATGAACCAATGACAACAAAATCGTTGGAAGTAGCAGAATTCCCCTTTTCATGAGTGATCAAAGAAGGCCATCGACTTGAACACATCGGTGATGGATGAGCATAACAGAGATTACTTGTACAGATATTAATCTTAAAAATTATCTATTGCTTTATTGGAAATTTGGAAATTAGCCACATTGTTCAATGAGTTAAAGTTGTAGGGTGATGATGCATGAAGGATCTCCTAAATAACAGAGCACCAGTCATGATCACTTGGACTAACATGGAAATCTTAAAGTGCACTAAATCATTAAGGGCAAAATCATTCAAGCACTGACGTCGGAGCAGGAGCAATGCAGCGTATCTTCAGGCTCAAATATTTAGGGAGTGAGCTCATGCAGGTGGAAGGGAAAAAAAACTTCTATACCTGCTTTCAAAACTATCTCCATACTACTTACATTTGTAAACCAGTGTTCCATCGTTGCTTTCAAAACTATCCAGAAAAATATTTTCTCAAGATTATAGAAGATCAAGAGAAAAAGCAAGACCTGTAATTAATCGATCCAGACCTAAAGGAAACCATTCGAGTTCAATAAAAAACTGTCTTTAACATATGAGATGGCTATTATTCAATGTTGCATTTGATGCTCTTATCCCTGTGCAAAATTGATGCAATCACGAAAAATTAAAAGACCATATGGGTGGGTTTGTGACACGATGGTTAATGTCATTGACCTCACCCCTTCAGAACATGATGGTATACTTCACTCCAGCAAAAGGACAAATTGCATAGTTACGCTGTATAGAGGAAATAACCAGTAGATTAATATCTAGCAAGCACTGAGAGCTTGACAAGATCCCATTGTTTGTTCTTCCACTTGTTGGATGTATAACTCATCTCGACTAGCACACGAAGTTACAAACTAAATCGCCATTACTATGCTCCCTCAATACAAAATTGTGTTCATTGTCTTCAAGATAAAAAGATAAAAGCAAATGGTAGAGAAGTATTGACTTCTCAAATAGAATAAAGGATTAATTGGGAAAGCATTCCCAAAATTTTCAATTAACGTTTCAAAGTGAACAATTGTTTTGAGAACTCCACATAAAATAAGGGACAAACTTAATTTGAGTTGGATGGAATTATATAGGGGCAACCGAGCAACGAATCTAAGAACAGTTTAAGTATGCATTGGAATAACTGAAATATGTAGCACAATCTTTACTTTCAGAAGAGCATGAAACAAAAAGCCCTACCTTAATTGCCATGCAAATCTCAGGATCAGAAAACCAAGTCTCATCAACAACTACATCAGGAGTTCGAGGTCGTCCATTATATGCAACCGCAGCTATAGAGGATGTCAAAACTACCCTTTTTACAGATGGAGACTTTGCACATGATTTAAGGACGTTAAGTGTACCCTTCACTGCAGGATCAAGTAGTTCTGCCTGAACGATTAAGGCAAATCAAGTTAGATCACTAGGAATAAAGCAGCAGAAGATACCATTAGCGAAGACAACAAAGTCATTTGGGTGTTTATAGACAACATTTCATATGATTTGTAGTATCAAGTTCAGAAATAAGAACAGCATTTTCATACGATCTCGTGTTTCTTAAAAAGGAAACATCATCCCTAAGGATGCAACAAAATAACAGGCTGCATTTTGAAGGTGCTTCCTACAGGAAACAAGAACAACATTAAGATAGTAATAGCAACGTGGTTTGCATAGACTAAGTTAGAAACATCGAAACAGAAAAATGAGACAAGCTACTTTCACCAGGTAATGACAGGTAGTTACACATGTCACCTCCCACAATGTTATGACTTTTTCAATGGGAATTAGTGGAATACCGGCTGCCTTTAAACGGTTCTTTCAAACTGTATAAATATTACATCACAGACTTTTAGACATTATTATCTGTGCTGTCATCCATTTAGTTCAGTACTAGAGGGTCTAAAGGCATAGGATTCTCTACTTATGAACTAAAGGCATTTGGCATTTCCTATCCTAAAGATCTTTGCCTTATCATCTCCAATGCTATCACAAAGTCTCTGATTTTTATGATTATACCAAAAGCCCATATCCATGATATCTTAAAGAGTAGATCATCATTCTAAATCCATTTTATGACTAGTTACTCCACCTCTACAAAGTTCAAGTCTGTACTAAATTGGGACTTTCCTAGGTTTTTCTAGCGAGGTACCTAAATGCTCTGTTGACAATTTGTTGAGTGGAAAAAGGTGAAAGATAACCTTTTTTACAGAAAAAAAAAAGAACAAAAAAACATACGGAGCGCAAATGCCTTTTTGAACTGGGAAAGTTCACGTTTCAGAGCCTACTAAATTGATTAAAAACACAAAAACAAAACAAAAACCTGCTGAATTTTCCCAAGTAAAGTTGCTTAGGTAAATTGGTTAACTTGGTAAGTTGAGTATTGGGAATTGTACAGAAAAAACTTTTCAGAATAAAGAATGGTGCAGTAAATCATCTCTGAGTCCCTATTACCTGCTTCTCACCTCTTAATTACTAGTCCAAAGAACGAATCATCAATCGGTACTCTTTACTTGGATCCACACCAATGTCCAGGATCCTCTTAATTACTAGACAAAAGAACTCATCATCAATCGGTACACTCTTTACATGGATCCAACACCAAAGTCCAAGGACCTATATGTTGAAGAAAGGCGTTTGAAAGACAATATTATGTAAGTTTTTAAAGAAATTTTTTGAATCAACTCTTTAGAAGAAAGTGTTTGGAAAAATTCATATTTAATTTCCAATTCCACCAATAAATGATAAGTCAAAGACTTAGAATTATGTCATGCTCAAATACGAGTAAAAGGGATGAACCTGCGGGTCCTTGACATCATTATAGAAGGGAGATGCAGTATGAAAAACACCATCAGAACCCTGAATAGCGGCATCAAAGGAACCTTCTTCAAGCAAATTTGCTTTGAACAGGTGAAGTCTCTCCTTAGCTCCATCAAGCTCGACTAGGTGGTTAGTTCTTTTTGGGTCATCTGCAGGAGATCAAAGTGAGCTTGATTAGGATATGACGATACTGGCCATTGTATATTAATCATGCCGGAAAAAGGTTACTACTTTCAAATGACTCATTTACAGAGAAGATTTGAACAAAAGTAAGCATCTGCCAAAATTGAACAGAATGCCAAACAAAAGGACTGAATGCCATTTTTCATCTCTATAATTACAGAATTGCAAAACCAACAGCATAACATTATACCACCACTCTCGCAACACCTTTTGTTTCTATAATGATAGTTGTTTCTCTATTCTTCAATACACTCACACAAATAATGGTCAATTACATCAATAGATTGAATATGAAATCCTTTCAACTTCAAACATTCATATTCTTGTCTAGACACAACCTAGAGAATTTGAACCTATATATCTCCACGAGAATGGAAGGAAATCCTTCTATTTGGAAATTCATTATTCAGCCACCGTTCAGTCAGTAGTTTCTGTTGAAGTCAATCAAAATGCTGTCTACTTATGTATTCAAACATTATCATTCAACAGGGCCTCTCTTTTTCCTCTTTGCAAAAACTTCACAAATCATTTAGACAGAGACAAATTCCTGTAGTTGGGTTTCCATACAATACTTGGTCAATTTCTTCTCCACAGTTTCCTTTGTTATAAATTCAAACAATTTCAAGATAAAGAACTAACACAATCACTTCAAAATTTAGAACTTTGCCGTCGCAATCGGCAATCCATATTATCTAAGAAGCAATTCCATCAGCTCCTAACAGCCCTCGCCACTACGAGACAAACGAAATCCAAACCCAGTGTCCAGGAAACCCTCAATCAGTGACCTTAAGAGCTTCGGTAGCTATATAAAGGTTTTATGAAGAATATAAATTTACTATCATTAGCCAAGCCGAGGAAACGGTAATTGCAAATCTTGTTGCACGTAGGAATGTCGCATAATGAGAACGTCCGAAAGATCACCAAGAAACATCCAATCGAAAACTACAAAAACATTAATCTAAAACAGAAAACGCCAAATTGAGTTAAACTCTATAAAGAGAGGGAATACTGACTGGGGTCGCGTACAGAGGCCCTCACAGTGTAACCACGCTGGAGAAGAAACTTGACGATCCATGAAGCAATATATCCGGACGCACCGGTTACGCAGACGAGCTTCCCTGCTGCACTGCTCATTTTCTGCTTCTTCTTCTTCTTTCTTTCTTTAGCTTCTGTCGAAGTTTTGCCTTTTTTGGGTTAATGCTCGCCTTGTATTTATAGTAACTCGCGCGGATAGTGGCTCATGCCACGCGTACCGGACAAACAATTTTGAAACAAGTCAAATTTTTGTACAAATTCCTTCACCTAATCTAGGATGACGTGGATTTTCTTTCGAAGGGTGCAGGAAGATATGATTTTGATAAAAAAAATCAAATTTTTGTATAAATAAGTTATTAACCTTTAAAACTTATCAAATTCATCTTTTAAAATTCATCAAAACTTTGGTCGACCTTTTACATGTTAATGTTTTAAAATTTTAATGATTAATTTGATGAGTTTTAATGTTTAAGAACTTATTTGATTTTCGTAGAAATTATAAATATTAATATTATATTTATCTCAAAAGATATAAATATTTAAAATTTATAAAGACTTTGATACTTTCCAACTTTTTAAATGTGAATATTTTTAAACTTTAAAAATTAATTTAATAAATTTTAAAATTTAAGAATTATATTTATATTTATATATAAAAATAAATATAAATATTTAACTTCTAGCAATTTCTATTTTGTTTACCTCAAATTAAATCGGATGGTTAAAACTGTTAGAGGAATTTTTAATTATTAAAAAGAGTTAAAATTTAGTAAAATATTTAATAGATTACTATTTATAACTTTATAATTGGAGCCCACTGGATGCGAGTTATGCTGGTCTGTCTTTTTTTTTTTTTTTAAGTAGGCTGTCACTTTTTTTTGGTAGACGTCACCCCATACGTTTGGTTTTTGAGACCGAAACTACCTACTCTCGTGAAGGGTGGAGACTGGTAACTCATGCATCTCTGTACGGATACAGTCAGCAAATAGTTCGAGTTTTTAAAAAAAAAAAAATCAAATACCTTTGAGCCCATAGATTATTCAGCATTCACAGTTGGACGGAATTTATATTTCGATTTTGTAGCCTGATGCTAGTATTTTCCATATAAAATATAATGATAAAAAAATTATAAAGATAAAATCACTATTTTACTTAATAAAATTAATAATTTACATCTAAATTAATGGTCGAGAATACAAAATGTAAACGGTTGGTATTTGAGAAGAGAATTATAACAAAAATTGATAATTTTTTACGTAAATAGTTGGAACTCAATAATTGGTAAGGAAAAAAAATGTATTTGACAACAAATCCTTTGATTTAGGTGGTTAAGGTGTCAAAAACACTCATACGGTCCAAGGAGTATAATCAACCACCTTGTAATAATAACTAAATTATGTACATACCATGGGAAGTGGTGGCTTAATGGTTTTGGGCTCAAGAGTTTATGATAGGGCTGAACAAAATCGGACCGCGGACCGATTTGAGGTCCGATCTTTTTTTTTTTAAATGCGGTCCGGACCAGACCGGACCGCATTTATTAACATAAATAAAAAAATATATTTTTATATTTTTTAATACAAATTACAAACTTAAAAAGATTAATTTTGATCTAAACTAAAACTCTACATTTTTATATGTCCTTTTTCCGTTTGAAATTAACCTAAAAAAATGAAAAAAAAATAATTAAAACCGGTCTGGACCAATTAAGTGGACCGGACCAGACCGCATTTTGTTGGTCCAGTCCTCTACTTTAGTAGAACCAAAAATTCGGTTTGCCACCCTAGTATATGAGATTACATGTTTGACCTATAACCAGGACCGTGAATAGTAATGATGTCATCAAAGAGAGGGTGGTTGAGTCCTTTGAAACTTCGGTGGGTCAGTGTCAGATTATGGCTCAACATTTTCTTCTCGATCCTCTCTTTCGAGAGTTCCTGATGTCCTCCAATCTAGGCCTCCAAATAACGGTTCACTAGCCGGTAGAAACTCTCATGAGTACCACAGGTAGGGTTGCCCCTTTAATTGCAATCTTCTTTTTCTTTTTCTTTTTTGCAGGCAATACACGTCACTAGCAGTTATTTATTACAAAGAGTTAAGACACGTAGGCTGATATCAGTTAGAAACTCAAGAAGTTCTTTCCTTCAAGCTTTCAATAGTCTCCTTAAGACTCCCTCAATAGGAATAAATTCAATACCCAAAGATTTTGCCTTTTTATTTGGACACCTAGAATGGTTGCACAAATGGCTTATCACCTGCACACCTGTCAAGGTTTGCGGGAAAAAGATAAATGAGATGGAGATTTCTGTCTACAAAGTCTCATATGGTGTATACTAGCCATTTTTTGTTTCATGAGTTATCCTCAATGAGAAAGAAATAACGAATGGATTGTAATAGCCTGGACCGTGAAGACCTCTAGCGATGTCTTATAGTAATGAATGCTCTCAACGATGATATCTAGGTTCTCAGTGACCTACCCAACTACTAGCTTAGTATCAAGACCTCATGAGTCAAACTCTTAATAAATTCTCCCAGGTACATTCTGAACTTCTGCTAAAGAATTTAACAAACAACGGTGAGTCCAAATGACTTAGTAAAGCTAGTGGTTAGTAGGACATGTAGTAGATAACATGAAAAAGACATTGAAGAAACCAGTTCATCAATTCAACAACATAACAAAAGATGAAATAAAGGAAAAGACTCAAATTAAAAATGATATTTTCAAATCTCAACTACCACCATTTGGTATTACTCTCGTATTATTCGGCATTACTCCTAGAGTACAATACGGCCTCACTCCCAGAGTGAATCACTGGGCCAAAGTGATATATATGAAATACGGCATGCGA
This sequence comes from Myrica gale, assembly GCA_963930655.1. Lineage (NCBI taxonomy): Eukaryota > Viridiplantae > Streptophyta > Magnoliopsida > Fagales > Myricaceae > Myrica > Myrica gale. Next base: position 17,433,584 of record OZ005607.1, read on the forward strand.
CATTACTATCAGAGTAAATTCGTCCTTATTTAGGACATTTCCGTGTACAACGGAGCGGCCAGGATGCCACAACATGTGGTTCACATCCTCTTGTGCACAATACTATCACGTTTTCAAAGCACAAGATAGGTATGCATGTCTCATGTCAATGCCCCACATTACTTGATATGTCATACCTTAACGCTCAAACTTCCCTTGGAAATCATAAAAAAAAATTGACATTTTTCAAAGGAAAAAAAAAGGTGTTGTGAAGGAAAAAAAAAATACCTCGGTTTCACAGTTAAAAACCCCCATTAACCTCCACGTAGATATAATGAATATTTTGACATAATCAACATGACAAAGAGTTTTAAAATAAATTAATAACCTTCAAGAATATTTCAAAGCTTTGAAAAACATAGTTCATGAAGAATTTTGCAAAGAAATTTATCAAAGTTTGAAAAAACACTTTAACAACGGATCGAACTTTAAAAACGATACTATTTTGAAAAGACAAGCTTATTCTTCATCAAGAACACGAAGTACATCAAGAGTATGAAGAACGCGAACAACATCAAAAGATGCAAGAATAATTTTTTAAGAAAAAACACAAGAGATTCACACAATCCTCTTGAAAACTTTTGAATCGAAATGAAGGATAACCAAGCTAATTTTACCTCTAATGTAACCGAATCTTCACTAAAATTTTTCCTCCTCTTTCTCCCACTTTATTTCACTCTTGATCTTAAGATTTAACTCACAAAAATTCAGATTGAATGGTGTAATCTTCAAAGGTCGAAATCCACCCCTATTTATAGGAAAACACGGCCGGTTGCATTCAGAAAAGTATCCGGCCTAGCTAGGCTAGCTTTGGCGAGTCACTAGGCTACATTTACCTCTCCTTGACACCTAGCAACCTACAGCAACTGCAAAGCAAGACTATGAACAAAATTCTCCTAGGTAGTCATGGCGAGTCATCGTAGAAACTCCTACGGTCCGACACCTCGAGCTCCGTTGGTTTAGCATTGCTTCGTTGCGCATCCTAGCCTTGTTAAGTGCCATCATCTAGGGAAGCTGAAATTACCTATCTTAGTGGCTAAGTTTTCCAAAACTTAGTTGCTAAGTTTCGTCAATTATCCAACTGATTATTCTTTCATCTTTATCCACAAGTCATCTCTATCCAGAACTTTATCTCTATCCATAATTCATCTCTATCCACAATTCACCTCTATCCATAACTCATCTCTATCCATAATTCATCTCTATCCATACCTCATCTCAATCCATAAGTAATATTTATCCATAATTCATCTTTATCCATAACTTATAATCGTCTTACTAGCCCCAAAAAAATAAAATGTCTCCAAAATTGAAATGTAAACTCATGGATAAACTCTCAAACTATTAGTAGAATAAAAATTCACGTGTCACGATTTTTGACAAAATCAAGTCCTACTTGCTTCCAAAATTAAATTGACTCAAAACGTGCATCTCAAATCCTGAATAAAAGATTGGTCACTTAGTGAACTTCAATTCTCACTAATCATGTCCTAATCAAGGTTTTGAAACTAATGCATCAAGTGCTAATTTATCTCCAAATCTCCACGAAATCAATACACTTTAATAAATTAGTTGATTTATGGCCAACACTTCAGAGTAAATGCATCTCAATCTTCGTGTAACTCCTATAAAACAACAAAGACGACCTCGGACACCTGGATAAGGCACCTTCGATGCCTAAGTCAATATTTTTTCTTTTATGAATTTCTCTATCTAATCGCTCTAGAATCACTAACCTTTTTTCCTTTATGGTCTTCTCCTTTTATAGTGTTTTCTCCGCGTCCTCATATTTCCTTTTTGGCGGGAATTTAATCACTGTAGTGTTGTGTCCCGGGATGTGCTCCTCACACGTATCCTTAACGAGCACTTGCTTTGATCACAAGAATCTTGGGATCGTGGAGTTACTACACGTTATAAGTTGTTTTATAACTGCTCATGACACGTGTCATGGTTTCCTCATCTTCCAGGCCTAGTGTGGCATGAGCCTGATTGTTGTTGGGCTTTGGTACGAGTGTGATCATGTCCATCTGGATTGATTCAATTTCAGTATCATCAAAGTCCCCCCATTCTAGAGCAAATTCGTTTAGGAATCAGTTTGAGAATATTTGTTGATGCTTTTCGTACAAACATGTTAGGAAAATCGAAGCTATGTTAACGAATTGAATTTTTATTAATGATCACATATCGACCCAAGGAGGAATTGTTCATTCAATTATCTCTCCCTCGAAATCTAACTACATGTCACAATAAAAGAATTCTTTGTTCGCATTTTGAAAATGATGTCGATATTCATGCTTCTTCTGGTATGTAATAGATATCCTCTTCATGGCATGACAATCTTTCTTTCAACCTGTATCGATGTAAATCGGTACACCCCCATTTGGCCATCACCCAATCAAGAATTGTGTAACGTACAACTTCCATTTGTTATGCTCGTAATTGTTCTCGAAGCTATGTCATTATTCTAATGGAAGTTTGCCTTGCATTTCCACCCTGGTGGTGGTAGGCAAAGCAAGGAGGTATTTAGCTTTTGGGTTCCCCCCTTTCGCTGAGGCATGAACATCTCTTAGTCCTTCTTCAATCGTTGCGGTCCAGCACATTCCACTACCTCGGATGAAGAGTTCATGTGGATTTTGACTTGCATAGCACTTGTCGCTGAGAATCTGTCATGCTTCCGTTGGGGGTATGAAGGTTGTATGTGTTCAAGGTTTGGCCTCCTATATACTGCATATCCATGGGCTGCTTTGCAAAATTTCTTTGACACTATACAAAGCCTTTGTCATTCCTTTGGGTTATCACGGATCACCTAGGCCCAAAGTTCTTCAGGCAGGGTTTGAGTGGTGCTTCATTTTGATGGTTGCATCTTTAGTTTTCATGCTGTCTTCCTGGATTTTTTTTTCTTTTGTTGCTGAAACAGTTCCTCCTTTTATACCTGCATATTTCGACGATTATCCTTTATAAGTTAGTGGAAAATCTCTTTCGATTAATCGTGCATCGTCTCTCCGCTTTCTTAGATGGCATGTTTCCCTTAATTCCGTATTTTTGGCATTTCGTGCTCCAACTACTCCTTGTCTAAGAATGACACGTGGCTAACACAAATATCTTCGACGATCGTGGGGAATCAGTGTGCTCTCCCTTCGCTTGTCTTAAGCAATACGTATCATTTAATATGGTCGTTTCTAAAGCTCGACGCTTCGGCTGATTATTGTCTGCAGGCGATACATAGCTGGTCTGAGGTATTTGACGATTTTCTGAAGCTGGCGTACATCATTCCGCTTATATGAGAGTACAGTTAAGAATAGTTTATGTCATTATTGTTCGGGTTGATTGTCTCCTGGAACTCCACATGATCCGTGCTAGCTTCCATGTGACTGTAGGAATCGACGTGCATCGTTTTGCCATGCTTCGGACAGTCCATTGTGTTTAATTGTGAGACCCCGATTATTTCTTTAGTTATTTTCTATGTATTCGCTTTAATTTTAATTATGGGGCCATATTTTTGGCCAATGTATGACCTAAGCTTTTTGTTAAGGTACATTAACTAATATGAGATTTTATTTCATAAATTTTTTCCCTAAATAATTTTCTTTGATTATGAAAGTTTTGTGCAAGTTTAATTTCATTTCCCTAAGAGCCGAAACTTGCAAGGTAAGTTTCTCTTATGGATTTATCGTAGAGAAAGGCTAGAACCATTATCTTAAGATAAGTTGTCATGCTTATGAGATGATAAGTTATGTAGTTGATCTAGATAAGATAGAGTGTTTATAGGAGATAAGTTAGGTGACAAAAGTAACTAAATTGAAAGTTAGTTGTGAGAGTAACTAAATTGGTTGAAATGTAACCAAACAAAATAAATAAGCTTGTGTCAAGGCCATTTACGTGAAGAGCATGGAGATTTGAAGAGTTAAAATCTTGTGGACCATGTGAGTTGTAAAGAAGTGATAAGAGAGCAATTATGTGACAAGACAATTCAATGGAAGAGAAATGAGAGAAAATCAAATGCAAGGGCAAGAGTTCACGTGGGATAGCAAGCATGAGGAGGCAAAGTGATGATGTGAGAGAAAGTGAAAAACCAAAAGGAGAGAAAAGGACATGCCATGGTCGGCCAATGCAACCCAAATTCACCCCCCCTTTTTCTTCCCTCTCTCTTGTCATTTTCAACACCTCATGTCAATTGTCAGTGCAATAACTCACCTTGGGAGACTCAATTGCTTCATGTGAATTCACTCCACACTTAGCATTTCAATTTCCACACTTCAATTGTCTTGGCCGAATACCCCATTCTCTTCCAACTCTCTCTCTTTTCCTCTTCGCCGAACCTCCCCCTTAAGATTGAGTCTTGTTCTTTTCTTCTTGCAACCAAGTCATTCCTCTAAAGTCTTAGTTGGTTTCCCTTCCTTGAGGTGACCAAATCTTCCCCTTGTGCAACTAAATTCTTCTCTTAGAAATTTCTACTCACTTAGCCACTTTTTCCTTGTTGGATTTAACTCACCTCCTTAGAGCTAAATCATTTCAAGTTTACCTTGTTTCTCCCCACCATAAAACCTACCTTAGCACCTTATAATCAAGCTTGAAACCATTCCAAAAAGGTGAACCGAAAGTTGGGGAAGGAAGGATCGTGGTGAAAATTTGGTGATTAGTGGAAGGTAGAGGTAGGCTTGATTTTACATAATGTTTTTGCTTACATTCTTTATAAGTTCTGACCTAAGGTATTCTATTGTGCTAGGTACTCAAGGATTGTGTTTAATCATCAAGGTAAGGCCAAAAATGTGGTTGTTAGTTCTATGAATATGTGTGTTGGCCGAATATGACATTGTGCTAGATCTAGAAGTTGTGTTGTGATTGGTAGATCCTAAGTTGTGAATCTGAAAATGGAGGATGAGATCACCATTGGAGAAGAAAACTTAGACAATGAATGCTTAAAATGGTACATGGCCGAATGACCTAATAAGTGGAACCCTAATAGCAACCCTACAAATAAGATTATATTACATGTGATAAATAAATAAATTAGGGTTATAGCTGAATGGATTAGAGAATAAAAGCTCGATCATAAAACACACCATATTAGTAAGAGAAAAACATAGATAATAGGCTTAAAGATTCGGGTTAAAAGAATTAGCAAAACTTTGTGGTGTTAAGTATAGATTGAGGATTTAACTAGTTTGGCCGAAACTTATGGTGAACAAATAACTTATATTTTCGGGTTGCATAAAGATCTAATGTCAAGCCAAGGATTAATTATAATTAGGGTTAGTAATTGGTAAACTTAAAGACCTAGTTAAATGTATGTAATAAAAGAAAGATTAGGATTTGATTATAGTGCAATTAGCTTGCTAATTAGAAAACTAAGTAAGATGATTAATAAGAAATTTCTATATAAAACTTTGTGAATAATATTATATTTTCATAAATATATCATTGGGTAATAACCGATTAAAATACAAATATTTAACTTGTATAATTACGTACTTAATTCTTAATACTAAGAAATGTTTGAATCGCATGTAGGCGATCTTCACATCTTTACACATAATCAAGGAGACCGAGGTAAGTGGATTTTAAACGGATTGTAAGTGAATCTTACACTTTTATGAAAACTGGAATGACACACTGCATCGATTCATGAACAAGCATGATATTTCGAGCAAGCATGACATGTCATGAGCATTGCATGATTTTTCTAAAGAAAATTTTTATGGAAAGTTTATGGAAAGTTTATGGAAAGATAAGTTAAGTCAAGGGGCTCTGGTCTGTACCATACCATCATGATGGACACCCATACCGAAGGACGAATGCGAGAAGGATAGGTGAATCCTAAGAGGCAGTGCAACCACACTGAAGGACAAGAGAAGGTGTGGGCGTCGTGTGTAGCCATCAGGCCTGGGGCAACTACGGGCTAGCTCGACCAACCCCACTGAAGGACAATGAGAAGGTGTGGGCCTCCAAGGGTCGTGTCTAGCCATCAGGCCTGGGGCAACTACGGGCTAGCTCGATCAAATGGAAAGTCTCTAAGGGTAAGGGAGACGGTTCCGAAGGGAACGCACAACCCGGACTCCAGGGGTTAAATGGAGGGTAAGTAGCCCACAATTATGAATGAATGATATTTTCAAGGGCCTGGGGCCCATTTCAAGAACAAGTTATGAATTAAACGTTTTCAAGGGCCCGGGGCCAACTTCAAGCAAGAGCATATACATATCCATGACATGCATGTGCATCATGAATTATGTTTTTTCATGTTGAGCAAGTACAAGTCAAGAGCATGTTTTAAGTTTATGTTTTTTTCCCTTACCGAGTCTTTTTGACTCACGTTTTTAAAATTATGTCATTCCAGATGCCTCAGGTGGAGAAAGTCAGGAGGACTACCTGACTTAGAGGGAAAAAGATTATATTCATGTTTTGTTGATTGTGACTTGATCGATTAGATCCATCACTTGATAAGTGTTGAACATGTTATGTATATATTAAGTTGCAAGTTTATTGAGAACTTAAATTATGTTATGAGTTGGCTCGAGTCTCTCGTGATCCTGTACGTTTCCGCCGTATGTATGTAAGAATGTATGTAAGAACGCTAGAGCTATCCTGGGGATTGCTCGCGGCTGTCACGGTCCCTGCGGGATGCCGTTCGGGGCGTGACAGTTAAGTTGGTAACAGAGGATCTAAGAGTAGAGTTGTGAAACACAGGGAACGAATTAGAACCCTAAACCCTAGAGTATAAGATCTATGTTGAGGGTCAGTTACGTTAAAATTCTAAGTTGAGGTTGTAATAAGCTGAACGATAACCTTGAAGTGCAGGATGGCACCTAGAAGACCATCGAGAGGTCCGGAACCCGAGGCTCAAGGTGTTACCACCGAGGATGTATTAAGGCACATGACTCAGCTTATTGTCGAGCAGGTGCAGCCCGGTGCCAATGTTGAAGGGGCACGAGGACGCCCTGAGGGGTGTACGTTTGATCAATTTAATCGCCAGCACCCGCCAGCGTACTACGGCAAAGGAGATGTCATACTAGCAGAAAACTGGCTGGTTGAGATGAAAGAATTGCTTGAAGTCTTGGGGTGTACCGATACCCAGAAGTTGAGTTACGCTACCTTCAAACTGCAAGGGGATGCTAAAAGGTGGTGGCAGTTCGAGAAAGTGTTGCTGAGTCAGGAGCTGGGAGAACAGCCCATAACCTGGGAAAGGTTCCAGCAAGAATTTTTAGACCGTTATTTCCCAAGAACAACTTGGGAGGCGAAAGCAAGGGAGTTTGCTACCCTAACTCAAGGTGTCATGACGGTGGAGCAGTATGCAGGCCGATTCATGGAGTTGGTGCGGTTTGCCCCGTACTTAGTGCCAAATGAAGAAAGAAAGGCCAGAAAGTTTGAAGAAGGACTTCACCCACGGGTCTATGATAGGGTGTATAGCCATAACCTTAAGACCCTGGCTGAGGTGATAGAACGAGCGGTGATAGTGGAGAGAGGACTGCAGAGAATATCAGCCTATCATGAACAGCAGAAGAGGAAGGCTCCTTCCAACCCGACAACGCCGCAGATGCCCTGGAAGAGAAGTAAGCCAGAGTCATCCCAGAGACAGCCTCAGAGGCCGAGTCAGAGGCCGAACCAGAGGCCCGGTGGAGCTCAGAATGTCGGAGGGAACCAGTTTCCTCTGTGTACCAAGTGTAATAGGCGACACCCGGGGGAGTGCAGGCAAGGTGTATGTTTCCAGTGTGGAAAGCCTGGTCATTTCGCCAGAGACTGCAGAAGTGCCGGCGGCTCGAACCAAGCACCCCGACCCCCGCAGAAGAATAATGCAAGGAGGCAAGGAGGCCCAACACTAGCGAGGTTATATGCATTGACTCCGGAGGATGCGGAGAATCAGAACCGAGTGGTGGCAGGTAAGTTGCCTTTGCCCCAGGGGGAAGCCCTAGTTCTGTTTGATTCAGGGGTCTCGCATTCATTCATTGCATCAGCATATTGCAAGACACATGCCTTACCCAGTGAGCAGTTAGATTGTGATGTCCTTATGTCGACGCCCGCTGGGGGAAGAGTCGAATGTAGCAGGATGGTGAAGGACTATCCGATAGAAGTAGAAGGGCAGTTCATGTTGGCTGACTTGATAGTCATGGAGATGGGAGGATTCGATATCATCATAGGCATGGATTGGTTGTCGAAGCATGATGTCAATATTCGGTGCTATGAGAAGAAGGTCTTGTTCCAAAAGGAGGGGAGACCGGAGTGTTGTTTTACCGGTATGAAGAAAATGGAACGAAGGCCAGCAATTATCTCGACCTTGCAAGCTAAGAGATTGTTGCAAGGAGGGCATGAGGGAATCTTAGTCTGGGCAAGTGATACGCAGAATGAGGTTCCTGCGCTCGATCAAACCCCAATAGTGAGTGAGTTTCCGGACGTATTCCCGGAAGACTTACCGGGGTTACTGCCAGATAGGGAGGTGGAGTTCAGTATTGAATTGGAGTCTGGGACAGTCCCAATTTCCAAAGTGTCGTATCGAATGGCTCCAGCAGAGTTGAAGGAGCTGAAAGTCCAATTAGAAGATCTCTTGGAGAACAGATTTATACGGCCAAGTGTTTCGCCTTGGGGAGCACCGATCTTGTTTGTGAAGAAGAAGGACGGGAGTCTCCGGATGTGCATTGACTACAGGGAGCTGAATAAGGTGACTGTAAAGAATAGGTACCCGCTGCCCCGCATTGATGATTTGTTCGATCAATTGCAAGGGGCGCAGGTGTTTTCAAGGATCGATTTGAGATCGGGTTACCACCAGTTGAAAGTAAAGGAGGGAGATATACCTAAGACGGCCTTCCGAACCCGATATGGTCACTATGAATTTTTGGTGATGTCATTTGGGTTAACAAATGCCCCGGCCGCATTCATGGACTTGATGAACAGGGTATTCAGGGAGTTCCTGGATAAGTTTGTGGTGGTGTTCATAGATGATATACTGATCTATTCTCGGAACCAGGAGGAACATGAGGAGCATCTCAGGATTATTTTGCAGATCCTAAGGGAGAAGAAGTTGTATGCTAAATTCTCCAAGTGTGAATTTTGGTTGCAGCAAGTCCGATTTTTGGGGCAAGTAGTGTCGGGTGAAGGGATTGCTGTAGATCCCGGTAAAGTTGATGCGGTTTTCAAATGGCCAATGCCTACAAATGTTAAGGAGATAAGGAGTTTCCTGTGGTTGACAAGATACTACCGGAGGTTTATCAAGGGGTTTTCAAAGATAGTCATGCCAATGAACTCGTTGACCAAAAAGAACGTTAAGTTCGAATGGACAGATGAGTGTGAACAGAGTTTCCAGACGTTAAAGGTTCATCTAGTTACTGCCCCAGTGTTGGCTTTGCCCTCAGAGCATGGGGAGTACGAGATTTACACGGACGCCCCAAAACAAGGTCTTGGGTGTGTTTTGATGCAAGACAAGAGGGTCATAGCCTATGCGTCTAGGCAATTGAGGCCCCACGAGGTGAATTACCCCACTCACAACTTGGAGTTAGCTGCAGTCGTGCATGCTCTGAAGATATGGAGGCATTATCTCTACGGAGTTAAATGCGAGATATTTACGGATCACAAGAGCCTCAAGTACTTCAACACTCAAAAGGAGCTGAACATGAGACAACGACGCTGGTTAGAGTTGATTAAGGATTATGATTGCACCATTAGCTACCTTCCTGGTAAAGCTAACGTGGTGGCTGATGCCCTAAGCTGGAAGTCGGCTGAAGTGAGTGCCGTGGAGACGGTATCGGAAGAGATCATGAAGGATCTGAAGAGGGAGGAGATTACGTTCATTACGACGGATCAGTTCGTCTAAATCGCTGGGTTCTCATTGCAACCATCGCTGGAGGAGGGAATTTGCGAAGCCCAGAAAAGCGATGCAGTGATTGCAGGAATTAGGAAAAGGATTGAGGAGAAGACTGATCCCGACTTTGAGGATAGGGATGGAGTGCTAAGGTATCGGAACAGAAGTTGTGTCCCTAGTGATGGGGGAATCAAAGAATTGATTTTAGCAGAGGCACATACTACGCCCTATATTATCCACCCAGGAGGAACAAAGATGTATCAGGACATCAAGAAGGTTTATTGGTGGCCGAATATGAAGAGGGAGATTGCGGAGTATGTCGCTCGATGTCTGACTTGTCAGAGAGTAAAGGCAGAGCACCAGAGGCCAGCAGGGACATTGAAGCCTCTAGAGATCCCCGAATGGAAGTGGGAAGGAATAGCCATGGATTTTGTTGTAAGGCTACCACGAACGACAGCTGGCTACGATGCAATATGGGTAGTTGTGGACCGATTGACCAAGTCAGCCCACTTTTTGCCCATTAGGGTGAAGTATACCCCGGAGAGGCTAGCCAAAGTTTACCTCCAAGAAATTGTGAGACTCCATGGCATATCGAAGAGTATAGTGTCGGACAGGGATCCGAGATTTACTTCGAGATTTTGGAGAAGACTGCAGGAATCCCTGGGCACTAAATTGAATTTTAGCACTGCTTTCCACCCGCAGAAGGATGGCCAATCTGAGCGGACCATTCAAATTTTGGAATACATGCTCCGAGCGTGTGTCATTGATTTCAAAGGCAGCTAGGCTCAGTATCTGCCATTAGCAGAGTTCGCATACAACAATAGTTTCCAATCGAGTATTGGTATGACACCATACGAAGCCTTATACGGGCGAAAGTGTAGGTCGCCATTGTATTGGGACGAAGTAGGAGAGGGGAGACTATTGGGGTCGGAGATAATCTTGCAGACTAAGGAGAAGATTCGGTTGATCAAAGAAAGACTTATTACGGCCCAAAGTCGACAAAAGAGTTATGCGGACAATCGGAGAAGGGAGTTGACCTTTGAAGAAGGAAGTAAAGTGTTTTTAAAGATTTCTCTAACGAAGGGGGTAGCACAATTCGGAAAGAAGGGGAAGCTTCAACCCAGGTTTATAGGACCCTTCGAGATCCTAGAGCGCGTTGGACCGGTGGCGTATAGATTGGCATTACCGTCATCCATTGTAGGAGTCCATGACATATTCCATGTGTCGCTCCTACGCAAGTATGTATCTGACCCCACTCATGTATTGGAATATGAACCTTTGCAGATCAAGGAGAACCTTACCTATGTTGAAGAGCCAGTAAGGATTCTCGATAGAAAGGAGCAACATTTGCAGACGAAGGTAATGCCGCTTGTAAAGGTTCTGTGGAGAAATCATGGGGTAGAGGAGGCATCCTGGGAGTTAGAAAGCGATATGTATGAGAAGTACCCCCAGTTGAGAGGAGATTGACATTTGAATATTTGCTTCCTTTTTTCTTGAATTGACTGCTATGGATTGATTGTGCAATGTCTGCTATTTATGATTGATTTCCTTTACATAAAGAATGTTAATTCTTTGTGATATATGTTGATATTTTATATGCACATGACTGACCATTGTATTATGATGTCAGATGCCACCGAGTAGTCGACCCCCACGTTCCCAGCAGTCGGGCACACCTTCTCAGAGAAGGATGACGGCAAGCGAGTACTGCAATTTGTTCCGAGTCAACCCTAGATCTCAGGGTTCGATGAGACCGTCGGGAAGCCATGTGGCTCTGACTCACGCATCACATGAAACCAATAGAGGAGACCCAAGGAGAGCATACCAGACTCATGTACCCTATTGGTAAGAAGGTATGGCGGGGACATACCAGCCCCCGCCACCTCCCGCAGCAGACCAGCCTGGACCCTCCAGGTGGGGTCAACCTCTATCTCCAGATTGCTCTGGATACCTGGAAAACATTTATTTGGCCGGAGTCGCCAATAAATGTCATTCCCTTGATAACCATTTTACCAGAAAATTTTGAGGAAGATCCGAAGGAGGATCCAGAGGAGGACCCAGAAGAGGATTCGGAGGAGGATCCAGAGGAGGATCCGGAAGAGGAACCTATGGAACAGGATCCAATTCCTAATGAAACAAGAGAACGACCTCAGGAAGAGCCTAGGCGACATAACCCGAGACATGAGTGTACCCCTAGGCGATGTTCTGAGAGAAGACATCGTAGAAGAGTTAGAGCTCAGGATGCTACATCTGAGACCTATCTTTCCTCACAAGAGGTTGAATCTAGACCTAGGTATCGTGGACCACCCGAGAACATAATCCATGACCCTAGTGTAGATGACCTGAACCAAGGAGCTAGATCACAATCTTGGACGGGGAGTAATTCCCCAGATCACATTTATCAGGGGGAGATTAGTAGTGGGGCAAGCACGAATGTTCGCCCCTACCCCTATGGTCCTGCACCTTCGCAGTCAGGACAAAACTATTGGTGGTAAAGAAATTCCAAGGTCGGAATTTTTATAAGGAGGGGAGGATGTGAGACCCCGATTATTTCTTTAGTTATTTTCTATGTATTCGCTTTAATTTTAATTATGGGGCCATATTTTTGGCCAATGTATGACCTAAGCTTTATGTTAAGGTACATTAACTAATATGAGATTTTATTTCATAAATTTTTTCCCTAAATAATTTTCTTTGATTATGAAAGTTTTGTGCAAGTTTAATTTCATTTCCCTAAGAGCCGAAACTTGCAAGGTTAGTTTCTCTTATGAATTTATATTTTCATTTGCTTAATATATATTTTATAATCCATGAAATTAAATTATGATTAAAGATTTATATATATATGTTGGCCGAAAATAATTAAATGAAAGAAATCATAAATTTCCTTTATGTATTTGAATATTTTGTGTGTCATTAATAAGTAGCACATATGTATATATATATATATATATATATATATATATATATATTTATGTGGCCTAAATTAGTAGTTCGAATAATCATAGAAAATGAAATGATAAGCTACTAGGCATATGATAAGTTTTGGGAGAGTTTAATTTGATAAGCACACTTGCTTATCATAGTGATAAGCTAGGGAACTTTTTATGTAATAAGTTATTGTGGCTATCGTAGAGATAGGTTAGAACCATTATCTTAAGATAAGTTGTCATGCTTATGAGATGATAAGTTATGTAGTTGAACTAGATAAGCTAGAGTGCTTATAGGAGATAAGTTAGGTGACAAAAGTAACTAAATTGAAAGTTAGTTGTGAGAGTAACTAGAAAGTTAGTTGTGAGAGTAACTAAGTTGGTTGAAATGTAACCAAACAAAATAAATAAGCTTGTGTCAAGGCCATTTACGTGAAGAGCATGGAGATTTGAAGAGTTAAAAGCTTGTGGACTATGTGAGTTGTAAAGAAGTGATAAGAGAGCAATTATGTTACAAGACAATTCAATGGAAGAGAAATGAGAGAAAATCAAATGCAAGGGCAAGAGTTCACGTGGGATAGCAAGCATGAGGAGGCAAAGTGATGATGTGAGAGAAAGTGAAAAGCCAAAAGGAGAGAAAGGGACATGCCATGGTCGGCCAATGCAACCCAAATTTACCCCCCCTTTTTCTTCCCTCTCTCTTGTCATTTTCAACACCTCATGTCAATTGTCATTGCAATAACTCACCTTGGGAGACTCAATTGCTTCATGTGATTTCACTCCACACTTAGCATTTCAATTTCCACACTTCAATTGTCTTGGCCGAATACCTCATTCCCTTCCAACTCTCTCTCTTTTCCTCTTGGCCGAACCTCTCCCTTAAGATCCAGTCTTGGTCTTTTCTTCTTGCAACCAAGTCATTCCTCTAAAGTCTTAGTTGGTTTCCTTTCCTTGAGGTGACCAAATCTTCCCCTTGTGCAACTAAGTTCTTCTCTTAGAAATTTCTACTCACTTAGCCACTTTTTCCTTGTTGGATTTAACTCACCTCCTTAGAGCTAAATCATTTCAAGTTTACCTTGTTTCTCCACACCATAAAACCTACCTTAGCACCTTATAATCAAGCTTGGAACCATTCCAAAAGGGTGAACCGAAAGTTGGGCAAAGGAAGGATCTTGGTGAAAATTTGGTGATTAGTGGAAGGTAGAGGTAGACTTGATTTTACATAATGTTTTTGCTTACATTCTTTATAAGTTCTGACCTAAGGTATTCTATTGTGCTAGGTACTCAAGGATTGTGTTTAATCATCAAGGTAAGGCCAAAAATGTGGTTGTTAGTTCTAAGATTGATGTTGGCCGAATATCTTTTGGTTGTATTTGAGTTGGTACCTTGATTTTGTTAGATTTTGAGTTTATGAGACCAACTCTAAGTTATAATGTTAGATCTAGCTATATGAGCATGAGATCCGTACTTAATGTTAGAAAGATGTTAAAGGATGAACAATGCATGCTAGTATGGTCTTAAAATGCAAAAGGTATGCATGATGCAAGTTTTGACATGAAGGGTTGTTTTGGATGGTGTTGGCCGAATATCACATGAGTAAGATCTCCAAATGTGGTTTTGTTAAATGTCAATTTGATGAATGGTCATGACATGGGTAAAGTTTGGTGAACACATGCATATAGGCTAGTCTTGAATGTAGTAGGATGCATGCAAATCGAAAAGCCTAATCATTCTATGAATATGTGTGTTGGCCGAATATGACATTGTGCTAGATCTAGAAGTTGTGTTGTGATTGGTAGATCCTAGGTTGTGAATCTGAAAATGGAGGATGGGATCACCATTGGAGAAGAAAACTTAGACAATGAATGCTTAAAATGGTACATGGCCGAATGACCTAATAAGTGGAACCCTAATAGCAACCCTACAAATAAGATTATATTACATGTGATAAATAAATAAATTAGGGTTATAGTTGAATGGATTAGAGAATAAAAGCTCGATCATAAAACACACCATATTAGTAAGAGAAAAACATAGATAATAGGCTTAAATATTCGGGTTAAATGAATTAGCAAAACTTTGTGGTGTTAAGTATAGATTGAGGATTTAACTAGGTTGGCCGAAACTTATGGTGAACAAATAACTTATATTTTCGGGTTGCATAAAGATCTAATGTCAAGCCAAGGATTAATTATAATTAGGGTTAGTAATTGGTAAACTTAAAGACCTAGTTAAATGTATGTAATAAAAGAAAGATTAGGATTTGATTATAGTGCAATTAGCTTGCTAATTAGAAAACTAAGTAAGATGATTAATAAGAAATTTCTATATAAAACTTTGTGAATAATATTATATTTTCAGAAATATATCCTTGGGTAATAACCGATTAAAATACAAATATTTAACTTGTACAATTACGTACTTAATTCTTAGTACTAAGAAATGTTTGAATCGCATGTAGGCGATCTTCACATCTTTACACATAATCAAGGAGACCGAGGTAAGTGGATTTTAAACGGATTGTAAGTGAATCTTACACTTTTATGAAAACTGGAATGACACACTGCATCGATTCATGAACAAGCATGATATTTCGAGCAAGCATAACATGGCATGAGCATTGCATGATTTTTCTAAAGAAAATTTTTATGCAATGATTTATGGAAAGTTTATGGAAAGATAAGTTAAGTCAAGGGGCTCTGGTCGGTAACGTACCATCATGATGGACACCCATACCGAAGGACGAATGCGAGAAGGATAGGTGAATCCTAAGAGGCAGTGCAACCACACTGAAGGACAAGAGAAGGTGTGGGCGTCGTGTGTAGCCATCAGGCCTGGGGCAACTACGGGCTAGCTCGACCAATCCCACTGAAGGACAATGAGAAGGTGTGGGCCTCCAAGGGTCGTGTCTAGCCATCAGGCCTGGGGCAACTACGGGCTAGCTCGACCAAATGGAAAGTCTCTAAGGGTAAGGGAGATGGTTCCGAAGGGAACGCACAACCCGGACTCCAGGGGTTAAATGGAGCGTAAGTAGCCCACAATTGTGAATGAATGATATTTTCAAGGGCCTGGGGCCGATTTCAAGAACAAGTTATGAATTAAACGTTTTCAAGGGCCTTGGGCCAACTTCAAGCAAGAGCATATACATATCCATGACATGCATGTGCATCATGAATTATGTTTTTCTATGTTGAGCAAGTACAAGTCAAGAGCATGTTTTAAGTTTATGTTTTTTTCCCTTACTGAGTCTTTTTGACTCACATTTTTAAAATTGTGTCATTCCAAATGCCTCAGGTGGAGAAAGTCAGAAGGACTACGTGACTTAGAGGGAAAAATATTATATTCATGTTTTGTTGATTGTGACTTGATCGATTAGATCCGTCACTTGATAAGTGTTGAACATGTTATGTATATATTAAGTTGCATGTTTATTGAGAACTTAAATTATGTTATGAGTTGGCTCGAGTCTCTCGTGATCCTGTACGTTTCCACCGTAAGTATGTAAGAATGTATGTAAGAACGCTGGAGCTATCCTGGGGATTGCTCGCGGCTGTCACGGTCCCTACGGGATGCCGTTCGGGGCGTGACATTAATGTAGTGGCCTTCGACCTTTGACACTTTGGTTGATCATTTTATGTCGATTACATGTGGCCAATGTCAGTTTTCTGACGATTGTTTGAGCCGAGGTGCATCATTTCGCCATGGTTTGAGCATTCTGTTGCATTTAATGCAACAACTTTATGAAGTCTGACGATTCGGAGATTTGCACGCCATATCAGTCTTATTGGGATAGTTGTTACCGAATATGGTTTATGTCTCATTCGTCAATGATTTGCAAATTTTGTCCTGTTGGTTTATTTTTGGCAATGTGCCCCCTTTTAATCGAGTTGTAGTCATATGATTTAATTTTAAACGAGATACTTCGTCTCATGCTAGGCAATCTATAAAAAGAACTTTTATGAAATTAAAGTTAATTTCAATAACTACTGGAAATGAAGTAAAGCATCCGGATTAGGCCACTGCCTCAACATGTACTCGTAAAGGTGTTTGGACACCCTATTTACATAGCAGGTTTTACAAAGGCTTCTTTTTTTTAGTTTTTCCTCTCGCAGCCCGCCATGAAAGGTGGGTTATAGCCACATTGATAGGGAATGTAATCGTCTGCATGAAAAATCATTCATTTGTATCTGATGTGGCATGTCAGTCAGCCTTCCACCTTCCTTGTCAGCATTCTCATTCCTTTTCTTCCGAGCTACATTCTCAGACACCATAGTAGCTCACTCTTCACATAGTCATCGAGCCGCTTCCATAAACACCTTGTGAGGTTTTCCCACTTCTCGGTAGCATTTTATGACTAAGTACCAGATATCGGTTGGCTGCCAAGAGGTTGAATAGTCTTTGAGATTCATCCTTCTATAGGATAAATCATTCGAAGCTGCATGATAGAATTATTTGGATACCTGTTTAAACCTTTTCTAATCCTTAGCATCTTGCTTCACTGTGTAGCTAGCAATGATGGTGAGGACATCGAGAGGGAGGTAAGAGAGCTAATTGATTTCATCCATTTTGCTTCCATTCTGCTCTTTTTTGTCATCCTTGGACACATGTTTGTCCTTTTATAGAAGTTGTTGCCGATGTGTTCATTTGATCGCGGTCTTCATCGGTGCGTATTGGGCATCAATGTAACTTTATTTATGAATTTATTTAAGCTTGTTCTTCGAATTTCCCTAAGAAAACGCTTCGCTTACCTTCCATGATGATGGGCATTTCAGTAATCTGGTTTGATTACCTACTTTTTTGCAGGGGCATCTTCATAAAATCTATGACGTGTCGTAGTCTGCATTTGGCTATCGCATAACTTCATCTTTTCCTTCTATTAATCATGCCTTTGGTGTCGCTATTCCTGCGACTGTTCAGTTGTAAGTTTATTTGACGTCGTTTCAAGTCTTCTCGGGGAATTCTTTGAAACGGTACATCCTTATCGAGGGCATTTTCAGTCATTGTGTCCCTCTTATTTAGGGCTATTTTTCTAGGCTTATTATCTTTCACGCCATTTCTTGTTTGTCAAGCATTCCTTCCTGCTCTTTGATCCTTTTGATTCTTTGTCTTCTATCTTCTACTTGCCTTCTTGCTTCTGTGCAATGGCCAACGTTGGAGGTTCTTCGAGTGGTGTTGTTAGAACTCCCAAGGTGCCTGAGAAGCACGAAGACCATTGGAGCCCTAGCCAGACGGAGGAGACATATTTCGACTCCTACGCCGAATACCGTTTCCCAAGAGGTGTTCGTTTTCGTCCTCCGTCTGTTGAGGAAATGCCTTACACCTGGAGAGCCACGTGGGAGATGTGCTTCTTTGAGGCTCCATTGAAATATGGGGAAAGGTTCCCTCTTCCCTTATATGTTCGTAAAATTTGAGGTCTTTGTGTCTCTAGCCGACCCAAATAGTTCCCAATGCTTGGAGGGTTTTGATGGGTTGTGCTATTATGTGGCCTATGTTCCTTGGGCATGAGTACGAACTAACTCTGAAGGATTTTTGTGGTTTATACACACATTTGTTCCTCCCAAGTTGATAAATTTTGGTATTTTCACTCTCGTAATCAGAGGGTTTCTCCAATTACTTCCTATCCCGATAATAATAAGAGATGACATGACCATTATTTCTTTATGTCTGGTGTTGGATGTGAGTGTTTTCCTAGTGAGGACCAGCGAAACGATTCTTCCTTGTGTTGGGTGTTTGGCTCCGTTCAGAAGCATCACAGGAAAGAGGTGACGGGTTAGTGATTATGGCCCGGGGTAACCTGAAGCGACAGATGATGTTTCTCTAAACAAATTTTCGAAGGTTTTGTTTAGTGATTTACACTAGTGGCTCAGCTTCTACCCATTTGGTAAAATAGTCGATGACAACTATCAAGAACTTCAACTGTCTTCGTCCCATCGGGAAATGACCAAGGATGTCAATTCCCCATTGCATGAATGGATACAAGGCACTAACAATTATCATCTTCTCCTCAAGGATATTTATAAGGTTGGCAAATCTTTGGCACTATGTCCTCTGCATCGGCATGCATGGTGGGATAAAAGAACCCGACTCAAATGACCTTTTGAGCCAAAGTTCTTGCTCTTGAATAGTTTCCGCATATCCCCTCATGTACCTCCCTAAGTGTGTAGTCTGCATCACAGGCATTGAGGCAACACAACAACGATTTAGAAAGACTTTGGCGATATAAATTTCCATCTATGATGGTATATCGCGGTGCTATCCTCTTGAACTTCTATTTTTGTTATTTATCAACACAGGGATCCTCCTCCCGTAGTGTCTTCATGATCTGCAATCGCCAGTCACCAGGTTCTATCTCGTCAACTGTACGAATCGCGAACACTACTCCGGTGGATCATATAATACCTCGTCCTTTGAACATCTCGACCGCTCTTGATACCTCGGTTGCTAATGCATTAGCTCGAAGGTCGCAAAGCGCTCTTTAATCTCCAGCGCGTGCTTCAAGTAAGTTGTCATTCTCTCATCTTGGGCCTCGAAGTTTCCCGTAACTTGCCTTACTACTAGTTGAGAGTCTGAATGTACGCAGAGATGTTTTCCTCCTAGAAATTCTGTTGTGAGGAGACCAGCTATAAGGGCTTCATATTCAGCTTCGTTGTTCGTGGGAGAGTATTCCAGCTTGATTCCAAACTAGATTCCTTCTTCTTTGGTTATCTCGATAACTACCCCAACACCTCCTGCTTTGCGGTTGGATGACCCATCTACATATATTTCTCATGGCTTCGGTATGGGGGTTTCTTCGTGGGATGTCGAGGTTGTAAACTCTGTGACAAAATCGGTCACTGCTTGTCCCTTAATCGTAGTTCGTGGTCGGTATTTGATGTCGAATTCTCCGAGTTCCATGGACCATTTGACCAATCTTCCCGAGGCATCCGGTTTGCCCAAAGTTTTCTGCAACGGTTGATTTGTCATAATAACTATGGGATGCACCTGGAAGTATGATCTCAACTTTCTCGTCGAGATGATAACAGCTAATGCTAGCTTTGTCGAAGACGGGATATCGGGGTTCAGCTCCTTGTAATGCTTTCCTTATATAGTATATCGGTCGTTGAATGTCGTTGTCATCTCTTACGAGTGTTGTACTTACTGCTACATCTGAGATGACAAGGTAGAGATAAAGAGGTTCTTCTGGCACAGGGGAGCTCAAGAGTGGGGGATTCATGAGGTAGCTTTTCAACTCACCAAATGTTGTCTGACATTCTTCTGTCCATTCGAAGGTTTTCCGAAGTGTTTTGAAGAACGACAGGAATTTTTCCGTAGCACGAGTGACAAACCTATTCAGGGCGGCTATCCGTCCGGTGAGTTGTTGCAATTCCTTGTCATTCTTTAGGTGCTGCATATCTAGGATAGCCTTGATCTTTTCTGGATTGACCTCAATCCCTAGTTGGGATATAAGGAATCTCCGTCCGGTGAGTTGTTGCAATTCCTTGTCATTATTTAGCTGCTGCATATCTAGGATAGCCTTGATCTTTTCTGGATTGACCTCAATCCCTAGTTGGGATATAAGGAATCTTCGTCCGGTGAGTTGTTGCAATTCCTTGTCATTCTTTAGCTGCTGCATATCTAGGATAGCCTTGATCTTTCCTGGATTGACCTCAATCCCTAGTTGGGATATAAGGAATCCTAGAAATTCCATGAGGATTGTTTTGCTTCTTCGGATAAGTTGGTGCCAATCCTAACTTCCTTGAATTTGCCCAAAGCTTTATCAGCAGATCTGGTCCCTAAAAATAATGTTTAAGAGAAGAAAATTTTGGTTCAACCAGAAGCTGATTAAACTTTTGAAATGGCTAATGCTGCTTTTGATGCTCCTATCCCTTTGCAAAAATTTTCGAAATCATGAGACATAATGAAAGTCTACTGGCGGGCTAGGAAAAATCCGATAATGATATGGAACTCACCATTTAAGACAATATCCCATTGTTTGTTCTTCCCCATGCACTTACCAAATTTGGTGCCCTTTCATTTATTGTTCAAGATGAACAGAGATCTCAGTGCTTGTTGAATGCATAACTCCTTTCAACTAAGACACCAAATGACAAAGGAAATCACCATTAATTTATTCCCTCGATATCCTATTGTTTGTCCACTGGAGAGTCCTAACATTTTATGGAGACATCCTTCTATTCATTATCCTTGAAACAAACACTTACTTCTATACGTAATTACCCCCCTTAATATAAACTCTAAGCAAGTAAATGAAAAAAGGGCTAAAGGAATAATAAGGGTACAGTATTCAACAAATTGTATCAATTCAGTTTTTAAAGTGAACGATTCCTTAAGACATCCAAAATAAAATAATGAAATTCGATATGGATGCAGTTATATAGGAATCCACATGACAATGAAACCAAGAGTAGTGCAAGCTGGTGTTGGAGATATAATAGGGTATGATTCATGCATAGCACCAGCTTTACTTTCGAAAGAGCATGAAAAGTAATAGCCCTACCTTTCCCTCCCTTGCAAAACTCAGGATCAGAAAACCAAGTCTCATCCACTACTACATCAGGAGTAGTATTAAAAAAAATTGGTCAAAACTCCATTAAAATCCTTTAAAAAATAAGAAAAACTCAGGATCCTAAAGTTTCAATCTTTAGAGACTTAATAAGGGTTGCAATGCGGCCAACAAATTAATGAATTACATCAATGTATTTGCACCAACACAACTCTCGTTAATACTGAATCTTGGAAACATGGAAATATTGATTTTGGTATGATCCCGGATATGGCTTTTTGCGAGGATAGCCGAAGCCAAATTAGCCAATGTTTTAACGTTCTCTACCAGTAGGTGGAATTGCTTGTAATGCTTTATTATATGTTTTTTTTTAAAAGAGTAATGCTTTATTATATGGGAGAAACATCATAGCAGCCTAGCAGGGGCCGGCTCAAACCAAATGCGGCGCAAGGCCTATAAATTATTAAGCTTTTTATATAAATTTTATTACAACATAATTTTAATATAAAATATTCAAGGGCCTATTAAATTACTTTTTATGGAGCGCTGATACATGATATCAACAACACAAAAAAAAGGTTGGTTGCTCTTTATATGCTTATGGCGTCTTTCAGAATGAGACTTAGACCACCGTCTAGGTTGTGTTTGCAACATAAAATTTTACACCCTTTAAAATTTTAACACAATAAACTATTACAATATAATCTCTCTCTCCCTCATCAAATCATAATTTTTCATTACAAAAAATATAAAAAATTACATATCTCTTCACTTTTTACTAAACCCAATACCTAAAATTTTAACAACACTAAAATTTTACAAAACAAACCCAAAGTTGGATTACTCTTTAGTCAGCCCTGGATCATAATGACTATGTTTGGTAAGTGGTTTGAGTCCTTGTTTCAGGTCTCAAATTTAAATTTTGGGTCTACAGTCTTAAATTCATGTTTGGATGGCCTCAATAATATTTTGAAGTAAAAAAATCTAATAACGGTACAGAACTAACGACGATCAGGAAAAATAAGAAAGTAAAGAAAAAGAAAAAGAAAAAGAGAGAGAAAACCCACGCCTTTTTTCACTCCATCTTTTTCGTATCTTTCTCCATCTCTCTCCCCTCTTCAGCCCATTCTATCCGCCTCTTTCTTCATCTCTCTCTCTTGTGTTATTGTTGCCTACACGCCACTCAGAGAACCCTTTTCTGAATGACCCAAATTCTTGCATTTGCTTCGTTGTGGAATTGCAGCTTCTTCTCTGTTGAACCCGGGGTCCCTTGTTACTGTGCTACTTGAGCCCTCTCTCTAGCTATGGATATTTAGGAGAGAAATGGAGGATGAAGCTGGGTTCTGATTCCTTAAGCTAAGCATCTCTCTCGTTTTTTTCCCTTCCTGTATCTGTGATGTCGGATTATTATATTCTTTTTCTGTCCTGTATAATGGAGGACATTTGAAAGAAACTAGAAAACCTTGATGGAGTTAGGGTTGCATTTTTCTTGTGAAAATTTGAATTTTTTGTTTTTGTTTTGTTCTGCTCTGTTTTCTTGTAACCAAACAGCAAGGGTCTAGATCTTTTTTTTTTAATTGTTCGAATGCCACTATTTTGGAGCGTAATTAATGATTTCTTTGTGTTGTTTTTGGTTTTTGTTTGAGCTTTTCATTCGATTTTCTATCAATATTTTGCTTTCTAGAGTAGAATTTGGTTAATTTATTTTTTCTGTTTTTCTTTCATGGTAATGATAAATTATGCTCAGCCTAGTCCACAAGCAATTATTTATTTATTTTTAATCAAAAGTAAAATGCCAACCAGACAAGCAAAAAGACAAGTTAGAGTAGCAATTTAGAAAGCATGAAGGAAGCGAAGGTTATAAAAAATCGCTCCCGCGATTGGAGAGCATGTGAGCAGCGAGACAAGCAAAATGACAAGTTAGCAAGCGAAGGTAACAATTTAGAGAGCATGAGGAGACAAAGGTTATAAAAAAATTGCTCCCACGATTGGAAAGCATGTGAGCAGCGAGACAAGCAAAACGACAAGTTAGTAAGTAAAGGTAGCAATTTGGAGAGCACGAGGAAAGCAAATGTTATAAAAAAAAAATTGCTCCCGCGAATTGGAGAACTCAAGGCTATGTGAGCAACGAAACATTAACAAAAAATATTTTAAAAAAATAAACCTTTGGCTCATGCAATTACAATTTAGCACGTGCGGACAAGGTTAGCCAACTAGCGAGACAAGTGTACCTTGCTAACGGACGTTAGTGTAATTGACAAGTCACGTTAACTTTGTGTTAAGTCAGAGACACCTCGAACCGCATAAGAAATAGTGAAATAAAACTGAAACCGAAACCGAAACTGAAACCCAGTACTCAATCCACTTACCAAACATAGACAATATGTCTTATATTTATGCTTTAATTTATTTTTTATGTCCAATAAGTTTTAAAATACATCAATTTAGACCTCAGTTAATTTGGCCATAAAATCAGAAAAAAAAATTGACCGAGATGTCCCTTTAAGACAAAATTACTAAAAATAAAAAAAATAAAAAATTATATATAAATAAAAAATAATAATATTTTTAAATAGAAAAATAAAACTTCTATTTTATTTTTAAATTTTTATTCATTGTTTTACTTTTTTCTATTTTTTTCTTGATGGGGTATTTCGGTCAATCCACACCACTTTCCGTCTAAATTAACGGCAAATTTTGAACAGAGAGAGAGAATTGATGTTTTTTAAAACTTATAAGAGTTAAAAAGATAATAATAATAATTATGAGGTCCAATTTAATTTGTCTATAGATATAGGAATTACTATGATGTTTTTCCCTATTATATATCTAAGCTTGCTTACAATATATATTTCTTTCCAAATGCCTTTACCTCAATTCCGCTGAGGAATTGCGTCAACTTTTACATATAAATACACTTCACCCCCTTTAAATATTGATGTCTTTACTTATTTTTGTCACATGCACACACCAATTATTTATAATTTTATCCACATAATTTTTTAGACAATGTTCATTCTATGAGGATAAAATAGTAATTTTAAATACTAAAACATTAATTACTGTCAAATAATAATGGAAAGTTTTACTAAATGATGTAAAATATTTGAAATCAATAGTTGGTATATGTAATGTGACAAAAATAATAGAGTGTGGTAAAAATAGTAAAGACCTCTATAATTAGCGTGTTTATGCTTATTTTGGAGATAGATACTTCCTACCTTCATGGCCGGAGGTTGGAGGATGTCGAACCCTCAGCATATCTATGAACAATCTGCACATAGTTGAGGTTTTAATAAGGGTGAGTACCAGAACGGATGGAACCGGAATGAGTCATTCCGGTGAGTACCGGAACCAATTCCAATCAAACGCAAAACTGAGTCTTACCACAAACTATCTTGCCTAGCTAAACGAATTAGCAATGCAACATTGTCTAGACAACAAAGACGACCAGACCAAAACAGATAGAAACTATCAAAAGATTATCAATCGTAAATAAACTACAAACCCACAACACAACAAAACACAAACCAAAAAGAAAAAAAATACCCAGTTGAGATTTCTAAGCCAAATGTCTCTGCACAAGATCAAATTAGATCTGCGTGAGCGATTCAACCACCAAAACTCAATTGATGGCAGTTACCCGCGAGAGAGAGGCAGAGAGAGAAAGATTTCGGTAGGGTCGGGAGAGAGCTGATAGATCTGAGAGAGAGAGAGATGGAGATTTCGGGAGGGAGGCTGGAGGGACGGAGTGGTAGGCGTTGTTGCTGGCGGTTGGGAGGTGAACTTAGGGCTGGGTGAGAATTTGTTTCGGGAGGGTCGTAAGATTCACGAAGAAGTCTACGCGTGACCTGACCCAGGTCACATTTGTATTTTTTTAAACCAGCCTAAATTAATTTTTTTTAAAAATTCCGGCGTTTCCGCTGAAATTTCCCTAAAATGGATTCTGATTCTAGTACCGGAATAGGCCAGAACCGGCACCAGTAATACCGGTATCGTAACTGGAAATTCTAATTTTCGCCGCAACAAATTCTTACCATTATGTTTTAATTGTATAAAAGCCTATTACCGTGTGAGAGGAATTCAGGTCCCTTTTCATATTTGTTTTTCTTCTTATTTGTGCTTGGACCGATATAATGTTCTAAATATTTGAGATCCAGTGGCTCATACCGTTGTACATAGCATTTTTCTGGTTATACAAACAAATTATATAAATATGTAATCTTCCTACACTCTCATATTTTTTTTAATGAAATTTGGTTTGGAATATAATTTAAATAATAAAGTCTAATTTTTCAACTTAATCTTTTGGGAGAGAGTGATTTTATATGGTATCAATGAAAAATTACCAACGTCGAGACATGCTTCCACATTTTAACCCTTATTTCTATTGAAATATCAACATGTTGGACCTAATTATTACGTAACAATATGAGTGAATATAATTTAAACAATAAAATATATCTCTTTTTTCAATTTTTTTAAGCAAAATATATCTAATCCTAATAGTTTATGCGTTTGAGATAATTAATTATTTTACATGATTTAAAAGTCAAACTCCTAAGTTCTGACTGACTCCATATTTTAACCCCTATTTCAATTAAAATATCACATCTCGACTCTGCTCAATTATCACGTACAGGTGATTGCACTCGTGGCGCATGGCCCATCCTGTGCAGACGAGACCCTCTACTTTGGGATTGGTGTGAGGAGGCACTGCAGACGAGGTCCACTAGATCTACGGCATCGACCGCTCAAGCCTATGTTAGGCTCAGGATTATGCCCAACTGCTTTTTTAGGGTTGGGCCCGACCAAGCGACCCGAAAAACGACTGGCCCATCACCTATGAAAGATAATAAAGTATCTTACTGAATAAACTTCATTTAGCACTATTCATGGGTAATGTACATATGCGTTAAAGTCGTACCCCAGTTTGCTAGCATTAACGAGAATAAAGAATAACAAGGAAAACAGAGTAAGAAACACGATGAATATAAAGAAATCAACTAGGCTTTTCTATTATTATTTTTTAGATAAATACACTTTCTACTTGAGTCAAATTTTTCCAATAACATAAATTGAGGTTTTGGCTTAAAAAATGACAATTTTTATCCGCATAATTTTTTTTTGGCTGAGATAATTTTTATGATGGTAAAATTATCATTTCAAAGATAAAAAATAATTAATGTCTATTAAAATTCACAAAAATTTGACAGAAAGTGTTAATTGTTTAAAATAAATAGTTTCTAAATGACAAAAATAATAATTTGGGATACAAAATGTCACGACCCTCTTAATTATAGAGGGTATAAAGTGTATTTATCCTTTTTTTTCTGCAACAAATCAATTATTTTTCACTTATTTATCTATGCAACAAAATCCAATATTCGCCTTTATTGGATATCAGATTCCCAAAACTGTCGATGACTTCTCCATCTCTTTCTTGGGGCAGATAGCCCAAAATTCAAACGTAAATTAATACACATTAATCCTGCTCAAAGTGCATGCAGAATCATGCCGGAAAGCAGGAGACTTCAACAACCAAAACAAGTTTGTAAGGCAACACACGTTTCTGATCTAAACAAGAGGAGAAAAGGTAGAAAACTTTTATTATTTTTCCTGTACACGGTGGTTGTGTAAGTAAAATTTTAAGGTATAATTTTAAGGAAAGAGAATGAGAATGTAATGATGATAAAATTTTAGGATAAAATTTTATGTTGACAAACGCCATGTAAAAAGTTCAGCTTAGAATTATCTTTTAATGAGAGGAGTAGGGAAGAAATTCAAAACTTGTAATAAACTAATTAAGACTCCGTTTGTTTCAACATAAGTTATTTAAAATATAAAATAATTTTTAATGAATTATGTTTCAGTAAAATATTTTAATTTTTGTGTTTGATTGCTACTTCAAACATGTTTTTTAAAATACTTTTCTATATTTGATGCACGCTAATTTTTTTTGCAATAGTGTATAATGAGTAAATTGAATTCTTATAAACATCAATTCGAAATAAATTAAAAACAAAATATATAAGCAATGACATAATATATATATATATATATATATATATATATATATATATATATATATATATATATATCACGATAATAGTGAAAATTTTCACTATGTATAAGATAATTACAATCTACATCACTTTTCATATAAAAATAGCGAAATTTGTATTTTTTTTAAAGAAAATAAGGTAAATCAAATATTTACTATATATAAGATATATATCACGATAATAATACAGCTATATAAAAAAGAAGATGATTCTATAGATTGAGTGAGATGAGTTACGATGGCAAAATAGAGAAGAGTGTCGAGTGTGGGTGGGTATGCATTGTCGGAATTTAATTTTTGGATTGACCTCGACTTTAATTGCACATGAACTCGAGTCAAGCTGGCATCCCAAAGTCGGGGTTGCACCATGTTATAAAAATAATAATAATTAAAATGTTACTTTTAAGACATGCGGCGGGGTTAATTGAGCGGGAGGGGACAGAGGGCATCTTGGTGTAAGAAAAAAATAATTAAATGTTAGTTTTAAGACATGGCATATCACATGATACTATTTGACATGTCACATCATCAATTTCGTTATAAATATAGACGGAGAGGTAACGGAAAGAGTGATTTTATAAAAATGTCCTAAACTCAGGTTGTGATTTTGTCAATTTAAAAAACGTAAGACATATTTCTAAAATTCCATAAAAACTATAAACAATAATTTTTATTTTTTATTTTTTAAAACAAGGATCTTCGTATTGTAACTGTTATCTATTGTTGCATCAAAATGTAATAGTCATGTTCAAGTGTACAATATAATATGTTGGAAGGAAAAACATCTTTATCCAAATAAGGTCTTGTTTGAGCCCCAATAAATTGGGCCAAAAAATTTAAGTTTAATAATAAAAAAATTAATCACATAATTTATTATTATTATAATATTTATTAAAAATCTTCTCACTCTTCATTTTTTCACCAACTCTCAAAACATATATTTACTTTATAATATTTTCCAAACCTCAATACCCAAAATTTTCATCTTCAAACATCCCCTAAGTCTTTCTCACCTTAATCGGAAACAAATGAAGCTCACCTCTTATCTGTAATTTTTGTAAGACAAAATGTAGATTGTAATTATCCTTCATCTTTCCATTTGCATTTAAGAACATGCATTTTTGTAAGACAAGATGTATATTGTAATTATCCTTTCATCTTTCCATTTGCATTTAAGAACATGCAAAGTGGACAATAATTCCATTTCTTACCTTCTATATAATTATCTTTGATCTTTTCTCAATCTATGATATAAAATTACGATAATGTCCCAATAATTTAATGAATTGATAACAATACTCGGGTTAATGATCATTTTCGTCATTGAGTTTTCATCACTTTTTAAAATTTGTCCCTTAAGTTCTCACATTTATCACATAGTGCTTGAATTTTATAATGTTGTCAAAATAGTAATTTCATTTACTTCAATTAGCGAATTGTTCAATTAACTATTGTACTTGTCATGACCAATAATAAAAGGCACGAGTAAAAAAGTGTATTTAAAAAAAAAATAATGACACTGAAATTAATAATTTTTAAATATGATACAACTGATAATTTGATGGAGTAAAATATTAAAAATTAAAAGGTGAAAAATATATTTATTTATTAATTGAAAAAGAATGAGAGGAAAAAGAAAGAGAGAAAATAAACAGATGAACCGGAATCTAACTGAAATGCGGGGAACTCCTTGTTTCCCGAAACATATTCATCCAATGATCAGAGCACAGTGATCAGCGCACATTCGCACACCACTAACGTGATACTCCAAACTACCATCCCCTTCCATCTGTGCGTCTGTGGCCATATCAAAAACAGAGACGTGAGAAACCCAGTGGACATGTCCAATCTCCAATCCAGGTCTTCCATCTCCTCCGTCCCGCCGCATCGCACCCAACTGCACCCTCGCATGCACCTCTTCTCCTCAGCCTCCCCAAACCCTAAACCATCTTTCCACTCCCAGACCAAATGGCTACTCCTCTTTGCCTCCCTCTTCACTGTCCCTTTCCTGGTCTACCTCTTCTCCACCGCTCGGAAGATCCACAATTCTCCCAAATTCGCCGAGCCCAAGTCGACATTCTTCGGTGTCGTCATCAATGCAGGACCCACGGGGTCCCGCGTCCGCGTGTTCGAGTTCCTTGGCGAAGGCCGGATTCCTTTCATGGACTGGTCTGGCTCGAGCTCCATGAAGGTCCGGCCGGGGCTGGCTGGATTTGCCGAAGACCCGGAAGCCGCCGGGGAATCAATTGTACGGTTAATCAGGTTCGCGAGGCGGCGCGTCCCGAAGAAGGAGCGGACAAACACTAGGATCCAGTTGATGGCGCCTCTGGAGTTGGATAATTTGGGTTCGGAGCTGAGGGAGAAGATTCTGGGGTCCTGCAGACGGGCCTTGAGGTCTTCGGGGTTTCTGTTCAAGGACGAGTGGGCGCGTGTCATTCTAGGTAATTTATATCAATTTGGCTGCGTAGAAGTTGTATCTTAACTTATTCTTTGGTTGTTTGGTGTCTTTTTCATTGCTTACTACTAAGTTGGCTTGAAGGCCTTTCTAATTGTTGAATAGGGATCGAAATAATATATGTTTTAGTTGGACGCAACTCTATTGATTTTGTTATGAAGAAGTCGTACAGGTTAAGATCCTCTATGCATCTTGAAACACCAAATGGTTCTGAGTAGTTGAGCTTTTATAGTGAGGCCTTGAGGAAGTTTACACTTCACCTGGCAAGCTAAAAATCTCTTTGCCTTATGTTTTAACCTTTGAAATCATGAAAGTATATTGGTTTGCTTACTAAAATGAATCATGAATACCCTGTCCGATTGAAAGAGGGACATTACAAGGAATGTTGGATACTTGTTTGCATCTGTAGGTTAATGCATAGTTTTGGGTGGCACTTGGGATCTTTTACCCGCTGGCAGGCATGTGTTACGTTATTTATAACAGTACTAATGAAAAACCTTTTCACTCCAAGACAAAAATTTATTTGGGAGGTGTGTCAAGGAAGTCAATGTCATTACATTTGGCTATGGAAGATCCAACTAAAAGCGATCGAATTGATGTAAATTGATCGTCTAGTAAATGACAATTCACTTTCAACTGTTTAGGATGCAGCACCCTTTTCAGGCACTCAGCTTTTCTTTGTTTTTTCCTGTGACAAATTCCATCAAGAAAAACAAGACAATTAAATTGACTGAATTGTCTATAGTGTGGCAACTTTTTTTGGGGACGCATTCTTAGTACATTCAATTGTTTATTAATATCTGCATTGATAAATATTAATTTAACTAATTTGATTCACTCGAAAGAACGAAGGATAATTTCAGTATAATCTTTGTTCTTCCAGGTATAAATTACTAAGATAAATATTAATTTAACTAATTTGATTCACTTGAAAGAACGAAGGATAATTTCAGTATAATCTTTGTTCTTCCAGCTTTGTAGTTTGTTTGGAGTAGGTTTCAGTATAGCTCTTTGTACTGTTACCCCTTTTCTGTTTCCTTTGTACTGTTCTGTTTCCCCTTTTCTGTTTCTTCAATAAAGTTCTTCTTACTTATCAAAAAAAAAAAAATTACTAAGCTCATGCAAACTTTGAATGCATTTATTGAACTTGTACAATTTACTGGATTCTGCTCCTACAGTGCATTTGTTTATTGATAAACTTATTGGATATGTTACAAGTCCACAAAATTTTCAATGTACGTCCTACTTGATGTCTTTATGATGTATCCTGCACAACAAGTGGTAAAGTATTTATGATACGACATGTCCGAGCATGAATATTATCAGCCACATTTCAAGTAATATGTGCAAAGTTTGTGTTGTTTGCTAGATTTATCAGCCATATTTCAAGTTCTCTATTAGTTTCCAGATTTGTTATTGTATATAATATTATTTTGTAGGTTGAAAGGCCATTTTTTTCTACTTGTCTTTTCCGAGTTACCTTTATTGTAGATGACACATGGAATGATCTTGAAACAGGTGAAGAAGAAGGCTTTTATGCTTGGGTTGCTGCAAACTATGCTCTTGGAACTTTGGGAGGTGAACCCCAGGAAACCACTGGGATAGTTGAACTTGGAGGGGCTTCTTTGCAGGTTATCATTCACAGAGCTCTTTTGACCACAAGATTAATACTGCTTACATATAAATGTATGGTTTGTGGTTTGTCCATACATGGGGGCTCTGTTGTTTCATTGGACTCCTATTTGCAGGCTCGATAGAAGATATATGACACGTGATAGATGGACGCTTATAGAATGTCTTTTTATATTGGAAGTGTAAATAGTATATTTTGTCCTTTTTTTCCCTAAGCAGTATATTTTTTCGTTGATGATGAATTATACCATTGTTACCATTTTTTCACGTCCTGTGCCCATATGTAAGTAAGCTCACAACTATGTATGTTCGGTATGGTATGTCTTCAATCACACATATGTGGAGCTGCCATGACATAATAGGTGTGTGTAAGATTTTTAATTCCAGACTGACACTAATTGTTTACACAAGATGTATTGAGTTTTTGGTCCCTAACCACCAAATTGTAAGAACCATTTTCAATATGTTGAACCAAGCTATTATGAGTGCCCTAATACTTTAACCTAACTGCAACCTGAAAAAAAATGCCTGGTTATCTAATTGGATCTATCTTTAGCAGTCTTTGCTCCTGCTAATGTTCTTTCAGATCAAGCTGGCATATTGATGAATTTTTCACAGTTTACTTTATTGTTGGAGTTTATTTCATCTTGTTCAAAATCCTGCATTCTTTTTCTTTTTAATTGTTTTGGTTGTGTGGTGGGGGATATAATGTGACCACAAAAATTGCAGCAGTAACACCTCTTATTACAAGACTTATTCTCAAACCGTGAAAGAAATTCATGAAGATTTCTAAAATTCTGAATCACAAAGGTAGGTTGTTCACATATAAACCGTAAAAGGGTGTCATAAGAGCTGAGCTATTGATTAAATGTTCTTGTTCTCCTGTCATTGAATCTATTTGACGCTTTTCCTATAGATGCAGTTATTACTGAAAGTAAGAGATATTGAGTTGATTTGTTTACTCCCTCCCTTTATTTATCTTTATTTATTCCATTATCATTATTACGATCTGCATACGATTAATTCAGATTGAATGAATTATGACAGTCTGTTCTGCATTTCCCTTACCATAGCAGGTTTTGTGAAGTGGTTCTTAACATTAAACATTTCATTGCTTCCAAATCAGCAATGTTATTATGTATTGGGCTTTAGCTCAATTTTTTTTTTTTATATCTGCTATTGCTGAGCTAGCTTTTCCGTTTTTAGATTGAGTAGGTTTATATATCTGACTTATGTTTGGGAAGTTTTAAATAGGTTGTTTTGTACATGGTTTATGTGATTTGAAGATTATTTCCTTCAAGAGATTTCATTATGGTATAATGGGTGATTCGCATGCACTAACCTTAGAGGGTTTCCAGGAAAACTTTGGTTTAAAGTTATTAGATGATTGTTCTTATTAAAGTAGAGTCTATTCGATTTTCCTGGAGAATATGGTGCAAATGATTCTAGTTTTGATAACACTTAAGTCTATTTGGATGGTATCTTTTGTCAAGTTTGTAAAATCTAGTTTTTTATTTTTTTATTTTATTTTTTTTATTTCAATTAGAATACACCTCTAATAAGCATAAATGCTGAATTGTAGTTAGAACCATTGAATTGCAGGTTACATTTGCTAAAAAGGAAACAGAAGGACAACATTCTTCGAGAATTGTCAAGTTTTCTGGAGTTCTTTATTATCTCTACACTCAGAGCTTCCCGAGATTCGGTCAGGTGCTTCCCATGTAATTTCCATTGCGAATGAAAAGTACCTAAGCTTTAATCTGCTCTAATCTGTTTTATGTGAATTTTTCTTTATTGATCCATCGGATGCTTATTGGATCTATGAACTATATGAAGGGAGTTGCCCTCTCCTTTCCATTAGACCTTCGTGAAGGCAGCTGTACCAATTGAACCAAACCGTCGGTCGATTAGATTCTTGTAACAAGTATAAAGTAATTTGTTTTTGGTTGTTTTGATTTGGCAAGTCTGACATGGACTTTGTTTGCTATTTGGAAAAGGAAGCTATGCTTATGTAAACAAATGAATGCATTTGCGCCACGCTGGGGGAAGGAAAAGTTCGAGCTGGTGGCTAAGGGAAGTGAGTTCTCTTTGATGAAAAGGAGATGGAGTTGATTGTAAAATAGATGGAGGTGGACCCCACATACGTGAGAAGGAAAGGGATGGATGTTGTGATAATGGTGGAGTTCAGAGAAAACTTAACTTAGGATATTAGATATATATATTTGTACTGTATTACAACGACCAGCCCATTACCTCCTACTAAATAAGACCCATCTAACGGCCCAAACCCAAGCCCACTCGACCCCCTTTTTCCTCAATGAACGACGCCTTCTCTTTCCCCTTCAACAAAAGCTGGGTTTCAACATTCGGACCAAGAAATGGGCCCAAATCCAGACCAACCTTCCCACTCGGAGACGCCAACGACTTATTGGCCTCACCCACAATAGCCCGGGCTCACACCTTGCAACTTAAGTCCATCCTTGGCCCACCCAAGGGCGCAAAAGCCACCTTCCTATTCTTAACCAACCCTATTAGGCTATCCACCTCAGCCTTTAATCTCATGAGATGGTCCCACACAACACCGTCAGACCCAGCTGCCAGATCAGAAGCCCCAGAACAATCATAACTCTCGGGAAGCACTAGCCCCCCTGCATTAATTGCATGCGGCTCCAAGGGAACTCCAACATACTCAAACATGTGCATGCCTCCCACGTCAGGTTCCACGCTACTGACCGCCTTCCTCCCCACTGCTTTCTTCTCTGGCAGGCCATTCTTTGCCATATCGGCAAAGGAAATTCCTTTTTTGACCATTGAATCCATAGGCCCCTTCGACCTCCGTTTGAGTTCGCCAATGGCCGAGATAACTTCTTCTCATGTCATGACAAAAGCCTTCCACCCTGCACTTGACCTCCCTTCCGGAATCATCACAGCCCCCCTGCGACGTCTCTCTCCAAATTCTGCAAGAGCAACGTAACGACCGCACTTATTCGAGCATCTCTGCGCTAAAAACGCACGCAGTGGTTCATTAAATCTTTCCGAGAAATCTCTATTGGGTAAGTGGTTGTGGCTTTTTGCCTTGGAGAGGGATAGCTTGTGGCGGGCTGTTATTAAGGTAATTATGGTTGTGTTTCGGGAGGTTGGCGAACCAATGAGATCCATGGTTCCTATGGTGTGAGCCTATGGAAGCACATTAGCAATGGATGGACTTTCTTTTGTGGGCACATTCGTTTCTTGGTGGGTTGTGGTCTTAGAGTGAGGTTTTGGCATGATCTATGGTGTGGAAATAGGCCTTTGATTGACATTCCCTCTTTAGTTCTCTCTTGCTAGGCACAAGGATGCGATGGTTGTGGATTGTGTGGAGAGCGACTCCGGTTTTGGGTTTGGAATATTCAATTCGTGATTGGGAGATTGAAGACTTTTTTGCTTTCTATTCTCTGTTGTACTCTTTAATCCTTAGGAGAAGGGAAGACAACCGAATCCAGAATCTGCCTACCGCGAACATATGCGTTCTGAGACGGGGAGATAATCTTGTGCAACACACACTTCAACCTGTTAGCCAAAACCTTGGCAATGATCTTATAAATACCCCCCACAAGGCTTATAGGCCTAAAATCTTTCAACTCAACCGCACCAATTTTCTTTGGAATGAGGACAATAAAGGATGCATTCAAACTACGAACAAAACGACCATGATTAGCAAATTCGTTAAACATCAACAGCATATCCCCCTTAATGACATCCCAACAAGACTGATAGAAAGCTAAAGTGAAGCCATCAGAACCTGGAGCTTTATCCCCATTCAAAGCATGCACCACCCTAGCCACCTCATCCTCCTCAAAAGGTTGCTCCAACAAAACTGCCTCATCCTCAGAAATAGAGTCAAACTCCAACCCATCCAGAGAGGGTCTCCACTGATAGGGTTTAACATATAAGGATGAATAAAACTGAACAATGTGAGCCGAAATGTCCCGTGGATCCTGCAACACCTCCTCATCGACCTCCAACTGTGAGATAGAATTAAACTTCCTATTAGAGTTTGCCACTCTGTAAAAATACTTGGTACATCTGTCCCCATCCTTTAGCCATAAAGCCCGAGATTTTTGTCTCCAACACACTTCCTCCAAATCAATAATGTGATCAACTCCTGAGTGACCAACAGTCTCCTATCCAAACCCTCATTAATGAGGAGTCCTCCTTCATCCAATGCATCCAAAGAAGCTAACTCTCTCATCAACAAAGACTTACGCACACTAATGTAACCAAAATCATCCTTATTCCAAGCAATAAGATCACGTTTCAACGCCTTAAACTTACAATCCAACACAAAACTGGGGGTGCCCGAAAACTCATAACTCCCCCACCACCCCATGACCTTCTCTACAAACCCCTCCACCTTAAGCCACATATTTTCAAAACGAAAAGGCTTCTTACCCCCCCCCCAAAAGACCCATCCTCCAGCAGGATAGGGAAGTGATCAGAATACATACGAGGCAACCGTCTTTGAATAGTATTCGGGTACATGGCCTCCCAATCCGAACTAAGGAGAAGACGATCAATCCTCGACCAAGTTTGAGGAGAACGATTATCCGACCAAGTATACAAACCACTAGCCAGCGGCAAATCCACCAAACCAAACTCGGAAATGAAATCCGAAAAATCCTTCATCCCTCTTCCGCCCACACCCAAACTCGACCTCTCACTAGGAAACCTCGTAACATTGAAATCACCCCTAATGCACCAAGGACCCCCCCACCATGAAATAACACTCGCCAACTCATCCACAAAGCTTACGACCATGTGAATTGGGGTTTCCTGTTGTATCTTCTTAGGAGATGTGGGTTTGGAGCAAAGTGGTGCCGGTGGATCTATTTTTGTATCTCCTCAGTTAAGTTTTCTGTTCTTGTGAACGGTTCTCCTGAAGGATTTTTTGGTAGCTCTCGTGGGTTAAGACAGGGTGATCCCTTATCTCCCTTGTTGTTTGTCATTGTTATGGAGGCATTATCTCGTATGATGTCTAGGATGGAATCGGTTGGTGTCCTTGAGGGCTTCAGAGCTTCTGGGGGGAATAGGGAAGGGGTTTGTGTCTCTCATTTGTTGTTTGTTGATGATAAGTTGGTTTTCTGTGAGGCTGAGGATTATCAGTTTCGTAGTCTCCGATGCATGCTTCTTTGTTTTGAGGCAGTTTCTGGCTTGAAGGTTAATTTATCTAAGTCTGAGGTGATTCCTGTAGGTCAAGTCAGAAATGTGGCGGACTTGGCTTCCATCTTGGGATGCAGGGTGTCCAATTTTGCCTTTGACGTATTTGGGTCTTCCGCTGGGAGCTCGTTTTAAGAGTGTTCACATTTGGGATGAGATCTTGGAAAGGATGGAAAGACGGTTGGCTGGGTGGAAGCGTTTGTACTTATCAAAGGGAGGTCGTGTTACTTTGATTAAGTCTACACTCTCGTGTCTTCCTACGTACTTCCTCTCTCTATTTCCTCTTTTGTATAAGGTTGCTGCTAGAATGGAGAAATTGCAAAGGGATTTTTTTGTGGGGCAACGATGGTGAGGTTCACAAATTTCATCTTCTTAATTGGAAGACTATTTACTCTCCTATTGATTGTGGTGGTTTGGGTATTAGAGGTCTCTCCGTGTTTAATAAAGCTTTGTTGGGTAAATGACTATGGAGGTTTGCTACTGAAAGAGATTGTATGTGGCAGAATGTTATTAAGGAAAAATATGGAGCCTCTATGGGGGAGTGGTGCACTTGTCCTCCTCGTGGGTCTTATGGGGTTAGTCTCTGGAAGCATATTAAGCAAGGGTTGGGAGGCTTTCCGGACGCATACTCGGGTGGTGGTGGGGAATGGGTAAAGGACGAGGTTTTGGCATGATGCGTGGTGTGGGGATTGTCTGTTGAGCTGCTCTTTTCCTACAATTTTTTCCCTTTCTTTGGATCCGGATGGTCTGGTGGTGGATTGTATGGATTATGAGGCTAGTACGGTGGTTTGGAATGTTCAATTCTTACGTCATGCAAATGATTGGGAGTTGGAAGAGTTCTCATCATTGTTTTCTACCCTTTATGAGTTTGTGGTGCATCGAGGTGTGGAGGACAAGTTGTGTTGGGTGGGTAGCAAGGACAACTGTTTTTCTGTGTTCTATGCTTTGCTTGGTGGTGGTCGTTCTATGCTTTGCTTGAGAGGAATAGGCGTTGTTTTGAGGGTTCTTCGTTGTCCATTGAGCGTCTGCAGGGTGGTCTGTTGTTTACTTTGTTTCTTTGGGCTAATGCGTTGGTGGGGGGCTCTTTTCTTGATTTTCAGGATTTCCTGAGTTTCTTTGTTTGTATGTTGTAACCTGTCAGTACAATCTTTGTACTGCTGCTTCTCTTTTTCCGTTAATAATACTTCTTACTTATCAAAAAAAGAAGGGAAGACGACAGAATGCTTTGGCAAGGTGCTAAGAATGGGGTCTTTTCGGTTAAGTTGTTGTATGGACTCATTGTTGAGCGTTCAGGCGAGGTTTCTCCGTGGAGCAGATCTGGAAGACCGCTATCCCATCTCATGTTTCGTTCTTTGTTTGGGAAGCGGTTGATTGGAAGATCTTAACCATTGATAACTTACGCAGAAGGGGGTTATGCTTGCTTAATTGGTGCTTTCTTTGCAAGAATGATTGGGAGTATGTGGACCATGTGCTTATCCACTGTTTGGTTGCTAGAGAGTTGTGGGTGCATGTTCTTGGTATTGTCAACTACCCTTGGGTGATGCCTATGAGGGTGGGTGGGGGTGTTGAAGTGTTGGAAGAGGAAGTTCAACAATCTTTTGGCGTTGGCTGTGTGGAATATGATTCCATTGTGCATTTGGTGAAGCTTATGGAGGGAAAGGAATGGAAGATGCTTTGAAGACTTGAGGCTGTCCTTAGTTTGTTTGAAAGGAAAAATGATGCAGACCTTGTTTCTATGGGCTAATGGGGTGCTGGGTTCTCCTTTTGTAGACTTCAGTGATTTTATTAGTTTCCTTGCTTGTTTGTTGTAGTTGGTTCAGTACGACCTTTGTATTGCTCCGTTTTCTTTTTCTTTTAATAAAGCTTTCCTTACTTATAAAAAAAAGCTAAAATTGGGTTTG
Source organism: Myrica gale (assembly GCA_963930655.1). Lineage (NCBI taxonomy): Eukaryota > Viridiplantae > Streptophyta > Magnoliopsida > Fagales > Myricaceae > Myrica > Myrica gale. The sequence continues at coordinate 17,472,091 of OZ005607.1, forward strand.
AAGAGTTTGGAGGAGTTAAGATGCCGGCCAGCTACTTCAATTTGTGCATGGATTTATGTGTTGGATGCTTTAACGTATAGGAATGACATGCACCCATAGTTGATCTATTGGTTAACTAGGTTTTGTGCAGTATAGGATTTTCGGCTTCCAATACTTTGCAAAACAATCTAGTGATTTTAACAACGACTGGATTTGGATTTAATGGATCATCTAATCATGTCAAATAGTGCACTTCAGTTCAACAGTCAATGACATGTGGGCTCCCAATAATAGGGTGGGGTTGGCAAGAGTGATCGTAGGAAATAGTTGTCCAATGCTAATGGTAGTAACTGTAACGTTTGTCATGATGCTCTTGATTAGGTGTATAGAAGTTACCAATTGGAGAGCTTAGGTGCCCTTTAAGAAGCAATTTTCTTGCTTTCTTTAATCAATCATTACGCTGTAATTTTTGGTCCAAGACAATAGAAGTACAGCCAAAATGCTTACTAGACAATGCTTGAAATTATGGGTAATTTGCTCTAAGGTTACCAATTGATCACAGATGTGTTGATGGACCCAGATCTTAGATGCGGTTAACAAATAAGGACTACATCAGTGAGAAGATGGAGACGCCGATTGTTAGGGAGACAAAGAAAGAACTTTGATTTGTGCATCTGCTTTTATGACTTATGAGAGAAAGAGATGTGAGAGAGAGAGTCCAGACTCCAGAGAGAGGTTGGAGAAGAAGCTGGAATTAGAAGGTTCTGGGTTTTTCTTTTCATTTATATTATTTTGTTAAGTACTATGTAATATCTTATCTGTAACATCTATATAGGGTCAGTTTGGTGCTGCTTCGGAGAACCGAACCCATCATACCGAGAACCCAACCTACCGTTCTATTTTTCAAAAGAACTGGACTGAACCTAAACCTGCCCACCCAATACCTGCTGATTTCATTGGGTCTGACCCCTGCTGAGTTCCATTGGGTTCGGCGGGTTTCAGATGAGCTGGTCGAGTTTGGCCCTGTTTTTTGAACAGTCCTAACATCAAGGGTGAATGTTAGCTTTTATTTGCTGTGAACTTGAAGTTGGCATCAACCTCTTTGCAGTGGATTGAATGGCGTATATTGCAATTGAACTAAGATACTATTCCCCATACTATAGGTGCTACATAATTCTTTGCAGTGAGTTTAAGCTTTTGATAGCGTGTTTAAGGAAAGTTCTTGTATGAGAAACTGACCATTCTTGCTTGTATAGGATGCCGCTTGGGAATCATTGCATGACGCTCACAACCGTCGAGAATTAGCATCTTGTGAGTTAAACTTTCCTTTTACAGCATTACATACCTAAACTTGAGTTTTAGTTCTTTGGATAATTCGGTCGATTTAGGGAGCTGCCATGGGCATAGTTAAAGACTTCAATTGCTTGTGATATGTCTAGAAATTTTTGTTCTCCATTTCTTGTGTGTATAGCTTCATTGGATTGGTTTATTGTTAGCAGTATTTTTTTGTGCATTTTGTATGCAACACAACAGATTGTATTACATTTATAAGTTTTTGTGTATGTGCCTTACTGTACTCGAGAGAGAGAGAGGATTGTGATTAATAGAATATTGTATTGGGAATACTGTGGTGCATTCGTCGTAAATGTAAATGAACATTGCTAATTGGGAAGTTTATATGATTTGTTATGTAGTTTCAAGTTCTACGGATGGTGTTGCCGGTAACCCTTGCATTCCCAGAGGATATAAGCCGTTGTTGAATGCAAGTTCTGGGAAGCTTCTGAAAGTTAATCCGGCTGGAAACTTTTCTGCGTGCAGATATGAAGCATTATCATTGTTAAAAAGAAACGAAGGTAGCAATTAACTCTGCTTCCTGTATGATTCATTCAAGTTAGTTTTTCTGCCACTCTGAGATATACTTTCTTTTGACCCGAAGTTTCCTTAGATACATCAACAGAAAATGCACCTTTCTTTGTGCGGAGCTTTTATGATTTAGAGATAATAGTGATAGAAACATATTCAATGGAGGAAATCGGAGACTCTTGTAATACTATCACTGATTACAAAAACACAAATTGCATAAAAGTTTACCCCACACTTGCTGTCAAACTGTGTCTTGTTCGTCTCTAAGAATAGCAACATAGGCTTTGATAATAATATTTATATCTAAAATAAATGCTACAACTCTTATGTCCTTTTATGTCTCAATGGAAAGTGATTCATCTGAAGAGCTAGTAAGAATGCATTTGACAGCCAGCATACTTTTTTTGTTTGTTGAACCTTCGTGAAAATATGACGTGATGGTAGTATATTGCATTAGTTGGTCTTACTTTTCTCATGAGATAGAGCTGAGAAACGATGAGCAAAGCTTGTTGTAATTCTCATGTTTGAAATCCTAGTGATTATGTGATCCTCAATAAAATTTGCAACTTGTTTGTGAAATATTTGTTTGAAGACATAATGATGTAGATAACTTCGCATATGTTCACTTGTTGCTATTTTTGTTTACTTTTTTTTTGAAAGTTTTAGTTGTTTTTAGATGTCGTAATATTCGAGTAAGTATTATTTATCGATGATTCCTTATTTCTAATGCAGATAAATGCTTGCAGCTGCCTTGCAACATTGTTTCATCCTTCTTTTCTCAGTTACCAGGCAAGCCAATTTCTTCGGAAAACTTCTCATATACTTCTGAGGTTTGTAACAATGACAGCACAATTGATATTTGATTGTGAACGATTAGTTTAGCACGTCATACTTATTGTATGCTGACTACAAATGTGACTTGTCAAGTGATGAACAATGTGCTCTATTTTGACTTTTCCTTTTCATAGTATAGAATAGATCCAACATAGCGAAAAAGCTCGAAGTTCAAATGGCTCCTTCATAAGCTCAAAACTTGCAGGGTGCCTAATTTAGGGATTGTAATAATAAAAAAGGAAGGAAGGAAAAAAGACAACATCTAAGGTAAAAGTGTGTCAATCTTGGTATATTTTGATTAGCCCCTTGGCGAGCTAGTAAGTAACAGTGTCAACCTCTTATTGATTGCGGCATAGCATCATGGCCTTGCATTGGAAGTAAACCCATGGATTCATGTTATGAAGAGATCAGTATTGCCATTCAGAAAGGGTTTTGATGTGGTTTTAGTAATCCTTCTTTAGCTTCTTAATCACTTTTAGAATTCCAAACTTAATAGCCCGTACTTATAAATCAGGCCAGCTACTTTGGAACCCTTCCTACAAAATAGGATGATGTAATAGTAATTCTATAGGGAGTTCGGGATATTTTGGAGCATAGATGAATTACAAATAGATCTATTATCGATATGAGGCAGATGTGAAGTGAAACATATTTGATACCAATGACGAGCAGGATCTTTAGCTTCAACATCAGAAAACATTGTAATGAGGACTTAGTAATCTTAAGGGTTGAAGTTTAGGGTGCCAGAATTAGAGGCTAGATGCCAGTATTAAATTGAATTTAGCAGCTGGAGTACTGATTTTAGAAATTAAAATATAGCAGGTCAGAAGTTAAAATGGAAGAAAAAGAAGAGGTAAACAAACCTAGACATCACTGCTGAGGATGGGATCAAGACTTCCGTGTTGGATCCTGTTAAACAAAGAAACAAGGGGCTGAAACAGTTCTCCTTGTTTGCAGAAAAATATTTCATCCTGTAACTTCTCTAAATCTGGAAGTAAAAAGTTACTATCAATGAGCTCTAGGTCAAATAATTCTCTCACAATGGTGACTAGAGGGTCAGGTCTTGGGTTTCAAGACTCGTTGGGTGTATATGTAGTCTATCACCAAGGAACATATGTGAAAAGGTCCTGTTCCCTTGGGTTGGTCTGGTAGTCCTTTTTGGGCTGAAGAATATAGAGGGGATCAATCCCCATCTAAAGTTTTAATATAGAGGGCTTCATGCTTGTAGGCTGTTGCAAATTTCTGTTTTCAGCTCCGCTAGAAGTTTTAATATGTACGGATGAAAAAGCCATATACTTGTAAACCGAGATCAGTATACCAGTATGTTGTTATATGTATGCAATTATGAAGGATTTAAAGCAAATCTCCAGGGACATCTTAATAGGATGGGATCAAGGGAAGGGTGGCGTGGATGGGTATAGCCATCTTCCAAGTACCCTACTCTGGAGTAATCCTAGCAACTGCTAAATGGGAACCAGTTGAACCTAAATAGACTTGGAGATGAGCTTGGACGAATCAGTTAGCCATCTCAATTAGTGGATAATTCAAATACCACTTTGAACAACTGCAATCTCTTGTAATTAGTACGTGATATGCACAATGAATCTTTGCGGTTCTATTGTTATTATATATTATTTTCTTGAATGGACACATTGGAGTAAACCTAATCTCATTTAATGTATCTAAATTTGCCACTGAGTGCACAATGTATCATTGTAAAAGCATATTTCCATGAGTTTTATGTTTTCTTTTTCCTCTTTTAGTCATTGATTGAGTTCTTATCTCGGTCTCTATGTCGTCCAGCTTTTTGGGCTCATTCCTAGGGCTTCTTTATTGGCATTAGAGGCAGCCGGTCAACATTACTGTGAAGATGATTGGAGTAAACTGAGAATTCAGCATCGTAATATAGACGACTTGGATTTGTCAAGATATTGCTTCTCTTCGGCGTATATGGTGGCACTGATGCATGACCGTCTTGGAATCCCTATGAATGAGAAAAGGTACTGTTGGTCTCGGATACAGACCTTGTTTTTTCTTTTCTAGTGGCTGTAGTTGTCATCCATGTCATCAATTAAATGCCCATTGCAGAGGGTAGTAAAACTTATGTGCCTAATGCATATTGCATCCATATGTCAAAAATCAATTAAGTGGAATCAGTTTGCCAGTACCCAGACTCTTGTTACATAGAATAAGACTTCTTCTTGTACAATATCATAATTGGTTAATATCTTTAAGTTGAAGAGTTATTTGATCATACACATGGCGCACATCTTTTTTAACATATTTCCGAGGAATTTTTTGCTGTTTATGTAACTTGACATTTCAGTTTCTATGAAATCTTCTGGTACCATATCGAAATAGTTTAACATCTGTAAGTTGAGAAACTATTTTGTTTTCGCTCATAGCACACATCTTTTGAACATATTGCTGAGTAATAGTGTACTGTTTGACATTTCATTCTATACGAAATCTTCCAAGAAAGTTTAAGATAGATGGTAAAGAGAATTGAAAGCAAAGTTTTGTTGCTTCGAACGGAGTGGTAGCTTCTAGTTGAGGCCTAATGTTACGGCAAATTTGCTGATTTAATAACCTTTTTATCTTCAGTATTGTGTTTGGATGCCCATGGCAGTGTCGCCTTGCATGTTCACAAGTCGAATAGGACATTTAGCCTAAAGAAGTGTATTTTATGACTCGAATCCTAGGTTTTAGCTTGACAATAATGGCAGATATAAGTCAGAAAAGGTTCACATCTATAGTAAAAAAAACCATGTGAGAGTCAAGTCTTTGGTATTTTTATGCTAGAAATAAGAATATATGAAACTGAGTCAAAAGTAACAATATGTAGGGTTGGGCTTGGAAATCACACTGGAGACATTTCTCTTGACTGGACACTTGGAGCTTTCATCGTCGAGACAATGTCAGAGCCCCTCGAATTGGATCCGGGTGACCTGGGCCAGATTGCAGGAAATGAGTGGGTCACTTTTTTATCATTGTTTGCATTTCTTTTAATTGCTGTACTTGTCACGCTAGTTGTACTGCAATGGCAGAAGCCCCAATTAAAGACCATATATGATCTAGAGAAGGGGCGTTATATTGTTACTCGTCTACCTCGATAATTGCTTCCTCTACATTTTGCCATCCTTTTCTTTTCTTTGCTGCTTTGGAAAGAATCTGTCTCTGGAAGCATTGTAGCAGCAACAAGCTTTATTGCTGGAAATCACGGCTACCATGTACAAAATATAGAGGATAACAGCTGGGCAATCCCCCACTCTTTTTGTAAACGTTTTACTGTTTCCTACTCAGTAATAATAATATTAATATTGTTGTGAAAGTTCATGTGATTTGCACCTTTACCTTCTGCAAGGATGTCTGTAACTTCTTGTATTATTTTGGTTGATGAAGGTCTGAAAGAGAATGAAAATAAGAGTACGAGTTTAACTGAAGGAAGAGGCTGAGGTATTAGAATATTTTTTAGGCTTAATTAGGCCACTAGTCTTTAGGGTATTGCGTATTCCCAGACTGGTCTCTAAGGAAAGTTTCGTTCTAGACTGGTCCTTGTGAAATTCTGTGTCCTGAGATGGTCATCTCGTCAATTTGAGTCACTCAGTAAATGAAAAAAATTCAACGTGGCTAACATGGACATATGTTAACTAATTGTCCCCATAATTTCTAAATTAGCCAATTTGCCATGTATCACTAGTCTCTGTTAATTTTAATTCCGTAGAGAAGGAATTAAAAGTAATGGGAATCGGTTATACATGGCACACTGGTGATATTACAACATGGCACACTGGTGATATTACAATTAATGGTTTGACTATTAATGTGGACGCGTAGTTATTGACAAATGAAATTAATGGTTTGACAATTAATGGAGACACTTAGTTATTGACAAATGATTAACACGTATCCATGTTAGCCATGTTGATTTTTCTTTTTTTATGGGGTGATTCGAGTTGACGAAATGATTGCCTCAGAACACAAGAACACAAAATTCCACGCGAACCAATTTACGACGAAAATGACTTTAGGATCTGCCTCACTATCTCGTGCCATTCGAGTTGACGAAATGTGATGCCCATTGAGCCTCGAGACCTTGCCTCTAAGGCGTGGAGTAGATAACTGAATCAAGCTACTTTAGGATCTGCCTCACTATCTCGTGCCCATACAAAATGTCACCAAATGTGATGGTTGAGCTTCAGTGACAGGTGACGAAGCAGTTGGATTCTACCTTCAACCAGCCTTCCAAAGCCCTCTATGGAGCCCCTGTACTATTCCAGAGGAAGGACGGGTCCTTACGGATGTGCATCGACTACAAGGCTCTAAATAAGGTAACAATTAAGTACCTGGTACCTTTGATTCAGGACCTCTTTGACAGGCTATTGACAAGTTCGCATAGCTCTTGGGGACGAGCCAAAGACAACCAGTGTGGCTCGTACGAGTTCAAGGTATACCCTTTGGGCTATTAATGCACCTGCTACTTTCTATAATTTGATGATCACTGTGTTCCATGGCTTCATTAACAAGTTTATGGTAGTATATTTGGACGACATTGTGATTTATAGTGAATCCTTGAGGGATCACTTAGGGCATTTGATGAGTGTATTGTCTAGGTTGAGGGAGCACAACCTGTGTGTCAAGAAGGAGAAATGCAAGTTCTCTTGCAGGAAAATCTTGTTCTTGAGGCACAAGATCAGCCAAGAAAGAATTTTTGAAGGATGAGGAAAAGGTACAAGTTATCTTGGATTGGCTAGCCCGGAAATGATGTCGCAATTGCGGTCTTTCCTTGGCATTGCCAACTACTATCGAAAGTTCATTTCAGGGTATTCAAAAAAAATGGTGACTTTCACTGATCTCTCGAAGGAGATGACGTGGTACTATTGCAAATGAGCCTATGCTCAAGCTCCCAAACTCCGAACTCCCTTTCAAAGCCCACATTGATGCTTCCGACAGGGCCATTGGAGAGATTTTGGTTCATGATGGACACCCCGTGGCTTTTTTGAGAGCAAAAAGCTTATGGAAGCTGATCAGAAGTACTCAGCTCGTGAAAAGAAATGCCGACAATTGTCCACGAGCTACTTCGATGCACCTGGCGCACACAAGCTGCTTCGTAGAACTTTTTTCTTTAGTGACGAGAGTATCTGGGCAAACCCCGGGAACGTGCAATCTCTTAAATCATCTTTGTCCTAATCAAATCATCTCTACAATAAATATAAAAAATTTACTCAAATTATCTCTCTTTATTTTTTCACTAACTTTTATAAAACTCAAAATTTTTTTCAGTATTTCTTAAACATATTTCAAAATTTTCACTACTTTTTCACAAAATCCAAAAACTTGAATGTACCTCAATTTTTACGTCACGAAAATATTCTAAAAATTCCTAAATGAAAACATACCCCAGTTACCTTGTTCACAATATATATTCCTTCCTTTGTTCGGCAGTACAAATGTTTTTTTTACAACGGGCTGAATTCTTTATTCTTTGTCCACACCTAGCACGAGCATATTATGCTGCCAGATTTCCTTTTCCGGTGACAGTAAACTTCTCTCAGGGTGGGTTTGTGTGGTAAAATTTTGGGTATTGAGTTTAGTGTTGGTATTGGGTTTAGTGAAAAAGTGAAGTGAGAGGTAATATTTTATAGTTTTTGTAATATTTTATATTTTTTTATGGAAGAGAGAGAGATTATATTGGAGTATTTTATTAGGAGAGAGATAAAATTTTGGGTAAAATTTTAATGACAAACGCAGCCTCAGCTGAGAAAGTTCTCGTTTTGGGCCTTTAGCCCTATAATTGTTTGGCCTTTTTGGCATGTTTGTTCCATGTAACTTGGATTATTTGTCCAAGCCTAGTAAATTTGAAAAAAAAAAACATTCCACATGAAAGCTTGAAATCTTTTATGTTTGTTTTATGTTTCAAAACTTTTTTAAAATATTGTTCTCACTTTTTCATTAATTCTAATACATTTTTATCGATTTCAATAATTTTTTATAAATTCCAACAACTTTTAACACAATTTTCATCAATCCCAAGAAAATCTACGTTACTTTATAAAAAACACAAACACAAAAACATATCTCAAAACATAAACCAAACAAAGCCTTGTTAGGAGTCCAGTGATCAGAGGCCCTTGTTCTTCGTGGAGATGGAAGAAGAGCATGTGAGCTCATAAAAGAAGAAGAGGAGAGCAGTGTGTAAAATATCATAACAAAGCTAGTTGGTAACATAAGACATCACATTCGTCCTTGTCCGTTGGAAGTGCTTCGAAAGCAGGGGAAAAACAATAACAACCGATTTGAAAAATGGAAAACAAGCATCTTTGTTACAGTTGTGGGATTAAAAATATTCATAAGTTCAACAAATGCACCCGGCACTTTTCTAAAGCCAATGCATAAGTTCAAGATTCAAGAACCAACCACCTTTCTCTCCCTCAATCCCCCTCCTCCTCCTCCTCTGCAATCTGCACTGTTTTGTCTGAATCGAAGTATTAAACCCTACACCTCAATACCAACACCGAATGGCTACTCTAACCCACCCATTACAGCTGACAACTTTTTATCTTGCCCTCCCCACCAAAACCATGACTACCCACTATCAGTCTCACTCTCACTTGCACTCTCTGCGCATCAAGGCCTCCATGTTCTCCAACAAACCCCTGCCCGGCCGCAAGCTCCGGGCCGCGGTTATAGGTGGTGGCCCTGCGGGCTCCTCTGCTGCTGAGGCCCTGGCATCTGGCGGCGTTGAGACCTTCCTCTTTGAGCGCAATCCACCATCTGCCGCCAAGCCCTGCGGCGGCGCCATCCCCCTCTGCATGCTCAACGAGTTCGACATCCCCTCCCACCTCATCGACCGCCACGTCACGCGCATGCGGATCATATCCCCCTCGAACCTCGCCGTGGACTTCGGGAAGACCCTCCGGCCGGATGAGTTCATAGCAATGCTCCGCCGCGAGGTGCTAGATTCCTTCCTCCGCTCCCGCGCCGAGTCCCGTGGCGCCAACCTCATCTCCGGTCTTGTCACTGATCTCGAGCTCCCCACCTCTTCTCTGACTGCGCCGTACGTCGTGCACTACACGGCCAACAACTCCCGCCACTCTCTGGCCGTGGACGTTGTGGTCGGCGCTGACGGCGCGAATAGCCGGGTCGCCAAGTCAATAAAGGCTGGGAACTACGCCTGCGCCATCGCTTTTCAGGAAAGGATCAAACTGCCGGACGACAAGATGGAGTACTACGAGAACATGGCCGAGATGTACGTGGGCAACGATGTCTCGCCCGATTTCTACGGGTGGGTTTTTCCGAAATGTGACCACGTGGCAGTGGGCACGGATACGGTCCGTGCCAAGCAGGATATCAAGATATACCAGAGGGGAATCAGAGAGAGGGTGAAACCCAAGATCAACGGTGGGAAGGTGATCAAAGTGGAGGCCCACCCAATACCGGAGCATCCGCGCCCGGTACGGGTTCTTGGGCGAGTGGCCCTTGTGGGTGATGCGGCGGGGTACGTGACGAAATGCTCGGGTGAAGGGATTTATTTTGCGGCGAAATCAGGGAGGATGTGCGGCGAGGCAATAGTGAAGGCTTCTGAAGGAGGGGACAGAATGATCAACGAGGATGATTTGAAGAGGGAGTACTTGAGAGCTTGGGACGCCAAGTATATTACCACCTTTAGGTTTTTGGACCTGTTGCAGCGGGTGTTTTATGGTAGCAATGCGGCCAGGGAGGCTTTGGTGGAGCTTTGTGGGGACGAGTATGTGCAGCGCATGACATTTGAGAGTTATTTGTATAAGAGGTTAGCGGATGGTGATAGATGGAAGGATGCCAAGATGGTATTGAATACCATTGGGAGTTTGATGAGGTGTAGGATTGTGGGAAGATAGTTTTTACTCTTTCAGAGAAAGTAGAATGAGGCTATTTCTAGAAATACTTCTTTTGCTGCGTTTTTATTGTTTCTTGGTTTTGGAAATTCTAAGTGCCTACTCTTTTGGTTTTGGAAATTCTAATTGCATACTCTTTTGGTTTTTGTAATCGGATGAGAATGGAAATGAAGGAAGTTCTTACCACTTTTTGAGTCTTCAATTGGGTTATTACCATCTGATATAGAAGCTTGAGTGTAGGTTAATGATATCTTTTGCAGTATTGTTCAAACAAAATACAGAACCTGCTCTGGATCGCTAAATTTCCAATTCTAAAAGAACCCAAACCACAAGAAATGTAGATTTCCTCTAGAAAATATGGAGGCGTACTAATTAGTACATTTGATACAAGACATGCAAATCCGTTGTTATTTGGTGGATGGAATGTGCCTTGAAACCAATTTGGTTCCATGTACTGAACTCCTTAGATTTCAGCAGTTGCCAGGAGCTGGGGCCTTGCTTGTTTGCCTACTGGGAGAAGTGTTCACCAGCTTCCTTAAGATGTTTGCAGAGGTGAGCTTACTACTTGTTTGGATTTACATCTGATCCTTGTTTGCTATTTTTGTTAACAACTGTTCTTTTCTACTGCAGACAAATGCTTTCAGCTGCCTTGATAAATTGTCTGATCCTTCTTTTCTGAGTTACCAGGCAAGCCAATTTCTTTAGGGAACTTGTTAGTTTCCTTTTAAGGTTTGTCAAAAATTTCATAACACATAAGTTGATATTGACTTTTTCACCAATTTGTTTTATAGTATAATACTTGTGCTTAATATTCACAGGCTACAAATGGGGCTTGTCGAGAGATGAAGTATGTGCTCATTTTGGAATTTGCCTTTTGGTAGTATAGAATACATGGAATGTAGCCAACAAGCTCTATTGCAGGTGGCTCCATCTGTTCAAAACCCACAGGGTGATTAATTGATGAATCATTGGAAAGACAAAAAGCCAAATATCTGAGGTAAGAGCATGTGTCAAAAATCTTATTAAATATTAATCAACCACTTGCTCAATTAGCATATAGCACAGCCCATGATTTATTTCAACTTGGAAGAAGCAAACCTTTTATCAAAGTGGAACTGCTTTGGTCTTTTACTCAATCGAGGCATAGCATCCTGGCCTCGCATTGAGATTGAACCCAAACCACAAGAAATGTACATTTCCTCTGCAACCCACAGAACATATAACCACAATGGCATGTTTAGTTATAAAATTTTTATCTTCGCTCGAATTGAAATTTCTAGTTTGTATTGTTTCTGCAGATATTAATAGAAAAATTTAGGACTTTAGTAAGGATAATAAGACAGCTTCTAGAAATGTTTAAGACACTGCATTTTTGGGTTAATATTTTTGCACGAGGGCGCACCAATATCAGTAGCAGCAGCTGCTGTGTTTACTCTGATGACAAGAAACTCTTGAAAGGTTAGAGGGATAATCTCATCCTAGTCACTAAGACTGAAGCACTGCGGTTGCTGACATATATCTTCCCACTGGGTTTACTGAAGGAACTATCAGGAATTCTTCCAAGGACCTTTTTCCTTATGCTGCAAAGCTAACACCGATTTGATACGGCAAGGACGAAGACACTGAGAACCTCTGCAACCCACAGAATACATAACCACAGTGGCATGTTCAGTTAGACGCTGCTTCTGTTATTTTGGACGTGGAAGAAATGTGTTGAGATCCCACATTGGTTAGGAGAGTCTAAGTGGAAGACTTAATAAGGGGGCTTGTAAACTCTAACTATAAAGCGCGTCTTTTGGTCTAGCGCCAAGGTCCTCATCAAAATGTTAACTGGTTTCATCTGACGCAGCAAGATTACTTTTCTTTTTGTTTCATTGGACTTTGAAGGGTGAATACGAAACATTTGAGGTTGGTGTGTGAAGGTAATGTTGTAGCTTGGTGGAAGGGAAAAGCTTATTCAAGCATTTAGTACTGTATCGAGCTCATCTTTTCTTGTAATTTGGTGGGTGGGGGAAAACTTTTGAGTATGGCTTCAGTTTCTAGATCTCATCTTGTTGTAACTGATGTGATGCTGAATGTCATTGTACAAATTCAAAGGCAATCTAAACCGGTTGAATATTGTGTGTCAAACGCTTGGATTGAAATGGAGACCTTTGATGTTTGTACTTTGGCCCATTTCTGCAATGTAGCGTAGTTTTTACTTGAGAAAAATACTTGGTAATGCACCCCGTACCCCCCTTGTATTCGAATATGACAAATTTGTTCCCCTGGTAAACAAAGTTGCTTTTACATCCCTCAGGTAGTTTTTATATTAAAAAAATATCCCCATTTGTCTCTGTTTTAAAAACTAAAAACTAACAGGAGCTGATGATGTGTCAAAAGTCAACCATGTATGCTCGAATGAAAAGACGACGAATGTCATTAAGGTCCTACTCTCGCCATGTAAGATGCCCTAGCATCCCGTCACCTTCGGCTAGACTCATCTAGGTTTTGCTATTGTCAACATGGGGGGTGACAGGGCGCTAACTAGGCATCTTAAGTGGCGAGAGGGGGACGTAAATTACATGTGGCACATTTTCATTTGACCAGACGTGGTTGGCTTTTGCCAAATCACCGGTTCCCATTAATTTTTGAAAGAGAGACAAATGAAGGAATATCCTTTTAATGTAACAACTACCACATAGATGCAAAAGCAACTTTTTTTTTACTAGGGGAACATAATTACAACATTCGAATAGGACGAGGTGCATTTAAACTTTTTTCTTTTACCAAATAAATAAATAGACTGGTAGGGATATTTGTTTTCGGAGTTTTTTTTTTGGCCTTTTGGAGAAAACAAAATAGAACAAAAATATGTAATTTTAACATGATTAAAAGTGTCTTTGCTGTGATAAAAAAACAATATCTAATCATTTTCAATTTTCTGATCCCATTTTTATTGGGCCTACATCTAAGAAGGAAAAGCTATACCAAACGTATTATTGATGCCTATGATTTCTTAATTATTTTTTTGGGTAATTAATTTCTTAATTAAAAACAACAAGAAAGCCAAACGCTCCCAAACTATTTTTTTCCTAGGGTTTAATGGAAGAAAGACCAGCGGACTCTGTTTATACTTCACAGTCTCCGTCCCCTTACAAGTGACCGGAAACCCATATCCTACGAATTCCCCTCCTCTGATTCTTTCTCGAAAACATTTTTCATACACCCAGACACAGAGCGGAGAAATCCAGAATGGAGCCGAGATTGGCCAATACGTGTCCAACAACTATTTTTTCTAGGTAATTCTTAAGGAAATAACTGTAAACGGTAGCTCATTCAAGAGAGCAATTCTCCAAGAATTTGACTTTGTATTTACTTTTTTCGTAACCAGTACATGCCTTTCAGCTTTATTTATACACGTGAATAACACTAACTAATTCTAACAGTTAACGCTAGCCTCTCTAACAACCAATCCGTGATCTTTGGGCCGTTTATCTTCAGTTCAACTTCAGCCCACTCGTATGGACACGTGTTATCTTCTCTTAACATCTTACAGCTTGTCCGCATTTTAAGTTGACTCACTCTAAAATTACCGGTACAAAGACTATCCTAAATATATGAGTTATGTAGTGTAATAATTAGTCGAAAAGACTAGATCGTCTACTCAGAGAAAATAGATTAATTTCAAACTCGCGTAAAAAAAAGACAAGGAGAATGTAAAAGCATTTACTGAACACAATTCAGATTTATATTTTTGGATTTTGGAGAGTTCCAAACAAAATTAAAACAAGATAAAACGTAAACTAAGAATATAATATGCATTAAAGTAAATGAAGAAAAATAAATAACAATAAGTAAAAGATGAAAATTAAATGACAATGTAAAAAAAGAGCACAAGATTCTTGGATTAAATAATATCGTCTTATTACAACCTAAGATTCAAGTTAAAAAAAAAAAACAAGAACATAGTCCAAAATTAAAATAGAATTTACAGAAAATTAAAGAACAAGAAACTTAAATCTAAATCCTAGGAATTGAAATATGAGACATTGGAACAATAAAGCATAAAAGAAACTAATCTAAAAACGGAAAATAATGAAGAGAGAGATTAGAGATACGACCAAAGAGGAAAAATAAAAGAAGAGAAAGAGGTGAGAGTATCGGCTAAGGGAGAAGAGAGAGAAGGGAAAAGAAAATGTGAGAAGTTGAGAGAGAGAGAGGAGAGTGTAACACATAAAATAAAGAAAAGCGAGAGAAGTAGGGTTTGGACAAGAGAAAGATAATTGAGGAGAGAGAGAGAGAGAGAGAGAACGAGAGGAGAAGTGCGGCTATAATAAATAGAGAGAATGAGAGATAGGGTTTGTTCGGCTAAGAGGCGAGATAAAAATAAAAGAGAGATGAGAGAGAGAAGAAGTACGGCTCAAAAAATAATATAAAGAGGTAGAGAGTGATTTTGCTAAAAGGAAAAAGAGAGAGAATAAATAGGGAGAAGAGTCAGCCAAGGAGAGAAGAAAAAGGAAGAGAAAGAAAAAATAAGAAAAATGAGGCTATGTTAGAAAAAGTAAGGAGGAGAATAAGATGTAGAGTTTGCTAGGTTAAAAAGAAAAGGAGAGTGAAAAGAGAGATGAAAGACTGAGATTTAAGTGTATCTCTTTTCTTAATTGAATTACAGCACTACCATTAATGAATCCCTCCCTGCCATGTGTCCCAGTAGCTCTTTTTGTCAGCGAGTCCAGAAAACAATTAATTTTATCACCCTGCACAAAAATACTTAATTAGTTCATGGCATTATATATTGAAATTAAATTCATAAAATAATTACAATGCCAAAAAGTATAGTGCAAATGATAAAATTAATGATTTTAGAATGTATCTGGACACACGGTATGACTTTAAATACATGCAAGCTAAAGATGGGAAAAATTGCATGTGCAATAAATTAAATCTAAAGTCATATAAATTCAAAAATTAAATGCACAACTTAGATTTATGTCTCTTAACCATTTTCCATCTAAAACCAATTTTTAAAACACTAAAAAATTAATATTATATTAGTTTTAGATGTACTGAACATGCAATGTTCTAGCTCAATCATAAGTTTCTAGCATTTTTTGGATTCTTCTTTCCGACAGATCCAACACTCCACATTTATCACAAAATCTCAATTGATCTGGGCCTTCCATTTACTTAGCCTCTTTCCGTCTGTCAGCCTGTTTCCTTTCCTCATATGACACTTCCCTTTAGCTTTCCTTCTTCACGCCAGCTCTTCGTCCTCACACAAATCTTCAATATATCAATTATCATCCCTAAATTTCTTCTCATAACAATACCCTCGAGTCAAAGCATGAGGATATTGAAGACAATGATCACGTAGTAGTTGCTAGGTAGAATCTTCCCTTGAAGCATCCTTCCATTTCACTAAAACATTTGTCACAGCTGTAAATATATTTAGTTGGGATATAAATTCATGTTTGTAATTGTGTCATATTCCTGAAGATTCAAGTGTTAAAGCATTGCATTGTTCAAGCATCTCAACAACGTAAGAGTGTCTTTGGAGCATCTGTAGTATGACGAGAGTCTGTCTACAAGTTTGACTATATGAAGCCGGAGCGCTGAGTGTTTTATGTTGGCACAGTTTGTCAGGAGTTTGCCTGAGGTTTACCAAAAACTGCGACGCTAAACCTGAACGCCTTTTACTGTTTTAGAAACACCTCAAAATTAAATGATTTCGTGATTCTCACCTCAGTAGCCTAAGGTATAAAAAGTCTTCTCTCCCATTTGGCCAAAGACACTTAGAAAACCCAAGAATAATGTTTCTTTGATTTTAGAGAGTATAAGCCTTCATTGTTATCTTCTCAAGGACTCTCTATTGTTGTTTCTTAGCTTACTCTGTAAGGACTAAAGCGTACTAGAAATACTATACATTTTATTTAGTTCCATTAGGGTTTGTTGATCACACACAAAGATTACCACTGAGGTTTAGGGTTTACCAAAATTTTGGTTCCAAAGAAGGTTTGTGTGGCACTGATATGGCGGCAGTTGTAGTAAAGTTTCACTGGGAAGACTGCATTCAAGATTAGTGATGAAGGTGTTAGAGATGAAGAATGGATGAGATTGGGTCTCAGTCCCAGCAAGATTTGCTGAACCAGATTCAAGATTTGGGGTAAGGAATTTAGTGTGTTAGGGTAACAATGGTTGTGTGTTGCTAACGAATTACTGTGTAATTCTAAGTTCTCATTCTAGTGGATACCTTTCCCGACCACAAGGCCTGTAGAGTTTTTCATTTTGAAGTGTGTCTTCAAAGGGTTTCTCTTCGTAACCAATCCGTGTGTCAATTGTGTTGATTCTAGATTGAATATCAAATTGTCCATTATTGTCAGAAGTTAAAAGACAGTTTTCTTGAATATCTTGAAGCCTTAATTAAAAGATTAATTGCTTCAAAGATTTACTTCATTCCGCATATACATATAAATCTTGTTAAAAGATTATAGGTTCTTGAACGTGCTGATATTCTTGTGAAGTGTGCAACAAAGTTAAAGATCAAAAAATAATCGAAAAGAACCTATTCACCCCCCTCTAGGTTCGGGTGTACTGTATTGAGTCTAAAACTGCCTAGTTTAACATTCTTCTTGCAATGATCTCTTCGGGTTCTGGTTGGATCTCACCTATAATATTCACCGGAGGAAGGGTAGGTAAGGTGGGTGTTGAAGCACCCACTTTCAGTAAGCTAGTTTTCCAACTCTCTCAGAAACTTTATAAGGGCCAAAATAGCGAGGAGACAACTTTATATTCTTGCGAAATGAGACTAATCCTTGTTTGTATGGTTGGAGTCTTAGATAAGAACATATCCCCCACGTTATACTGCATATCTATATGTTTTTTGTCATATTGAAATTTCATCCTTTCTTGAGCCGCCTTAAGATTCTGCTTGAGTATTGCTGAAATTTGATCTCTAGAATGGATTTCTTCATCTACAACTGCATTATTTGTCGTCCTTGCTACATATTACATAAGGTTTGGGGGGCATTCCATATAGAGCTTCGAAGGGTGTTAGACCTGTAAAGTAATGATGATTTGTATTAAACCACCATTCAGCCACAAGTAGCCACTTGCTCCAAGAATTGGACTTGTTTGCTGCATAACACCTGAGATATTGCTCCATACCTTTATTTACAATTTCAGTCTGTCCATCAGACCGTGGATGATAAGTCGTACTGTCTGCTAATTTGGTACCTTGAATTTTAAATAGCTCTTTCCAAAAGGAACTAGTAAAGATAGGGTCATGGTCAAATACTATGGATTAGGAACCCCATGTAATCTGACAATATTTTGAATAAAAATTCGAGCTAATTTTTGGGCAGTATAAGGATGTGTGATTGGGATAAAATGAGCATATTTGGTTAGTCAATCAACTACCACATAAATGCTGGTAAATCCTTGTGAATGAGGAAGTCCTTCAACAAAGTCCATGGATATGTCAGTCCATGACAACATAGGAATATGTAAAGGCTGTAATAAACCGTAAGGCCTATGAGTACTCACTTTAGTCTACTGGCAAGTAGGGCATTCCCGAATAATTTGCTTGATTTCACCTCTCATCTTAGGCCAGAAAAAATATGACTTAGCCCTTTGCAATGTTTTTTGATAACCTGAGTGACCACCAGTTGGAGTATAGTGCACATAGTCCAAGATCTTCTACTTCAATTTAGGATCCTTAGAAATTACAATACGCCCTCTCTTCAAAAAAATACCATTGACCAATGAGTATTTCTGATTAAGATTCTGCCCTTGCTGTACCTCTTGGATTATACTCTGAATTTTAGGATTAATAGAGTAACTGGCCTTAACCTCCTCCAACCAAATAGGGTCAGGACCCAAAATCAGCATGTATAAAGAATCAGGTTCCAGCTTCTCAAATTTCCTAGACAAAGAATTTGTCACCTTATTCTCTTTGCCCTTTTTATACTCAATAACGAAATCATATCCAAGCAATTTAGATATCCATTTATGTTGAGGAGTCCCCACCTTCTGCTCAAGCAAAAACTTTAAACTGCATCGATCAGTCTTAACAACAAAAGGCTAACCCAACAAATAGGACCTCCACTTTTTAACTGCCAACACCAAAGCTAGAATCTTTTTTTCATAAGTGGATACTAATAGGGCTCTTCCCTTTAGAGCCTAACTTAAGTAGGCTATAGGTTGCTGGCTTTGCATAAGAACAACTTCAATTCCCAAACCCAAAGCCTCACACTCAATTGTAAAATTTTTAGTGAAATCTGGTAGGGCCAGTACAAGGGGCTTAGTTATAGCTTCCTTAAGCTTTATAAAAGCATCCTTAACCGCATCATTCCACTTAAATGAATTCTTTTTTAATAGAGATGTTAATGGATCAGCTATCAATTCATAGTGCTTGATAAACTTCCTATAGTATCCAATTAGCCCTAAAAATTCCTTTAATGAATTAACATATTCGGGTAGGGCTCAATTAACCATAACTTCCAGTTTAGAAGGATCTGCCCTCACTCCCTCACCCGAAATTAGATGCCTAAGGTATTAATCTCCCCATAACCAAATATGTACTTATTTAGCTGCATACAATTGATGTTGTCGAAGAGTTCTCAATACCAGCCTTAAGTGCTCTCTATGCTCTTCCAAAGACTTGTAGTAGATTAGTATATCATCATAGAAAACTAATAAAAACTGCCTTAGAAAAGGTCTGAAAACTTCGTTCATCAACCCTTGGAATGTAACCGGAGCATTGGTTAGCCCAAATGGCATAACCATAAATTCATAATGGCCTTCATGCATCCTAAAAGCAATGTTAGAAATGTATCCTTCAAACATTCTGATCTGGTGGTAACCAGACCTAAGGTCTAGCTCAGAAAAGATGACTGGACCATGAAGCTCATCCAGCAACACATCAATGACAAGAATGAGATATTTATTCTTAATTGTCTTGTTATTAAGAGCCCTATAAATCAATGCACATTCTCCAGCTCCCACCAGCCTTCCTTAACAAAAGAACATGGGAAAAATATGGACTCTGGCTATTTCTGATCAGTCCAAAATTCATAAGGTCCCTAATGATTTTTTAAATTTCTATTTTTGATAATAAGGACACCTATAGGGACGATAACTCACAGGTTTAGACTCATCATTCATTACAATCTTATGAACATAACTACGATTAGGAGGTAAACCCATATGCTCCTCAAAACTTCCTTGAACTGATCTAACACTTCATTAATAATCTCTAAAGGTTCCTCCCTTTGATAACAAATGAGAAAAAAGCTTTGGAAGTATTTTAGAATATTTGGTTGTCAATCCACAATTCAATCGAGAGTAATCAATTGTATTTATATCTCTCTTTAGTTGTTTATGTCCTATATTCGATTTAAACACCATGCCTTGTACCTAAACTATGATATTTTTTATTGTAGGAGTTTTTCGTGTTGAAATGAAAGAGATTGGACATAAAAAAGTACCAAAAACTCTATCTTCCAAAATGGTGTCGACACATAGCACAAAAGCCAGATTGTCATTTCGATGGTGTCGACACATGGGAAGTAAAGTGTCGACACACGGTGAAGGAAGTGTCGACACATGCCACAGGCACCTGCGAGTCAATTCCAGACCTAATCAAGGTGTCGGCACATAGTCATGTATGTGTCGACACATGTTGAGGGAACTCTGTTTTTAAAAAGATGATTCAGCACGCGAATCAAGACGTTGTGGCACTTAGGGCGCCTCTCCAACATTCAAAAAAGGGCCCTCTAGACCCCTCAAGACTGAGGACCTATAAAGGAAACCTTATGGAGAGAGAAAAGAGATTTTTTGCACACTTTTTGCCTCTCTACATAATCATTGATGACCTAGCCTCCAAAAAGTGAGAGAAAAGCTTAAAAGACAAGGGTTGCACGCTTTCCAACACCTCTGCTCTACTATTGCTGCCATCATCATCACATCTTGTTTTGTAGCCATTTATTGAGTCTTGTTTTGCTGATCTAGCTTTGAGAGATATTGTTTATTCATTCCTATCATTAAACTTTGAAAACCCTTCGAGTGTGGGATACACTTGGGCCCACCCGTGAGGATAGAAGAAATTTCGTAAGCTTTGAGATTTGTGTACGAGTTGAAGAGTGACCTCGGGGAAACTTTTGTAACGGTCACTTAGCACCCGGAAGCTAAGTTGTAGATACTATTGGATTATAGTGGAGAAGCCCAAGGAAGATGATAGGCTAGAGGGGTGAGCGTAGGCAAGTCTTGGCCAAGCCACCTAAAAATAGCGGTGTCATCTCTCTTCCCTACTCTTTTACATATTGCTATCATTTATTGTTATTCAGCAGTTATTGCTTTAAAATTTCAGATATGCGTTTTTATCAAATAGGGGTTAAATTTTTGATAAACTCAATTTACCCCCCTCTTGCGTTGATATTTGGACTTACACCCCATTAGTAAGGAATTGCAGCACAACATCCCTCATTTTACCACCTAACAACTTGTTGAATTTAGAAGCATCATCCACTGTATCCTTTGCCATTTTTAACCCTTTCAAAATTATAGATTTCTCAAACCACCCAAGGATAACACAAAAAATAACAAGAAATGGGTTACCTTGAATGACAAAAGGAACACCTTTACACATGCCACCGACTTCAATTTGGGCTCCATTTGCTACGTTAACTTGCACACACACCCTAGAATCCACCACCACTCCAATCTTGGACACTACACTTGGATCTATGAAATTGTGAGTACTTCTCGTACCTATCAAGATTACTACCCCAACATTATTAAACTTGCACATACATCTTATAGTCTGAATATTGGGGGTCCCCACAATAGCATGCATTGATATTTGAGCAAGCTCCACTTCGCCTTCCATAACATCGTGCATGTCATTTCCAACTGTTTGTACAACATAATCACTGTCACTATCCACACTCTTCCACCAACAATTGAGGTTCCATTAGAAATAACTTAGTGGATTTGCACTTGTGACCAGGGTGCCATTTATCATCACAATTAGAGCATAGTCTCGTATCCCTCTTCTCCTTCATCTGAGCTGGAGTGATTTTCTGTATAGAAACTAGGGTCTTGTTGACAGGTTTAGATGAACCCAACGCTCCAGCATTATAATGATTGATGGTAGCATTGGTGAGTTGCCCAAAACTCCTCCAGGACCTCTTATTTACAACAACATATTCCTCTTGGATCTTAGCCATCCCAAACTCCTGTTGTAAATTAATAGGATCCAATAGCTTGACAGGATACCTTATTGCATCCTTCAAACCACCAATGAAACAACTTAGCTTGGTTCTATCATAAACATCCCTAAGTCTATTGTATAAGGCTTCAAATGACTCTTATATTCAACTGCAGAACCACTTTGCCTAAACTTTTGCAAGACCTCTATAGGATTATCATAAGCTGAATCACCAAATGTCATCAATAGGGACTTAACAAAGACTCCTATCATATAAAGATTCCCGAATCTTTCGCATCTTGGAACCATACCAAGGCTTCATCCTCCACAAAGAAAGAAGCAGTGAGGATGCTCTATATTTGAGGAACATGATACATTAGGAAATAATTATTAGCCTTGAATAACCAACCATTTAGATTCTCTCTAGAAAACCTAGATAATTCAATCTTTATATTCCGGGACAGAGAAAATCCAGCCTTTCTACCAGAGCCACCCCTCTCATGGGATTGATTCTGAGCTTCAGGCTAGGATATTTCAGGCTGCCGATCCAACTTTGCACTGATGCCTTAAATTAGCTGCTCAAATCGATCAGTGGATGTAGGTCCTATAGACCGAACCACTTAAATCTTGTCTCACTTATCTAAAGTTCAAATCGATCGAAACTGTCATGTTTAACCTTCGAAACAGAGTCGACCCTAGAGAGAGAGGCTCTCCCCTCTCTCTAACGCCCCCTTCTCCCCACCTTCTGAACACAGTCCCTCCTCCCAATGCCAGGGAGGAGCTCCGACTCCTCCCCTGTTCTCTCTCTCTTTCTTTCTCTTCCTGGTATCCCTCTCTTGGCTGGATGCTGGTCTTTCTCCTCTCTACTAGTTCGGATTTGGGCTCCTTTTTTGTTTTGGTTTCGGTTTAGATCTAGGTTGGTGTGGTGGTCATCCTTGGCCATGCACTGTTTGGCTGCCCTTCAGGCTCACTTTTAGGCTCGATTCCGGAGCTGGTTGGGCGGTGCACACTAGTGCCCTCCGTGCGAGCGTGGGTGCCACGTACCCGCCCATTTTCCCCTCCTTTTGGGCTCTTCTCGGCTTGATTTCTCGTTGGTATCTTTTGCTGGTGTGTTTTTCTTTCCAGGAGCTTTGTTTTGTGCAGGAGATGGTGGCGTCGAGTTCTCATCCATCGGTGGCCCTACTCTCTCTTGTCCTTTTTCGTGGATCTGTCCATCCGTGGGTGTTTTCTGGATCTCACTATGGTACTCTTTTGTTTGTGGTGTGGTGGATGCACCTATGTGGAAGTGGAAGGGCGTGCTTTGGCTGCTCCATTCTCCAGTGTCTGCAACCGCCTTGTGCGGCGGATCTCATGTTGTATCTGGGTTTAGGACCTATTTTAAAATCATGGGCTTTTTAGCCTATCTGTATAAGGCCTTTATGGCCATTGGGAAGAATGCCTTTATGGCCCATTGGTGTATAGCCCTTAGGGCTTTGTTTGTTGCTATTATGGGCTTCACGCCTCTGATCTTTGTAACCGGCCTCATAGGTCCGTCTGTATCCAATACTGCTGCGTTTTCTCTTGTGAAATGATTTTCACGTTTGCGTAGAAAAAAAAGCTGCTCAAATCGATCTTGTCTATTGCATAAAGCTGCTACAGCTTCAATCAACTAGTTCATCCTTGTGCATTCCGTCATTTGAGGATCAATTGGCTCTGATACCAAATTGTAACAACTAGTTTTTCTATGTAATTCTTAAGGAAAGAATTGTGAACGGTATCTCATTCGAGAGAGAAATTCTCCAAGAATTTGACTTTGTATTTACTTTTTTTGTAACCAGTACACGCCTTTAAGCTTTCTTTATACACGTGAACAACACAAACTAATTCTAACAGTTAACACTAGCCTCTCTAACAACCAGCCCATGATCTTTGAGCAATTTATCTTCAGTTCAAATTCAACCCACTCATATAGACACATGTTATCTTCTTTTAACATCTTACAACTTCTTTGCATTTTAAGTTTCAAGCATTTTCTGGATTCTTCCTTCCGACAGATCCAACGCTCTACATTTATCACAAAATCCCAATTGATCTAGGCCCTACATTTACTCAGCCTCTTTCACGTCTGTCAACATGTTTCCTTTCTTCCACTACAAGAAAACAAATTTTGGGTGACAAATTTTGTGCCCAATTCGTCAGCTATGGTTTTGGGTGACACAATCGGTTTGTCACCAGGTTTGTCACCTAAAGCTGGTCAGACTTAGTTTTAGGTGATGGTTTTGACGTTCTGTCTCTCGAAACCGTTCAGACGGTTTTCTCTCATAGCGACAAAATTGAAAGTCGTCATGTCCAGTACAGTCCATCCATTCACATGAGCCGTCCGAACGTGTTTGATTAGCGTTCGAACTCTTCTCAGCTGTTATATTCACACGTGGCCTTATCAAATTTAACCACATTAAATATGCATGTTTCTAAAAGGTTCTAGAAATTATACGATCCGGACTCTAATTATTGGTCCGGACGGTATCGATGTCACGTGTATGAAGTTTTGCAACGTGGAACCACACGATTCGCAGAAGAAGCATTGAAAATTGTGCGGACCTTTTTTCGTACCGTCCGGACGATGTAATATTTTTCATTGGTACGTTGTTGATAACATCAGGACGGAATAGAGTGTTCATGACGATTTTTAATTTGTCACTATATCTTGACGATTATTATTCATCAGGCAATGTCCGTTCGGACGTGTTACAAAAAGATTCCGGACGGTATTGTAAATTTGTGACTATTCTAATTGTCACTTAATTACGATAATTTGGAATTTTTCACTCTGCATAGAGTCCGAATGGTTTCTTGTTCGTCCGGATGCAATTTTGTTTTTTGTGACGATTTTTATCGTCACTCATTCGCGACGCGTGTATGTCGTCATACCAGAAATACATACAAACGTGTTTTTGACCAATCCGGACTGTTTTGGCATTCCTGGATGGTTTTGGGTGACAAAATTAATATTTTTTTCATAGAAATTTCACTTTAGGTGACAAAATCTGGTAACACCCAAAAGTTTCTCACCTAAAACTATATTTCTTGTAGTGCTGATACGACACTTCCCTTTAGCTTTCCTTCTTCACACAATTCCATATATTTTCTTCGTGTACTGTTCGAAGTGTGTAGTCAGCGTCACGAGCATTTAGGCATTGTAACATGGGCTGTGAGAAACTTCGTCAGTATAAGCCTCCATCCAATATGGTATAATGGGAGGCGATTCTTTTCAACCTTATGATCTGTGGCTTTCCCGGGAGGGGGCCTTCAATGTTTAGGACTTTCATGATCGAGGCTCGCCAGTCTCCCCCTCCTTTTGGGACTTCCCTAATCTCGAATATAATCATGAGGAAGGGAGAGAACTCATTCTGAACTTCGATTATTTTCGAGGATCCTGATACCCTGTGGCCAACTTGTTTGCCCGATTATTCTATCGTCGGTGAACTTGTTGTATGTCAAATTTCTTGATCCGTCTTTTAATGTCTTTGGTGCAGTTTAGAAAGGTTGTCGTCCTTTGATCTCAAGCTTCAAAGTTACCTGTCATATCACTAACAACTAGTTGATGTTTGCCCAAGGTTGTTCCTTGAACTATACGTTTTAATTTTGATGATAACAAACATCATACTTATTTTGAAGAATTTTAGAACTCTAAAATGTCAATCCACAACTACTATATTGATTTTTAAAAGGATTAAGAGTCTTTCTTTATAAAAGGTTTTATATGTGTATTAACATAATTGCATAAGCTAAAATGTTCACATTATTCATCGTAGGTGTTTAATGATGAATTGGAGTGGAAACGACACTTCCAAGTTGCTGAAAAACCTCTCCAGCATTGATGGTGTCGACACATTGCACTGACACCTGATTGCAGTTTTGATGGTGTGAACGCATTGAAGGATGATGTCAACACATTGAAGAATGGTGTCGACACATTGATGGATGGTGTCGGCATATTGCATTGGTATCCAAAAGCAAAAATTCCAGACAAAGTATATGGTGTCGACACATGCTACGATTTTGCAGAAAATCCTAGAACGCTTGTCAGCTCATCTTTTTGAGTTTAAAAAGCCTAGGACACCTCTCCAACTGTACAATAGAGCATCTTAGGGACTACTCAAGCCTAGAAAGACTATAAATAGAACAAGATGGAGAGAGAAAAGCAAGGATTTGTATCATCATTCAAGATCTAGCCTCCAAGAGAGAGAAAAAGCTTGAAAGAGGGAGAAAAAATTAGATCCAAAGAAATCCTCTGTTGATTCCTTTAAGACCAAAGCTTTCACTCTTGAATCTTTTCCTTTTGCTCATCATTAATGACCTAGCATCCAAAGAGAGGGAAAATCTTAAAGAAAAGAGAAGAACTTGCACATCATTTATGAGCCAGCCTCCATAGAGAGAGAAATAGGCTTTTAAGAGGAGAGAAGAACTTAAATCCCAAGAAAACTAGGGCTTACACTTGCCAAGACAAAAGCTTTCATACTCGAATCTTGTCTTCTTGCTCATCGTTGTGCTTCCCACTTGCTTATTTGGCTTAAAGAGCCTCTCTTTATTACATCCTTTTACCCATCTTTTGTAAAACTTTAAGTGTTGTGAGACACTTGGTCCTACTGGTGAGTGTAGAAGAAATCTCACCTAGGGTTGTTGGGATTTATGAAGAGAGTTGAAATGTGAGCTCGTAAAACGCTTTGTAACGGTTACTTAGCACCTGAAAGCTAAGGTGTGATTGGTATTGGGGAGTAGTTAGAAAGCCTAAGGAAGGAAATAGTCTTGGGGGTGGATTAGGCAAGTCTTGGCCGAACCACCTAAAAATACCGGTGTCATCTTTCTATCCCTTGCTCTCCTTTCTTTGCATTATATCTGCGATATTGGAGAACTATTCTATATTAAATATTTATCTTGACTTATCTTTGAAAAAATGTTAATTTTTATTAAAACTCAATTCAACCCCCTCTTGGGTTGTCACCTAGACTCATAGTTGAGAATCTGATTGAATATATTTCATGTTTAGTACATCTAAAACTAATATAATATTAAATTTTTAATATTTTTAATATTGGTTTTAGATGGAAAAATGGTTTAGAGGCATAAATCTAAGTTGTGCATTTAATTGTTGAATTTTTATGACTTTAGATTTAATTTATTGCACATGCAATTTTTCTCATTTTTAGCTTGTCTGTACTGAAGTCATATCATGTCCAGATACATTCTAAAATCATTATTTTTATCATTTGCACTATAATTATTGGCATTGTAATTATTTTATAAATTTAATTTCGTCATATGATGTCATGAACTAATTAAGTATTTTTGTTCAACTGATAAAATTATTTGCTTTCTGGACTCGCAGACAACAAGAGAAGTATACTGGGACACATCGCAGAGCAAAAGAGATTCATTAATGACAGTTCTGTTATTCAACGAAGAGATGAGAGACACTTAAATCTTAGTCCTCCATCTTTCTTTTCACTCAACCTTCTTTTTAACCTAGCAAACCCTACATTATATTCTCTTCCTCCCAAATTTTTCTAACCAAGCCTCCTTTTCCCTATTTTTTTCTCTCTCTCCCTTTTTTCTTCTCTCTTTGGCTGTCTCTTCTCCTATTTATTCTCTCTATTTTTCTTTTCGAAAAACATACTCTTTCTATCTCTTTATTTTATTTTTCTAACAGCCATTTTCTCTCTCTCATCTCTCCTTTATTTTTCTCTCTATTTGCCGCACAAAACTTTTTCTCTCCCTACTTTTCTCTCATTAATTTTTAACCTAGCCACACCTCTCCAATCTCAATTCTCTCCGTTCTGTTTTTTGATTCTGGCCGACCATTACTATATTCTCTCATTGTTTTCTCTTTGCAAAAACCCTAGTTTTTCCCTCATTTTCTTTATTCTATGCACCACTCTCTTCTCTTTCTCCCTTGTCACCTTTTCTTTTTCAATTTTCTCTTCTTCCCTCTCTTCTTCCTCAATTTTCTCTCTTCACCGTCCATCACTATTATCTCTTCTCTCTCTTCTCCTATTTTTTCTACCTTAGCTGATTATCTCTCCTTTTCTTCTCTCTTTTATTCTATTTTCTCACGGTTTGCAACATCAAGTTTTATTTTTTAGTTTCTAGATTAGCGTCTTTTATGCTTTATTATTGCAATGTTTTGTATTTCAATTCCTAGGATTTAGTTTTAAGTTTCTCGCTTTTTAATTTTCTAGAATTTCTATTTCAATTTTGGATTATGTTCTCGTTTTTTCCCTTTTAACTTGAATCTTGGATTGTAATAAGACGATATTATTTAATCCAAGAATCTTGTTTTTTTTATTCCTTTTCATTTAACTATTGTCATTTAGTTTATGTCGTTTACTATCCGTCATTTATTTACCGTTATTTTTGTTTTCTCATATAATTTAATGCATGTTATATTCTTAGTTTACATTTTGCATTATTTAATTTCGTTACGAACTCTCACAAATCCAAAAATATGAATCTAAACTGTGTTCAGTAAACGCTTTTTATTTTCTCCTTATTTTTTCTACACAAGTTTGAAATGAATCTATTTTCTCTAAGGAGACAATCTGGCCTTTTGGACTAATTATTGCACGACATAACTCCTATACTTGGAATAGCCTTTGCGCTGCTCATTTTAGAGTGAGTTAGAATCATAATATATAACAATGTACTCACCTTTCAATAGTTCTACTGAGAGGAGCCCGACGATGAGGGCTTCATACTCCACTTCATTGTTGGTAGCAAGGTATTCCAGTTTGACTCCGAATTCAACTTGCTCTTCCTTCCTGATCTCTAATACCACTATGATTCTCCCAGCCTCTTGGTTGGATGACCCATGAACGTGGATTTTCCATGGCTCAAGCATCTCTGCCCTTGGTCCCAAGGATGTATGTTCCATAATGAAGTCGGCAACAACTTGCTCTTGATGGCGATCTATGGTTGATACTCGATATTGAATTCTCTGAGCTCCACTGACCATTTGACTAGTCCTCCTGAGGCATCGAATTTTTTCAAAATCTGCCTTAAGGGCTAGTCTGTCAACACTACTCTGGGATGCGCATGGAAGTACGACCTTATTCTTACCAAGATAACAAAGGCTAAAGCCAACTTATAAACTGAGGGTTACTGTAATCCAACGCCGTGCAATGCTCTACTAACATAGTATACAGGCCGTTGGATTGCCTTATCATCTCATATAAGGGTTGTGATAATAGCACCATATGAAATGACGGGGAATAAGTATATGGTTTCACCCGGAATATGAGAGCTTAAAAATGGTAGGCTGGTGAAGTATTGCTTTACTTTTTCAAAGGCTTTCTAACATTCTTCCCTCCATTCAAAGGTTTTCCTTAGGGTTCGGAAGAACGGTAAACACTTTTTCGTTGCTCAGGAAATAAATTTGCTATGAGATGTTGCTCATCCTGTCAGTCGCTGGAGACCCTTGACATTCTTCAGGGGTTGCATTTCTAAGATTGCCTTGATCTTTTCAAGACATCTGGTACAACCGGAGCACGTTAAACGCTTCGGACAAGCCAGTTATGTGGTCTGAGGACCTTCGGCTTTTGACGACCAAATTGTTTTCGTAAACTTCCATGTTACGGCCAATTTGTCGATTGAACATCATGTTCACTAATCTTTGGTAAGTAGCCTCAGTATTCTTCTGGCCAAAGGGAACCTAGTAGCAATATGTCTCCCAATCAATAGTGAATGAAGTGCACTCTTGATCGGGCTCATGCATCCTAATCTAGTTGTATCTAGAGAATGCGTCCATGAAACTCAACAGTTGATGCCCAATCATCTATTTTACCAAATAATCGATCCTTGGTAGTGGGTAACAATCCTTTAATCTGAAAGTTTATGCTTAAATCCGATCTAAATATAGGTCTTGATCTTGATTCCATTGAGCAATTGGAAATGTGGAAATTAAAACTTTTGAGGTTATTTTGAGGATAATAGATTCTAATTATTTTACGGATTGATATTGTTGAACTTGGATCTTAGATCTGAAAGTATGAGGTGATGAAGTTATTGTCATTGAGGTATGATAGATTTGATCTGTGGTATCTTTGAGGTTGGATTAAGCTATGATAGATTTGATTCATGGCATCATTAAGGTTTGATTAGGCTATGATAATTTTGATCTGTACTTGTCATTAAGGTTCCTAAAAGATAAAATAGCGCATCAGTAAGGAATAGAGGAGTTTGTTGGAGGTTGTGATCTTTGGAGTTAGGAAAGAAATACATCTGAGAAGGTATCATGCACTATATAATGTTATTATGAATCGTTCTTGATGCCATTAGGATTGATTATTGCATCAAAAACTATTTATGGATTTATTGAATAGGGTTTTCAGAAGTTATTAGATCAATTATGATGTAATGGTTCATTGGGGATTTTGAAGGATTATGGTGATTTATTACAGAGTGTATTGTAGATGATAGGATCTGAAATCTTATAAAAATACTTGTGAAGAGATGAGAAATGATCAACGAAAGGTTGAAGGTAGCTCAAAGTGGAAAAAAGAGTTATGCTGACACTCATAGACGACTGTTAGAATTTGAAGAAAATGATAAAGTATCTTGAAGGTGATTCATATGAAAGGAATCAAGAGATTTGAAAAGAATCTAGAAAAAAAAATTTGAAAAGAAAGGGAAGTTAAATCTTTGATATGTAGGACCATTTGAGAATTTTATGATAGGTAGGAGTAGTAGCTTATCAGTTCGACTTACCTTAGAATTGGAAGGAGTACATGATACTTTTCACATCTCGATGTTGAGGAAATATGTTCCAGGTCTTCCTCATGTGATAGAGTATATATCTTTACACAAAGAAAAGAACTTAACCTATCTGGAGCAACCTGTGGCAATATTAGATAGAAAGGATCAAGAGCTGCGTAACAGGAAGATTCTTTTAGTGAAAGTATTACTGCAGAGTCACGATACCACTGAAGCTTCATGGGTGTTAGAGGCAGACATGCGTAACAAGTATCTTCACTTGTTTGACTAACTGGTACGTTTCTTGTGTTATGTTTCAAATTCTGAGGACGAAATTATTTCTAAGTGGGGGGGGGAGTATGTCATACCCTGAGCTTTCAAACATCACGTGCATATTTTTTAAGCTCTCTTGTTTGTCATTAGTAGTGAGATTAAGGATAATAGTGACTAAGAGGGAGTATTTAGTACTTGAGACGCTAAGTTCGAAACCTAGTACAGGACATGATATAGTGAAATTTGGAATTCCCGTGCAAGTAGGTTGTTGTTCAAAATATTGAGGAGCTCGTATTGGATCAATAAAATTTGTTAAGCAAGTAGGGCGTTTTTGTCTCGAAAACCGAACCATATGATTTTTTTTATATGTTGGGGGAGTATCCACGAGGTTATGGTTCAAATTTGGAGACTTTTTATTTTTCGGAAGCAAGTAGGACGGTTTTTTGGAAACAAATAGGTTGAGTAGTGAACATCGTTGGAATGTTGAGGACTAGCAAAACGTATCCATTGAATTATGGATAGAGATGACTTGTGGATAGAGATGACACCTAGGAAGCATGAAAAATCAAAGCTAGAAGCACGACAAATCGATGAAAGAAGCACGACACAAAAGGCTATAACCTAGGAAGCAGGAAGTGTCGACCATCGGTGAACCTAGGCGGCGACTCATCAAATCTATAAGGAGAATTTCGGTCATAGCCTTGCCATGCAGCTGTTGTAGGTTGCTAGGTGTCAAGAGGAGAGAAATGTAGTCAAGTAACTCACCAAAGCTAGCCTAGCTAGGCTTGACACGTGTCAGAATGCAACCGATCATGTTTTGCTATAAATAGGGGTGGATTTCGACTTTGAAGAGTACACCATTCAATCTGAATTTTTGTGAGTTAAATCTTGAGAGAAAGAGTGAAGTGAAGTTGGAGAAAGAGGAGGAAAAATATTAGTGAAGATTCGGTTTCATTAGAGGTAAAGTTTAGTTTGATTATCTTTGATTTCAAATCTTAAGTTGTCAAGATGATTTGTGAATCTCTTGTATTTATTTTACTCAACATCTCTTGATGTTATTAGCATTGTTCTATTCTTCCTATTGGTCTTGATGTTCTTTGTGTTCTTCGTGTTCTTGATGAAGAACAAGCTAGTCTTTTCGAAAAGTACCATTGTCAAAGTTCGATTCGTTTTCAAAGTGTTTTTCTACTTTGATCCGTTTATTTTCAAAATTTCTTCTTAAAGTTGTTTTTCAAAGATTGAACATATGTCTTTCCTTCTGATTTTAATACTTTTCATGTCAAAATTAGTATTTTCTACGTGGTGATTAAGCCGGTTTTTAACCGATAAATCAAAGTGTTGTTTTTGCCTTCACAACATTTTCCTTTGAGAATTGTTTTATAATGTTGTGATGATGGAAACAAGTTAAGGTGTTGCATATCATAAATGAGATGTATGAGCGTTTATATGAGACATGCATACTTAACTTGTACATTGGAAAGGAATGTTGATGTTCAAGTGTGGTTAAGGTGTTGCATATAATAAATTAGATGTATGGGCGTTGATATGAGACATGCATACTTAACGCATACTATGAAGACGTGACAGTACTGTACACAAGAGAATGTGTTCACTTGTTGTGACATTCTGGCCTCTCCGTCGTACGCGGAAAGATCCTTTGTTAGGATATCTCGCTCTGGGAGCTTGAGGCCGTATTGTGCTCTGGGAGTAATGCTGCAAAGATACGGATGGTTACTTGTAACCCGTCACTCTGGCCAAGTGATTCACTCTTGGAGTGAGAGTAGTGGTGATTGGTGATTGAGAATGGAAAAAGGAGAAGATCATTTTGAGAAAATTGAGTCTTTTCATTTACTTTTTCTTATTTTGTTGAGGTTTTATTGTTGAAATGAGTTTTCTTCAATATCTTGTTCTTGTATTTGCTATTCTGTTGCACTAACCGCTGGCTTTACTGGGTCATTTGGACTCACCGTTGTTAGTTAAATATTCTTTTAGCAGATGTCTGAAATATGTTTAGGTGAGTTTACAAAGGTCATAAGACATGGATGGACCATTCTGGTATTATCATTTCGTGTCTATATCACTACTGATTTAGATGTTCTAATGGAAGACCGGGGTCATAGGTGGATTACCCCTTATTCGAATGACTATGTCAACATGTGCGACAAACTCAAGTGATTCTGATGGCAAGGAGTAGAGGTTTTATGTTTCTTAGTTTTTCCGCTGTTGTGGTTTTTTTCTTTTTAGTATGGACATTATAAGAAGTTTGCTCTCTTTTATAATACTTCAGTATTAATAAAAGGTTCTACTTGTATTTTAGTTAGAATTTTGTTGCTTTCACGATCCTTCCACTGCCCGTAACCTTAATCTAATAGCGACGTTTATTACTATAAGACAACGCTTGAGGTCTTGACGGTCCGGGCTATTACACTTTTGGATCAATTTTGAGCATGTCCTCGTGGGACTAGGCGAATACCTCACTATTAGCTCGGAGGAAGCCTACGAGTGCCTTTTTGGCTTCATCAGGTAAAGTTGCCCCTATCTTCACGATTTGGTCCACGAAACCCTCATAGAGGGAGATTTCTTGCAGCGATTTGATGGGTTGAGTTCGATTTTCCTCCCGACGTTTTATCACTATGGTTTCTCCAGCTATCCGTGTAGTCGACAAATAGAATTTTCAAGCTTGCTTTTGATCACCTATTATTTTTTCAATTCGAGCTTTAGTATGAACTTTTACCTTCAAGTTGTGGGTCGAAACCACTGCTTTCAATTTGTTCAATGTCATGCGCCTGAGGATAGCGTTATAAGACGAGTCGCCTTCCAACATTTTCAATTAGAAAGCTTCCCGACTCCATAGGTAAGTTGTGCAATTTACAGACATTGAAATTAACATATTATAAATGTCTCGCTCTATTGGTAAGATAGATGCATAAACTAGTTAATTTGCGCCATTTTGTTTTTGTGATGAGAATATTGAGCAAGACTTATGGGCAGATATTGCTAGTTATTGACACGACATAACTTGCTAGATGGTAAGTCTAAGGTGTAACGAAACTTGATAGATGACTGAGATGATCCTTGAGTTACAACCTAGATTTAGGTAAACATTTTAAGCCATAAAATTTTTATGGTGTAAATATTTAATATACCATTTCGTTGCCTTAACATTTCTAATAATTATTTTGCTATATTTTTATCTTTTTTAGAGATAGAGAACTTGAGGATCTCCTAGACATGTAGTTGAGGGCAGGGCATGCCATGGATCATGGATGATAGAGAAAGGATTTTGTTTTTTAATGCCCATAATTTAAGAACGTTGCATTTTTATACTTAAATTATGTCAATTATTTGATACAATCATTTATGTATGTGCTTAGTGAAGGGAATCTAAATCCAATCTACTTCGAAAACAACTATTTTTCTTTAAGTGTGGCGGAAAATTAAAAGATCTAGTACTTCTAAGCACACTTAGCGTGTTAAAATTAAATTGAAAATATCACTCTTGGAACCCCACGATCTTCTCCATGATCTTCCCGACCAGAATAGTGGAGCGTGGACTCCTCAGAAAACTTTGGACTACAAGCAGTTGTCTTTTCTGGTTCTTAGAGCAATGTCTAAAACTAACACTTGAAAAACACTACTTTTTCTAGGATGGTTAAAACCTTATGATCACACTTCAATTTATAAAAATTCCATGTGAGAATGCTTTCACTTCCAAGCCACGTGGGACTAAGTTGGGTTTCTTGGGCCGAAATCAACTTGGGCCAACCCACCATAAGCATTAGGCGCAATTGACCCAGCCCACTTATAATATGCACTACATTTTGGGCCATAGGCCTTTTTGGATTTCCAAAGTCCATTTTTCCCACATTAGGTTGTGGGCCCCTTTGGGCTTCCAAAGTATAAATTTCCCACTTTGGGTTATGAACCATTTGGGCTTCAAAGACAAGTTTTATTTCTCAATCCAACTTTTCCAAAAAAAATTAATCCAATTAAATTTGCTTTAGTCCAACTAATATTTTATCTTATAAAAATATTATTTTATTTTGTTGTTCAAGTTATTTCGAAACTTGTGAAGGGACTTAAGGAAACAATAAATCTTAAATCCAAATAAGTCAACAAAAACTATCCTCTCACTTCTTCGATTACTATTTAACAATGTCTAATTCTACTAAATAGACATTGCTGCACTCCAAGATTAATTGTAATTTACTCTAAACAATTATCTATATTTTTGTTTACTGCTACTTTTATTATTTCTGTATCTTATCCTTGAGTTCCCAAATTTAATCACACATCGATTGAAAAACAAAAATTAACATTTTTTTATTTTATTTCAGTAACTATTGTGAAACCAATTCCGCAGTTGTCGGCATATCATTACGAGCTTTGTAATAATTGATTTGTCATGTGTGTCTTTTATCCATGCATTGAAAGTCTCGGCTAGGTATTCAAAAGCATGATGCTTTGCAACCTACATCGAATGCGTGTCTCGACCATAGAGTTGGATCGATCTCTTCAAGATACTTATGTATACCCGGACTCATAATCTCGATTGATCTCTGAAGTTAGGAAGATACTGGTGCGCCAAGAATTCCACATTCCATTTTCGATTTTCATATTGTGCCCCACATGTATGTTCCTTAGTCCCCTTCATCCTTGAGGCAAAGATGTCGAAATCACAATCGTCCTCCATGCAACAGGCATGAATTTTGATCTTATCATTCTTCAAGTAAACATAGTCAAAGTGATTTTGTATTGAGTATATCCTCAAGGCCTTCTGTAGGACCTTCATAATGGAAAATTAGTCCCTTATCAAGTGTGACATCCTTAGAAATTTTCAAATTCTCATTAAAACTCTGCATACTTCTTCATTGGTGGGGCCTCCCCAAGTTCAGATCCAACCACACTTTGCAAGTCATCATTCTCCTCGTACTCAGACTCCACAACTTCACCCTTCCCAGTCCCTAATGTATTTGGATACCTCTTAAACCAGTCCAAATTGATTGCGTGTTTGCATTTGCAACATTTGGACTCTCAGTATCTTCATACACATCTATATCATTAGCCTCTGTCTCATTGAACTCACTCAAATCAGTGTCATAATTGAGCTCTCTTCATCTTCTTCATCTTCGTTATTATCACCTCTACGTGACTTACGACGGTTTCTACATCTACGACCATTCTTCTTCTCACCACCTTCCCTGATATTTTCTTCATCATCATTACCTCAGTGGGGCTCCCCAAGCTCAACTAGCTCAACATCCTAAATGGGACCACTTTGTTGTACGACATAAACACACACAGAGACTCCATACTAAATGGACTATGGAACCACTTTGTTAAACAACTCACAAACCAACTATGTAAAACCTAGGGATGTCCTGCCTTTAAATTGAGACCACTCAAATTTGTTATATGGCATGTGTGTTCACATATT
This sequence comes from Myrica gale, assembly GCA_963930655.1. Taxonomy (NCBI): domain Eukaryota; kingdom Viridiplantae; phylum Streptophyta; class Magnoliopsida; order Fagales; family Myricaceae; genus Myrica; species Myrica gale. The sequence continues at coordinate 17,508,266 of OZ005607.1, forward strand.
AGTTGAAGAAAACCTAAGGATCTAAAGTTATTATATGCGACAAATTCAAACAAGACAAAAACATACACATATTCTATGCGACAACACCAAAAGACAACACTCAAAGTCTGCACTAAAGACACCAAGACAAACATAAAAAACTGTCACGCATGCAACAAGGCTACATAACAGATTTTCAATATAACACTGTCTACTTTTCATGGTTGCCGAACAAAAGATACACAAAACATATAAAAACCACACCGATAATACCGACAGGACCAAGACCCCAACCTTGATAAATGAGATGAAAAAGAGGTCCCTACCTTCCAACATTTCCAGTTGTCCTATAACAAGCTTCCGTTAGATGCGTCGCTCACTTCGAAACTTCACCAAGGTCCACAGTTAGAGTTTTGGCTCCTTTCTTCACTCAAATTTGAATGGACATTCGACTCTCTAGTGTTCAATGGGCACAATATCAACTTCTTCTTTTGATTCTCTACTCTAGGGTTCACTCGGCACTGTAAAGGGAATTCGGGGGGAATAAGCAAGAATGGTGGTAGTAGATATCTTTCTTTCACATGCACAACGTTGTTTGACTAAATGAAAGGGGCTTGTCTTCTTAACGACAACATATGGCTTCTTTCGTGTCTTTGTTACTTTTAATTGAAGCTAACGACACTGTTTCACCAGGATGCTAAGTTGGCATATGATGTGGCTTACTTCAGTGCCATGTGGACGATTTGATAGACGGTTTTGCCATTAAGAGGACACATGGAACCCTAACGGAAAGCTTTTTTTGTCAAGCAATGGAAGTTTACTCCGCTGGTCCTTGGGATTTTCACGATTCCCATATTTGTCCATATGGTAAGTTTTTCCCTACATGGCTCCCTGTGGTTTGGACTTATCATTTTAGTCCATCCATTCACTTAGATGACGAAAATTGTGGACGTGGCTAATGGCCACCATGTCATGCCCAAAGAAAAACCGACACGTGAAGCATGGACGCTGACTCGACTTCCTCAACTTGAACCCCATGTGCCAAATGGATAAATTTAGTCCATTTGTTCACTTGGATGACATTATCCATTTAGCACGTGGGACCTACTTTTTCAGGTTGGGGGAGTCGAGCTAGCATTCATGCTTTGCGTGTTTGGTTTTCACTGGGCGTGACGTGGTAGCCATTAGCCACGTCGGCAATTTACGTAATCCAAGTGAATGAAGTGACTAAATTCAAAATTGTCCAAACCACAAGGAGGCCCGTAGAAAAAAAACTTACCATAAGAACTAATCTGAGAATCAAGAAAAGCCAAGAGTCGACGGAATAATCTAGCCTATAAAAAATATGAAATTAGAATTGTCAACGGGGCGTAGATGAAATCAATAAAATAATATTGATCTTGTAGTTGAAGTTATTGTACTGTGAAGCTCCATGTAAATTGTATTTTTGCAATTCATCGTTAATGAATGTGCGCTTTATTATTGCCAGTAAAGTTGTTCTCCAGAAAAAAAATACATTTTTGTATAATATAATTACCATACATTGTGCAAGTTTCGGTCTAGACTATTAAATTTAACATATTACATTCTAAATTATCAACATATTTATATTTTGTATCTCATGTTAAGATTTCATCTCTAAAATTAATAAAAAAAAAGTAACTTCGCATAATTGTAATTTTGTGTGCAAAGTGTATATTTATTGGCAATTTTGGGTCTAATATGTGAAGTTCTGTTATTTGAGGCACACAGCTTGCTGACACACAGAAGTTATGGTACACCATAGCGCACCCCAGCCTCCATCTCTCGAATCGCAGAAACTAGTTACTAGTAGAAAGCGCGAGAAAAAGAAAATAAAGACTTCACAAACTCTCAGCCTGAGTTAAGGTCTGAAGTAACCGGAAAAACCCTAGCGTGCGTGCTCTCTATCTCTCGACCTCCACAATCGCCAACAATGGCGGCCATGATGGTACACATTCTTTCTCTCTCACTCTCTCGCACTATCAATCTGTATGGATTAGGTTTATCTTTAGTAGAAGTGGTAACTCACTAACTTTGTGTATGCGTGTGTGGGAAATGTATGTGAAAAAACGATACAGCAACCACAAATCATACTGCTAAAGGAAGGGACGGACACGTCGCAAGGGAAGGCGCAGTTGGTAAGCAACATAAATGCCTGCACGGCGGTGGCGGACGTAGTCAGGACGACGCTGGGTCCCAGGGGTATGGACAAGCTGATTCATGACGACAAGGGCAGCGTCACCATCTCCAACGACGGCGCCACAATCATGAAGCTCCTCGACATTGTCCACCCGGCCGCTAAGATTCTTGTTGACATTGCCAAGTCCCAAGACTCCGAGGTTTCTTTTTCTGTTCCTCTTTCTATATTTCTTCTGTTTTTTTTTTCTTTCTCCTTGTAATTTCTATGTTCATCGGCTAAAAAATCTTCCTTGTTTGTTGGTTTAGTCGAGCCTGTTTGGTTGCTCTGAAAATGGGGTACAGGTTAGGTGAATGGAATGTGGGATCTTATGTTCTTAATACTTCTGATTAATAGTTGAAGGTTAAGACCAGTAATGACTAGTGTTTGTTCAATAATGAGTGGTCGCTGGGGGCACTGGAATGTTGAGGCCTTGAGTATGCTAAGCAATTTGGATTTCTGGTGCCTATTGTCAACTTTAGCTATAACTTGGACCCCTCATTTACTACTGTTGTTTGAAGGTGTTAGATCAACTCCATGTCCTCTCCTTGTGTTTCTGTGGAAGTGGAGGATGAGAATTATTCTCAACAACTTGAACATTGTAAATTAACGCACCAAGGCCAGCCCAGTTGAAGCTCAGTGTAGTAAATTTGGTGATTTCTGTGATGAAATCTAATGCTATGAAGGCAGAGGAAAAAGAAAAGGAAACTGGGTGCTACGTTGGCTATTAATTTGTTGCCTCCTTAGCGGAAAAGGTTAAGACAGCCAAGTTGTCGCTTACATTAGGCTTGTTTATTTCCAACATTGCTTGAGCGTTCCCCTTAGTGCTACGGTTTTTTTTCTCTCTTATTGTACTCTCTTTGCAAGTAGATGGGGAAAAATGGGAATCATTTACGTAGAAGCTGAAATCTTTTCAAACAGTAGGTTGTCTCTACTCTATAGTAGTGATTGCTTATTTTTTATCTTATTAAATATTTGCTGATTGCATAGAGGTTATTTTGGTAATTTTTCTCCTCAGCTACGCTGTACTTTCTTTTGGTTTTTCTACTGTATTTCAAATTCCAGTTGTATATAACAGAAATGAGGTGCAATTGAATGAGTTCAACCAGTTGCCTTCTACTTGTTTTTAATGAAGATTGGTCAGAAGGCAATGATGGCGCTATAATGTTTTTGATCATTAGTCTTTTGTTGCTATGGTTACTTGTAATAAAGAACTTCAACGAACACAAAGATACCTTTTTCTTGCCTAAGCAACTGAGTAGGTCGTCAACTTCTGTTTGTAAAGAGCTCAATTGTTCCAAAGCTCTGTCTATCCAGTAGCTTTGTCCTTGAAAATTCGTCAGAGCTAATTCAAGGAAACTGCGTAATTGATTATGAGGATTTGAAAGGGGACAGCGATATTCTATCCACCATGTTCTAGTTAAAGAGCTTGAAGTATGTTTTTTTTTTGAGAATAATGTTCTTCTAGATATTTTTAACCTGGTTCCTCTTCTCAGCTTTGGTCAACATCGTATATTGTTTTGCAACTGTTCATCGTATGCTTTAACATGATTTTGTTGCACGTGTTTGATAATTTACTAATTGTCATGTTTTCGGCGCAGGTTGGTGATGGTACCACTACAGTAGTTCTGCTTGCAGGTGAATTTTTGAAAGAGGCGAAGCCTTTTATTGAGGATGGGGTCCACCCGCAAAATTTGATACGGAGTTATCGAACTGCATGCCATTTGGTACATGAACTGAACTTTCTCCATAAATTTTGATAATGCTCATGCTCATTTACCTTACAATAGGAATAATGTAATAGGCAATAGAGAAGATCAAACAGCTGGCTGTTAGCATTGAGGGGAAGAGTCTAGAAGAAAAGAAAAGCTTACTTGCTAAATGTGCTGCTACAACACTCTCTTCAAAACTCATTGGTGGAGAAAAGGAGTTCTTTGCATCTATGGTTGTGGATGCTGTAATTGCAATTGGGAATGATGATAGGCTGAATATGATTGGGATAAAGAAGGTAAGTTCAATAGTCGGTCATATAGGCTACCGTTTATGATTTGTCTTGTTTTGCCTTTCAGTTATTTGTAATAATTTGCTGTTTCAATCTGACTGCTTGGCTTGGATCTGTAACCTAATGAGCTATGTTTTAATTCTTCATACCAGATAATGTATATTATCCAGATGCATGTTGAAACTACTATACCTGAATGACATTCATGTAGTGTCTCCCTTCTACATCCCCTTTCTTCTAAAAGAAAAAAAAATCCATAATCATGATTTCTGGTTTAGCTTGAGACTTCTCACAGCTCTAATTTTGTATGAATTTTGTCTTATATTCTTCACGTGATGAATAAGAGTGTGCTCCTTTGAATTTGCTTCAATCTAATCCTGACACCTAGAAAGATTATTGATGTTTGAGTTCTTATCTTGGAACCATATTTAACATTGACTACTCGTCTCTTTATAGTTTCCATTTGACTTTCTTCTTGTGCCTAGAGGCTTTATATGGAAAAGATATGTGCTTGCTGGAGACACGCACACATTTGTTTAACATCTGAATCCTTATTTTTTATCTGGGAGTGTGATCAAACTACATGTTGTTCACTTAACTTTGCCGCTTCTCAAACCATTGCTTCTTGTTTATATTTCATGTTTTTTTTGTGTAGTCGAAGAACTTATTAGTAAATAAATGCATTTCAAGAGTTAGTCGATTGGTTTCTCTGTTAAGAGGCTGCTTTTTGTCTCTTGGTATATGTTATATATACTGGTGTTGTCTTCTAGGATCTGCTGAAGTCGAGGAAAATAGATAACTAGCTAGGTGTTAAGGAATGGTGGGCCATTGGGCTTGTCTGATTTGGGAATTTATCTCTTTTCAGCATTTGGGAAGAAGGGTGTGCCTAGTAAATTTCCATACAATTGATTTGAAATAGACAGAACAAAAGTGGAATATGCTCCTAGTGATGGTCAGTCTCCGTGCGATCATTCATTTGATGTTTGGGAGCATGCATGCATCAACAAGATGCATATACTTCCAATCATTCTAGCCCTTCTTGCTCTCCTTTGGAGGTTTTTCTTGTGTCTCTTGAAATAAATGTACACACATGCAAAAGCACTCGTATGAGAGCAACTTGCTCTTGGCAGGCCCTCACTTCTTTTGGCTTTTTATGGTTTAGATCAATTTACCATGTTTTGTTTGAGTTTTAATGCTCTATAGCAGCCAACGTGCTTTTAGCTCAATTGCACGTCCTTCCTTTTGAGGGGAGTATTTGCCAGGGGGTCATTTCTCGCTCAGTGACACGCCTGGGTGCCTTCCTACCTCCATTTCTAGGGAAAGGAGATATTATTTTGTCTCCATTATTAGTTCATGGGCATGAATATGAAGCCTAGTGTGGGTATTAATGCATTTTTTCAATTGGTATTTTATACTAGGAATCATGGGCCTTGAACTCTTCGTTACACCCTCCATCACAATGTTCTTTCAAGGGTATGATGTCTCATTTGAGCTAAAGCTCACTGGCTAGGTACCATTGCCTTTTTCTATATCTTTTCTAGAAAATGGCAATCAATCCACTTCTCCACTTTGATCCACTTCTTGTACGTAGCAAAATTTTGGCACTGTTGAAAGTCTTCTAGATCATGCCTTTTACCTTTCAATGATTAAAATTATGCTGTTTTTAGCTTTCATATTAGTCTTCCATCTTTTAGGAAAAAAGTTTGTTCTTAGCTAGAGATGTGGTTTTTCAAATCTGGTTGCTTCCACAGGTTCCTGGTGGTAACATGCGTGATTCCTTTCTGGTAAATGGTGTTGCTTTTAAAAAGACATTTTCATATGCGGGTTTTGAGCAGCAGCCAAAGAAGTTTGTAAATCCCAAGATACTTCTGCTCAACGTCGAATTGGAACTGAAATCTGAGAAGGAAAATGCTGAGATAAGGTAATGAATTCAATCATTTTGATTGTTATGGAATCCTTTTGAGAAAGTGCTTATCTACAGAACTTCTTGTTTCCATCTTCTGTAGACTTACAGATCCCTCGCAATACCAGTCAATTGTCGATGCTGAATGGAATATTATATACGACAAGCTAGATAAATGTGTACAGAGTGGTGCCAAAGTTGTTCTTTCACGGCTGGCTATTGGTGATCTTGCGACACAGGTGTGTACAAATTCATGCAGCTGTTGTGTTGTCCACCCCCCCCTCCGGCCCGCTGAAAGATAAAAACCTTAAGAACTTCGTATGTTATACCCTCTAATATATGAAGTTGTTATCTTATTCTAAGATCTCTAAAATACTTTTTGAGCATCTACGTACCTTTTTTAATTGGTAAACTTAACTTGTGCACCTGTATTTGATGAGCTTCCGATTTCACTCTCCAAAGACCATAACACAAACATGTTTAGATTTTTACTGACATTTCAATGTCACAAAATTTCATTGGCTTTTGCTGTAGTAGCTTGTCAGTGTTCGTTATTCACACCTTTCCCAGTTTTTGCATGATGAGTCAAATTGACATCAGGATCCTATATCTTGATGTATGGCTAAAGGAAACATTTTGCATATCCTTGCTTCTTTTGTTTCAGTTGTTCATTTGGTCCGAATATGTTTTGAATAGTTTGACTGTTGTTCCTATTCTAAAGGAAGATTCTCCGCAATCAGTGGAAGTTTTCCTTAGGTTGAGAGTTGCTAGCTGGTCATGAGCAGGTCCTGGCTATATCACAGTTGATTTATTTGATTCAAGGAATTTACATTTCTATTCTGTGGGAGTAGGAGAGGAAGTGTTAATGGCGTTTTTTCGTAGTTTGGTACTTGAAGCAAAGACGTTTACGTTCGCCGTGAGCTCGTATGGTATCGTCACGTTAACTGAGTATAGCCGAAAGTCTGAGAGTGTTATACGTCTGGGGAGGTTCGGGATGGTTTGGTTGGCGAACGTGTTTGGAAAGATGGCATCGGACAGGGTGCATAATGTCTTCTCGGAGAAATTCAATGAGTCACCGAGGGCATTCCTAGCCCAGTTGTGTGCGAATCGGGGTGGCCGGTATATAGCTCTTGCGGAGTTTGGGGAGTGACAACGGAGAGGAGCAGTGATGGTACCGGAGGAGAAGGCGAGTGGTGGGTGGCAATCTTTTGCCACAACCTGCGAGGAGGTTATCATGGCTATCGGTGAACTGCGGCGCAAGCGTAGGGTGGTTGCTGCTCCGGTAAGAGAAGGTTGCTCTTTTGCAGACATGGTGAAGGGTGGAGTGCCGGAGAAGAAGGTGGAGAAGGTGGGGGAGAGCGGTGGGTCTTTGGGCGATGCGGGAAGCAAGCCGAGGCTCCTGTCTTTAGGCTTTCCGATGGAGCAGCATGCAGTCCTAAATAAGGAAATTGGTCTGCCCCATGTCCCTGTAAAGGCTGCGGCGGTGGCTTTGCCCGACAGTGCTCTGTGGTCTCATTTAATGCGTCTAAAAAACGAGGTTGAGTGGGTTCTCGAGTGGGCTACGGGTGAGGGGGCGATCCGGCCCACGTTTGCTAGTCCCAAGTTATGTCCGGGTTGTGGCTGTAATTTGACGGCCCAACAGGTGGATGGGAAGGCCCAACGGGGTGTGGTGGGAGAGGCCCAGCGTCTAGGTCCCAAGGAGGGTGACCAGGCCCAACGGGGTGTGGGGGGATTGGGCTTCTTGGGTGAGCAGGCCACTTGCATGGTTGCTGGGGCGGGTCAGCAGTTAGGCTCAGGTTTTGGTTTGGAGTCTGTTGGGCTGGGAGTGTTGGAGGAAACGGTCTTGCGCAGTGAGGTGGGGGCGGCCCAGTTTGATGATGGTTTGGGCCATGAGTTGTTTGAGGCGGGCGACGGGTCGGATCGAGCCCCAGATCTGGATCTCCACTTCGCGGGAGAGGACGCAGCCAGGGTCGTGCCGTTTCCGTCTGAGCCGGACTTCGTCGGTAGGAGCTCCTCCGATGGCGACGCGAGGGGTTCGGCGGCGAGAGAGCCGGCGGGGGAAGTTCCGATTCCGACTACCACGATGGATCTCGCGGTAGTTTCTGCAACTAGATCTGTCAGTGTTCCTCTCGACAGTGCTTGTACGGATATGTCTGTGGGGGAAGAGGCTTCCAGATGCATTGAGTGGGATGGGCAGGTCGGAGGGGGCTCTGATGATGGGCTTTCGTCGGTTGGGCTTGCGGCTTTGGGGGTTGAGGATGGCCATAGGGGTGCGCTGGTGGCTATCGACGGTGCCAGTGATGGGGTCTGCACAGTGCCGCTGCGGGCAGTTCATCCGGGGGTTCATGGGGGGCGGGCTGTCCCGTCCACGTGGGTTTTGGATATGCTAACATCCTTCAGGCATCTGGTGGGGGTTTCCTGTGAAGGTTATGAACCCGATCTCATGCATCTTTTTGCTGCTTTAGAGAGGGAGCGAGGGAAGGGCAAATCAAGTGGTAAGTTGTTGCGGGAATTAAAAGCTTTGGAGAGTTCAGTGAATTATGATGTGGGTTCGTCTAGCCTTCGCCGGGGTCGGAAGGTGGGGAGGGGTATGGACACTTCTGTATGAAGCCCAGAATTGTTTGTTGGAATGTGCGGGGGTTGAACGATCGGGCGAAATGCAAAAGTGTCGGGAATCTGCTACGGGGATGGAAGGGTGATTTAGTATGTCTTCAGGAAACCAAGGTTGCCGAGATGTCTCGAGCCCTGGTGCGACGATTGTGGGGTGGTCCTCATGTACAATGGTGTTGTTTGGATGCGGTTGGTGCCTCGGGCGGCATTCTGTGTATTTGGGATACTCGTTCGTTGGAGCTGATTGAGTCATGTGTGGACTCTTTTTCTGTTTCGTTGAGCTTTCGCAGTGTGGATGACGGAATTCGGTGGATCTTTTCGGGTGTTTATGGTCCGAATGATGCTTGCAGTAGGAAGATCTTATGGGATGAGTTGGTGGGGGTGCATACTTGGTGCAGTTTGCCTTGCTGTATTGGGGGGGACTTTAACGTGACTCGTTTTCCTAGTGAGCGTTCGGGTGGAGGGGGTTCCAGGAGTGACATGTTAGACTTTTCGGCGTTTGTGTTTGAGCTTGGGTTGGTGGATCTCGAGTTGGTTGGTGGAGTGTATACATGGTCTGGTGGTCGGTCGGATTCGTCTTGGTCGAGGATTGATCGTTTCCTCGTTTGCCCGGAGTGGGAGTCTTTGTACTCGGAGCTTATGCAGAGAAGGTTGCCTCGGTTATTATCTGATCATTTCCCTATTTTGTTGGAGAGCGGGATGCTCGGGGGTAGTAAGAAGCCGTTTCGCTTTGAAAATATGTGGCTTAGGGTGGATGGTTTTGTGGACTTAGTGAAAGAGTGGTGGCTTGGTTTTGATTTTCGGGGTTCACCAAGTTTTGTGCTTCAAGCTAAACTGAAGGCGCTGAAATTCAAGCTGATGGAGTGGAATCGGGATGTCTTTGGCCATTTGAGTGTTCGGAAAGCAGCTTTATTGAGCGAGCTTGAGTCTCTGGATGCCTTGGATGAGGGGGGATTTCTTCTCGAGGAGGGGAAGGCCAAGAGGGTGGAAGTTGCTCAGGAGGTGGAAAATTTGATTTTATTGGAGGAGGTTAGTTGGCGGCAGAAGTCTAGGGCGTTGTGGCTGAAGGAGGGGGACCGATGTACTAAGTTCTTTCACCGTATTGCCAATTCGAACAGGAGAGCGAATTGTATTTCGCGCTTGGAGGTGGAGGGTGAAGTGGTGGAGGATTCTGGAAGGATTGCTACGGAGATTGTGGATTATTACTCCTCTCTTTACGAGGAGCCTTTTCAGTGGCGTCCGGTGGTGGATGGTCTTGTGTTTGATTCTATTGCGGGGGAGGATGCTGAATGGATCGAAAGACCCTTTGATGTGGAGGAGGTGTCTGAGGTAGTGCGTAATTTTAATGGGGACAAGGCACCGGGCCCGGATGGATTCTCTCTTGCCTTCTTCCAAGCCTGCTGGGACTTCGTTAAGGAGGATGTGATGCTGACGTTTAACGAGTTTGCACGTGATGGGAGGTTTGTTCGGAGCTTGAACTCCTCATTCATTGTCCTTATCCCTAAGAGACCGGGCGCGGTGGAGCTAAAAGATTTCCGCCCCATTAGTCTCGTGGGGAGTGTTTATAAGATTTTAGCCAAGGTTTTGGCTAATAGATTGAAGCTTGTTGTCGATAAAATTATTTCCCCCTCTCAGAATGCCTTTGTTTGTGGGCGACAGATTCTCGACTCGGTGCTCATCGCCAATGAGTGTATTGATTCTAGACTGAGGGCGGGGGTGCCGGGGATGATTTGTAAGTTGGATGTTCAGAAAGCCTATGATCATGTGAATTGGAAGTTTCTCTTATACCTCCTGAAACGATGTGGCTTTGGTGACAAATGGTGTAGTTGGATCTCGTTTTGTATCTCGACGGTGAAGTTCCCCGTTATGGTCGATGGTTGCCCCCATGGTTTTTTCAGCAGCTCGCGCGGGTTAAGGCAAGGGGACCCTCTATCTCCTCTTCTGTTCGTCATTGTTATGGAGGCTTCAGTCGCATGATGGGCAAGGCCGTGGAGCATGGTCGTTTAGAGGGTTTTGGGGTCGGAGATGGCAGTGTGAGCATTTCTCACTTACTATTTGCTGATGACACCTTGGTGCTGTGTGGGGCAGAGGTAAGTCAATTTCAGAGTCTCCGTTGTCTCCTTCTGTGTTTCGAGGCGGTGTCGGGGTTGTGCATAAATTTGTCTAAGTCTGAGGTTATTCCAATTGGTGATGTTGCTTCTGTGCACGAGTTGGCGCGGATTTTAGAGTGTCGGGTGTCTTCTTTGCCGTTGACTTATCTTGGGCTCCCGTTGGGTGCTCGGTTTAAGAGTGCCCATATCTGGGATGGGATTCTTGAGCGAATGGAGCGTCGGTTGGCGGGTTGGCAACGTATGTATCTCTCTAAGGGTGGTAGGCTCACTCTCATTAAGTCTACTCTATCATGTCTGCCCACCTATTTTCTCTCCCTGTTTCCCATCCCAGCTGCGGTAGCGGGCAGGTTGGAGAAGATACAGAGGGACTTCCTTTGGGGGGGTGCGACTAAATATCATCTTGTGAAGTGGGACTTGGTGTGCTCTCCATTGGCCTATGGGGGTTTGGGACTCCGTAGCCTCAAGTTGTTCAACAGGGCTCTCTTGCGCAAATGGTTGTGGCGCTTTGCTAACGAGCGAGATAGACTTTGGCGGGTTGTCATAGCAGCAAAATATGGGTGCTCTGCGGGTCAATGGAGTACTTGCCAAACCCGGGGGTCATATGGCGTGAGCTTGTGGCGGTTCATTTCCAAGGGATGGGCTGATTTTCAGCCGCTTCTCAGGTACTCTGTGGGAAGTGGCTTGAGGATATGCTTTTGGCATGAGTGGTGGTGCGGGGAACGGCCTTTGTCCTTGGCATTTCCGGTTGTGTTTTCGCTGGCACGGTGCAAGGAGGCTATGGTGGCAGATTGTTTGGTAGAAAGGGAGGGCACTGTGGTATGGAATATTCCCTTTGTGCGATCGGCGAATGATTGGGAGGTTCAGGAGTTTTTTGCCTTTTATTCTCTTCTGTACCGTGTGAAGTTACGACGAGGGGAGGATGATCAGGTGACTTGGCCTGATTCAGCGAATGGTGTTTTTTCAGTAAAGTCCATGTATCAGCTCATGGCTAAGAGGAATAACGTGTCTGTTCCTTGGAAAGGGGTGTGGAGGCCGCGTTGTCCCTTCAGGGTTTCCTTTTTTGTGTGGGAGGCGATGCACGGGAGAATTCTCACCATTGACAACTTGCGGAGAAAAGGGGTCTACATGGCGGAGTGGTGCTTTCTTTGTCGTGGCGATGGAGAGTCGGTCAACCATGTACTTCTTCATTGTTCTGTGGCGCGTGGACTTTGGAGTTATGTTCTTAGCATCACGAATTTTCATTGGGTTATGCCGGAGACGGTGGCGCATGTGCTTTGGAGTTGGAATAGAAGACTCTCTAATCCCGTTGCTAAGGCCATTTGGAGATTGATTCCCTCGTGTGTTTGGTGGTGTCTTTGGCGGGAGCGGAACAATAGATGCTTTGAGGATGTGTCGTTGTCTATTGTGACGTTGAAAGGGTCTATGCTTTTTTCCTTATTTTGTTGGGCTAATGCGATTTTAGGAGGCATTTTTGCCGACTTTGATGATTTCCTTAGTTTTGTTGCGTGTTTGTATTAAGCGTTTCCGGTATAGATCCTTGTACTGTTACCGCTTATTTTAATAAAATTGTCTTACTTATAAAAAAAAAAGGAAGATTCTCCGCATACTTATCGCATGGGTTCCCTTTGACAGTATTTTGCAGATCGAGATATTTTTTGTGCTGGTCGTGTAACAGAAGAAGATTTGCAACGGGTCGCTGCTGCAAGTGGTGGGACTGTACAAACATCTGTCAACAACATTATTGATGAGGTGCCTATATTTCATTTTTCACTTAATTTCATTCTCCATTTCAGAATTTAGACACTCGATTACTTAATTGTTGTTGTATAAGCTAGTGGACAACACTTATTTTTCTTTATTACCAACTGAAACTATTAAGATTTGTTTGTACTTAAGGTTCTTGGAACTTGTGCGCTTTTTGAGGAAAGGCAAGTCGGCAACGAGAGGTTTAATATATTCAGTGGATGTCCATCTGGCCTTACAGCCACCATAGTTCTGCGTGGTGGAGCTGATCAGGTCTGTTAAGTGTTTAGAAAGAGCATGACTGTGCCATTAGTACTTACACGTGCATGGGCATATACTTGACCTTGGATTTTCCTTGCTTTCAGTTTATTGAGGAAGCTGAGCGGAGTTTACATGATGCAATCATGATTGTCAGAAGGGCATTGAAGAACTCCACTGTGGTTGCTGGGGGTGGTGCAATAGATGTATGGTTTCATAACAATTGGCTAGATCTTCATGAAATACATCAAGGATATTTTGGTGATTCAAATGTTATCTTTTGGTGGCAGATGGAGATAAGTCGATATCTGAGGCAACATGCTCGCACAATAGCTGGGAAGTCTCAACTTTTTATAAACTCTTATGCTAAAGCTCTTGAGGTATGTCTTTTGGGCTTCTGTATTTTGGTTTATGTGGAAATGGTATGGTTGACTGTGTACACAAAATTACTGATTCAAGTTGACTAAAGTGCTTTATCTGTTCTTTATTTAGTTTATAGTAAGTGGTTCTGAATCTCCTTCCTGCCGCCACCTCGTTTCTCTTTAAGATAATCTTTTATGCCTTTGGATCATTGTGGAAATTAACTTGTTCATTTTCTGAGTTAGAAATTCCAATCAATATTTGCTGATGATTTTAGTGTGCTACTATGCTCCACCTTGAAATCTAGCAGAACTTTTCTCGAACTATTTGTTTGGTCTACCAAATGATCCTGGTGTTGTATAGGTTGGCCTAGTAGGATTCTATTGCTGGTTAACATAATTAGAAACAGAACTTCTATGCATTGTTCTCCACATTATAGATTGGTTTTGTTGCAAACTTTTTCTTTTATTCTGTGAAGAATTTCCAAAATTAGTTTGGCAAAGTACAAATCTGTTTTGGGGAGAGGGGAGGAAGGGGTTGGAGGGGGGACTAGAGGTTGGTATTCCTACTTGGGCTTGACTACAGTAACACCCCATTGGGGAAGGTTTGGGAAAGGATGGTCACTCGTGAACTTTGGTGCTTCAGATGAGGGAAAACATAGCTTGAAAAAGAATTGGTATAATTAATCAACAGTAAATTTGGGAAAGGATGGTCTCTCATGAACTTTGGTGCTTCATAGGAGGGAAAACATAGCTTGAGAAAGAATTGGTATAATTAATCAATAGTAAATTTATTGGGATTAGATTCAGTTGTTTTTGTATTGAATTTGTTTTGAAAAATAAAAGGGTTAATTATAATTTCCCCCCTCAAACTATCACCCGATTCTCAAATACTTCCAAACTTTAACTCGTTGCAACTCACCCCCACAAACTATACTTCTCGTTGCAATTTCATCCCCCAACTTGCTAAAGTTATATCGAACGGTTTTCGTCCCATGTAAACGACACGTGACCTTTTCCTTACTTGAAAAGACAATTTAACTCTTGTTTGAGTCCTCCCTAGTCTTCTACAGTACTTCTAGCAATTCGTAGAACTAAAAAATAATAGGGGAAAATACACTTTCCACCCACAAACTACCAGGGTAGTGACACATTGCACCCCAAACTACCATCTTGAAGACATTGCACCCTCAAACTACCAATCTTAGACACTTTGCACCCTAAACTACCTATTTTGACACTTTACACCCCCCAACTACTAATAATAAATACTTTGCACCCTCCATTTGACAATAATACCCTTGAGAAATTAATGAATTAACAACAATACCTTCAATATATGCAAAATGGATCAAGGACATTATCGTCATTTTAGTCTAAAAATTTGACAAAGGGTGTAAAGTGTCAAAAATTGGTAGTTAGAAGGTGCAATGTATCAAAATTTGTAGTTTAGGGTGCAAAGTGCAAAACCTTTGGTAGTTTGTAGGTTAAAAATGTATTTTCCCCAAAATATGTTGTTAGTTGATTTTTTTATTAAAAAAAAAGATGACTCAGTTAGAATTGAGCTGGTCTACTCTGTCTTTTCAAGTATGGAGAAGACCACGTGTCGTTTACGTGGGGCGGGAACCGTCTGATATAAGAGCTTTAGTAGGTTGGAGGATAAAATCGCAACGAGAAGTATAGTTTGCGGGGCGAGTTGCAACGAGTTAAAGTTTGTGGGGGTATTTGTTAATCATGTGATAGTTTGAGGGGGGAAATTGTAATTAACCCAAAATAAAATTAAAAGGATAAATGACATACACTTTGCCTAGGCGTAAAGAATTTATCGTGTCAACCCTGACCTATTGGGATTAGCACTCTGATATACATATGCAACAGAATGAGACCAAGAATTCTGGCTCAAATAGCAACTGTTTTCTTGGTAAGGAAAGTTTGGACATGATGTCCAGGGTTTAAGAATCTCTGTATGCGTTTGTACACTTGCAATATTGCTACTACTGTTTTGCCTTTCATGGGAACACAAGGATTTCTGACACTGGACTTGTGGATAATTTCTTTAGTTGGGAGTTTGTTATATTCAGCGATGACAAACAGGTAGTTGTGTTTTTCCTCTATTATGTAGGTTATTCCACGGCAATTGTGCGACAATGCTGGGTTTGATGCAACTGACGTTCTGAACAAGTTAAGACAGAAACATGCACTTCAATCTGGTAGGCATTTTGCAATTGTATACTCTTTTTTCTTTTGGGATAAATAATGGTTAGTTATTGCTGATTTCTTTTTTCCTGCACATATACTCAGAATCAATATAATAAGAATGCTCTGTACATACACTTTGCACCCTTCAATTATGGGGTCTTGACACTTTGCACCCTAGCTATTATTCTTATCACATAACACCCATCAACTATTGGGTTGACAATTTACACCCACCGTTAAAATTTTCCGTCAATCTGAACATGACCTTCATATTTGACGGAAAATTTTAATGAAGAGTGCAAAATGTCTAAAATCAATAGTTTGTGAGTGCACAAAAGTAATAGTTTAGGATGCAAGATATTAAGACCTTCATATTTGGATGGTGCAAAGTGTATTTATTCCAAGAATTTAAGTGTCTTCTCTCTCCTTAGTGGCAACACCAATACTACTCCATGCTTGATTTCTATGTTAGGCAGCAGATTTTATGTATAGTTGGGAGTACTTTCTGGTTATTATAGACTAAAATAGTTCAAAACTTCAATAGGTGAAGGCACAAATTATGGTGTGGATATCAACACTGGCGGAATTGCTGATTCCTTTGCTAATTTTGTCTGGGAGCCAGCAGTTGTGAAGGTATCTTTCAATATGCAGCCCTTTACGTGTTTGTGTGTCCCCGCCAGTCTGTATGTATGTTCTTGCTGATGCTTTTATACTTGTTTGTTTCTATGGTGATTGCTTAATTACAGATCAATGCTGTAAATGCTGCTACTGAGGCGGCCTGTCTTGTTTTGAGCGTGGATGAGACAGTAAAAAACCCCAAGGTAACATAAATTATGGTTCTTGTTTTGGGAAGCAAACTCCACCCCCCCCTCTCTTTCGCGCGCGGGTGAGAAAAACCTGGACCCACATGTTTGGGAGGCTTTGTTTGGTGCAATCAAAATGATAATTTACCTTGACCATTTAGGGTACTTTGAAATGATATGTCAGATCGTCTCTCTGGCCATACAAAAATAAGAAGATTGGAATGATTAAGGAAAAATTCAAATAGAACCCAAATAAGATATGCACACCCTTTTTGTTCCGCCCACAAATCAATTGGGGAAATCGACCCATGATTCATATTCTGTTTGTTATATCAAGCACATACATTGATCTTGATAAGAGAACAGTTTAACCATATAATTTCTTTGCACAAAATATTATGTGGATGAAAATGATGGAGATCTCTGATACAATTGGCAATGCAGATGCTTCTAAATTTTCACATTTAGTTTGTAATCTTCTAGATTGAGCTCTAAGGATACTGAGCTACATTCCAAATATGTCTAGCATCTGTGCTCTACTCAAAATAATGGCCGCTGTAGTATGATACTTGCAATATAGGGGTTCTAGGACTTCAGCTTTCTCTTTCTCTAGATGGTTGGAATCTTCTTTTTGGGATCAATGGTGAGATTTGTTTGTTGGCTAAAGGTCAATATTAACCAAATGGGCAAGTTATAAAAAGTTGGTAGGTTATGAGGGTCGAGCGCCCAAAATCCTAGTTTGAAGGGCAGATTGCACAAGTGAGATATTTTGTGGGGTAAAACATAATTTTTCTTTTCTTACAATTTTTGTCTAAATGCATATGTGATGCTCAGCATATGACATATACAATGATCTCTTTTATGGTTCCCTTTCATTGTCACAATGCAGTCGGAGAGTGCACAGGGAGAAGCTGCAGCTAGTGCCATGGGTGGTCGAGGACGTGGACCTGGTTTCCCTGGCAGGGGACGGGGCATGCGACGGCGATGAGCCCTTTGAAGAGGAGCTGCTTTCCCTGGACGGCAATGTGGCATGCAATGGCGATGAGCCCTTTGGGTTCAAATATTTGAAAGTCTTCCTCGAGTTCTTATGGCAACCTTACCCATTTTGGCGTGTAGTTTGAGTAACCTGCTGTTTTGCTATCAAACACCGAGCGGCACATTGTGCTCTAAATCAAAATTCCAAATGTTGGCGCAACTTCTATTCCGTTTATCTAGAATTATTATCGGTGGGACCTATTTTGAAAATCTGTATCTTGTGGAATTCCTTTTCTTCTTTTTAGTTGGGTATTTTACGTTTTCTGAAAATCAAGATGAAAGTGATGAAATCTTTGTTAGGAATGAAAGTCAGCTTTTGTGGCTTCTTTTGCTGAACATGAGGCATTTGATTTGCGTTTGAGCAAAGCATGGAGCTCGTAAATCAGTGTTATAAAATTATCTATTGAAATGTATCGTTAATTATTTTCCTTCCTAGCGCTAATTCTGGCTAAGGTCTTCAACTTTGGATCAGACATTGGACCACGGAACTCACATCCTGCCATTAGCTTGAAGTGTAAAGGATCTTCAATGCATATGAAGTGAGAATCCATGAGTTATAGGACGATTGGCCTTCGGCTGTCTGAACTTGTCGTGTGTAAAGGGCATATAGCCAACTAGGGATGTAGTTGCAATTTTGCTTCTTATGTTGAAATTATTGATCTCGAATTTGCATTTATATTTTTGCCAGATGAGTATCAAGGAGCGTTTTGTGTTCAGATCTATGAGACATGGGCTGTGAGGTGGCATGGGATGGCGCCTAGCACCTGAGCTAGCCACACCCCCATAGTGTGTGAGGGAGGCACGCATATGGCCAAGTTGGTGCTTGGTGGACGCGGGCTAGGATAGACTCTAGCCCCCTGATGGATGACACGTTAAATTGGCAACACGTGGAATAGTATGTTATTGCCCCAACCTCTTTACAGTATGATTTTTAAAAAGGAGTGCACGACTGATCTTCTTAGGAATGTGGTTAAACACTTTGGAATGCCTGAACGTATTTTCAGTAATCAAGACACTCGGTTCATTGGGCAGTTATGGACCCTTTTTATTTAAGATGTTGGGTTTGCAAACCAATGGGAAATAGAGTGCATGAATACTTTGTTGGAGGAATAGTTGAGACACTTCGTGTCTGCAAGTCAGAAAGATTGGGTCAAGTTGCTGGAAGTAGCTTAATTCGTCTACAAGTTGCAAAAGTCGTCGGCAACCGGCAGCAGCCCTTTTGAGCTGAACTTGGGGAACTCACCTCTTACTCACCACAAGATTGCAAGACAGACATGTGCGGGAAGGTGTTCAATGACCTTTCGATTTACTAAGGATAGGCAAGAGCTACTGACGATGGTTCAAGATAGCCTTGCTAAGGCCTAGTGGAGGATGAAGAAATATTTTAATAAAAAAGGCACCATTGGTGCTTCATGGATGCGGGCTAGGATAGACTCAACTCCCTTTTTATGGTTTAGCTGAGCTAGAGCTGGTGTGGGGCAAGTGGCGTGCTGCACATTGTCGCAACTAATCGTGCATGGCATGCAATCACTACTTATTGTTCGAGCCGGCATGCTATGCTGCCCTCAGGTGCAGAGCCATAAGCCCCTTGCAAGCCCATCCGTATCGTGCTGTGTGCTTGGCGCACCATGGGGTCTTGACTGAGTTTTTAGGGGCATGGCCGAGCTGCTGTTGGATTTGCAAAGCTAATTGATTTAGACGCCAACAGTTGTGGGGGGCGCAGTTGGGATGTCTTGGCACCTATTGTGCACTCCACTAGTGATTTCCTTAGACAGTGAGTGTACTGGTAGCCTTCCAACTACCCACTCCAATGCTGGGACGTTGAACCCAAAATTTATAAATGGGTCCTATGACTTGTGAAGAGGTAGCAAACAAGAGAATGAGAGTAAGTTTGAGCACAACTCGATCTCCAAACTAGAACTCTAGGAGACTTCTTCCTTGGTCGACATATGACTTCATATGTCGTTGTGCCTTCGCAATACTATCATGAGCTGTTGTCAGTAGCTCTTGCTTGTCTTTTGCGAACCTTAGGGCTGCTGGACATCACCTTGCCTTAGTCTGCACCGCTATTTCATGGGGAGTAAGGGGTCGGTGCCCCAGATTCAGCTTGAAATGACTGCTCCCCATGGATGAGGATTTCTGCAGGTTGTAGGCAAACTACGCCGCATCCAGATCATCCACCCAATTCTTCTTGCTCACCGTGACATAGTGCTTTAAATATTCTTCAAGCAAGGCATTCATCCTTTCAGTCTTTCCATCTCTTTGGGCATGTTTGAGACCCCAAATATTTGGGGTCTCAACAAATCGGACAAACCAAACAAACTTCAAAATTTTTAACTTTTACACCTACCCACTTCACTTTTCACAAACCCCAATAAATCTCAATAAAGTAAAGATTCCCAAAATTTCGGGAATATTCCCCAATATTTTGGCAAACAAACATCCCCTTTGCCTTTTGCGGATGATATATTGTGGAAAACTTCAGTTGCGACCTTAATGTCTTGGTATAGCCACGAAGAACGCATACTTGGTGAGTCTATGAACAATTACCATCACAGAACCCTTTTCCTTTCCTTTTGAAGCTGGAAATCTTGAATGAAGTCCATGGAAATCGACACCCACGACATCTTTGGGATAAGGAGGGGTTGTAGCAAGCCCGCCTGCTTCCTCCTATATATCTTGCCTTGTTGGCAAACAAGACCAGTCTTCATTTATAGCTCGACCTAGTCCTCCATCTTTGGCAAAATCTAGGAGCGACCGAGGAGAGTCATCACCCTCTCCTGTTAGGGAACTAGGTCTTGAAGCTATCATAGGCAAGCCAACGAAGGAGAATATTGATCACCAAGTTCCCTTGTGCGATCAGTTTGCTGATACATCATTGCAGTACAAGCACTAAGGAATCTTTTAGTGTCTTACAAAGCTAAAGCTGAAGCTTATTAGATGGATGCAGATGCTAAGTTGGAGGAAGCTTAAATGAGGGCCATATAACATTGGAGCATCTTCTGATTGAAGTCTTCAAAAGGGTGGACGACCAGTTCCTAATACTTAAAAGAGTTGTTGGTGGCGGTGCTTCTTCAAGTACCAGACATTCAAATAAGTTGAAGGTTCCTGAATCCAAAGCCTTCAACAGAGAATGAAATGTCATGTTGTAGGAGAATTTCTTATGGGATATGAAATAGTATTTCAAGCTGCTGGAGTACCCGATGATGAGAGGATGACCATCACCTCCATGTACTTAGTTGGTGACGCTAAGTTGTGGTGGCGTACAAGGATGGATGATGATGCTAGTGTGGACAGACCTAGCATTTCCACGTTGGACGTGTTGAAGAATGAACTGAAATAGTAGTTCTCGCCTTACAACACCGTTTGGGTTGAAATAGGCGCTCTCAAAAAACTGAAGCAGACAGGCTCAGTGAGAGAGTATGTGAAATAGTTCAATTATTTGATGCTCCACATTAAGAACATGTTTGAGGAGGATAAATTGTTTAAGCAGACAAGGAGTTTGTGATCTTCCTACAACATTGGCAGCAACAGATGCCTTGCTGGACTTTAGGCAGCCAAAGTTGAATGGTGGTAACTCTCGCCAGGCCAAGTCGAAGGACAAGGCCAAATCCAAAAAGGCGAGAAGAAGAGTGGCAAATCTTCCAAGCAACCTCAGGGGAAGGATGCTAAGAATGTCTGAATCGACGTTTCATATGCGACAACTCGCATATAGCAAGAGAGTGTTCGAATCGGGAGAAGCCCAATGCTCTAGTGGCTGATGATACAAGTACGAGTTCAGAGGAAGCACATTCACTGTTTAATCGTCTTCAATTGATGCTCAATGACTTCCTTGAAGGTGGAATCCCTGATGGGATTGATAAATATTCCCATCAAAGAGGAACGCGAGGTCATTTCCATGGTTGACACAGGTGCTAGTCATAACATTGTGAGTGAGCGTGTGGCCAAAAATCTTGGCTTGAAACTGTCCTAGAGTTCTTTTTTTTTTCTTGGCATCTGTCTAAGAATTCAATCAAGTTTAAAGTGGTCAATTTTGAAGCAAAGGCAGTTGCAGGGTTGCTCAAATGGTATCTACTGGAGTAGGAGATTGGCTCTGAAAGGTTGAGTTTCTGGTGGTTCCCTTGAATGATTTTGACTTGGAAAACGAGTTTCTGGTCCAAGTGAAGGCAGCGGTGATTCCATTTTGCAGGAGACTACTCATTGCGGATGAAAGGTAGCCATGCTTTGTGCATGTGCAGTCTAAGGGTAAAGATAAGCTATCGGGCATAAAGAATGGTGTTGTGTCAGTCATTCAAGTTAAACACGGGCTGTCGAAAGTACAATCAACATACTTGGCAGCATTGTTGGAAGTAAAGCTCGATGTCTTGGTGGAAGTCCCTTATGAGATCATTGACGTGCTGAAGGAGTTTGGAGATATGATACCTCCAAAGCTACCGATTGAACTTTCCACCAAGAAGAGCGGTGGATCATCGTATTGACATGGTGCTCGGAACGAAATCTCCTACCCAAGCTCCTTACTGAATGAGTCCAAAAGAGCTGGCAAAGTTGAGGAAGCAGCTCGGAGAACTGTTGGAATCCGCCTCCATTTAGAAATCAAAGGCACCATTTGGTGCACCAGTGCTGTTTTAGAGGAAACAAGATGATTCTATGCAGATGTACATAGACTACCGTGTCTTAAACAAGGTGACAATCAAGAATAAATATAAAGTACCATTCGAAGTCTATATTGATGTCTCTAACAGAGCTATTGGAGGAGTTCTAGTCCAACTGTCCAAGGACATCTGGCGGCTCCGGTTATTGTGTGACTTTGTAACCGTGTGAGTGTGCGATTGCACGGTGAGGATTGTGTGAGTTTGTTTGGACGGTGAACATCATGCCAGCGCATTAATGAGCCAATTTGGGGCGCCCCGACTCCAAGACCCGACTTCCCCAAATTTCGCCGCCTCACCTTTTCCTCCCCAACCAAGCTGCGTGAGCTTCGCCAACCGAAGGCTCCACATCAGGTAAGAGAGCAGATTCGACATGGGGACAGAGCACACATTCCTTACTTCTTCATTACTCCGACTGCTGCAAAAAACATGAAGCTTTTTCTAGTACAGACCAAGTACCTTGGATGCTCCAAAGCAGGATGGATTGGACAAACCTAGCACTTCTACAAGTCGTGTTGCTAGATGATTCTGTTTTACTGAAACTTTCTCCATTTGTAGACTCTCTCTTTTGTAATCATCTATAAATCATTGTATTTTGTGAATCTATTGTATTTAGGTCATTCGGTTGTAGTTAGTTGCTCGTAAATTTTTTAGAATATTATTGCACATGTAGTGTTTGTTCGAATGCTCGAGAGTGCATTGCCCTTGGACATAGCCCTTATGCTGGAACCACGTACATGTATTATTTACGGGTGAATCAAATAAAGAAAGAGCTATTTAATTTTGAGTGGCGGTTTGACTAACATTTCTCTATTCATGCATAATTTCCTTGTCCTTCATACCTGCATGTGGGCATATTTTTCACATGGACTGCATTGATCAATGGCTCACCAACCCCGCCCCACCACCTGCTCCTTTTGTTACAGAGCACATCAGTACAACGTCTCTTGAAGAAATTAAGTTCGAAGGCGAGTGAAGAAACAAAAGCTAGCTATAAGATTATCTAAATAGAGGAATCGAGATGCTAGAATCTTTATGCTCTGAAGCACATTGGTCGATCATTTTGTATTTCATAATTGGTTGATGTTATGTGCAAGAACTCTTTATCCCTTCTCATAAGCATATGCTGGTTGATTTTGCGTAGGGAGACGACCAGAAAAACAAAAGACTGCATTTGTTCACTAAGAAGTAACATGGAAACCTGACTCCTTTACCTTTATGATTCCCTATAGAAAACTCGTTTAGCAGTCATCCTGGTTGGTAACAACTCTTGTTAGATACAAAATTAGAGAGATTCGATTTCTAAGTCACAACATACAAATTCAATGTACTTTAAAATTTGTCAGTATAATACAATAAGTTTCAGCTTCTGTCCATTTGCTTAGCAAAAAAAAAAAGCTTCCGTTCATCATTGTAAAGGCCTTCAAATTTCTTGAGTACTATTATCTCTCTCCTCTTTGCTCTGGTGTCAGCCCACCCTTCCCGCGGGTAGGACAACTCTTCAGCCCAAATCCATGACAATCAAAGCATCTAAGCAATGCACATTAAAAACTCACTTCCAGCGCTCGAAAATATTTCCATTCTTCTTATTTTTTCCTGTCCCCTGAGGATGAACATTACTTGGTTAATTTGCAATGTTGGAAAAACACAAGCGTGAAAACGAAACACTAGCCTTTCATCATATAGTTGATAACTTAATGCATAGGCCCAATATAAACTAAGATAGCATAACGATGATGCTTTACTTCTAGAAGAGTCGAAAAACAAAACAGTTTCCAGTATATATATGTCAAAGACGGATCAAAGAAGGGTGGTTGGCTTGGTGAAATAGGAAATCTTTGCGCTCTTCAATGTAATGTATTTTTGTGCACATTCAAAAGTAAAAACAAACAAACAAACCTGCTCATTACTCTCGAGCATTCTAACAAACACTACATGTGCAATAATACAACCGAATGACCTAAAAAATCTATGAGCAACTAAATACAACCGAATGACCTAAATACAATAGATTCACAAAATACAATGATGGTCTGTACACAGCAGAAATCAATATGAAGTAAGCATTCTTCTCTCAATTGATCATACAGCTAAAGGTAATTTCAGAGCATGGGGTTTTCTTATACTGAAGTTTTATTACCTTTTGTACTCCCTGTTTCCAATTCCTGCGACAGTAGAAGGAATAATTTCGAATTTGAACGGTGATAACAACTAAGCTTCCACAAATTGAAGACTAATGGAAGACAGGTGGTGTGCTAACGGAGTTTAGCGTCAATCTTCGTCGAAGGCTGAAGAGGAATCGCGTGAATGGGTGGGTGCGAGTTCGGATCATGGAGCCGGGTCACCGGTTATAACTCATTAATTCGCTGGCACGATCTGAGCCGTTCAAACTCTCCCACACGATCCTCACCACGCAATCGCACACTCACACCCTTTATACACTCACATAATAACCGGAGCCGGTGGCTGCTTTCGACTCCCGAAAATGAATGATGCGTAGCAACGATACTCAGCCCATGAAAAGGACATGTTGGTTGTGGTGCACTACCTAATGGTGTGACTGGGTATACCTACTAGGTATCAAGTTCATTGTTCGAATATACAATGTACCGAACACCTATTTTTATACTCATAAGAAGCTCTCACTGAAGCAAGCTAGGTGGCAGGAGTTTCTTCAAAAGTACGATTTCACATGGGAGCATAAGTCGGGACGGTATAATCAAGTGGTTGATGCCCGCAGTAGATGAGAGGTGCAGGAGCATGTGGCTGCTCTTTCGAGCATCCAGTCCTCTTTAGTTGAGAAGCTGAAGGACGGTGTAATGAGAAGCTGAGGAATACAGCAACTCAGGATTCAGCTTGCATGAAGCTGATCTAAGACGTGAAGGACGGTGTAATGCAGAGATATTAGTTGGAAGATGGGGTTGCTGATGACTAAAGTTAAAATATTTAGACGAGGAAGACTTGAAAAAGTATTGTCTTGTACTTGAAAACTTTTTAAAACAGAAAAACCACCTTGATAGGGATAGTTTAGATTTGTTTTCAAGAGTACCTTCCTAGTGTCCCTCCTTACTTCTTTTGCAAGTTTGCGAGCTTCTGTGGATTATTCGCTTCATCTGAGGGTTTCAAACACTTTTGGCACCATCAGTTAACGAAATTAAAGGAAGGATAAAAAGATGGTGTATAGCTCATGCATAAATATAAGCTACCGATACTGACACACTCCGATGTCGTAGTTCGCCTACTCGGGAAAACCAACCGTCAACATTGTCAAAAGGAAAACAACTAAAATAGAAAAGTCCCAAGAACAAGGACTGACAGGAGAGAACTGGGAATATCTAGCGTACAACATATTCGAGGTTGATTTTTCTGATAGCAGTGGAACCAACCCCCTCCCCCGCCGGGGAGGCGTGTTCCAATATTTTTATTTGTTTTATTTTTCATTATCTATTTCTTATAGCTTTGGGTATTTTTGGACATAATTAATGAAACGATGATTGTCACGGCAGCATCTCAGTTACGGGATGGAAACTAAGGGTAGTAGTACATACCATGTGACCTATCTAATAAAGGATGAAACTGGCAATTCTTAAGAAAATTGGTATCTAATTTTTATTTTTTGGAACTCTTGGTTTGGATGGGTCAAAAAAATGTTTGTTGAATATATATATGGAAATAGAATAATTTTTATTAGAGTTTGTGAAATTTTTTTGGAGTTTGTAAAAAAAGTGCGAAAAAAATTTAAAAATTTTGGCCAATCAAAACAGAGACATTTCTAATTTTTTTTAGATTAAGTATTCATTTCGTCCCTATATTTTGACCCATTTTAACAAAATAGTCCTTCGATTTTCAAATAAATTGATCATAGAAGTACCCGAATTTATAATTTGTCAGAAAAAGAATTCTCATAAAATTCCATTCTCAAAGTTAATGGTTCACACGTCATTTCCAATAGTAAGAACAGACATGTCACCCAAAATTAAAATAATTAAGTTTGTTTTATTAAAAAAATAAAAATTAGTAAAAAAACTTAAAAGAATTACAAGTCAAATAATTTTATCGATGCGTCTTGATGATGGCATGGTTCGTAAAAGGAACAAAACGACAGCGAAGAGAAAAAGCATTACAGCACCACAAAAATATTATGATATAATGGACAGTGGAAGATACTGCATGCAGACATCACTACACCGTTAGGTACAAATCGTAAGGGCCGTACAGTGGATGATCCTGTGATGCGCGCCGTGGTGTTTGGCTCCCACAATTTTGACCTAATAAAATAACTAATAAAATCTCTCCATCAAATTGTTTTTTTTTATTAAAATAAACATAAAAAATTCACTTTAATAATAATCTCTTTACTTTTTCAACATCAAAATTTTTAAACCCCAAAATTGTAAAGAGCCAAACAAGTATCGTGCCGAAAGATTTGGGAGTTTAGGATGAAAAGCATAGAGAGTTAGTGGTCTACTGAGAATAACATCGGGGATGTCTCCTGCAAACACCATGCTACGCACGGGCCGGAAGAATTTTCCAGGTCACCCAGTTTGCTTAAGATTAGGGTTATGGTCTTATGGTATGTGGTCCAGCTTTCTATTGTGCAACCTCTTTTTTGATTAAATTGCTAAGTAGTTTGTTAGTGGTTCAATATTTTTGAGTACCAGGTCCTCCATTTGAGGATACTTAATTATAAAATAAAGTCTGCCTTTATATGTTTATTATTAATGGGAAAAGATTAGGAGGAAAAACACCTTCAGCTTGAAAGGATAGGGTATGGACCTCCTCAAGCTATATATATTGTTCACTGGGGATAATTGTTCAAGATCCCTTGTAAAACTGACAATCTGCTTCAATTCCAGAAGGGTCTATTTCATGCTACGAGTTAAGTAGTATACTCTCCATCAGAGGCTTAAAACTTGAACTGCATTTGGGGAGTGTATCCAAGGTCATCCAAGTGAGCAGCCATAGCCTTGTTCATTGGTGGTGGTCCACACCTCAAAATCTGTAAGACACAGATTAGTTCTAGTGGCTTACCTTAACTAAAGGTGCTGGTGCAGGGGGCAGAGAGAGAGAGATTGCTTTTAATTTCACCTGAATATCTGGTGCTGGCGCAGGGCAGAATGTTTGGATCATTTCCTTTGTTACGTACCCGACACCACCATTCCAGCCTTTAGGTGGCTGTAGAGATTTTGAAGCAATTAGTCTTTTGTTGTATGAGGGAAAAGAGGGGGGGGGGGGGGGGGGGGGGGTTGCAGACACCAAAGTATCAATATGGAGGAAATTAGAACCAAACTACATATGCACAAATAAATGTGGTCTGGGAAAAAAAAAGGATATCATCATACGCTTGTTTCCAAACCCCCTGGGGAAAAAAATTCTTTACACGTCTTTAAAAAAATCCATGCTAAATCAATTTTTACCATTCAAAACATCGCCCTCGCTGCGTTTCTATTAAATATTCAACTTCTGATGTTATCCCTAATTTGAAGTAATTGGGATGACATATGGTTCACTTCCCAAATAAGGAGTTAAATGTAATAAATATAGAAACAATAACAGATATAGTGAGATGGCAGTGACTTTCCGTATTTCATCCACTTGACATATGCCATTTCAACTGAAAAACTCTCAAATGACTTTTTCTGTAGTTTTTTAAACTAAATATGAGGAAAACTTATTTTCTCACTCATCTTTTGCTAATCTTCTCCACCCCATATAATCTGTCACCCAAAAACTTAGAAACTACAGACGAGTATACTGGTACCAACAGGCTGTGTTTACCTACTTCAGATAGGTTATATGGGTATTTCCACAGTTCTTCTGATATCTGTTGTAGCAACAACAAATTTAGAAGGCAAGGAGCACACTACGGCAATTTTCTTAAGTTAGGAAGTCAAATTACGTCACTCAAAAAATAATTGGAGTTATAGTTTTGATGGATAAAATGTAATTTGTCATAAATCAAGGACATTGCTAGGCTACTTCTTGAGCCGAGTATGGCACTTCAATCACTGCAGCCTCTAGAATTTTAGAGCAAAATCCTATCTTGCTCAATTTCCCTGTCAATTATGTTACATTGTCCTGGCCTTGCTTGAAAGGCACAGGGAAATATTTTATTTGATGGGGTCCCAAAACTAGAAGAACCCAAATCTTCCTACTCGTGTCTGCACCATAGGCTTCTTGCAGATTGGCTCAATCTGTACAGCATCATACTCCCTATTTACTTGCATTCTCTTGCTAGAGTATTTCTCCACATGGGTGTGTAGACCAAGTCCTCACTCTTCAAAAGCTTGTCACCTATCACCTTACTCTTTTGAGTCTTTGTCAAATGAATAGGTCCACCTTTCATCTCAGTCTTATTTGTAATATCCCAAATCCCACAAGGAATATCCCAAATCCCACCTTTCATCTGAGTTTTATAAAGGTCAAGTCTCACATTGAGACTTTATTAGGTTGAACTAGGCCTTGTAATGATTTCACGTGGCTTCAAAAGTAACCTTGACTAGTCATTTTGAAGTCAAAGCGCATATGTGACTAACGCTTCCTTGGGTCGTTACAAATTGTATCAAAGCGGTCTTAATAACTACTAATGTTGGCTTGGTGGGCCTTAACAGGGACATCAAGGATTTAATGGAGATAGATTATGATACTCTGAATCCCACATAGAGTGGAAGAAGAGAAAGAATAATACATAAGTTCTATAAGGGCCAAGTCCCACATTGGAACCTTACTAGGTTGAAGTCAAAGTGCAAATGCAGCTAGCGCTTACTTGGGTAGTTTCATGATTAGTATAAACAATCCTCAAACATGTCCAGATGGGTATTTGAGGAAACAAAATTGCGACTACAATTTCTACATCGTTTGTACAAAGCACAAAACTTCAATCAGCCATTTGTGATCACTTTGTATGACATTTGGCAAAAAGACAGGCTAATATCGAGTCCATTTCGTGTGATCCATAAACTTGTAGAGAGACAGGATTGTGTCCTCCATGCAGCTTAATCTGCATGTCCCTGTGCAAATGTTCAAAAATTTGATAGGCTTCCCCAGTATCTGAAAAGGATATTTTGCATCATTATTCTTATAAATTTTTTTTTTTGCATCATTATTCTTCTCGACCATTGGTTTGATTATATTTTCAGTCTAAACAGGGACATCTGGTCTTGTCAAAGCTTTACAAATACAGAGGTTTCCAGTTGAAATTTCAGCTACTCCAAGTCCTTAAATTCAACCTCTAAAAGTCCTACTGACCATACTCCAGCTCAGCAATGGAAATATCATAACTTTAGTTGATAAAGCTTTTGTCATTGCCTGTTCTCCAAGCAGAGCTTCATCCTCCGAGGCCTGATTTTCCAAATGAAAGGCATCACGAAATTCTTTGCCAATGAATTTCTACCTTCAATCAAAAGTTAGGCCATTCTGAGCTAATCTCACAAACTCCAGCTCAATCAGAGAAGTAAGCTCACAAACTATGCAGCCTGATTTTTTTTTCAGGGTAAGAAGTTGGTGTTTACTTGATATGCGCTATTGGTCCATTTCCTAACAGCTTAAACTTTTGGCTCCGAGTTTCCAGGAATTGATCTGAGCACCGCTTAAGTGCAAATGATCAATTTCTACCATTATAAATTAGTACTCATTCCAAATATGTAACTAATAGAAACAAGCAGAGTTTGAATGTAGGAAACTCCGGCTTTAGCACCATGCTAGTACACCACCACTCCACAAGTTTAATTCATTAGTCTCGTTAACTACCCTTGGGTGATGTCTAAGAGGGTGGGTGGGGTGCTAAAGTGTTGGCAGAGGAAGTTCAAAGACCCCTTGGCATTGACTGTGGAAAATGATACCTCTGTGCATTTGGTGGTGCTTATGGAGGGAGAGGAATGGACGATGCTTTGAAGATTCAGGGATGTCCATAGAATGTTTAAAGGGAAATATGATGCAAACTTTGTTTCAGTGGGCTAATGGGGTGTTGGGTTCTCCTTTTGTAGACTTCAATGATTTTATTAGTTTTCTAGTTTTCTAGCTTGCTTGTTTCAGTGGATGATCCTTTTGTACTGTTCTGTCACCTTTTTATATCAATAAAGCTTTCCTTACTTATCAAAAAAAAAAGTGGGCCGCCAGTGAGTTCCAGACCCTAACTATCTAAGCCAAGACGATCATCTTGGATTCTCTGCCCATTGTGTTTGACTGAAACAATTGTTTCAAAAAAATTGAGATTTTTGGGTTGATGCTTCAACAATACTACTGTATCAGGTATATCTGCATCATAGTAATGCCTACTTTGTTTTGTGTGCTTGAAACCCACCACCGAAAGTGAGAACTCGTGAAAAGTGTTAGGTTATAATCTCAATATCCCTTTACTTTTAATATATAACTATAGCTTAGGAAAATCTTATTGAAATCATCGCAAATCTTAATGTCAAGTAGCCAGGGTATAGCTCCTGAAAACTTTTATAGGAAGAGTATCATATAGAAGCTGTTACAACCTTTTGTATCATTCAAACATCCATATGATACGGATGTAAGAAGTGGAAACAAAGTCCTACCTTCAAAACAAGTCTTGCATAGAAATGAGTTTGATTCATTGACAACCTAAAGAAATATGCTAGATGGACATTCTCATTATCCAATTCGATTACTAAAGAAGGAAATCTAAAACACATTATCACTAATACCTGATTAAGAACGTAGTGGACACTGAAGCGGTTGGGAAAGTTCCTGGCAATGTTATCCAGCTCTTCCTGTACAGATAGTTGCAATAAAGTTAACCAAATACTTTCAATATTTTTTTTAGGGATAAATACACTTTGCCCCCTTGTCTTTGGGGTCATTTACACTTTGCACCCCGATGTTTTATTTTTGATACATTGGACCCATTATCTTCCACATTTTTGCAATGTGGACCCCGTACCCGATTTGGCCGTCTAAATTGACAGATTTCGTCAACACGTGAACCGGTCGACCGCTTCAGAGAGGCATGACGAGTCGGTCAACCGCTTCATGTAGCGCTCGACCAGTGCATGTAGCAGTCAACCGGTGCATGTGTTGACGAAATCCGTCAATTTAGACGGTAAATTGGGTACGGGGTCCACATTGCAAAAATATGGAAGAAAATGGGTCCAATGTATCAAAAATAAAACATCGGGGTGCAAAGTGTAAATGACCCCAAAGATAAGGGGGGCAGAGTGTAGTTTAACCCTTTTTTTATTATTATTAGCATTATTTTCTGAGCAGTTAACCTAATAGGCGAGAACTTCTAGTATCTATTATTTGTCAATCTGAGCAGAGATTGCCATACATCCTAAACATATAAGCTTCTCTGAGGGAGGTTTAAACAGTGAGTCAAATATCACTTGGTAAGATAGGACATGATGCTCTCTCCATTAAATGCTGGAAGCTTGGGTTGAAGAAGGTTTGGTCTTTCCAATCAAGCATCATTAGCCAACTGGTTTGATGAATGCTTAAAAATACATATTTTCTTATTAATAATAAGCATTATCATACCATATTTTATTGCATTTTCAATTGATTTGTGGTTTATTGCTTAATTATTAATCTTGAGCTTAAATGTTACATTAATGTAGTCATTTCTATTTTGCAGGAGAAATAAAGAAAATCATGTGAAAAGATATAGAGTCAAAGTAGAAGTCTTGAAGAAGAAGAATAAAAAAAATAAGAAAAAAATAAGAAAAAAATAAAATAAAATGAAAGAGGAAGATGAGGCCATGCGTACGTCAAAGCAACAAAGAAAGTGATGCTTATAAAATGTCTTGGCTTCACGGAATTTGAGGGAAGACCTTGGCTGAAAATTGAAAGAAGTAAATAATCACGTGAGAAGAGAAAAAAAAAGGAAAAGAAAGGAATCTACATCAGCGGTTGACGGGGGAGTTAAAAAAAAAGGGAAAACACATCGTTTTGGCTATCAAATGGAGAAGGGCGAAACTTTAAAAGGAGGAGAAAAAATTCAAGGGGGCACGCAACCCTAGAAAAGAAAGGAAGCTCTCAGCCACACTTGTTTTGAAAAGGAGGCCAGCCGCATTATAGGAAAGAAGGAGATCCTATGAGGTTGTCGAACTTCACAGAGGAGCTATTCAGTCCATAGCAAGAAGCGAAATTTACAGTGATTTTACTTTTCTGTTTTATTTTTGGTTTATTTCAATCTATGTTTAGCACTATGAAGTTTATTTTTATGATTATGTGTAGCTAAATATTTTAGTTAGGGCTAGATTGAAGCCCTAAGCATGTTTTCTTAAGGATTTTGATTTGCTTTGTTACAAACGGTTTGTGATGCTTAATTGATTATTTCCAGGTTTTAATTCTTTCTTCATATGATTTATGTTTATGCCTGATCACCATATGCATGTGCTATATGAAGATTGTCATATAGGTAGATTTAGATGTCCGAGTCTTGTGCCTATACTAAGTGACGAAAATGAACCAATCGCTGGCTCTTTTGGATTAATCAACATGAAAAACCAGAATAGATACCATGTTCCAGGTTTCGTGTGTTTGTCGATGTCCACTGATTTATGCTTTCTTAAGGTGCAACTTAGTAGATACCATGCTAAATACTTTAAGAAAGAAAAGAGTTAGAGTAGACACCCATGCCTAACTTGTTGCTTAGGGAAATCAATAGCTCAAGGAGTAGATACCATGCCCTTAGGTTGACAAACAGTGAGCACCCAAATTTAGTTTGTAGCATTGTGCAAGTCATTTGATTTAAGGAAGATGATTAGTGGTGGATATCGAAGCCTTAACTTGTTTTTATCATTATTTTAATTCTAATTTCAATTGTGTTTTATGATTTTCTTCCATTAATGCAATCTTGTTGATTATTTAATTCTGTTATTTGTTTTGTTTCCGTTGGATAAAAGTTTTAATTAATAATCTTTAAACGAAATTAATCCAATCCTCGTGGGAATGATCTCGTATTTGCCAGCTATACTATTTGTTTGATCTTGTGCACTTGCGAGTAAAATATACATTTAGAGGCTTATTATTTAGGCTAATATTTGTGTAACATGGTTCTCCAAGGTAGGTATATGATAAAGTGAAACAGTTTAGGGAGGTGTATAGCTAGTATCAAACATGCCCACAGAATGTATCATCAGCAACCTATGTCATGCATATGGGTAAACACTTCTTGGAGTGCTAGGCATCGCGAACACACACACACAGAGAGAGAGAGAGAGAGAGAGACCTTCAAAAGAATGTCTTCATATGTGACATTGGCATAAATAAGATGTATGTTTGTTTTGTCATCTATGTTTTCCAGTATGGCTGTTGTAACCTGAAGATGCCAGAAAGAGAAGGGAAAGCAATTAACAAAGCAAAGATATGTACAATGTATAGAAGTCAAACTGAGAACCCTGCAGCATCTACATTCAAAATTTGATACCTGGAACATTGGAGTAATGCCAGTGCCACCAGCAAGCATCCCAAAAGCTCTAACTTGGTTGGGCTGATACTTAAAGCGTCCCTAGGAAAATAAAAAAGTACGTACATGCACTATTAGGAATCTCAGAGAGCATGAGTGGAAGAGGGAAAAAGATATTCTTGCATTCTCAATCTGGAATTCGTAAACCAAAATCATTTGCATCTTTAAACAATCTGGACTGCAGTTAGTATTTATATATATAATATGAAAAGCAATGTTCGATTTTTGACAAAAGTACCCATTCAATATATATGTTCGTCTTTGATATCTCTTTCAAATAGGAGTCTTACTCAAGTGTCGGGTCTGCATTGTTAGAAAGACTCATCATTGTAAGTGGAAAAGGGAATAAAAAAATATATGCGTGTGGAAGAGGACGGAAACATCAGATGACTTCATTTTATGTCAAGGGTTCTGGACAGCTATTGGGAGAAGAGATCAGCTCATTCAATAGATCCTATAGAACATCTGATAATCATCATCACCTTCAATTTGTTCTAGGTCAATGATGCCATTTTGTTTTTTCAATGACTCATCCTAAATGAATATGAAATTCAAAAAGCTACACAGTATGAGCTCACCAGATCAACCCCTTCTAGATGGGTTCCTTAGATAAGGAACAACTACATGGGTCTTGGAAAGCAGCAAGTGATAACAGGGTGAAATAGAGTCAAATTCAGACAATGTACATCAGCAAGCAGTATGTTCTACCTTGGGTCCCTTCACAGCCAAGCAATCACCTTCACGCATCTCCCGAAAATGATGGGACATCCTTCCTTGAGGATACATCTATGTAACATGAAGCAGATAAACTGATATATAAATAAAACAGACAGTAAAGGATTCTTGACAAAATGCAATTCAGCAATGGAAGGCTGCAGAGCATATTAACCTTTATAACTAATTCAAAATATCCAACATCGGAATCCAAAGTTGTTGGGGTATATGCTTTAATAACTTCCTCACCGAGGCCATCTTTTCCTCTGTATAAGAAAATGATCAAAAGAGCAAAATCATCATAATTTTTTTTTGATAAGTGCAAAATCATATCATAATTGACCATAAAGTAACTAAGAAGTGTCATTGAAGTGGTAGACATGCATAACTTCAGCGTTGGATCCTGCTAGAAAGTAAACAAGGCATTGATATTATCTAATGATTTGGACAGGTGAAGACAAAATCTAGCAATCACACCTGCAACTCATGTGCTGTCCTATTGGAAGACCCAACACCGAGGTTGGTGTAGGAAGAGCAAATCTGAACTTAGCCACATTATGGCTGAGCTGGGTGCGTTTAACAAGTTTAAATTCCTTGAAGTTGTCAGGGTCCAAGCAACCTATCCTGACACAACAAAGTTTCAGTGAGAAAAGAATCATAGCCTCCTTATTTATATCCACAAGAGAAATAACACCGAAACATGGGAGGGATAAAGCACACACAAAAAGACTAAAACAAACTGAGAGGATGTTGTTTTAATTCAAACAACTTAAAGGGAGACGCCGAAGAAGGTTTCTCTGTGTGGCATCACAGAAAGACCTGTTCTGAAGGTAACACTATCTTTGAACTATTATTTGAAAATTTCACAGAAAGTGTGAAGACAAAATAACCATGGAGACTGTAAAGTGCAGGTCCCTAGCGGTAACTCAATTGCCACGCGGAGTATTTTGGCTTATTATGTATGTCAACAATAACTGCTAAATATAAATGCATACGAACGGTCCAGTAATCAATTTGTTTCGAGCCACAAACGCTGCAATACATAGCTTTCACGTTCTCCACATCATTTTTAATTCGTTCTAAATTCTAGTCTCACCTTGAGATTTCTTTCAGGCATCGGTAACACCTAAGCAACTTACTTTACATCCTATGTGCCTGAGGGGCTTTAAATTCTGACTTTCCTGACATCTCATTTTTTTGCACCAGAATTTACATGCCCCAGAATTTTAAAAAATTATGGTCACATCCTGTAAGAGAGAAGGTTCTAGGGAAAATTGTTTTGTCGGAAGCAAAGGTTTCAAATCTGAGTAACTGCAAAATCAGGATTCTAGAGCTTACACAAGCTGTAGTGGGGATTTCCTAAGATCACTATCCCAATCCCAATTTATAGGAAAAGCTATATCAATCCCCTTTAATTCAATGCAAAGAAAGCCAAACGTCATTTTACAAAATCTCAAGAGACGTTGGTGCAAGTTTCCCGAATTTAAATATCTTGATTTCCTTTATAAGGCATCCTAAAAGCCAAAGCCATTGCCTAAAGTAAAAGTTCTACAATTTCTTATGCTGGGCTTACATTTGACCAAAAGAAGGAAATTTGTACCTAAAGATGTGCCAGTTATAATTTAATGTATAGGATACTTTAGGAAAATCAAGATCTGTTTTCTTACCATCTTATTTCAAGTCATTTCAAGTCAAGACATATGGTCCTTCATCAAAGTAAAAAAATGCGACTTCTATATTTCATTTGTTGGAATATTTGAAAGATATATAGGTTATTTATCAGCTATTATTTCCTTTCAAGGATACTGTTCTTGGTAATGATGGGATTTGAATTCACGTCATCTGCATGACATTGTGTTACAATAAGCTTCGAGAACATTTGGAGGAATATTTGGCAATGAAAATAGTTTTAACAGATAAATAGGAAGTGGCTAAATATTTGAATGTATTAGTCTAAACATAGTGTTCCATAAACTACTATTAGTGGACTTCACTTTACAGCAAAGGTCCATGAGACAATAGAAACTGCACCAGGCACAAACAAAGATAACAAATTATCATATGTTCTTCGGGACGGCATCTACTATATGGCTTACGTCATAGGATCTTTAGTTGAGAAAGTGAATAGCTGAAAGGCATGTTTGGCATAGGGGCAGATGTGGTTTTAGTGCTTGAAACTGGATTTCAAAACCATTTTCGGGTTTCAGCATTTGCATTGGCTGAGATTCAAAATTGGCCTTCAAATGCATTTTGCTGATGAAACCTGAAGACTTTTTCAAAACTAAAAAACCAAATCTGACCAGGAAAGAAAAGAAAAAATAAAATAACTCCAACCACATAAAAGAGGCAGTGGAAGTGAGTGGCAGGGTAGGGAGCCTCCCACCGCACATCCATCACCTAGGGTGGTGCCATAGGGGAGACGTGACTGGCGGCTGAGATAACATCGGGAATGAGGTCCCCTCCCCACCACCACTGCGTCACACCCCTCCTCAGCCGCGCCATAATGACAGGAGTAGGTGCCCCCTCTGACCTCCTCTCCCGAGGTGTCAAGGGAAAGAGGAGAGCGACAAGGGATCCTTCCCCAAGAGTGCTTTATATATACTCATTTTTAGTTGTATCATTTATTATTTATTTAAAACAGGTTTAAAACATAAACTAATAAAAAATTAAAAAAGTTTCAAAAACATGACCCTCCTAATGTATGTTTAGGTCTCAAAACTAGTTTACAACCACTTTCTCCAAATTCAAATCAAAATCCAAAACGAATGCTTAATCTAGGCCCCAAAATGCCCAAGAAATTCAAACATCCCGATGAATCAAAATGGTTAACTGTGTTATGACGAATGATGTACAACAATCAGTGTATTTCCTTAAGAGAGTATCAAATCTTTCTATGCGCTCAAAAGAGGACCGTACTTCCTACTATAGCAACCAAGTCTGAAAAAGTACTCTACTGCCCTAAGTTGTGGTAGTTCTCTCTCCAATTCTAATTTAAGCAATGAAGTATTAATATTTCCTACTATAGCAACCAAGTCTAGCAGCATTTGGGAGCTCAGATAAAATTGATTTCAGTGAGTGTCCCCCCACCCCCTTCCAGGAAAAAAAACAAAGAGAAATAAAGGACAAAAGGTCAGGAGACAAAAAATTTATGGTTTTTCTTTGAGTTAAGTAACAAATTTAATTCCAATATTGCTCAATGATGACCATTGCACCACCCACAGAACAAAAACAATGTGAGTTGAAAAACCTTCCTCAATTTAATCCGTTGCCATGTTCCCTGTCCTTAATTTCCAAACATTTTCTCCAATTTCATTTAAGATTATTATCATCTAGAATCCATGAGACTTTTCAATAAATGACCTGATTTTAAATGTAGTATATCCCGGTTTTAATTCACTTGCATTCCATTCAGGCGGGTAAGGGAGGTATCCAAAAGAACAGAAAGTGCATAATCTAAATACAAGCAAGGTATCCAAGAGATGCCAAAAAAAAACCAAGATCCATTTTTCACCAGTCTAAACTTAGTAAGAACATTTTTAACTATTGATCCATCTTCTTATTTACGAAGTATGCAACAAGGTTGCTGCAATCTTGCTTTATTGTCAGTACCTAACCGCATAAGTGATTAGACAATCTAAAGAAACGGACAATCCTCATTGACTATCAATTGGAGAGGTTCTCCTGAAACTGATTGGATCACAAAAAGTGGAACCCACTTCTGCTTGCAATTCAGCAATCGTAATTTCCGAATTTACTTGCTTTTTAGCACTTTTTCCTGGCACAGCTAAAATCAGCGATGAAGTTCGTGGGAGTAGTACAAAATCCTCCATCATTGTAACGGTCTTCTAGAGGGTAACGTGTTCACTACCAACTTCAAGGAATCAGATAGCACCAAAATATTCTAAAGATCCAAGATTTATACACAACATCAAGCATGGCAGCAACCTATTTGCTTATGAAACCGCCGTAACAACTGCATTAGGCTTTAAAGAGAACGACACGTTTGAAATGCAAGCAGAAGCAAACAATCTTGTCGAGAATCAGAAAAAATTCGTAAATCTGAAAACTTTTAGAGGCACAATGAGAATGAAGCAAGCGGTGAAAGAACAAACCTTTAGGTTTCTTAGTGAGGTAGTAATAGTAAGCTGTACCACCAACAATGGCCACCAGAGCGACTGCCACGCTTATCATCTCCGCCCTGTGAGACCGTAACAGCTCCATTTTAGACATTTTCGGCTGGCGAGCCTCTTCGGAAGTGAATTTGGACTAGTAGACTAGGATTGCAGTAAAAAAAGAAAAAAAAAAGAAATTGGCAATATAGTCACTAAGTTTATATCAAGCTGACGATTTAGTCATTAGGGTCATTTTTTTACTATATGGTTACATAGTTCATATCCTCGTGACGATTTAGTCTTGCCGTCTACCTTTCATCAATCCATTTAACAGAATGTCTTGCCACGTTAGCTTTTTAACACGTCAGACAGATTACCCATGTCAGATCATCATTAAATAAAAATCTTCGTTTTGACATTTAAGGGAAATTGATAATTTGGTTACTAGGTTTATACCCCGCTGACAAACTAGTCACTAGGTTTTCTTTTTTTACATTTTGGTCACTGAGTCCATACCCATGTGACAATATGGTCCTTCCATCTATATTCCGTCACTACATATAAAATTAAAGATTATTTTATAAACCAAAAATTTGACTCAGAAACACAAGTGACTCCAACTTCCATTTAGGCTCATACTATAAATCCACTGACATTAGCTCTGTCCATAATGTAATAATATATTTCTACTTCATGAAAAATTTATATTCACTTACTTAAAAAGAAGTGATATTATCATGCGGTAGTTGTTGCAAGTGGATCAGCAAAGGTAGCATGACTAATGATGAGATTGAGTTTATTCTCTAGATCATAACCTATTAAAGCAGAAAATTAATTAGGCTCGAGGTATGGAAAAGATGATAAGAGATGAGACAACTGACCATCTTTAGAATCTACTAATGTCCATAAGGAATAATTCTTCGGATATCTCCTCTCATTCATGTATTGCGCGGAAGGAAATCATGATATATATATATATATTGTTTTTTTCTTTAATTGAAAAGTAGTATTTTTTTACATGTAAAATGATAATTTTATCTTGTGGTTAATTTGTATGACGTGTTTTGGTGACGTGATATTGGATTCCGTTAAATGGATTGACGGAATATGAACGGAAGGACCAAATCATCACACGGGTATGTACTGAGTGACCATATAGTAAAAAATGAAACCTAGTGACTAAATTGTCAGCATGGTATAAACCTAGTAACCATATTGTCAATTTCCCTTTAATTTACATGACTAAACGCAGCGTTTTGCTTAAGAATTCTGGCTGATGTGACAGAGCATTCCGTTAAATGGATTGACAGAAGTTTGACGACATGACTAAATCGCCACGAAGGTATGGACTGAGTGACCATAGAGTAAAAAAATAAAACCTAGTGACTAAATCATCAACGTGGTATAAACATAGTGACTATGTTGCCCCAAAAAAAATGGAATTTTGATTTCTAGTGTTTTGCACCCCTTTTCATTTTTAATAGTAGCATTTTGGTGTTCAAATTTTTAATCCCGAGGAAAGATTTTCTAAATCCAGAAGATTTAACTGATTTATGACTATCTTTTCAAAATTTGGTCCTTTTATCACCTTCCGTTATTCCCGTTAACAAAAATCATTGCCACGTCAGCCTCTCACTCCACCTCAGCCTCATTTATCGTCGGTTCCATCTATGCGTCTAAAATGCCCAAAACGATACCCCATTTTTAACTTAATGAAACGATGGTGTCTGTGACACCCCGCCTTGTTAAAGCTTTTTAAAGTAAGTTGGTTTATTGAAGGAGGTTTCTTCTATATTTTGATTTTTTACTAGATAATTTGTTTTCTTTAATATATATACATCTCATAAATACCGACATGATAAAAAGCATCATGCCCAAGGTTCTAAATACATATGAGTTTAGTTCATGTGGCTGCAACACCCCTAACTCGCCACGGTTTGAATGCATCCGTTCTTCTCTATTTACGTGATGGACGACATAACCAATTTAAAAGCTCTTTACTTGGAATTTTCGAGTCTTATCTGCATCAAAGACCCATATATTTTAATTGCTATCCTTATTTTTCTATTTCTTTATCTGACGCAACCATTTTGCATTCTTAATATTAAACATAAAATCTTCGGGCTATGATATGATAGAATGTGCTCAATACCTTGCTGTCGTATATCGGCTCTATTACAAACTTATGAAAACCACCCTTGACCCACGCTCTAAGGTTCTTCCCCTTTCTGGTGAAACTATACTTTTAAATACCAGCACTGAATTTTCAAATATCACTACCCCTCGAATGATAAAATGGGATGATATTATTCTTGTCACCAATGGAAACTCCCTTTAGTTATTCCTCATCATAAAAAACAAAATTAACAAATTGAATACTTTGCTCAACACAGCGATGGATCTGTTACACTTTCCATTCTTAATAACAAACAAAACACAAATTCTCGTTCATCTATTGATTCCATAACTTCTAGTTTTAGGAATTTCGGATATGCCTTTAACACTTTCTCTCCAAGCATTTCTACTTTTCATTCAAGTATTCCATGAAGTATAAAAATTCTAGAGATAATCAGCACCAGAACTGAAACACCAATTCAATAAAGATATACTCAAAAGTGATTTCAATCATCTAAAAATAATGAAAAAGAAAATGATGTTTAGATAATTATAATTCTGATGGACAATATACTATTTGGGATAACTATTATCATCATATGACGACTGTCCAACAACATATCCCTTTCTTTCTTTGGTTTGAAAAAAATCTTTTTTTTATATAAATGTTTTGACTAAAGATATTCATTGGATCACTTGTGATCACAAAAAGGTTTTGAATTCTATCCTCCTTCTGAAACTATTACTTTCAAAGATAACTCTAGAGATTATTTAGCTACTCCTTTCAAATCTAATAGATTGTCTAATACTGACAAAAATCTTGATAACATTATTCAACCAAAAAACTATACCAATAGTTTTTTACAACAAGTAGGAACTCATCTTTGTAAAATATAAAATTGAAGAAAACCTCCTACGATTGCAAGTTCTTCGACCAAAAATACTCATCTTTTTATTCCTCATGAACTCCCTAAAATAGCCCCTTTTTTTCTAAAAACAATCCCTTTGAAAAAACTGATACCGTTCTTTACAAAATTGAAGACATACTTTCCAAATAATCTGTCAATGAAACTGCATGATGGTTTCTCCATTAGCATCTAATTTTACTGCAGTAATTATTCTATTCTTTTCTTCTTGGTATAAGTAATGATCTCACCAGTTTTTAGCTGTCTTGTGAAACGAGTTATTAGGCAATTAATGACTTGAGTATCTATTCGATTGGAACTTTTTAAGACATTATAATACATGGTCATTTCATGAAGGATGTTGAGGATTTCATATTCAGAAATGTCATCTATGTTCCATTCGTAAAGAAGATCTGGGGCAAAAGCAGCTGTAGAGGTGAGATGTCATTCTTCAAATTGAAGATCAAAAGGTGTGGGACGAGGATAATAGCTTCGTGGGGAACCTTGAGAGTGTTTGTGAGGTATTCGAGTGGAGGATTTTACCATTTTATTAATGGTTAAATCTTGAAACTGTTTTTCTAAATCAGAAATGCTATTATTTGACGTATCAAAGGAAGATTCAAAGTTACTGAGGACATGAAGATTAAAAAATGCTAATATTCATGATGTTGTTAATTCCCTCTATACCGTTACAAATTTTTTTTATTGGTAATCCTTCTTCTTACAAAGATAGAACGTATAATTTTCTTGTTAATTTAAAATGTTTTACTCTTTCTGATTTCCGTTGGTATAAAGATATTTTCCTTTCCAAAGTTTTACATAGAGATGATTGTAACCAAGTCTATTGGAATGAAAAACTTATTACTGGTCTTCCTTATTATTTTGCCCAAAAGATTCGGATAAATCTTGCAAACCCTGACTGTCTTATTCACTATGATAATATTACTTATGGTGATATTATTAATATCATCAATAAGACAGGATTATGGATAGATAATGATCTGTGTTTGAAAAAGACCTTAGAGTTTGATAAGAAAAGCTCCGGATGAGATTTCAGATCTTTTTGTGAACAATATGACTATCATTCTCTTATTCCTCCTTCTAAACAAAAGAGGCGTTTTGACAAATACTCTAGAAAACATAAACATTCTTCTCAAAAATATTATCAGAAGAAAAAATCTTCTTACAAACCCTCTACACCTTTCTCTCCTAAAAAAACCCTTCAAACCATCTTCCAAAAATTAAGTTGTTTGTTGGAAATGTGGCAAGCGAGGCCATTTTGCTTCTTAATGTTTACCAAAAAACAAATCCAGGAATTAGATATTTCCTATGATATTAAAAACAAGTTATTTTCAATCTTTCTTAAATCCAATCCTCCCTCTGATGAAGAATTTTCCTTCCCACAGATCGATGGAGATTCTTCTTCTGAAATGTTTCAATCTTCCTTTGAAATGTTTCAATCTTCTAAAATGTGATTGTAAAAGAGTTTTTGTTTTAACAAAAACAGAAAATTTACTTTTTCAAGCAGTCACTCAGATACCTAATCCTGACAAACAAATGATTATCTTTTAACGATTAAAGAGATTTTTTCTGAAACTCCTTCTTTTTCTCATTCTAAATCCCAAGTTTCTTTTAATATTCATTACAATTACAAAGATGTTTTTGCTCGTTTTTCATCTCAAGATACCATCCCTATCATTACAAGATCTTCACAAAGAAACACATATTCCTAAACAAGAATTCAAATCCTTAAAAAATACTCAACAAAACTAGGAAAAAATCACTGACCAACTACTTGCTGAAATTTGCCTTCTAAAAATAACAAATACACCTCCTCCCTTAAATCTTTATGAGATTCCTACTACTTCTGATACTCCTTCATTCATAACTGAAGACAATTTCATACAATTAACTGATAGCATTGTTTTTCAAAAATGGTATGCGAAAGTTACCATTCCCATTAAAGATTTTCATTTTACTACTATTGCTTTAATAGACTCTAGGGCGGATCTCAATTGCATCCAGGAAGATCTTATTGATTCTAAATATTTTGAAAAAACTACCGAACGCCTTTCCCAGGCTGGCGGTGGTAAATGATTATTAAATACCAAATCTCCAATGTTCATATTTGTAATGATGGGTTTTGTTTTCAAACCACCTTTGTTTTAGTAAAAAATTTATCTTCCAAATTAATTTTGGGCAATCCGTTCCTCGCCCTGCTTTATCCTTTTATTGTCATTGAGAAAGGAATCACATCACGGATCTTAGGGCATGATATAACATTCAAATTCTATTACACCCTTTTCTCGTGACATTCAATTTCTTAAAAATATGTCTGTGAAGAAGGAAATTAAGAAGAAACATTTGAACTCTTTGCAAAATGAAGTTCTTTACAAACGGATTGACGATAGTTAAAGGATATTGCTCTCAATAAGGATATAAACACATTTTTAAAAAAAATAGAATCCGAAATTTGCTTTTCTCTTCCCACTGCTTTTTGGAACAGAAAGAAACATCTTCCCTATGAAAATGATTTTTCTGAGAAAAATATTCATACAAAAACTAGACTGATTCAAATGAATCATGAACTTCTAGATTTGTGTAAAATAGAGATTTATGATTTATTAAAAAAAGGTCTAATTCGAAAATCTAAATCACCCTGGAGCTGTGCCGCTTTCTATGTACATAAACTAGCTGAATTAGAACGAGGAGTTCCTCGCCTTGTTATCAATTATAAACCTTTAAACAAAGTTTTACAATAGATTCGTGATCCAATTCCCAATAGAAAAGGCATGTTAAAGAGGTTACATGATTCTACCATCTTTTCAAAATTTGATATGAAATCTAGCTTATGGAAGATTCAAATTGACGAAGAAGACATGTATAAAACTACTTTTACTGTTCTTTTTGGACATTTTGAATTGAGTGTTATGCCCTTTGGATTTAAAAAATGCACCTTCTGAATTTCAAAATATTATGAATGATATTTTTAATCCTTATTCTTTTTTTTTTCAATTGTTTATATAGATGATGTATTAATGTTTTCTAAAAATATCAAACAACATTG
Organism: Myrica gale; assembly: GCA_963930655.1. Lineage (NCBI taxonomy): Eukaryota > Viridiplantae > Streptophyta > Magnoliopsida > Fagales > Myricaceae > Myrica > Myrica gale. The sequence goes on from OZ005607.1 coordinate 17,552,461, forward strand.
GGTTCATTTATGAAAATTCTTTAACATAATTAAAGATAATGTTCTCGTTGTTTCTTCTTCTAAAATAAAACTCTTACAAACAAAAATACAATTCCTCAACCACAATATTTACCAAGGAACCATCACCCCCATTTCCCGTGCCATCGAATTTGATGATAAATTCCCTGATCAGATCACTGACAAGACCCAACTTCTGTGATACTTAGGAAGTTTGAATTACATTTATGATTTTTATAAATATCTTCGTAAATTATGCAAACCACTCTTTGCTCAACTTCAAAAGAAGCCCTCTGCATGGACCGCCTTGCATACTGATATAGTTAAAAAGATAAAATTGCATGTCAAGCATTTGCCATGTTTAGGCATTGCATCCCCATCTACATTCAAGATAGTAAAAAATTGATGCATATGATATTGGGTATGGTGACATACTCAAACAACACATTCATATCATTGATAAAGAGCATATAGAAAGGTTTCATTCTGGTGCATGGAATCCTACACAACAAAAATATAGCATTATCAAGAAAGAATTTTAGCTATAATACTTTGTATTTCAAAATTTCAAGATGATTTACTAAATCAAAATTTTTGATTTGTGTTGATTGCAAACCTGCCAAAGATATTCTTCTGAAAGATGTTAAAAACCTTGCATCAAAACACCTATTTGCTAGATGACAAGACATTTTATCTATATTTTATTTTGAAATTGAATATATCAAAAGCGAATCCAACTCAATCCTTGACTTTCTTACTCGTGAATTTTTACAGGGCAAATGAGTTCTTCAAAATCTTCAGCTTCTTCTTCAAAAACCCTACTACACCTCATAAGTTGACTACTGCTGATTTTCTTTCCGATAGCATGTTCCCTGCTTATCGGGCCCGTGGCCCATCAACTTCCAATCTTTCCAGCCCCTCTTCGGCCCGGTTCCTTACCTCTTAACAACAACTTTACCCTTCTTGGTAATTTTCCTCCAATAAGCCCATCACCCCGGGCTCCTCAACCACCTCCCCCTATGGATAATACTTTTAGCCAAAAGGCCCAAGAAGTCTCTTTTGTCCCATCTCTTGCAATCCTCAAGATATCATGGTTACCAAAGCTTTCATACAACATGTAGCTTTTGTGGAAGATTCTTATCATACCATTGCTGATCCTTTTCAGACATCAATCCAGATATTACCTCCTTGTTGGAACTTTGTTCCCAAAAACCCTGTTTTTACCCAGGCTTTTTACCAATATATCTTGCATGATACCAAGTCCATTGAATTCGAGCAGACTCCTTGTAAGTATGATCCTTCTCTAATTGGGTTTTCTAATTTTACCATAAGAAGAGTTATTTCTTCAAAAGAATAGGGACAACCATGGACTTTTTGAGCCCTTTCTTCACCCTACAAAAATTTGAAAAGTATCTCTTATTATGATTATATTGACGCATGGAGTTTTGCACATTACTGTAACGCCCCTCTCTTTTTTCATTTGTTTGACATATATAAAACTCAGTATAATATGCTAATTAGAGTTTTCTAGTCTAAATTGTTTCTTTATTAAGCTTACATTATTTTTAATTCTTTTAATTTTCAATTAGGTGGTTGCATTTGTTTTCATATTATTTCTTATTGAACTTGATAATTGATATTAATTTATTACTACTCACATTGGGGGATTTAATTCTATTATAAAGTCTTTCCAAATGATATCTATCTTTAATTTTATTTCTTGGTTTAATGTTCCTATTATTTGGCATATTTAATGACCCTTGCTTATCATTTACTTATTTCATTTTAGCATATAGCCGATTATAAGTTATTATTATGCCCTTGAATATTTTGCTTTCATCCTTATATTATATTATATCCTAGTCTAATTAATATCCCTTATCTTGCATTAATTTTTAGCGCACTCCATGTCTTGGCCAAATGATGCATTTAATCTCAACTTTTTCTCTTTGTTCTCCCTCTCATTCTTTCCCCTTCAGCCGACTACTCTGCACTCTCCCATTGGCCCTTATTTTGTCTTTTGTGTATGCATTTACACGTTAGAGTGCATGGGCAGTTCGGTCGTTTAGTTTGAGTGGGCAAAATGGATTTTGGCAATCAGAATGATTGCTTATTTAAGAGTTAAACAAACACATGTCAAAGGAGCCCTCATTGCCGCCCCTTATGCACATTCATTCGGTTATCTTCTCCTTGTAAACTATAGCTCCTTGATTGCCTAGCTAGTGTAGGGTGTTAAGTTAGAGGAAAAGGGGAGAGTTAACCATAGTTATTGGCTTTTTCAACTTCAACTGATTGGCTATAGCATGGTCCCCTTGTTTTTGTCGACAAAGTAAGAGAGATAGAGACATAAGGAGAGAACCTTCACTTGACTGAAAGAGAAAGGAAGAGAGAGACCAAGAAGAGAAGAGAAGAAACCAAAAGATAAAGAGAGAGACCGGAGGAGAGAAAGAGAACCGAATGAGTTAGAGTTGTCAGGGTATTTTTGTATTGGCATCATTCTGTGTCAAAATATGTCATGATTGAATTGTAATTTTTGTCTCCACATTTGTTCAAGAGTTAGAGTTGATGGTCTGTCCAAAGTCATCACGTTCAACTAGCATTCAATCTACGCTCGAGTACCCTTGGAAAATTTCAGACAGAGTCATCACGTTTAACCAACGTTCAATAAGTGCTCGAGCGTCCAATTATAATTTCAGAAAGAAACATAGTGTTCGATGAGCTCTCGACCCGCGCTCGAGCGACTTTCGGCGAATTTCAAAAATTACTAAAATTTTGGACTTTCCTTGTGAAATTTTGGAAAACCCTACAAAGTAATTGAGGCTATTTTTGAGCATACCTGTGCCTCATTTCTCGAGAGAAAACCCCAAAGGATTCATGCCTCAATATTGATAAGTTTTTCTCAGTTTTCAATCATCTTGCTGTGGACCTTCATATTCTTGAAGGTGTGTTGAAGAACAAGGTTTGTTCGTGAGATGAATATCGTAGGGAGCGGGTCTAAGCAACGACGCTTAGATTATTATATCAGGGTTGTCAGAGTCAAGGAACAAGGATTACTTGTGTCTGAATCACTGTTTGTAAGGTTTTCTTCTTAGTAGATTTCAAGTGGCTGCTAGCCCAGAGTGATTTTTCCTTTGAATGATATTTCAAAGGTTTTCCACTTCGTCACCAAATCCTTATCTCTTTGTGTGATTGAAGTTTTATTTAATTTTCCACTCCTTATTTGTTGATTGAGTTGATTATATTGCATATCTAGCCTGAACAATTTTATAACGTGTTTTAAAATTATTGTTGATCTTTAATTAGAGCGAAAACTCATATTCACCCCCTTTATGTGTTAATAGGGTCTAAACCGAATTTTTCAAAAATGGTGAGAATGAAATCTTTTGGTGCAAATAGAATCAAAGTACCCGAATAGATGTTCTTTGCAATTTTATAAGAAAATCATGTTTGCTTTGGTGTTTAAGTGATGTTAGATATTTTGCATGTATGTAATGTGGATAGATTTGGGTTATGTGAATTCTTTTGTAATGATATGTGAAAGTCTAAAAGCAAACCAAGAGGGGGGGGGTGCCTTGGGTTTAATTAAAAATAACACTTTTTCACGACGATTATACAAAGAGACAATTAGGCAAAAGAACAAAGATTAACAATATGAGAAGAATGAAAGGAGATGTAAAGTTAGAGAGATGACACCGTATTTTTGGTAGGTGCGGCCCTTCTTTCTTATTCAAAGCCTTCTCTTTTTCTCAAGAAGTTAGGTCAAGAAGTTATTGCAAAATTGTGCGTGTAAGCTGCCATTCTTCAACTTGAATCTTGTATATAAAGCATATAGACTTCAACGGACATCGGGGTAGGTGAGAATAGTTGTTGGAAAGTTACCCATGAAATAAGGAACAATTGGAAGCCTCTGACGTCTTTCCGAAAAATCTTAAAAAACGTGGCATGTGCTGACACACTGAAATTTGAACTGAAAATGGGCACTCTGGAGTCAGTGCAATGTGTCGACACATGTTTTGGTCTGAAAAATATCTCTCGGGAGTAAGTGCAATGTGTCGGCACATGTCCTGTATGTGTCGACACCTAAAAGACCCGGAGAAAAAATCAGTATCTTTGAAGTTTTCATTCCATTCCAAAATCTTTTTAAGTGCATATAACTTGAAAAATTTATCTTATCAACCTATTTAAAGGTTTTCAAGAACAATGAGAAAACTTTTGGTGAGATAAACTTAATCCTTTTGAAGATACAACTTGGATAGAGAGGATTGAAAATATAAAATCTAAAAGCCTTTGAAACTTAGAATATTTTGTTATCATCAAAATCATTTAAGGATTGTTTGTAAAACAGCCTTGGGCTAACAATCTCCCCATTTTTGATGATGAAAAAACCATGTTTAAAAACGAACAATTTGCTAACAAATAGAAAAACTGTCTTTGAGAATAAGCAGGAGTTTTTCATGATATTTTTAGCAAAAAGGACTTTAAGATTTTACAAAAATTTTGCAAGAGTTCCTTTGTAAATGGAGGTTTCCCAAAATTTAAAACAAGAAAGAAATGAAGTGCAAATATACAAGACATCATATAGTGAGGATTTGAGAGTTAGAAAGTCTACCTCTAAAGCAAGTCTCATTTGACCATAATGAAGTGCAAAGCACTTCTCAAAACTTCATAGAACTTCTTTAGAGAATAAAAGATATCGACATAGCAAGTTCAAAATATAGGGAACCATACATGAATATAATCACAGCATCTCAACACAAATCAGAGATAAGCTTGAATAAACATTAGAAACAAAAGATATGTCCAAAATTTCAACCCAAAGCAATAATAATTACAAGTTACAAGATCAGTTAAAGCAACAAAATAGAGAACAAACAGAGATAGGTACAAAAAAATGAATGTTCTCTAAGTGAGCTAAGAGATCAACAAAATATAGAACTTCTCCCCCTTTGGCATCATAAAAAAAAATAAGGGAAGAGGTTAAAGGTAAGAGTCTATGGAGAGAGTTAGGCAAGAAGACTATGGAGAATCAAAGGGAGGAGGAGGATGATCAACATTAAACTTTTTCAGCCAGTTAACCCAAGTGGTGGAGAACCAATATGTCCATCTGATCAGCTGGGGACAAAGATTGCGATCTTCATCCAAATGGATCTCGGTAGCCTTGATCACAACTTCAACAGTGGATTGCACAGTATGCTTGAGAATTTCAGATGTAGATGCAAACTCATCTACTGAATGTTGAATCACATTGCTGGCCACCTTGATATTGTTGCTGAATTGATGCTTAAGATTCCTCATATCCTTAGAGAGAATCCCAAGATGTCCAGTGTGATCAGCAGGCATCTTCTTGATGTCTTTAAACCCGGTCTTCATACAGGTGGCCAACTCCTCTATATCCTTCCCCAATTTCTTCTATTCTTTCTTTATCTCATCCATGGAGATCTCAAGGGAGTTTAACCGAGGCTGATGAGAGCTACCAGCAGCAGTCTTTCGTGAGGTATATCCAAAAGGTGGAGGGGAGACAGAGATATGGGTATGCTCCTCTATAGGAGTTCTAGTGACATTTGGAGTTCTGGTGGCCGTGGAAGGTGATCTAATGAGGGTTTCGTCTTCCTCATCCTCGTTGTTGTCATCAAAACCTAATCCATTATGGTTTCTCTTCCGAGGAGTTACATCAACTTTCTTTATCCAAACCCCCTCATCATTGAGTGTGAAACCCATCAATTTCAAGGTTTTCTGATTGTACACTTTGGATTCCTTAGGTGTTTCCCTTCTCCCGTTAGACTAACATTAAGATTTTGGAACATGTGGGTGAAGAACATAAGGCAGTCCTTGCCTCTTTTTCTCTGTGACAACCTTGATATGGTTTACCATAAGATGACCAAGATTCATACGGGTTCAGGTTATCAAACAATACATTACAAATAAGTCTAGGAATGTTATGTATTCAAATTTCCCCATTCTTGGTAAGATAATATTGATGACCATATGATACAATATTCTACGTGGAATGCTCAAATCACTCGCTGTGGGTTTAACAATCTCATCTAGGGTTGGAATATCCAAAATAACCCTAAGTATATAAATAAGATCAATCTCAGACATACCTGCCCACCCATATGCTTCAAAAAATTTCTTTCCACCATCCGGAGCATTAGCAATATAGTTCAATGAAGAGCTAGATAGATCTAGGTGCTTCCCATTTACATAGCTATCAGCATATTCAGATATAGTAAATTGAAAGTTTGCATATACCAATTTGACCAAATACACATAGTAATTAACTTTCAAATTCACAAGAGTTCTCCATCCTTGAAACTCAAACATCTCTTGAAAATCAAATCCATTCTCACAAAACCATTTGAAATCTGCCCATCTCCCAGCAATGACCTTTCTACCCCTAAAATCTTGTAAAAACCGATTATTACAGAGACTTGACCTGTAGATGTAGGCCTTAGTAGAGGGCATGAATTCGTCATTATTTTTCCCTTTCTTCCATACTCGGTAATTGGCAGAGGAAGGTGTCTGATGGGAGGAGCGCTTGGGGTGACTGGAGGACATCTCGGCCGAGGCAGGAGAGGCTGTCGGTGGTAAGGTTTTGAGAGGTGGCCGGAGGATGAGAGGATTTCGTGGGGAAGAGAGAAAATGGAACCGTTTGGGAGAGAGAGAGAACTCTACGAAATGGGGAGGAAGAAATGTGCTGACTCTAGACCTAAAGAGGTTTAATAGGACACGCGTGCACCCAATTTTAAAAATACTGTGCCTGAAAGATGTGTCGACACATTGGATCAATGTGTCGGCACATTGCACATGTACCCGAGAGCATTTTTAAGGGACTTAAGAAATGAAAGCTTATGTGTTGACACATTGTCTCATAAATGTATACACATACTTCCTTGGTGCAAACAACCAAGAAAACCAAAAGTGTTGACACTTGAATTACCAAGTGTTGACACATTCCATGCAAAAAAAACTTCTTCAGTGAATTTTCAAAGAACAGAAATTGAAAACGAACTAACATGAAGCACTTTAACACATAGATCAAACCATGTTCTAAGCAAACAATGAAGCATAATAAAAAAGACAAAACAACCATATTTTATCACTTTAATCCAATGAAAATCTCATTCCTATCTCTTGGCGAATAAAACAAAATCTATCCTCATTAAGGGGTTTTGTGAAAATGTCCGCCAATTGAAGGTCGGTATTTACAAACTCAAGAACAATGTCTCCTCTTTGAGTATGATCACAAATAAAATGATGTTTTATCTCAATATGTTTTGTTCTAGAGTGTTGAATTGGACTTTTAGTAAGGTTTATAGCACTCGTGTTGTCACATTTTATTGGGATGAGAGAGTAATGAAGATTAAAATCTTCCAATTGTTGTTTCATCCACAATACTTGTGCACAATAATTGCCCACGACAATATACTAGGCTTCCGTAGTTGATAGAGCTACGAAGTTTGTTTCTTGCAACACCAAGAGACTAATGAGGGGCCATGAAATTGACATGCACTACTAGTACTCTTTCTATCAATTTTACATCCGGCATAATCCGCATCCGAGTATTCTTGTAAATTAAATTCAACACTCTCAAGATAAAACAATTCAAGATTTTGAGTGCCAACAAGATATCTAAAAATTCGTTTAACCGCAAGGAGATGAGATTCCTTAGGACATGATTGATATCTAGCACACATGCAAACACTAAACATTATGTCCGGTATACTAGCAGTAAGATAGAGTAAGGATCCAATCATACCTTAGTATTTGGTTTGGTCCACATCCTTACTTTTCTCATCTTTTTTCATTTTTGTTGATGGACTCATAGGTGTGTTCATCGGTTTTGAATTGTCCATAGAAAATCGCTTGAGAAGATCTTTAGTATACTTTACTTGATTGATGAAGATTCCGTCATTGCTTTGTTTGATTTGAAGACCAAGGAAATAGTTCAATTCTCCCACGAGGCTCATCTCAAATTCACCTTGCATTACTTGAGAAAACTCTTGACACAAGGCTTCATTAGTAGATCAAAAAATGATGTCATCAACATAAATTTGAACAATCAACAAATCATTGTCTTTTCCTTTAGTGAAAAGATTAGTATCAATTTTGCCTCGTGAAAAACCATTTTCAATGAGAAATGAGCTTAAACCTTCTCTCTTCTTCAAAGTTTTCTCTCTTGTCTCAAGAAGTTTTGTCAAGAAGTTATTTCAAAATTGTGCGTGCGAGCTGCCATTCTTCAACTTGAATCTTGTATATAAAGCATATAGACTTCAACAGACATCGGGGTAGGTGAGACTAACCGTTGGAAAGTTACCCGGGAAATAAGGAACGATTTGAAGCCTCTGACATCTTTCCGGAAAATCTTCAAAAACGTGGCATGTGCCGACTTACTGAAATTTGAACTGAAAATGGGCTCTCGGGAGTCAATGCAATGTGTCGACACCATAAGGTCAATGTGTCGACACATGTTTTGGTCTGAAAAACATCTCTCGGGAGTAAGTGTAATGTGTCGACACATGTCCTATATGTGTCGACACCTAAAAGACCTGATGACAAAAATCAGCATCTTTAAAGTTTTCATTCCATTCCAAAACCTTTTTAAGTGCCTATAACTTGAAAATTTTATCTTATCAACTTGTTTAAAGGTTTTCAGGAGCATTGAGAAGAATTTTGGTGAGATAAAATTAATCCTTTTGAAGATACAACTTGGATAGATAGGATTGAAAATATAAAAATCTAAAAGCCTTTGAAACTTAGAATTGGATGTAGTATTTTTAAAATGATCTCGCATAGATGTTTGCATGTCATGAATTAGAGGTGAAATTTTTTTCCAAAAGCCGTGAGGGAGAGAAAAGAAGGGCAAGGAAGTGCCTACGATAGAACTTCTCCTTGATTTTGTGTGGCCGAAATTGACAAAGGATGGTTATGTAATGTACATGCATGGTTTGTGATGATTTGGCAAATGAAAGGCAAGTAGATAAAACCTTTGGCATTTGCAATTTCAAATGGCTACTAATTATTATCTTAGATATTTTGTGATTATAATTCCCATGTCACATGTTATTAGTATAGAGGTTGGAATTTATGTCAAAGACAAGAAAGATAATTTGCATGCAAAGAAAACCTAAAGTACCCGAATACACTAGGTAATTTTTGTAATAGACAAAGTTCGAATTTTTACACCAATTTTTCCAGAAATGAATTTTCGTAACTATAGGTATTATGCCAAAAATTTCAGCTAAATTGAATAAGTGAAACGACCGAAATGCCCTTGGAAGCACCTGGGGCAGTTTTGGCATTTTAGAGAAAATTAGGGGTAAAAACGTCCAAGTCTAAAATTTAGACCTATGGTTATTATGGAATTAATTCAAGGGAACTAGGGTAAAAATTAGAACCCAAAACTAATTCACATGAGGCCCAAAACACAAGGCCTAATGTGAGAATAAAACTGACCTAATAGATTTAATGAGATAATAATCAATTAATTAAAAAGTAGTTTATTACTTAATAAATAAAAACTGTATAATTTCATTCTCATTGGGACCATTAAGTGACTGAGTGAAGAATAAAAACTAATGGAATCTGTAATAGAAAGAGACTCACAGGCATTAGCTTTCCAGCTGTCCATGCTTTCGATTCTTTCTCTGATTCCAAGGTAGGGAGGGTAGGTGCATAGACCTCCTCATGAAGAACCTAAAATTTTTGAGAAGGCAAAGTGGAGGAAGCATAGAGGTGGGGTCTAGCTTTTCCTAAGTCCTGTAGTGGCCCCCTTTGTCTAAGTCATCGAAGTTGGATTTGTTTTTGTGTGAGAATGTGTAAGAGCTGAAGTTGCATCAGGACTGACTTTCTATTTCTTCGTTGAGCACGTCTGTCTTATAGAGTGGTCTACCCGTCTCACTTTCTTAGTCGGCTAAGGTAAGGTACCTTACCTTTAAGAAGGGTCATTTCCCTCTCGTCCTATTGGCCTTTCCTCGACCACCAGTGACAACTAAGGCTTCACCTGAAATTGAGTTCTCGGTTTCACCTAGCATAAAAGAGAATTGACTCCCTTGAGTTAATCGTTGGAGAGGAATCAGAAATGGAACCTTTGGCGAGATTCTTCCCCACACCCCTTCGGTAGTCTACTTCGGTTACAACACTATTTCCCCTCTGGATGGGATGAGGTAAAGACACTAATTTAGAAGTGTTAATTTTTAAGAAATAGTCAATAAGATAAATAATAAAATATAAGCATACGATTTTGGTCCAATAAATTAGAATTAGTATGTAATTAAAACGTACCAATATTTATGTTCTCTTTTAATGTTCTAATATGAGTCAAATGCTTTTTTATGATATATCTTTTCATTTTAAATGTGAATGTGCATATGTGCATATGTGCATTTTATTAAATGACTTTTGTGAGTTGTATAATTGTTATGGAGATAGTGGCAGACAGTTGGAAGAGGGATGGAGCAAGAGAAGTGGACATTGTTCATGGTGGAAGTTGATTTGATAATTTTGCCTAGCCCCATTCCTTAGCTATGAAGAAGGTATGGAACCCTTAGTGGCTGAGAATTGGCTTTTTAACATAGATGAGCCATTGCATGTTTTAGAGTATACTGATGATTAAATGATGCAATTTCCGACTTACCAACTCAAAAGAGAAGCCAATAAGGAATTCTTGGAAATCGAGTGGACTTGGGAATAATTGAAGAAGGAATTTTTAGATTGTTATTTTCCTGAAATAATCAGAGAAGCCAAAGCCCAGGAATTTACTACCTTAAGTCAAGACACAAGGTTAGTAGTTGAGTATGCTGCTCAGTTCATATAATTATCTCAATTTTCTTTATATTTGTTTCTTGATTAGGGAAGAAATCCCCTAAGTTTGAGAGAGGAGTACAAGGATAGATTCTGTTGCCATAAGTTTGAGAATTTTCTGCTTCTATTGGATGGAGCCTCGATTGTGGAATGTACCTTGCAAGAAGGTGTTGTTCTTTATGTATAGGATAAGAAATGATCTTTCCAAGGAAATAATTCATAAGGACAGTCAATAGAAAAGAAAGGATGCAATTTTCGAGATCAAAACAACATACAAAGGGATAGAAGAAATGATCCTAGTGTTGCAGAGATAGTTTGTTTATCTTGTGGAAAGTTAGTTCATTATGCTCGAGATTGTCAAATGAGGCAAGGATTCTCTCATAATGTGCGTAGGACTAAAGTTACTAACCCTGGTAATCAACAGAGATGAAACTCTGGTAGTCAATAGAGGGAAACTGGACCATCTAGGATGTTTGCTTATCTACGGAAGTAAGCATAACAGGTTGAGAATGTGATGTCAGGTACTTTTCCCTTTCTCGTGGAGTAGTAAATGACATAGGTGCTATGCATTCATTTATTTCGCATAATCTTGTCAATAGACTTGGGTTATTGGTATAACCTTTATTTGTTATAATTTATGTGGTAATTCCATTGGAGATGAGTACTATATGTTCAAGGAAGATTAAGAATTGTCCAATGGAGATAGAAGGACAAAGATTATCTATAGATTTGATTATCTTTGATATGAGAAATATTGATGTGATCCTTGGAATGGATTGACGGTCCCTAGTAACATTTATGCGATGATCAATTGGCCAAGGCTAGTTAATGCGTTTTGAGACTTTTAGGCTTGATATTACTGGAGATTTGTTGTAGGTTAATTTCAAGGATAGATGCCCTTTTAGGATATGAAGTATGTTGAATATGAGACAGAAGAGATTTGATCCGTTGTATAATTGAAGTTGGATTAGGCTATGATAAATTTGATCTGTACTTGTTATTGAGGTTCCTAAAAGATAAAATATTGCATGAGCATGAAATAGAGGAATTTATTGGAGGTTGCGATCTTTGGAGTTAGGAAAGAAATACATCTAAGAAGGTAGCCTACACTATATATTGCAATTATGAATTTTTCGTGATGCCATTAAGATTGATTATTACATCAGAAAGCTTTTATGGATTTAATGAATAGGGTTTTTCGGGAGTTATTAGATCAATTCTGATGTAATGGTTCATTGAAGATTTAGAAGGACTACAGAGATTAAGTACATATTGTATTGTAGATGATAGGATATGAAATCATATAAAATACTTGTGAAGAGATAGAAATGAACAAAAAAAGGTTGAAGGTAGCTCAAAGTGGACAGAAGAGTTATGCTGACACTTATAGACGACTGTTAGAATTTGAAGAAGAGGATAAAGTATCTTAAAGGTAATTCATATGAAAGGAATTAAGAGATTTGAAAAGAAAGGGAAGTTAAGTCTTTGATATGTTGGACAATTTGAGAATTTTACGATAGGTAGGAGTAGCAGCTTATCAATTGGAAGGAGTACATGATACTTTTCACATCTCGATGTTGAGGAAATATGTTCCAGATTTTCGACATATGATAGAGTATACGTCTTTACACAAAGAAAAGAATTTAACCTCTTAGGAGCAACATGTGACAATATTAGATAGAAAGGAACAAGAGCTGCGCAAACAGGAAGATTCCTTTAAGTGAAAGTATTATGCCAGAGTCGCGATATCACTAAAGCTTCATGGGAGTTAGAAGCAGACATGCGTGACAAGTATCCTCACTTGTTTGACTAAATAGTATGTTTCTTATGTTATGTTCCAATTCTGAGGACGAAATTATTTCTAAGTGGGGGAGTATGTCATACCCGAGCTTTCAAACATCACTTGCATATTCTTTATGCTATCTTGTTTTTCATTAGTAGTGAGATTAGGGGATATTTAGTGACAAAGATGGAGTATTTAGTACTTGAGATGCTAAGTTCGAAGCCTAGTTTAGGATATGATTTAGTGAGTGTTGGAGTTCCCATGCAACTAGGGTGTTGTTTAGAATGTTAAGGAGCTCGTATTGGATCAATAAATATTTTCAAGCAAGTAGGACGTTTTAGTCTCGAAAATCGAACCATACGATTTTTATTCTTTTAATATGTTGGGGATCATCCATGAGGTAATGGTTCAAATTTGGAGACTTTTATTTTTCAGAAGCAAGTAAGACGTTTTTTGGAAGCAAGTTGATCAGTGAACATCATTGGAATTTGAGGATTAGCAAAACTTAGCCAATGAATTGTGGATAGAGATGAATTATGGATCGAGATGAATTGTGGATAAAGATGAATTTTGGATAGAGATGAATTATGGATAAAGATGAATTGTGGATAGAGATGACTTGTGGATAAAGATAAATTAATGGACAGAGATGACACCTAGGAAGCAGGACAAATCAAAGCCAGAAGCACGACAAATCAATGCAAGAAACACGACAAATCAATGCAAGAAGCACGACACAAATGCCTATAACCTAGGAAGCACGAGGTCTCGACCACCAGTGAACCGAGGAGGCGACTCATCAAACCTGTAGGGTGAATTTCGGCCATAGCCTTGCTAAGCAGCTGCTGTAGGTTGCTAAGTGTCAACGTGTGGATGAAGTGTCAACGTAGGTTACCAAAAATCCAATTTAAAACTCTATGACAAAGCATATTAAGATTAAACATCATTTTATTCGAGATCATGATCAAAAAGGGGATATTGTTTTTGAGTTTGTAAATACTGACCTTCAATTGGTGAATATTTTCACAAAACCCCTTAATGAGGATAAATTTTGCCTTATTCCCCAAGAAATTCGAATGAGATTTCCTTCGGATTAAATTGATGATATGTGTTTGGTTTGTCATGTTAATTGTGTTAATTATTGCATTGGACATGTTCTGAATTGTGTTTAAATTGTTCTATGTGCTTTTTCTTTTAAAATCATGTTTATTCGTTGTGAAAACATTGTTTGTACTCTTTTTGCATGTCATTTGTCAACACTTGGTAAAACAAGTGTCAAGTCTTCTGGTTTTTCAAAGTTGTTTTCACTGGAGAAGTATGTGTCGACACATAAACTTCCCTTCCGAGACACATTTTAAAATGTGTTATGGAGCATGTGCAATGTGTCGACACATTGAGGCAAGACACATTTATACTCTTTTAGGGTTAGAGGTCAATACTTTACTTCTCTCCCAAACGATGCGAACCTCACTCTCCCTCACAAATTTTCTTTACCCACTGCCCTCTTTGAAAAATCCACTGCCGACAGCCCTAAATCTCCTCACAGCGCCACTGTTTCCATGTTTTCTAGTCTTCCAATAGAACCACTCGTCAGACGCCCTCCTCTGTCAGTTCTAGGGCACAAAAGAAGGGACGAGAAATGAAGAATCCACTCCTACATTTACAACAGGTCAGGGCTTTGTAAGAATCATTTTGTTCAAGATTTTTGGAATAGGAAAGTAATTGCTGGACGTTGGGCTGATTTTCCTTGGTTTAGTGAAAGTGGCTTTGATTTTAAGGAAATGTTTGAATTTTAAGGATGGGGTATTCTTGTGAATTTGAAGGTGGACTGTTATGTGTATTTGGTGAAATTGGTCTATGCTAATTTTCAATATTGAAATTCTGAGGATGCCACCAGTTATGTGAATGAGAAGCAATTAGACCTGTCAATTTCTTCCCTAAATTCTTTGGTTTCTACCCCTAATAGTGGAAAGAAGTTCTTTGATGCGTATGGTTGGATGGGTATGTCTGAGATAAAGCCAATTGACATTCTTAGGATTGTGTTGGATAATCCGGGCCTAAATGAGGTTATTAGACTTGCTGCTAGTGACCTGACAATTCTTTGAAGGATTTTGCATCATATGGTTAGCAATACATTTTGCCAAGGACTGAGAAATTTGAGTACATCACCTTTTTAGAATTGTTCGTTATGTACTGTTTGATCACTTGCACCCATATGAATCTTGGTCATTTAATGCTTAATCACATGAAAGCTGATACGGAGAAGAAAAAGCAAGGGCTTCCTTATGGAATGTTTTTCACTTATATGTTTCATGCTCTTGAAGTTGATATGTTTGGGGAAGTAAGAGAAAAGCCCAAAGATTCTAAGGAGTATAACAAGAAAACCCTTCGGTTGATGGGGTTTGTTCAAAATGATGATGGAGAATGGGTAAAGAAAGGTGTTGTGACACCTCAAAAGGGAAGTGCACGGGGGTTTTGATTTTGAAGAATAAAGTGAAGATGAGGAAGAGGCTGACACTGAAAGGACTCCCACTGGAACTAGGACTCCTTTTGGACAACACACTCCTATCTCTTTTCCCTCACTGCAGCTTGGTTCATCCACCCGAATGCCTGCCACTAGTTCTCATGAGTCTCGCTTGAATTCACTTGAAGGTTCCACGACTGAGATAAAGGAAGAACAGAGGAGATTGGGTAAGAATATGGAGAACATGACAACTAGTATGAAGACAGGGTTCGAAGACATCAAGAAATTGCTTGCTGTTCATACTAACATGTTTGAGACTCTTGATAAGGACATGAGTGGTCTCAAGCATCAAGTCAATAACAACATTCATGTTGCTTGCAATGTGATCCAGCATACTGTTGATGAGTTTGCTTCTACCGCTGCTGAGCTTCAGGCTTTTGTGAAGTCCTCTGCTGAAGATGTTAAGGCCACCGAGGTCCGTTGGAAGAAGATATAAATCTTCCTCCTTATGTCATGAAATGGACGTATTAGTTCTCCACGACTTGGATGAACTGGCTGAAGAAGTTTGAGATTGAATATCCTCCTCCTATCAAGAAGTCAAACTTCCAGCACCTCTCCACAGCCTCCATCTCTGTCACGCCCCAGATGTTAGTTTGAAGAGGCTAATGACAGTCGTGAGCATTCCCAACAAGGAACGCTCCAGCGTACTTACTAACCTCTTGCAGCGGATTTTTTTAATAACTGCCACTTCTTAAAACTAACCCTAACATGCCTTCCCATTTTATTCCAAGAAATCACACATTTTTTCAAGAGTCAAAGCCTCTAATTCAATTTCTTCCAACTATTGCAAGCAAACTTAGGGATATACTCCAACAATTAAAATAATAAGCCTAATTAATCCCAAATACTCAAATTTAATACTATTAAAAAAAATTGCAAACAATATAACATTTCAGTTATAATTAAAGATGCATAAAAATGCTAGGGGAAAATTTCACCTAGTCATGGTTTTAGATTAATTCAACCATATATGTCTTTCTCAATAATTATAGCACAAACTTAAGGAGTCATAATTTTTACAACGATAGAAATAAAGTTAGGGTCTCACATCCTCCCCTCCTTACAAAAATTCCGTCCTCGGAGTTCGGTCTTTCTTACCAGAAATTTTGTCCTGGTGGTGGGGGTAGGACCATATGGGTACGGGCGAGCATTTGAACTGGCCCCACTACTAACCTCGTCATAGTAGACGTGGTCTAGGGAGTTACTACTCGTCCAAGAATGGAACATGGATTCGTAAGTCCGACCTATGGTACTGGGGTCATGGATCACATTACCTGAAGGTTCATGGTATTTAGGGACAAAGTGTGAGACCCCGAAAAATCAGTACGTACTCCGTTGTAAGCTTAAGGATTCAGTGATTTGTTTTGAATTAATGGAGTTCATGGTATGATCTAAATTTAATGAGCATCATGGAATATCAATGAATGAGGTCTAAATTTTAAGGTAGCCAATTTAAGTTGTTAAGATTAAATGTATTTCTTTTCTATATCCTTGATTAATTTTTGAAGGATTATGTTATGGACCATATTATTGGGCTATTAAGGTTTAAATGGTTGGACTTAAAGCCTAAAACAATGGGCTGAAAATGGATAGCCCAAGCTTGGCCGAAAATTAGGAATGATGGGCCTTGAAATTTAATCAAGTGGGCTGCCCAATTACATGTGATGATGGACCCTTGAAGTTGTGATATTGGGCTGCTATAAGGCTTGGAATATTAGGTGATTATTGGGCCTTTAAATGTATGCTAATGGGCTGCCAAAATAGTCATAAAGATGGGCTTAAAAGTCATGGTATTGGGCTGCCATGAAACCCATGTTAATGGGCCTTGAAATGTTAATGGGCCTTGGAGAATTAAGTTATTAGGCCTTAGCCTTTAAGCTTATGGAATGGGCTTAAGCTTGTGATGTTGGGCCTTAGCCCTTGGACTTAGGATTTGGACATAATACCTAAGATAATGGGGCCTTTAGATTTATGTTATTGGGCTGCCTAGACCTATGGTATTGGGCTGCCAACATACACATGAAAGTGGGCCTTAAGATTTATGTTATGGGCTTCAAGCCCTATGTTATTGGGCTAGTTACCTTACAACTACATTAGACCAACTAAGTGCCCTTGGAGTAACTAAGTAGTTGGAATTCAACTAAAGGAACCAAGCTAGTTGGCCAAGCATTAAATGAAGACTTGAAATTGTGTGGCTAAGGGAGATGGACGACCAAGACAAGGAGACAAGATATGACAAAGTTGAAAAGTGAGAAAAAGTGAAAAATTGATGTACATTTCACTCTTGGCCGAATGAGTCCAAGTGCAGCCCTCACTTTGTCTTGCCTCTCACCTAAGTTGTTTCCCCTCTCATTGCTTCTCATTTGGTCGTCCAACACAAGGGAGAGAGAAGAGAAAACCAAGAAAGAGAGAAAGGGAGAGGAAGAGAGAACTTGGTGTAAACCGAATGGGTTGAGCCACCAAGAGTGATTTCAAGCTTGGATCCAAGAGGATTTTGTGCAAGGAGAAGAAGGAGAAGGAAGAAGAAGAAGAAGAAGAAGAAGAAGAAGAAGAAAAGGGGAAGGAGAAGAAAAGAAAAGGGGAAGAGAGAAAAGAAAGCTAAAATTGGAAGGTAATTTTCAGCATCTCTTAGAATCCTTCTCTTGCTTGTTGTGTCCATTAGTTTTGTAAAAGTTCATACTAAATGGATCTAGTATCTTTGGTTATGATTCTTGTGGATTAAAGATGGAAAATATAATTGATAGTCATGGTTTTGGAAAGGAAGGGGATAAGGATACATGTCTTTGGAGAAGGCCGAACCTATACCCCATCATGTGATCTATTATTGTGTATGTGGAGATATCCTAAGTTGTTAATGGAGAATACTTGTAAGTTTGGTTTGAAATAAGGAGGTTTGCAAGCAATCAAAGAAATAAGAAAAGTCTAGGTGTTCTAGGAATAATGGTGTTGGCCGAATATCCCATTTTGCTAGATCTTGAAGTTATTTCATGATTTATAGATCCTAGGTTGTGAAATTGGTTGCTGGAGAGATTTATATTGAAGATGAAGATTTGACATGTATGCATGAGAGTTGGAAAATGTTAAGAATAGATTTTCATGAGAGTTTTGCTTGGCCGAATGTCTATTTTAGTTAGATCTGGAGTTTAATCAACCCATAGAGTATAATGTGAACTTGGAATTGAAAATGCATGCTTAAGATCCTATCTTGATTGTTAGAAAATGCAAAGAAGGTAAATACATGTTAGGAAAGTTTAGATCTAAACTCACACTATACTTGGCCGGTTGTAAGTTGGATTTTTTCCTTAGATCTATTGCTTTTGAGGTTCCTAAGTGTTAGGTCCAGTTATGGTTGTTGTATATGGAGAGAATGGATTAAATATACATGAATTTAAATGGAAAAAATATGAGATAAATGGATGTTGGCCGAATGCCTTGTTCTTGCAACTCTTGAGTTTTAGAATACTCTTAGGTTGTAATGTGATGTTGGATCTGAACTTGTATGCATAAGAACATGAATTGGTTGTTGGAAAGTGCAATGGAAATGGATAATGCATGTAAGAGGAGTTTCGGATGTAGTTATACAATGTTAGGCCGAAATGCATGCTATGTGTAAAATATCTTGGGAATGATAAAAGTATGGATCTTGTAGGCTGATTTGCTAGGTAGATTGTGAACATAAGCCATTGGTTTGACTAAGCTTGAAGAGAAAAGAATGCATGTGATAAGAGAATGAAAATGCATGTTAATGTTATGCATGTTGGTGTTGGCCGAATAGGGTATTGCATGAAACCTTATGTTTGTGCCATGAATTATAGGATCTAGGTTGTGAATATGATAATGGAGGATGGGGTCACAATTGGAGATGAAGTCTTGTACAATAAATGTTTTAAATTGAAGCATGGCCGAATGATTTAGTGAAGAAACCCTAATGACCAATGGATTAGCAAATAAGTGATGCAATCGCATGTGATGCATGAGTGAAATTTAGGTCATGGCCAAATAGGTAAGAGAAAGGAAACCTAATGGTAAGTAAATGCTAAATGAAAATACACTGATATGTCGTGGATGTAAGGTTAGAATATGACCGAATGAATTAGAGGTTGAGAGCCTAAGTTCGATTGTAAAAGACTACATGTATGTGAGAGAGAACAAAGATAAGAAAGCTTAAAGGGCTCAGATTAAAATTGATCTTATGAGAAGAAAAATGTACCCTAATCAAGGTTAATGTCTCGGATTGATAAAGGTTTAATATCCAAGCCAAGGGTTGTTAATGATTAAGGTTAGTGATTTATTCAGGTAAAGATTTAACCGAATACAGGAAATAAAAGAGAGACTTAGGTTTAATCCTAAATCCGTCAGTTGTTGGTTAGAACCCTAATCGAGAATAGAAATATATTGTAATAGAGTTAATAATTAAATAACCTAAATTTTGTATATTAGTTAAAGAAGATTAAATAAAATGTTTAATGATTAAAAGATTATATTAATATATATATATATATATATATATACGATATCCAGAAAGATATAATATAGTTGCTATTCGGAAACGTTCCGATGAATGGAAGGTAAGAAGTCAAGTGATGAACGGGAAGTTCGAGATGGATTGAGAAATATCCGGCAACTATATTATACCATTAAATTAAGTAATGCGTTGAATTATCGCTACTTGTCCTTAGTGGACTTCAAGATAGGACTGTCGGGTAATTGGTAGGACCGACAAGTACCGATATGGTTTCATCTATACGCAGTACATTGAAAGATTGAACCTATTCCTTGTAGGCGAGGAGCCTAGTGAGCAAAGGAGAATTTGCGAGGAGTATTGTAAGTGAATCTTACCCCTTTTGGAAAACTGAAATGATACACTGCATGTTTTATTGTGCATGGCAAGATGTTTTTAATACATATGAAATGTATTGCATGAAGAATGTTTCAAGTACGCATGATGTTTCGAACATGTCATAGCATGATCATTTGCATGAACGCATGAGAGACGTTTTGATGCAAATGAAATTACGATGTTTTCAAGAGTGGCATGGCATGTTCATTTCATAAAAACATGAAAAGTTGTTTTATGCAAATGAAAGAGAATTTATGTTATGATTAAGCCCGGAGGCTTTGGTTGAACACGTACTAAGTTAAGTGAGGTTCGACATCCATGCCGAGGGACGTTGTTCATGAAGGATGGATGGATGAAACCTGAGACTTCCATGCCGAGGGACGTTATTCGTGAAGGATGGATGAATAGACGCCCATACCGAGGGACGTTGTTCGTGAAGGATGGGTTAGTCCGTGAGGTATGTGCAACCACACTGAAGGACAATGAGAAGGTGTGGGCCTCCAAGGGTCATGTCTAGCCATCAGGCCTGGGGCAACTACGGGCTAGCTCGACCAGATGTAAGGTCTCCAAGGGAATTCGGGGACGGTTCCGAAGGGAACGCACAACCCTGACTTCAGGGGTCAAATGGAGCGAGCCCACGAGTAAGAGATACGAAATGGTTGTGAATAGGCCAACAATGGCACAAGTATGAAATGAATGATTTTCAAGGGCCAAGGGCCAATTTTATAAGCAAGAATGAAAGAAAGATTTTCAAGGGCCTGGGGCCAATTTCGAGATTTGAAATGCATTTGAAAAGGCCAAGAGTGGCAAAAGATTTTAGTGCATGGCATGTGCATCACGGAGCATGCATATGCATCATGGTTTTTATGCACTATCTTATGACTTACAGTTATGCATTTTTTTTCTTATCGCTACAGTGTATTGAAGTAAGTATGCTTTTAAAGCTATGTTTTATTAAAGTTCATGTTTCAACTGTTGTTCCTTACTGAGTCTTTCGACTCATAGTTTGTAAATCGTATCATTCCAGATCCACAAGATAACTGGGGAGCAGAGGAGTATCTCACGTAGAAATCCTGGAAGTTTGGGGATTGGAGCCGGAGTTGGTGAACTCCGAGGTAGCACTTGGGAGTGCTGGTTTTGATCAAGTGGCAGTATGTTGCCCTAGTACGTTTTGTATAAGTTGCGAACAAGATGCAATGTATAGACTTTTATGAATTATGATGTGTATACCGAGAGGTTATGATCATTGGGCTTGTATCTCAGCCAACATGTGGATCCTGAGTGAGCCATCCTATGTGTACACAAAGAAAAAACAAAAAAAAATTCCGCTGTAAGAGTTAGTGTAAGCACTGGAGTGTTCCTGGGGAATGCTCGCGACTGTCACGGTCCCTGCGGGATGGCGTTCGGGGCGTGACAGAAAGTGGTATCAGAGGGAAAAGATCGAAGTACTAGGAGTTGAACCCTAGTAGGTAGCTGTATGTTGGAGTTGGCTGAGTACATAGATAGAAGCTCGTACCTGAACTAGGTCAGACATCTTAGACCTAGGATTGGATGTTGAGGATTCAGACCAAGTGCTCAGGTTATGATGTTTCCTTGCGTATATCTTATAATCTAATATGAAGTGTTGAAGTGCAGAATGGCATACCGAAGGCAAGGAGGCAGGGGTCGAGGGCCCGAGGAGCCGGGCGTCTCAACCGAAGATGTGTTACGTCACATGGCTCAGCTGGTGGCTCTGCTCTCTATCTACTTGCCTAATGACTCCAACCAGAGTTGTGTCTTCCTGTGACCTAGAGGAGTCAATCCACCACATTCTGTGTCCAGGGAATAATGGGTAACTCCGCCTGGAAGGACCGGGCTGGATATCCATTTGAGGTGGTATTGAATCAAGAGGCATAGGACTCACACGGAACAGACTGTGGTACTCCCGTGTGGTCATTCTTCTACGCGGGGGAGTGTGGGGAAGTGATAGACTGAGAGCGTGGGGGTCGGCGACTCGATGACATCTGATACATGGTAAAAATAGTTAGTTTCAATCCCAACATTTAATCATGAGCACATATATATATATATGCTACAACATAACTATAGAGCTCATATATACCCTCAATTTAGCATCCAGTCATATAACATAGAGGTGAAATCAAAGAAGGAAAACAAAAGATCATGCAAGTCATATCAAAATTCTATCACAAAACAAGAATCAATAAAACATTATCCTTCTTAACTTTGTTCTTCTCGCAAGTGTGGGTATTTCGAGTACATTTCGCTTTCTAACTCCCATGAAGCCTCTTCTACTCCTTGGTTTTTCCACAAAATCTTAACAAGCGGTATGGTTTTAGTTCTTAGTTGCTGTTCCTTCCTATCCAAAACCCTTATAGGTTCTTCTACATATGTAAGGTTTTCTCTAACCTGCAAGGGCTCGTAATCTAGGACATGGGTAGGGTCAGGTACATACTTCCTTAGGAGCGATACATGAAGCACGTTGTGGACTTCCTCAAAGCAAGGTGGTAGGGCCAACTTGTACGCCACGGGCCCGATTCTGTCTAAGATCTCAAAGGGTCCTATGAATCTGGGTTGGAGCTTTCCTTTCTTCCCAAACCGCGCTATACCCTTTTTCTTGGAAATCTTCAAAAATATTTTGCTCAATACTTGCCTTTAGTCTTTGGGCTGTCACGAGTCTATCCTTGATTATTTGAATCTTTTCCCTCGTCTCCAAGACTATTTCTGGCCCCAACAGCCTTCTTTCTCCTACCTCGTCCCAGTACAATGGTGATCTACACTTTCGCCCATACAATGCTTCGTATGGTGTCGTACCGATGCTCGCCTGAAAACTGTTATTGTACGCGAATTCTGCTAAAGGAAAGTATTGAGCCCAACTTCCTTTGAAATCCATGACGCCAGCCCTGAGCATATCTTCCAGAATTTGTATAGTCCACTCTGATTGCCCGTCCGTCTGTGGGTGGAAGGCCGTACTAAAATTGAACCAAGTACCCAACGATTCCTGCAATCGTTCCCAGAATCTCGGATCCCTATCCGACACTATACTCTTAGGCACTCCATGGAGCCTAATAATCTCCTGAAGATAAATCTCAGCTAACTTTTCCGGGGTATACTTCACCTTAATGGGTAAGAAGTGTGCCGACTTAGTTAATCGGTCCACAATCACCCATATAGCGTCATAGCTTGCAGTAGTTCGAGGAGACCCTACTACAAAGTCCATGGCTATCCCTTCCCACTTCCATTCAGGGATCTCTAGAGGCTTTAATGTCTCTGTCGGCCTCTCGTGCTCTGCCTTCACCTTTTGACAAGTCAAACATCGAGCAACATACTCGGCTATCTCCCACTTCATATTAGGCCACCAAAAGGCCTCCTTAATATCTCGATACATCTTCGTGCCTCCTGGGTGAATAGTATAAGGCGTAGTGTGACCCTCTGCTAGGATCAAATCCTTGATTCCTCCTGTACCTGGCACACAAACTCTGCCACGATAACGTAACAAACCATCCTTATCCCAAAAGTCAGGGTCTTCCCTTTTTCCAATCCTCTCTCTGATCCCTTCAATCACCTTATCATTCTTCTGGGCTTTGTGAATCCACTCCTCTAGCGTAGGTTGCAACGAGAGCCCTGCTATTGAGACAAACTGATCGGCAATGATAAGCACCATCTTTGTCCTTTCCAAGTCTCTCATGATTCCCTCGGGCATCACCTCCATTGAACTTGTCTCTGCCGACTTCCTACTTAGTGCGTTGGCCACCACATTGGCTTTTCCGGGGTGGTAATTAATTGTGCAATCATAATCTTTAATCAGCTCTAGCCATCATCGTTGCCTCATGTTCAGCTCTTTCTGGGTATTAAAATACTTGAGGCTCTTATGATCGGTGAATATCTCGCATTTAATCCCATACAAGTAATGTCTCCATATTTTCAACGCATAGACTACTGCAGCTAGCTCTAAGTCATGCGTAGGGTAATTCATTTCATGAGGCCTTAACTATCTAGATGCATAGGCTATGACCCTTTTGTCTTGCATCAAAACACATCCTAAACTTTGCTTCGAGGCATCGCTGTAGATTTCATACACTCCATGTTCCGAGGGTAGTGCTAACACTGGGGCAGTAATTAAGTTGGCCTTTAACTCTTGAAAACTCCACTCACACTCGTGTGTCCATTCAAATTTGACATTCTTCTTTGTTAAAGAAGTCAAAGGCTTGGCTAACTTTGAGAATCCCTCGATAAACCTCCGATAGTACCCTGCTAATCCCAGAAAACTTCTTACTTCCTTCACATTCGTAGGCCTCGGCCACTTGGATACAGCAGCTACCTTTCCGGGATCCATGACAATCCCTTCACCGGACACCACGTGCCCTAAAAATCGAACTTGTTCCAACCAGAACTCACATTTGAAAAATTTGGCAAACAACTTCTTCTCCCTAAGAATCTGTAGAATAGTCCTTAGATGCTTTTCGTGCTCTTCCTTATTTCGGGAATAAATTAATATATCATCAATGAAGACAACTACAAACTTGTCTAAGAACTCCCGAAACACCTTATTCATCAAATCCATAAATGCGGCTGGAGCATTGGTTAGCCCAAAATGCATCACCAAGAATTCATAGTGGCCATATCGCGTTCGAAATGTCGTCTTCGGTATATCTCCCTCCTTCACCTTCACCTTCAATTGGTGATATCCCGATCGCAAGTCGATCTTCGAGAATGCCTGTGCCCCCTACAATTGATCAAATATATCATCAATGTGAGGCAACGGGTATCTGTTCTTGATAGTCACCTTATTCAACTCTCTATAATCGATGCACATCCTGAGGCTTCCATCTTTCTTCTTGATGAACAAAATCGGTGCTCCCCAAGGCGACACACTTGGCCAAATGAATCCTTTCTCCAATAACTCTTCCAGTTGAATCTTCAATTCCTTCAGCTCTGCTGGTGCCATCCTATACGGTGCTTTAGAAATTGGAGTTGTCCTTGGTTCCAACTCGATACCAAACTCCACTTCTCTATCTGGGGGTAACCCAGGTTATTCTTCTGGAAATACGTCGGGAAATTCGTTCACTACCGGGATTTGCTCTACCGTAGCACTCTCCCTCTGTATATCATTCACCCAAACCAAAAACCCCTCATGTCCTCCTTGCAACAATTTCTTGGCTTGTATGGCAGAAATAATCGTCGGCCTTCGCTCCATCTTTTTCATACCTACAAAACAACAGTCTGATCTCCCCTCCTTTTGAAACACGACCTTCTTCTCATAACACTTTATACTAGCACCGTGCGTTGCCAACCAATCCATACCTAAAATAATGTCGAATCCCCCCATATCCATTACTATCAGATTAGCCAGCATTACTTGCCCCTCAACTTCTTTTGGACAATTCTTCACTACTCGATAACAATTGATCCTTCCACCAGTAGGTGTCGACACTACTACATGATATTCTAGCGGTTCGTGTTTTATATCTCTTGCCTTACAGTATGCTGATGCAAAGAATGAATGCGTGCCCCCTGAATCAAATAAAACAAGGGCTTCTCCCTGAGGCAAGGGCAACTTACCTGTCACCACATTTATTTTGTTCTCCACATCCTTCGGGGTGAGAGCGTACAACCTTGCTTGAGCTGGACCACCTGGCCTTCTTGAATTATTTTGTTGGAAGGGTCGAGGTGCTTGGGTTAAGTTACTAGTTACCCTATTTTTTTGGGAGGGTTGAGGTGCTTGGGTTGAATTACCAGTTACCCTACAATCTCTCGCAATGTGACCTGGTTTCCCACACTGAAAGGACACTCCCTGCCTGCATCCCCTGGATGTTTCTTGCCACATTTATTACATACTGGGAATTGGTTTCCTCTGGGAATCTGGGCTCCACCAGGCCCTCGATTCTGTCCCTGAGATGAACCCTGCTTACTCTTCTTCCAGGGCACCTGAGATGTGACCTGCTTGGGAGAAGTCTTCCTCTTTTGCTGGTCATAATATGCCACTGTCCTCTGCAGCCCTCTCTCCCCAATCACTACCTGTTCTATCACTTCTGTCAGAGTCTTCAAATTGTGGGCCATCACCCTATCATAGATTCGGGGATGAAGTCCCTCCTCAAACTTCCAAGCTTTCCTCTCCCCATCTGGCACTAGATACGGAGCAAACCTTACTAACACCATAAATTGACCAGAATATTGATCAACGGTCATTGCCCCCTGAGTCAAGGTGGCAAACTCTCTCGCTTTTGCCTCCCGAGTTGTTCTTGGAAAATAGCGATCCAGGAATTCTTGTTGAAACCTCTCCCAAGGTATGGGCTATTGCCCAAACTCTTGGCTCTGTAGTAGCTTCTTAGATAGCCACCACCTCTTGGCATCTCCTTGTAGCTTAAAAGTGGCGAAGTTCAGTCTCTAGGCGTCTGTACACCCCAAGACTTCCAGCAACTCCTTTATCTCTATGAGCCAGTTCTTTGCCTGAACGGCATCTCCCTTGCCATTGTACACCGGCGGGTGTTGGCGGTTAAACTGGTCAAAGGTGCATCCTTCAGGGCGACCTCTTGCCCCATCTCCATTAGCTCCTTGTTGCACCTGCTCAGCGACAAGCTGAGCCATATGCCTCAAAACGTCATCAGTAGTGACACCTGGTTCTTCGCGTCCCTCATTTGTGTTTCGATCCCTGGGTTGTCTTCTAGGTGGCATCCTGCACTAATACGTCATCACTACGTAAATATTCTAACAATAAATTGAGGTGCACGAATTTTTAGCATACTCAAAATCCAAGAAACGAGTTGCAAGTCCTAAGTTCACTAAACACCCTCTGATACCATTTAACTGTCACGCCCAGATGTTAGTTTGAAGAGGCTAATGACAGCCGCGAGCATTCCCAACAAGGAACGCTCCAGGGTACTTACTAACGTCTTGCAGCAGATTTTTTTTTAATAACTGCCACTTCTTAAAATTAACCATAACATGCCTTCCCATTTTATTCCAAGAAATCACACATTTTTTCAAGAGTCAAAGCCCCTAATTCAATTTCTTCCAAGTATTGCAAGCAAACTTAGGATATACTCCAACAATTAAAATGATAAGCCTAATTAATCCCAAATACTCAAATTTAATACTATTAAAAAAATTGCAAACAATATAACATTTCAGTTATAATTAAAGATGCATAAAAATGCTAGGGGAAAATTCAACCTAGTCATGGTTTTAGATCAATTCAACCATATATGTCTTTCTCAATAATTATAGCACAAACTTAAGGAGTCATAATTTTTACAACGATAGAAATAAAGTTGGGGTCTCACAATCTCCCTAGCCAGCTGACAATAACCCTTGCCCCTTATATTATTTTTGATGATGCCAAAAGGGGAGAAGTTATAAGTGACTGTGTTGACTCTCTTGCTCTTATAGAAGACATTCCATTTTGTATTAACCATAGTTTATCCTCTTTATGCTTTGTAATTAATATATTGGCTGAACTTTTGACTTGCCATTATTTATGATTATCTCTGGTATTTATATGTCTCCATTGGATTATATGATTATGCTCATATCTGTTGATTATCTTATGGTACATATAAGGAATTTTTGTGATAAGTGGTTATCTCTTTGCACTTAATTGTGAATATTTGTGAATATTTGAGACTTGCTTTATAGGTAATATTCCTATCTTATATCTCAATATATGAAGTCTTGTGTTCTGGATTGAAATTTGAAATTTGGGAAGTTTGAAGGAAGGTTATAGAAGTGCTCTTTCAAGTTTTCAATTTTTGGGAAACCTTTATTTTCAAAGGAAACTCTTGCAATTTTTTTGTAAAATCTTATAAGTCCTTTTTGCTAAACATGAAAAACTCCTGCTTATTCTTATGGGGAGCTTTTCCATTTGTTATCAAATTGTCTTTTCTAAAATGGTTTTGTCATCATCGAAAAGGGGGACATTGTTAGCCCAAGGTTGTTTTGCAAACAATCCATATTTGATTTTGATGATAACAAACATTCTAAGTGCTTTGAAGACTTTTAGATTTTACCTTGTCAATCTACTTTTTCTAAAATATATTTCAAAGGATTGAGGTTATCTCACTAAAATATTTCCATGTTTACTTGAACATTATTACAAAAAGTTGATAGATCAATTTTTCATATTGTAGGTGTTTAAAGAAGTGTTGAAATGGATTTGACAGTTTCAAATTGCTGAATTTTCTCTCTAGCACTGATAGTGTCGACACATTGAGGAATAGTGTCAACACATTGCACTGACACCAGAAAGCTGAATTCATGGTGTCGACACATTGAAGACTAGTGTGGACACATTGCACTGACACCCGGGACAACATTTTCATATCAAGTTTCTTGGTGTCGACAAATTGAGAACTAGTGTCGACTCATCGCACTGTCTCTTGAGAGCATTAGTCCAGATCAATTTTTGAAGTGTCCACACATGTTGGCCATGTGTCGACACATGCTACAATTTTTAAGAAAATCTAAAACAACGCCAAAACATTTAAAATGCTCCAAAAAGACATAGGTGTCCTTCCAACGGTACTTTTGATGGCTTTGAAGACCGTTGAAGACAAAGAAGGTTCAAATATAATGAGATCGAGAGAAAAAGACAACAAACTCACTCGCAATTATTTACGACCTAACTTTTAGAGAGAGAAAGTGCTCTGAAGAAGAGAGAAGACCGCACCTACCAAGAAAGCTTGTGACTCCTCTTCCAAACTTCAGCTTTCTATTTGAGAATCTTGTCTTCTTGCATACCGTTGTGCTTTCCACTTGTTTATTCGGCTTTGAGAGCCATTCTTTAATATTCATTTATACCTATCCTTTGTAAAACTCTTGAGTGTTGGGTAAACACTTGGTCTCACTCGTGTGGGTAAAAGAAATCCCTTAGGTTTTGAGATTTGTGAACAGAGTTAAAGCGTGAACTCGAAAAACGCTTTGTAAAGGTTACTTAGCACCCAAGAAGCTATGGTGTATTATCTATTTGTAGAATAGCGAAGGAAGCCCTAAGGCATGTTTGTTTTGGTGAGATTTTTAGGATTTGAAGTGTTTTGAGAATTTTTAGGTGATGTTTAAGTTTTATTGGTATTTGTGTAGAAGGTGTTGACTTGTATTGATGTTTGTAAAAAAAGTAATATTGAGTTGTATTAGTATTCGTGTAGAAGTAATGTTAATTTCATATTCATATTACAGTTTGTAAAATAGATTAATTTTAAACTCACGTAAAAAAACAAGGAGAATATAAAAAGCGTTTATTGAACACAATTTATATTCATATTTTTTGGATTTTGGAGAATTTGTAACGGAATTAAAGCGACACAAAACATAAAGTAAGAATATAACCAGCATTAAAGTAAATGATGAAAAATAAACAACGGTAAATAAATGATGGAAAGTAAATAACAATAAGTAAGGGACCAAAATTAAATGACGGAATTTAAACGAAAATAATTAAATGAATAGGAATAAAAAAGAAAGAGAGCAAAAGATTCTTAGATTAAATAATATCGTCTTATTACAACCCAAGATTCAAATTAAAAGAAAATAAAATGAAAATAACAAAGTCCAAAATTGAAATAGAAATTGCAGAAAATTTAAGAGTAAGAAACTTAAATCTAAATCCTAGGAATTGAAATACAAGACATTGAAGTAGTAAAGCATAAAAAAACTAATCTAAAAACTGAAAATAATGAAGAGAGAGAGTATAGATACGACCAAAGAGAAAACATTGGAGAAGAGATAAAAGAGAGAGTAGTGATGGGCGGCTAAGAGAGTAAATTGAGGAAGAAGAGAGAGGAGAGAAAATGGAAAATAAAAGGTGACAAGGGGGAGAGAGAGAGAAGAGAGTGGTGCATAGAATAAAAAGGAGAGAAAAACTAGGGGTTTTGCAAAGAGAAAATAATGGAGGCAAGAGAAAAGAGAGTAGTGATGGGTGGCTAAGAGAGAAAATTGAGGGAGAAGAGAGAGAAGGGAAATAAAAGGTGACAAGGGAGAGAGAGAAGAGAATGGCCCGTAGAATAAAAAGGAGAAAAAAACTAGGGTTTTTGCAAAAAGAAAAGCGAGAATAGTGATGGGCGGGTAAGAGAGAAAATGAAGGGAAAGAATAGAGTGAGAGGTGAGGCTGAAAAATATAAAAAGAGGGTGAGAGAAACTAGGGTTTGTTCGGCTAAGAGGTGAGAGAAAAAATAGAGATGACAAGGTGCGGGTAGGTAAAAATAAAGGAGAGAAAATAGGAAGAGAAAAAGCTTTGTGCGACAAATAGAGGTTAAAATGGAGAGAGGAGAGAGAGAAAGTGTGCTAGAAAAATATAAGAGAGATATCAAGAGTGTGTTTTGTGAAAAGGAAAAAGAGAGAATAAATAGGGAGAAGAGTCGGCCAAGGAGAGAAGAAAAGGGAGAGGGAGAGAAAATAGGGAAAAATGGGCTATGTTAGAAAAAGTATGGAGGAGGAGAATAAGATGCTAGGTTAAAAGAAATTAAATTCATAAAATAATTACAATGCTAATAATGTAGTCCAAATGATAAAAAATATTGATTTTAAAATGTATATAGACACTATATGACTTAAGTATAGGCAAGCTAAAATTGGAAAAAAATTGCATGTGCAATAAATTAAATCTAAATTCAAATAAATGTAACAATTAAATGCACAATTTAGATTTATGCCTCTTAACTATTTTTTCCATCTAAAATCAATATTTAAAACATTAAACATTTAATATTATATTAGTTTTAGATGTACTAAACATACAATATTCTAGTTCATCATTGACGTGCCATGCCATCATTCTATTAGAAATCTGCGCCAAAATGTGAGGAGTAATTTTGAGTAATTTGTCAATGCTGTAGTTTTTTTTCCAAATTTTATTATCTAAAAATATCCACTGATGAATGGAAGAACATATGCACATAGCTTTTATTAAGGACCCATTCAGGACAAAAATCACTATAAGAATCGATTTGGGCTTTCCAGAAACACCATAGGGATTTCTTTGATTGAATTTCATTTTGGACTTTCAGAAAATCCTCTTCACTCCTCTCCCTCTAGGTTTAAAATAACCATAGGTTAGGCTTCCTGTTTCCCTAGAGTATTGATAGATTCTTTAATCCACAATAAGTTGTACCATTATGAATGTTGAGGACTTCCTGGACATCAATATGCTTCTGAAAATTATATTATTACAACCAATATGCTTCTGGGAGTTGTGCTTCACATAATCTATACAAGTTTTTTTCAAAACAAATGCATGCATTTGAAAAACAAACATGCTTAAGCACCTGCAAAGAAAAGTAAAAAAAAAAAAATTGGAAATACAGAATGTCAACCAAAAACTATTGCATGTACATATCTGTTCATTCATTAGGTCAAGATGTTGCTATGAACATCTAGAGAATGATACATACTGTTTCTTTCACGTAATCAGCCAAAAATTTTGAGCATGGTCAAATTTCCAAGAAGAAAATTGATGTTATTCATTCACTAACTATATATTTTATAAGCATATCCTCTGTTTCAACTTGTTGCAGTAGTCTCAGTTGGATTATCAGTCTCTAGTTTATCACCAGATTCTTTTGCTTCACTTGCACCTTCCACCTTTTCGACTTTCGAAGCGCGAAACATTGCCAAATGAGTATCCCCTAGAAATGAAAGGAGATCCAAAGTTAAGCAGTTAAAAGATGGAACTTGTGAAGCGCATAAAATAAACAATGTACACCAGCCACACTAATCAACAAATCCATGATTCAACTCTTTAATTGAAAAATGTGAGGTAGATACTTGGGTAGAGCTGAATCTATTTGTAAATTATGATTTTTTTAAAAGAATAACATATCCTTAAGCTTTACATTGATCCCTTCTTTTGTTTTTCAATGATTAATGTTTCCTATTTGCGGCTTTCGTTCGAACTAATAAACCTCGTTTTGGTATAATAAGACTCCACACATTGTATAACCGACATCAGTCTTGGCCAAAATCCTGGTAATAAAATTCAAGCCACAAAGGGTTTGGCTTTTCTCTTTGACAATAGAAGTGGGCCAATAACAACACCTTCTTAGTTCTTATGTTGATGGAATTGCAAAGCATGATCGATCTAGGATGCTACATAAGGGAATTTACTCTAGTCAGCTTCACTAAGAAGTTCTGGACATAATTTGCTTGGTTCTCATGCTTTAGATTAGTTGGGACTACAACATAGTTTGTTTGAAATGACTACTACTGGTACAACAAGAGTAATGTGATCGTGCAGGTGTAAGAAGTATGCTCTAAAAATCATTATTATAGATAATTGTTATTTAGATACCATGGGTTTATATTTATTATATTAGGTAATATGTTGTGACATAAGATGTTACACGGTTATTATTAAGTGACATTGTAGAAAAGTCATGCAAATGGTTAATGAATCAAAGGTTAGTATGACTTTTCGGTTCCTTGCACACTTGATGTTATGTTCTAGACCAATGTACATCATTATTTACAATAGGTTTATACTTGTTGTGTCTCTATTAAATAGGATGATGTATTCAGTCATCGATGTATAGTAACCTTAAGCAAACGAGTAGGTGAACTGTAAGAGTACATGCACTGAACAAGATCAAATATGAATACTTTCTGGAAGTGACCAATGATGTTGAGAAGGTATTCAACACAATTTGTTTATGTTATCCTTAGAACTGAGAGATTTGTGCAGATTTATTTATTGTGTGCTTGTCATCTGACCGAGTCATTTCGTGATAATCTTTCTAGGTCAAATATTCCAGACAATTTCGAGAATGAGTTTGTGTAAATGTTTAATAAAGAATCCACTAGTCTCTTCGTGTGATAGTATATTCAAGTATATCTGTATAGGGTTGGGCTTGAGAAAAATAAATCTCTGGCCAGAGGAATTTTGTGAAAATGTTTTTCAAAATTAACATATGATATGTATTTATTTGTAAAATTGTTAGCAATGATAATATTTCGGTCCTATTAGCTGATATGGAATATAGTATGGTGGAAGGATAAATAAACGATTATAATTGTTAACAAAAGAGATTTTACAAATCAATCTCAAATTCTCGGGGGTGAATTGTAATATGTTGATGGACATGATTACAATTAGTATAAGCCTGAAATTTGGAATAAAATAATATATGAGAGTTAATGGAAAAAGAGTTTTTCCATGTGATCATACGATCGAGATCTGAGATCCCTAACGATCCCACGCACTATCACAGCTAGAGTTTTCATATAAAAGGATGACTTTGAAATAGTCTACCCTAATCGTTAGTTTGAGAGTTGGACATCAGAACTCAAAAAACCCTATGACAGCTGAGAGCGTTGAGAGAAAGGATGCAGAACATTTGGACTGCTATTGTAAAATTTTCGAGATTGTGAGATCGACAAGAACCTGAAGATTATGGAAGAATTATTGAAGAACAAAGAAAATTGGTAAGTTAATTTTCCGCAGTTGTAACTTTCAGCAGGTTGGAAATTTGTGGAGCAGTTTGATACTCTTAGATCATTGACGCTATCCCACTTACCACTCAAAACTTTGGCGTTAGATAGAAAATGAGTCTATATTTCTTGTTAAGAACTGGTAACTTCCAGTCATCCCTTTTTCTGTGGGTATCATTGTCCACCAATTTATCCTCCAACATAAGCTTCTGATTCAAACGGAATAAGAGATGTTTGATTGGATTTAACCATCTGTCGGAACTTATACCACTCCAATTGATACCCACGTTCCTCAAGAAGTTAAGAGCATTAAGTTCTGTTCACACTATAATTCACTGGTGGAGCATTGTCTAACTGTGCATGAAAGTAGCACCTCTAGAACCATCAAGGATAAGCCCATGTACAAAAAGGATCGAGGAAAAAGACATGAAACCTGAGTGGCATCTTTTAGGACCACTTGAGACCAAATGTGTTTTAGAAAGAGTGTGTTTAGCTGATCAAATGGAAATGGAAACTGACTTAATTTAAGGTATTTAAGAACAAAAGTTGAAGCTCATCAATGCAGCAAAAGAAGAAAGTGCGTTGCCAGGAAAAGAACGAGAAACAAAGTAAAAAGGATGACTGATCAATATAACAAGGCTTACCAAATGTAACACAACTTCCAGATGACAGAGTGGCAACAGCTCCAGGTCTCAGCCGCTTGTCGTCAATAAATGTCCCATTGGTGCTATCCAAATCTGTGACTAGGAGATTTCCTTCTTTCTTCTGAATGCGGGCATGCAGACCAGATACTATTAAGTAAGCAAAACATGTTACAAAATTCTTAGTTTTTGATCTGGAAATACTAAATACCAAAAGGTTAGCTTCGTTTCAGAACTAGTATAGGAACTGTACTTGCTGGAATCCAAACAATTATAGGGTTTCTGAACAAAAAGTATCCTCTACAACCATGGAAATAAAACAATGAATTTGAATTAAAAAAATTGACTGCTTCATCAAAATTCTGAAAATTAGTAAGTAAACGAAGGCATCTTATTTAGTTGGCGGTATTCAACTGTTAAATTTGTGCAATCTGCAACATGCTTTATGAGGAAGATATGTCGAGCATGCAACGGATTTAGGTGTATGGGATAGAATTTATGCTTTAGGTGGGATACCTGTTGCAACTGGAATCACCACATCAGCTTTCTCAGGCAGTCGGCCAACAGTCACCTCATTCTAGATAACATCCAAATAAACAAATTACACTGTTGCAGGGATCAAGTTATGCGTAGCATTATGACAAAAGAAGCCAAGAGTACTTACAGAACCAATTTCAAATGCGTTAGGCATTTTGACATTGTAACCTATATGTCTCGTATCTCCATCACCTAGAAAGCAGCAGATATATGCATACAACTAGTTATCTCTTAATTAAGAATACACCATTAAAGAAATACAAAGGGAGTTACTCTAATCTAGCAACATGGGAAGACTGCAACTTAATAATTTGATTATGTACACTACTAGTCACAATTGCACAGAAGTTCCTCTTTGTAAATTCTAAAAGCAAACAAAGTAGAGGAGGGAATTACAGAGAGTTAGGATGAAATAATGAAAAAATTAAGATGGTTCAGCCTGGAATGTGTATGTCCACCTGACCACAAAACGTTATAAGGTCATATTAGATTTAATAGATATATTAATCAAATTTTACACACGATTTATATTTATTAAACAAAAAGGGTGTCGTTTACAATTCGAGAGGGACAAATATCATTAGCATAATAATAGCAATTCATATTGACTAAAATTAACCTCAAACTTAGGGTGCAATCTTTAGTTTAGAAGAGATAGGTTAGAGCAAATAGTGTAGATCAAGTACAGCTATGCTCCAGAACTGCAGGTTAAAGTGATTGGTGGGGCTGGACCAGACAGGTAAACAAAGCCCCAAACAAAAGCAATGATTGGCATTAAATCAATTAAGGCCTAAGGGACCAACATGTTGAAGTAGCCCTTATATCAAAAGGATTCAAGCTAGTTCTGTCATTACCCTTGGTTGCTTCTTGTTCACCACTTCGTTCCCGAGACAAACGGCCACTTCATTCCTGAGACAAACGGCTCCTTTTGT
Organism: Myrica gale; assembly: GCA_963930655.1. Classification (NCBI taxonomy): domain Eukaryota; kingdom Viridiplantae; phylum Streptophyta; class Magnoliopsida; order Fagales; family Myricaceae; genus Myrica; species Myrica gale. The sequence goes on from OZ005607.1 coordinate 17,587,931, forward strand.
CCTTCTAATTACTTGGAAGAAAGTGGTTTTTTCTCCTCAATAACACTTTAATCCCTCACTAGGCTACTGATATTCCTAAATGCTCTGCCACAAAGCAAGTTCTCCTGGAATTTCACCTGAATAAGTAGGCCGGGTGGCAGAAGCTCCTAAATCTTCTACTCGAGGGTACATGGACAAGAGTGTGTACCAATGGGCTCACTTCCTGACGTTGTGTCGATCCTATATTAACAGAGTGGAATGATCACCCTAGACCTCCTCTTCCCTATTCCCCGTCCCCCTTTTATTTTTCATTTATTAATAGCAGAAGGTTACTAACGAACTGGAGCAAGTAGGCTTGTCTAAAAGCCATAGGCAAAAGGACAGGTCAAAAGTAACGAGGTTTTCAAAAAAGACATGCCTTAAGGCAACTATAGCTAGGAAGGCAGGTTAAAGCAAGTGGTCTTTCTTATCCAAAGTCAAGCAAGACAATAAAGAAGAGTTTTAAGCAGTCAACACTTAAATGAAAGTCGTTGAACATGCTATATATGTGCTTGGATTATGTCTTTCTATTATTACTTCAATTAAAATTCAAGCTATATGTCTTTTGAGCCGCGGTACTTTAATTTGGGAAAATAAGCAACACTAATGAATTAACCCGATTTTTGAACAATTTGAATGCTAAAGTGTGCCAGGTCTGTTTAAAAATATAAGAGTTTTCTTGAGGATACATTATGTGGGCCGATAACAGTTAGGACAAAGATCAATCTCATTACGTCGATAAGTTAATACTCACGCTATCACATTAATTGCAGGTTATGGAGATCTATCTGGATAAGTGTTTAGCATCAGTTACAAAATGGTAGTATGACTTCCATAGTTACAATGCCAATACTCTCATGGGAACATGTTGAATATGGGCCTAAGAGGATCAAGAATTCAGCTCACAAAAATGGTCCACTAAAGTCTACCAAGGAGTTCAAAGAAAATGCAATTACCACTAAATTCCTCCTACATTTTAGCACACCAATCTCCGATAAAAGCTGAATATATCAAATTTCCATTTGCAATATGGAAAAGAGAGAGCTAACTGACCAACGGGTACAAGAAGCCATCTTTCTGCAATATCTGTTGGAGGGCTTTTAGTCTCGGAAGCATGTATAGCTCCAAGATTCCTCTGTTGCCTCGCTTTGATTCCAACACACTGTAGCTGTGCGACGAAGGTCCTCGAGGACTGGAACGGTACTGAACTTGAAGCAAGAAAAGATGCTTTAGACTGAAGCAAGGGAAGTAATGGTGGTGAGGCGAATTTTATCAGAGGCTTCGAAAGCTTGGCATGGGAAAGAGAATGGGCAGTCATTTCCATTTGTGCAAAGTTCAGTCTTCCTGCCCGTGACCACTGAGATCACTGGCTATCTGCGCCGATAGGTCGGTCTACTACTCGATCAAAGTGGCGCTTTTTGAGCACACGAGCTGGAGTATGTGGCAACCATTTAACGCTCTGACAAGGATTCGGATAACAAAATCTTAAATCCGGCTGAGTACTTCGTGCGCTCGAAAAAGAAAGAAAAAAATAATTATTATCTAAGTCTTTAACGCCTTCTGTGAAAATTCATCGGGTTTTAAAAAGTTTCAAATTGCTCACTAGGTTTATCATTTTTGTATAAAAACTCACTGAACTCAATGCCGTTAGCCCCGTTTAACGAAAAATTCATTACGTCGAATCACAATACGATACGTGTCACTAAATAATTTAATGGACCTCCCCCATCACGCAACCCATGCCGATGGGTGGAGGAGGTCCACCCATGGCCGTCCAGTTTTGGGCGGACAGAAGTGGAGGGGAGGAGACCCAGTGGCCAGAGGTGGAGGGGGGAGACCCTCCTCCCCCGGAGCTGCTAGGTGTCCACAGTGAAAGGATTGGAGTTTTTTTTTAAATTAATAATATTTTTTTGTTAATTTTAGATTTATTTTTAATTTTTATTTATTTAGTGACACGTGTCATATTATGATTGTACGTGATGAATTTTCCGTTAAACGGTGCTAACAACATTAAGTTCAGTGAGTTTTTATACAAAAATGGTAAACCTAGTGAGCAATTTGAAACTTTTTAAAACCCGGTAAGTTTTCACAAAAGGCGTTAAAACCTAGTGGGATATTTGTATATTTCCCTTTACTTTTAAGGAAGGTTTTTTTAACCATTTTCAATCATCTTATTTTAGTTACTTTTTAACTGAATTTTTAATATTCTTTGTTAATAATTTTCTATGCATGGATGGAGAGACTTCTCTAGTAGAAGACTATAGTGAAGATTATAAAAGATTATATTCTTCGAGAGCATGAAAAATAAATAAAATCAAATATTATCCCAATAAAAGAAAATTTCATTAGAGAAAAAAATTCATCATTTTTGAAGCATCCAAATATTGAAGAAACCCCAAATAAAAGTCAATACAATTTAGAACCGGATGGAATCAAAATTTTAAAAAATGGAAACCGAAAATTCTGGTTCTAACTCTCCTCTCCCTCTATTGGAGTTTTGTTGATGCCTTGACCTTTCATTTTGACTAATGAATAAAATTGAAGCTAGCGCAAAACACACTACAACAAAAATTGGTTTTCCGTCCCAAAAAAGTTTTTGAAACGGAATCCGTTTATCGCGCCAACTGTCCCAACAAAATCGCTATAAAAAGGTTTTAAAATTTTTGTCCCGAAAAGTACCCTTCCGGGACAGGAAGGCTTATGTCCCAAAATCAACTAATCGTTTGAACCCGTTAGAACGGGCAATGAACAATTATGTTCGAACGTCTTTCGACAAAAAATATAAATCCGTTCGATAAGTAAAATTAACGTTCAAACCACTATAAAAATTTTACGTTCGATGTTTCGTATACTGTTCCAACGTTGTCAAATGGAATGTCCATAACCATTCTTAATGTGTTACAATGGTTCCCATGATAAACGTACGAACGATTTCAGACGTAAAGGGAAAAAACGTTCGAACCTTTTTTGTAATGTTCCAACGGATATAGTTAAATCCGTTCGATATACCAATCAAAGAACAACTCACTCTAAAATGAGCAACGCAAAGGTTATCCCAAGTATAGGAGTTCTGTCGTATAATAATTAGCCCAAAAGGCTAGATAGTCTCCTCAGGGAAAATAGATTAATTTCAAACTCGCGTAAAAAAAACAAGGAGAATATAAAAGCGTTTACTAAACACAGTTTCAATTCATATTTTTGGATTTTAGACAATTTGAAACGAAATTAAACAACACAAAAATTAAACTAAGAATATAACATGCATTAAAGTAAATGAAGGAAAGTAAATAACGAAAATTAAATAGCAGAAAATAAATAACAATAAGTAAAGGAAGAAAATTAAATTACGGAAAGTAAATAACATAAATTAAATCAAAATTTAAATAACATAAATTATTACAAACCAAGATTCAAGTCAAAAGAGAAAACAACAAGAACATAATCCAAAATTTAAATAGAAATTATAGAAAATTAAATTCGTAGTGAAATTCTGGATCGTTGAAATCAAGCAGCCCAAGCGTTCTACCTCATTCAAATCCACGCACACAATTCCTGAGAGAGAGAACTCTAGAGCGAGAGTGTTAGAGAGAGAACGATTCTCACGAAAAAAATGACTTCCCCTCTCAGAGCTTCTACTATGCTTATCCGTGGGATCTTTAGGGATCTCAAATCTCGGCCGTAGGATCATTATAAATTTTTTTTTTCATTAACTCCCTCTTATTTTTATATTCCGAATTTGTGGGCTTCTACAAATTGTGATAATGTCTATTAACATATCACAATTGACCCCCGAGATAGTAAGACTATTTTTCGTGAAATCCCTTTTGCTAACAATTATTTGTTTATTTATCATTCCATCATACTATATTTCACATGAGCTAATAGGACCGGAATAATATCACCAATTAAGTTTATAGCTCATATAATTCTTAATTCATAATCTGTAACTTGTTAGACTCTCAAATTGTTTCTAAAACAATTTCACAAATAAATATAATATATATTGTGAGTCTAAATCACAACCCACGAGGAGGGGTGAATTAGGTTTATCAAAAACTTATCTTTTTTTTTGGGCAAAAACATAGATCTGAGAAATAACCTTTTATAAAAAATAAAAATGTAGATCTGAATGTGTTTAATGCTAAGATAAATATAGGCAATAAATGATAAAGCATAAAGCATCACAAATATGAATATGGACCGAATAGTAAGAGAGATAGAGTTAGAGAGACGACACCGCAATTTTAGGTGGTTAGGCCAACATCGCAATTCTAGCTTTCTCCCTCTTTCGGAGGAAGATTTTGAATGATGATGCAAATCCATACTTTCTCTCTCTATCTCGTTCTATATATAGTCCTCCAGGCTTCAACGATCTTCAAGTAGCTTTATTGAACTGTTGGAGGGGTTTAAATGATTTTTTAAACCATTTTGAATGAGCTAGAGTCGTTCTAGGATTTCTGCAAAATCGCACGTGTCGACATATAATCAGCATGTGTTGACACATTAAACTTAGTCTAGAATTGTGTTATGGGGAGATAGTGCAATGTGTCGACACTAGCCTTCAATGTGTTGACACCATGAATTCATCAATCTAGAGTAAGTACAATGTGTCGACACTAGTCATCAATTTGTCAACACTTATAAGTGTTGGAGAGAAAAATCAGTATCTTTAAAGCGTCAAATCCATTTCAAAACTTCTTTAAACACCTACAATATGAAAATTTTATCTTATCAACTTGTGTAATGGTGTTCAAGTACACTTAGAAATATTTTAGTGAGATAACCTCAATCCTTTGAAATAAATCTTAGAAAATAGTGGATTGACAACGTAAAATCTAAAAACCTTCACAAATTAGAATTTTTGTTATCATCAAAATCAAATATGGATTGTTTGCAAATCAACCTTGGGCTAACAATCTCCTCATTTTTTATGATGACAAAATCATTTTAAAAACAACAATTTGCTAACAAATAGAAAAGCTCCTCCTGAGAACAAACATGAGTTTTTCATGATATTTTTAGCAAAAAAGACTTTAAGATTTTACAAAATGTTTGCATGAGTTTCATTTGTAAATGGAGGTTTCCCAAAATTTAAAAACAAGTAAGAACACTTCTAGAAGCTTCCTCTACACTTCCTAAACTTCCAATTTACCAATAAGAACGAACACAAGACTTCGAATATTGGTACCAAAGGAAAGTTAAAAAGTCCACCTGTAAAGCAAGTCTCAAATATCAATAATTAAGTGCAAAGAGATAAACACTTATCAAATCCTTTATAATCGCCATTAGATAACAAATAGAAATGAGCAATTATATAATCCAATGGTGACATAAAAATAAGTAAGTATTCAACCAACTTTAACAACTACAAAACATAAAGAGGACAAAATAAGATTAATTCAAAATGGAATGTCCTCAGTAATAGCAAGGAGTCAACATAATCATTTATAAACTTCTCCCCATAATACATACAACTTTTCCCCTTTTGGCATCATCAAAAAGAGGATAAGGGGAGGTCAAGGAGGAGGGTTTTGATTTCTTGATAGGAGGAAGGTACTCAATCTCAAACTTCTTCAGCCATTCCATCCAAGTCGTTGAGAACCAATGCGTCCATTTCATAACATTAGGATGCAGGTTATGATCAGCTTCCACATGCACTTTTGTGGCCTTAACAATATCTTCAGCAGAGGACTTTACAAAGGCCTGAAGCTCAGCAGAGGTAGAGTCAAACTCATCAACAGTATGCTAAATCACATTGCTAGCAACAAGAATGCTATTATTGACTTGATGCTTGAGACCCCTCATATCCTTATCAAGAGTCCCAAAACGCTTAGCATGAACACTGAGCGTTTTTTAATATTGTGGAACTCTGTCTTAATGCCCCAATTTGTCACTTAGTTTCTTCTATTCTTCCATTATCAGCCAAAGAAGCTTCAAGAGAACCGGTAGAAGGCCTTTTGGAGGATGACCCAATCTACAGTGAAGGAAAAGAAATAGGAGTTTGCTCACCCGAAGGAGTTCTAGTTCCTGTGGGAGTCCTTTCAGTGTCATCATCTTCCTCATCCTCATCATCTTCTTCGGAGTTTGAACCCCCTGCACTGCCTTTCTGAGGTGTTACCACACCTTCTTTACCCATTCTCCATCCTCATTTTGCATAAAACCCATTAACCGAAAGGTTTTATTGTTATACTCCTTAGAATCTTTGAGTTTTTCTCTTACTTTTCTAGTCATATCAACCTCAAGAGCATGAAACATATGCACGAAAAGCATCCCATTATGGAGCCCTTGCTTCTTCTTCTTCTATGTAGCAACCTTCACGTGATTAAGCATTAAGTGACCAAGGTGCAAACGAGTATGGGTAATGGAAATTTGTGAGGGAAATAGAGAGTGGCACCGATTGGGAGAGAGAAAGGGTTTCTATGAGATCGAGAGAAGCAATAAGTGTTGACCCCTAGCCCTTGGTGAGTATTTATGTGCCACGTGAACCCATTTTTTTAAAAAAATGTCAGATGGAAAGATATGTTAACACATGACATGCAAAATGAATACATATAATGTTTTCACAAGGAGCAAGTATGATTTTAAAAAGAAATGCACAGAGAGCAATTTAAACAAAGATCAGAACATGTCCAATGCAATCAACTAACATATTTACTCAACAAATCAAGCACATATCACCAATTTAATCCAAATGAAATCTCATTCTAATTTCTTTGCGAATGAAGCAAAATCTATCCTTATTAAGGGGTTTTATGAATTCAAGAACAATATCCCCTTTTTGATCATGATCTCAAACAAAATGATGCTTAATCTCAATATGTTTTATCCTATAGTGCTGAATTGGATTTTTGGTACGGTTTATCGCACAGGTGTTGTCTCATTTTATTGGAATAAGAGAAAAATGAAGATTAAAATCTTCTAATTGTTGTTTCATCCACAACACTTGTGCACAACAATATCCTACGACAATATACTAGTGAGGGTCCAAGAAATATGCAGTTAAGACATTCACCACTAGTACTCCTTCTATCAATTTTACACCCCGCATAATCCCCATCCGAGTATCTTTATAAATTAAATTCAGCACTTTTAGGATAAACCAAACCAAGATTTTGAGTGCCAACAATATTTCTGGAAATTCTCTTAACTGCATAGAGATTCCATTCCATTCCACAAGATTGGAATCTAACACACATGCATATACTAAACATTATATTCGGTCTGCTACCAGTAATTTAGAGTAAGGAACTAATCATACCTCTATATTTGGTTTGGTCCATATCCTTACCTTTCTCATTCGTTTCCATTTTAGTAGATGGACTCATAGGTGTGCTCATAGGTTTTGAGTTGTCCATACTAAATCACTTGAGAAAATCTCTTGTGTGTTTTGCTTGATTGATGAAGATTCATTCATTGCATTGTTTGATTTGGAGGCCAAGAAAATAATTCAATTCTCCCATGAGGCTCATCTCAAATTCACCTTGCATAACTTGTGAGAAATCTTGACACAAAGATTCATTAGTAGATCCAAAAATAATGTCATCAACATAAATTTGAACCGTTAAATATTCATTATCTTTTTCATTAGTGAAAAGAGTAGTATCAATATTACCTCATGAAAAATCATTTTCAATGAGAAAAAGTGCTCAGATGTTCATACCACGCCCGAGGTGCCTATTTCAAGCCATAAAGCGCTTTTGTGAACTTGTATACTTAATTTGAAAGGTTCTCATCTTCAAAGCACGGTGGTTGCTCAACATATAATTCTTCCGTGAGGAATCCATTTAATAATGCACTTTTCACATCCATTTGAAAGAGTTTAAAATCTTTATTGCAAGCGAAAGCGAGTAAGAAACAAATAGATTCTAAACAAGCAACGAGAGCAAAGTTTTCATCAAAATCAATCATCTCTTCTTGATTCTAACCTTGGGCTACTAATCTTGCCTTGTTCATCACTACAACTCCGGATTCATCCATTTTGTTTCTAAAAACAAATTTTGTACCAATAATTGGATAATCCTTAGGTCTAGGAATTAGATGTCATACTTGTTTTTTCTCAAATTGTTTTAACTCCTCTTTCACAGCATGGATCCAACATTCATCATCTTTAGCCTCAAGAAATTTCTTAGGCTGAAGTTGAGAAAGTAAAGTAAAATTATTAGCTTGGTTTAAAGAAGAGCGAATGCTTACCCATTTCTCAACATTACCAATGATTTGCTCGAGAGGATGACTTTTGAGGTATTTTCAAGACTTTGGTAGATCATTGTTGACTTGTTGAAATTTTTCTTGTGATTCTTGAGATTCTTGCTCTTGTACAAGTATTTCTTCATTGTTCTCATTTATGGAAAGTTTCTCAATCTCATTATTAAGATCTATAACATCTTCATCACCTTTTTTCACAAGATGTTTTGATTCTTTAAAAACGACATGATCAGATTCTTCAACGACTAGAGTACGTTTATTGAAAATATGGAAGGCTATACTAGAAGAAGTTGAATAGCTAAGAAAGATACCTTCATCCGCTTTTGCATCGAACTTACCCAAATTATCCTTGTTGTTGCTGAGCACAAAGTATTTGCATTCATGATTTGGAATTAGCAGCAGTAGTGTTTGCTTTGAAGATTTTAAGGCATTATCTCTATGGAGAGCAGTGTGAGATATTTTATGATCACAAGAGCCTTAAATATTTGTGTTACTCAAAAAGAGTTGAATATGTGACAAAGAAGATGGTTGAAATTAATCAAAGATTATGACTGTACGATTAGTTACCACCCAGGAAAGGCTAAGGTAGTAGCAGATGCATTGAGTAGAAAATCATATGAAGTTTCAATGTCCGCTTTGATTAGTCAGCATCATATTAGAATGCACCTAGAGAGAGCAAGGATTGAGGTTGTCGAAGATGATCATAGAGTTCTTTTGGCAAGTATGGTTATTCAATCCACTTTGGTGGAAAGAATAAAGGAAGCTCAGTTGCTGGATGCTGGATTGATGAAGCTTATAACGGAGGTCTGGAATGGTCAAAGGCAGAATTCAACATATCAGAGAATGAAATATTAAGATATCGAAATCGTCTATGTGTGCCTAATGATAAGAATATTAAGAGAGTTATTTTGGAAGAAGCTCATCGCTCTCTTTACATAGTCCATCCAAGGAGCACTAAAATGTATCGGGATTTGAAGGAGTCTTTTTCGTGGAACAATATGAAGAGGGAGATTGCCAAATTTGTGGAGCAATGTTTGATGTGTCAGCAAGTGAAGGCAGAGCATCAGAGACCAGTAGGACCATTGCAGCCATTACAAATTCCGGAGTGGAAATAGGAACATATCTCTATGGATTTTGTTTCAGGTTTATCGCGAGCACCGACTGGGCATGATTCAATTTTGGTAGTTGTTGACCGAATAACAAAGACTGCTCATTTTATTCCAGTCAAAGTTGGTTATTCCATGGAGAGGCTAGAGAAATTATATATTCAAGAAATTGTTCGGTTACATGGGGTGCCAATGTCTATAGTTTCAGACATAGATCTACGTTATACTTTAAAGTTTCGGAGGAGTTTACAGAAAGCTAAGGGATCTGGATTAAATTTTCGAACACCTTACCACCCTCAAACAGACGGTGAGACGGAAAGGACCATTCAGATTCTGGAAAACATGTTGCGAGCTTGTGTGCTTGATTTTAAGGGAAGTTGGATGAAGTATCTACCTCTAGTGGAGGTTGCTTATAATAATAGTTATCAACCAAGTATTGGGATGACACAGTACGAGACATTATATGGAAGAAGATGTTGATCTCCTTTGTATTGGGATGAAGTAGGTGAACGGAGGATTTTGCGTCCAGAGATAATTCAAGTAACGGTGGAAAAACTTGATTTGATACGTGAAAGACTAAAGGTTGCTCAAAGTAGAAAGAAGAGTTATGTTGACAATTGTCGGCGAGAACTTGAATTTGAAGTGGGAGATAAGGTTTTCTTGAAGGTAGCCCCTTGGAAAGGGGTAATGGAATTTGGAAAGAAGGAAAAATTGAGTTCACGATATGTTGGTCCTTTTGAAGTACTCGATTGGATCAGTCCAGTGGCATATAGGGTTGCATTGCCACCAATTCTTTCGGGAATGCATGATGTATACCATGTGTCCTTACTGCAAAAATATATTACCGACCCTACTCATGTCATTGTTATGAATCTTTAAGGATTCGGGAGAACTTGACTTATGTTGAGAAGCTATACGGATTTTGGACAAAAATGAGCATGAACTACGTACAAAGAAAATTCTCCTAGTAAAAGTGTTGTGGAACAATCATTTTGGAGAAGAAGCTTCTTGGGAACTTGAGGAAGAAATACGATCTAAGTATCCGCATTTGTTTGAAAACTGAGGTTGGAAGCCGAATTTCCAAGTCAGAAAGTTAAAAGTTACTTTTCCTTAGCAAATTCCAAAGACGGAATTTTTTTTAAGGGGGAGAATGTAACACCCGAGATTTCTGTTTTAAAATTATTTGAATTTGTTACTTGATATTTGAAATTTGAATTTAATTCATTTAAAATAGTTGAATTTTTAACTTTGACCTAGTCAAACTTTTTTAAAATTTGAAAGATTTATGATTATTTTTAAAATTTAAAGGTTTTACAGTTCAAAAGGGAGTCTCTTACTAGTGTGCGTCTATATATAGATTTACACATTGGTTTTAATTTTTACACACCTCGATTTTACACCAACAAGAGGAAAAAGAATGGTTTTCTTGTTTTCAACAATCTAGACGACATTTCTTGAAGCAAAGTAAGGTATTTCGAAGTTTTTGATATTATATTTGTATTCTTTTTATTAGAGATCAAACCATAGGGTGTCTAGATCTATCCCTAATTATTTCAAGATTTTCAAAATAGTTTTAATAGGTTTCTTGGTGTAATTGAAATTTGGGTTCAAGATTTGTTTAACGAAAATTCAGGTTCTTGATCTGAGTAGTAGATAAAATTATATTTTTATAGCCAACTTTCGACATTAAAAAATTCTGATTTTTAGATATTGCATACTAGACATCTGCAGGAGGAATGGGTTAAAGTTTCGTAATTTTTGGAGATGTATAGGTATGGTTTTGAAAATCCGGAAGTTAGGCATAGAGAAATTGGAATTGCTGAGAATGATTCATTGATACAGATTGGAATTTTGACAGAAACCGGATGACATAGCTAGGCTTCGATATCTTTATAACACATATATAAATCTTTGGTAAAAATTTCAGGATTTATGGATATCGTAATAGATCTTTATGAATTTTGGAAGTGATGAGTATCAAATTATTCAGGGTATAGTTTGACTCCGTGAACAGAGGTAAATCTCGATTTTATTGACGGAGTTGTACAAGGAATTTGGATATGAACATTTACAAGTGTATATTTAACATCCTACGGAAGAACATAGTTTAATTAGGGGATTTTAGGGAAACCCAAAATAGGTAAGATATATTTTAGAATCTGACCAGTGAATTTCGGATTTAGAGTTTCATTTGTGTTTTCATTTGAGCGTATTATAATAAGTTTACAATTTTGTATTTATAGGTGTTAAGTTAGAGGGTTATTTCCTTGAAGATCCAGGTAAGGGGTTATTATGGTAGATTTTCCTAAAAGACCGAGGTAATATTTGAGAAATTGCATGATTTATTGAAAACCCTCGGAGTTTTATGTGCATTACGTTTTGATAAAATTGCTGAAGATTATAACATGAAATGTGTATACATGAGCCTATTTTTATGTCCAATTATTTTACATGATGTTTTCATTGATTGACATCAAAGCTTTTGATATTTATTGTTATTCAAGATTTATGCATATATTTCATGAAAAGAGCAGAAAGATGCAAATGAAGTTTATTTTATGATATGTTATGTATACTATTGAGTGCACCCATTCTAGAAATGGAGTGACTTCTTTTGTAGATTCTTACCGAGTGCACACTTAAACATGGCCAAACCATAGTAAGTAAGAATTCTACCCATAGTATTGGCTTAGTTTGGCTTATCCCCAAACTAGGTAGCAGCTGGACAACCCTGTCACGGGGGTAAACGTGACCCATAGTTATTATCAAGGGGATTTTCTATAGTATTATGTTATATAGATAAAACTGTTTTATTTATAAAGATGTTTTATTGAAATTGCCAAAAACAACTTTGAACAGTTTAGAAAGATTTTAAATATTCTATCTCTTACTGTTACAGTGTTGCTCAAGGGATATACACTAGCATAATGATTTTTCTTATTGAGTTGTCGAACTCACCCCCTATTGTTTTCCTTATTTTCAGATGTTGATCAAGAGCGTGTCGATAGTCAGGATTAAAGGAACGTGGGTGGGTAGCTGAGTGATTATTAGAATAAATGTTTGACTCTAGTATGAGTCTAACCATATTTAGATTTGTCTTTGTGTGCTGAAAGAGTTTTTTAAATTTTTATTAAGAGGATATGTTTTAAATATAGAGTCTAATTGTTTATTACAAGTAAGTCACCCTCTAGCCTTTGAGGTTGAGGCGTGACACTTAGTGCGCTGTTCGTAAGTTATTTTGTCTCTTATAGGAAGCTCAAGAGACTGTCCTATTACATCTTTAGCATTAAGCAAGCACCCAAGGAAAGCTTGCGGCCTACGTTGCTCAGTTTAACCGTGAAGTGGTGTCCATCTCGTGTGCCACCAACGATACCAAACTCATAGCCCTGAACAGTTTCAGAGAAAACCCGACCAGTTTCAGGAACGTCAATAGGGAGGCTCAAGAACACGTGGACTGTGAGGACATGTTCTCTGCGCGGGTTGGCCACCCTCTAACGAGAGCATGACCTTTAACGTTCTAGGGAGCAGCACCGAAGGTCAACCAAGTTTAATCATTGGCCAGAACGAGAGAACAGGGCAACGATTATGTTTACTGCTCTCAACGCAACTCCCAGAGAAATACTCATGCATTTCAAGCATGACCTGAGCATGAAGTTTCCTCAAAAACTCTATGGACATCTAGAATGAAGAGATCATGGAAAATACTGCAAATTTCACGAAGACCATGGTCACACCACCAGTGATTGTTGGGAGTTGAAAAAGAATATTGAATATTTTCTATAGGAGATCAAACTCTGTCGTTTAATCTTAGAGCACAGTGCTCAACCCAGAGGCCATGAACGAAGTCTGTGAAGGGAGCATCGACTGGTAGTTAATAGCGCAGCAGATCAGGGCGACCTACCTCCCCCACCTCCTCTGGGTTTGGTAGAAACAATAATGGGAGGGCATAACATTGCGGGCCTAAGCAAAAGATCACAGAAGAGCTACATGCATGAAGCACAGTATCAGCAGGTGTTCTTTGCTGAGCAACCCTGGAAGAAACCCCGAAAAGAGATGTACCTATCACCTTTACCTTGACTGATGGTGTGAGGGTGATACAGCCGCATAATGATGTCATCGTCATTGAGGTCTTGATTGCTAACTTTGTTGTTAGAAGGGTCCTGGTCGACAATGGTAGTTCTGCTGATATCTTGTTTTCCAGCGCTTATGCTCAATTGGGATTGGAGGATTCCCTGCTCTTGTCGTCCCCTACAGAGTTGTTCGGTTTTGATGGCCACAAGTTAACCTGATGGTGTCGTTAAAGCTCCCCCTCACTATGGGAAATCATCCCGTGTCAGTTACGACATTGGTTAACTTTCTAGTGGTGAACATGCCGCCATCCTCCAATGCCACCATCAGCAGGACTAGTCTAGTCGCCCTCCATGCCATTTTCTCTGTTTACCACCTCACGATAAAGTTCCCCAGGGAAAGGGTGTTGTTAAGGGAGACTCGAAGATTGCTCGGGGTTGTTATTACTCAGCAATGATAGGCCACCGCGGACATAACTCATGCCAGATGGTCAGCTGCACTAATAGTATGGTCGCTGATGTTAAATCTTAGCATAGGTCGGGGAAGACATGGCCTGAGAAGCGGCAAGCATGAGGAATTGCAATTATCAGCGACAAGTGGAGAGGAATTATAATGCCATAGTTAAAATCAAAAGTTTTGCGGTAAGCAATTTGGTCCCCCGAAACACATGCCTCCCACGGTATATCCAGTAGAAGGAAAAACACCTTGCTAATTGGGAAGACCCAAATAAAGTTTTGAAAACCACCCGACAAGACACTTACCACTTTGAAGACTTACAAGGGAAACGTCTCCCTCATCCCTGGAGCGTTGCTCATTTTATGAAATACTACCAATAGAAAGTGTCGGACAGGTATCACTTATCTTATTCGTGATAATTGACACTACTATTTACAGTTTTATTTGATAGGGAGACAATTTATTTTTCCCCTTGCCTGGCTTGATGGAGTGTTATAGTACTAAAGCACCCCAAGTACCCTGCTCGCGACTAGAACTTAGCGGTGGTCGACCTCCATGAGTACCTTGCTCTGGTTTAGATCTTAGCGGCAGTCGAACTCCACAGAGTACCTTGCTTGAGACTAGATTTCAATCGTAGTTGAACTCCTTCGAGTACCTTGCTCGGGACTAGATCTCAGCAGTGGTCGAACTCCTCGACTAGTACACTGCTCGGGACTAGATATCAGCGGCAGTCGAACTCCTACAGGAGTACCTTGTTCGGGACTAGATCTCACCGGCGGTCGAACTCCTCCGAGTACCCTGCTCGAGACTGGATTTCCATGGCGGTCGAACTCCTCCGAGTACCGTAAGCAATTTTTAATCCAATAAGCCCTGCAGTGGTTAAACCTCCTCCCTGCTCGGTTTGTCGAGGTTGAAGAGGGGGACTACTGATGGGCCATAAAATACCAGGCCCTATCAGACCTGACCACTCCTGGTCTGGCCCATTGCTAGTAAATTCGCTTGGTTACTCCATCTCCCGTTAGGAGTCCTAGAGGTTTTAAACTCCTAACCAAGCTCCTAGATGATCGAAGAAGATAAAGATCCTATGTATTCGAGAGACCTCTTTCTTTCCTAATAGAGCTCCATGACTCATTAAGAGTTAGACTTCTAATAGAGGTGTGGTTCCTAAATCGGTATAAAAGGCAAGACATCACATTTTATGAGATATATGCTTAATTCCATTATCTAAGCACTAAACATATTCTTGAGATCTAACTTGGTCGTCGGAGACTTGATCTGAGGCCCCTCCCCCTTGGTGACTTGGTCGTCGGAGACTTCTGTGGTGATTCTTGACATCATCAGTATTTATTGCAATTATATTTCAATTTTGTTATTATACTTTTATTAAAGATATAAGAAATAAATTGAGTCTTTATTTATACTTATATATATACTAAATATCAAACAATATAAATTGATGAGCGACATATTATTATGTATCATATACATTAAATATGTGAGTAAATAAGATGAAGATGTAACTTGCTACATGTGTAAACATTCTATTTTTAGGATCGAGGGAGAAGTGTGTGAGACCCTGACTTAGAGACTAGTAGCATCGATTAGTTTAGGTTTCCTTCGATGTCAATTTAGACATTTAAAATCTTACTTTTTGACTCTTTAAGTTTTTGCACTATCCTGAATTATTGAGAAAAGACATGTATGGTTGACTTGATTTAAAATTATGTCTAAGGTGAGATTTTCCTTAAGCACTTTTTCTTGCATCTTTATTCATAATTTACATGTTATATTTGTTTGCAAATTTTAATAGTGTTAAATTGCATTATAGGTGTCAATTAACAAATAAATAAATAAATGAACTGAAAGAAAGACACGTATAGTGGGAGTCATACGTGAGAAAAAGAAAAAAAAAACAGCCGCATGTTTCACCAATGGTGGATGTCATTACTAATAAAGTTGGGGGTAGGATGGTCTTTTTCTCCCCAACACTTTGTTTCGCGCCATCTTTCTCCCCCCTCCCCATTTTCTTTGTTTTGTTCCTTTGTCACTCATGCACTCACACACACAAACAAGAGGAGGAAAACACTTTAGTCACAGAAGAGAAGAAGAAGAAGAGGAAGAAGAAGAAGAAGAAAGAGAAGAGAAGAGAAGAAGAAGAGAAGAGAAGAAAAGAAGGAAAAGAAGAAGAGCAGAAAAGTAGACTGTCGTATAGAGCAAGGGGAGGTGTAGTGCAGTAGGAGGAATCAAGAAAAGCCAAGGTAGGGGTGTCACTATTTTGATGAAAATTTTTATGGGAACCGTGGATGTCATTGTGAAATTTGTTGGGATTCTACAGTTATCTTTTCTACACTTTGCATGTTGGATTGGTGGAGTTAGGAAGGCAGACAAGGTGAGATTTTAGCTTTGAGGAAAAAATTTGATACGCTATAGGTGTTTGATGAAACATGTGAAAGGAAGTTGGAGTGGATACTGTCGCACATAAATTTTAGTTTGCTTGCATGATAGATCAGTGCGTATGATCTGGTTTCATGCTAGGATTAGAGCATGTGTTTGGTATTGCTATTTGGTTGTGGAATTCCAACTTTGATGCTGCATGCAAGGCTCTAGAAGTCTGTATTTGGAGGACATATTTATTATGTCTTACCTTGATTTTGACCAAGAAATTGAGAGTGTAGTAGATTAGGCTTGAATACCTTGGTGTTGTTACATGTCTTAACTTTGTTAGGTGTGAATTTACAAAGAGCTGTGATGTTCGGCCTTGATAGCAAGTATCCAAGCCTTGCATGTCATGTTTTCTTGACTTTACATATTAGGTTCACCTCCTAACCGAAATGCATGTTAGTTATGTTAGAGAATCAAGACTCAAGTGATGAACTTTCAAGAACTAATGGACATGCACGGAGGGATTTGAGGTTTAGCTTCGATTGAAGGGTTTTGGAATAGTTCGATCGATCAAATAAATGCATAGTTTCAATATACGATGAAAGTTCGATCGATCAAATAAAGTCCATTGATCAAGGAAAACAGTAAAGCACTCCATTTACTAATAATTGAAATGCACAGTTACACTATGTCGATCGATCGGTTATTATGATAAGATCGATTGGTATGAATACTACTTAAAGATCAATCTTCAAGTAATGTTGATCGATCAGTGGAAAAACAGAATGCATCATTTAATAATTGATCGATTGTTAATATTGGACACGTGGCAAACTGCAATACGTTGTTTTAAATGCTTATGCGGTCAAACAATGGGTATGACCGATAGAACACCCTTTTGAAAAAGTGACAGTTATCAATTGCTCGACGTGTGCCATGTGTCAATTTTTAACCAATCGATCGTGTGGTAGTGTCGATCTATCGTGTGGTAGTGACGACCGATCGGTCGCTAAAATATGGCAATGTATCCCCACAGAGCGATCGGTCGACTTCTAGAGACAATCGATTGGCAACGATTTCGTCACCAAAAATCTATGCTCATCCTGATGGAACATTTAGTCACTTAATATATATATTTTAATATAATGTGGCCGATTGTCCACCGTTGTGACCGATTGTACAGAAGGGTGATGAACAAATTCGTCCTGAAAACACTCTTGTTTCCAGTGATGAAAAATATTGTCACCAATATTTTTTTAAAATTTCTTTTTGTGAAGAAACTTTCATAATAAAAAAATTTCATCACAAAAAAAGCTTTAGTGACGAAATTGGTGACGAATTTAATTTCCTTCACAAAAAAAAAGGTGACAAAATTCACCGTGAATTTCATCATTAAATATCAAATCTCTCGAAGTGGTACACATGAAGGAAAGAGAAACCAACAATTCATACCTAGAAATATATAGATCACGAGGCTTCAATATTGTATGAAATTATTAACTACATATCCTAAGTACATAGGTGGACACAATACCGCAACTTGCACATACAATTGCCCAGTACTACACCATTATTCAACAGTAAAGGTAACACGACAGATGCATGTAGACGTTCATCGTGTAATGTTCTCCACGTACTGTTACGTGCTTCCAATTCCTCCTACACAACACACATATATATATATAGTGAGTGGTGTTTCCAACATCTAAAATTTTTAAAAAATCAACACAAACTCCAATATCTTTTCAAAAAACCAATTCTATCAAAACATACCGTTACCATTTTATGTTGTAAAAATTTGGAGAACTTTTTTTTTTTGCAACCAAACATCGATCATTGCATGTGTATGCGCAATATTGGTCTTTCCACGAAGATATATAGAGTAGTTAGAAAAACTTAATTACCTTGTAAAATAGGAGTTCATGGATCTTGAGTGCGTAATACATCCGGGCCGTGAACCCTTTCATGCTGCTCCAAACACTCTAATAAACAAGTTGAAAGATGGAAACGCCCTCGAGTAGAAACTGTCGTACGTTTCCGTTTGGAAGACGCAGTATCAAAGCAATTATAAATGAAGAGAACAATACTAAAATGAGGTCCGTTTCTGGAGTACTCATGATCTTTTGGGTCTTTTTTGTTTTTCTGAGCGGACTTTTTTGGGTCTTTAGATTTGTCAATATTGTAAATTACAATTATATAGGCATTAATTGTATGAGCTGTAAAACACCCTTCAAATAAAATAAATAATAACTAAGAGATTTTTAAATTGATTAATAGTTCAGAAAAAGAAAATTGTAAATAATTACTAAGAGTTTTCAAACGATGAAACCCCCATCGAATTAGCCAATATATCGTGTTTACCAGTACTATGTGTATGTTTGCATAGTTTGTTCTGATGAACACAGTTCCCAGAATCCTGAGTAACTGCAAGAAAATTAGGTTTTTTTTTTATCCATAATAATCTACTGAAGTCTTTGTGTAAGAAACATAGCCTGGTTTCATATTATGTTTTAATAATCTACTGAAGTCTTTGGTTGTCAAGATCTTCAAGTTATTTGACCAGGAAATACTATTAAGACCATTGGGTATGTTATGCCATTGGGCAATAAAATTTTACATCTTGTTCATTTCCTGTTGTCTTTAATTTGGGTTAAGTTGGTAGAATGACTTGTCTTCGGGCTTTACATTGCGTATTTCTTTCAGATGGATCATCAAATTTCAATTGCATCTTTGCATTCAACAACCCCTAGTTTACCTACCTCTGTCTTCAGCACGAGGGGTGAGGTATTTGATTATTTTCGGAGTACGTTGGTGCCAAAATTGGTTGATATCCAAGATCATATATTCTACGGACGATGATGAGGATAAGGGACCTGAAGTTATTGATGGGACGGAAGATCCCGCTAGTTATAGGATGAATATAGGTATATACAAAATTTTACATTTCTACTTTCACTTAATTAAAAAAATTTCTGAGCTCCTTGTTATTGAATTTGTTTTTTTACAGAGATGATTTCTAATGCTGCATCAATCATGGATTCGTGATTGATTGCCGTTTACTTATGTTCGTAATTTCTTACTTGAGTTGATACTTCTAACTTCTAAGTTCGTATTGTAATATTCTTCTATTTCGAGTTATGTTAGGATACATTATGTTTTTCAGTTATTGATTCCATCGAGTCTTGACCACTTTTGTTATTAAGCCTATATATTTCTTTAGCTATCTAGGAATTGTGATGGTATCTAGGTTACTACTTACTAAGTGACATTGTGAATCTGTGATTATGGATTTTGTGAACTGCATGTTGTTTTGAGATTTATTTAATCTGAATTTTTTTATTTGCACGTTGTTTTGGGATTTATTGAATATGGATTTTGTGAATTGTGTGTTTTTAGATTTATTTTTACACTTGTTTGTGAATTGCATACTTTAGGATTTTGTTGTGAATCTGGATGTTTTGTTAAGAGTTTGTGTTATTGTTGTTTTCGGTTTTTAAAATAGATTGCTAGGATGTTGCTTTCGGTTTTCAAAAGATCAACAATGAGTTGTTGGTTTTTAAATATTATGGGCTAAATAAAGACCATCAAAGCTAATATAATCATAATATGATATGGTTGTATTAGTTTGAACTTTAAAGGATGACCAACATTTTACTCCAAAATTTAACTCTAATCACTTTGTGTCTTGGTGAGTTGATGTGCTGCAAATGCAATGTAAATTCTTAACTTCAATTGAGATCTTTATAATGAATAGAGAAATGTTCACATGAATTGTATATTTTAATTTTTTTATATATAAGAGATATTTGTTTTTATGAATTGTGATGAACTTTATTTTTTGTAAAAAAGGCTTAAATGGCACAAAACATTATCAGAATTCCGCTATCTGCTTCCTTTAAATCCGGAATCCATTTTGGTCATCTACTAATTAGCGGACCGGATGTCGGAATATTAATTTCACTTCCGACATGTTCGTT
This sequence comes from Myrica gale, assembly GCA_963930655.1. NCBI lineage: Eukaryota > Viridiplantae > Streptophyta > Magnoliopsida > Fagales > Myricaceae > Myrica > Myrica gale. The sequence continues at coordinate 17,608,140 of OZ005607.1, forward strand.
ATTCACCCCTACGCATGTGTATCCGCATTCATCTTCGAATGAAGATAGAGTAGTTAGAAACGCTTGATTACCTTGTTAAATAGGAGTTTACGGATCGTGAGTACCCCGTAATACATCCCCGTACCTTTCTTGCTCCTCGAAGCACTTTAATAAACAATATGGAAGACGGAAACGATATGTTGGCAACCCATAACGAGCACCTGACTTACTCTTACCCTTGGAAGACGCAGTATTAAAGCAACTTTCAATGCAGCGTACAATATCAAAGTTTGGTCTTTTTGTTTCTTCTTAGCAGACTCTTTTGGGTCTTTACATTTATCTTTATGAACCTTCATACACTCATCAAAAGTTTCGACAATACACTTTTCAAATCTTTTAACATACGAAAGGCGCCAATGTTCTTCCTCACAACTCTGAATTCCCTTCCGAAGGCAATCAACAATTGAGCTCTCAGAAAGGACGTCGTCATCAAGATCATAGTAATGAGTAGTAAGCATCATGGCAAGTGCAGATAGCGCCAAACGAGAACATACAAGCTGGTCACATGTTTGCGCTGCAATAATCAAAGTAAGGATAATTAGCAACTCCATAATGGCCTCGTTTCTCTCTCTCAATAGAAAAAAATTGTCTACTTAAGAATTTAGCACAATTATGGCTTGAATATTGTAAATTACTTATATGGGCAATTAATTGAACGAGCTGTAGATTTTAATAGATTTTTCTCTGGACCGATTCTAGAGACTCTCTAGAATTTTCACCTCCGTGGTCACCAGACTCTCCCCTCTCGCCTTCTTCTCCGGTGGTGGGAGGAACTCCAGCTCCTCCCGCCATCCTCACCTCCTCTACTCTTGTCATATGTGTCTGGATCTCTCAATAAACCCCATTTCCGACCACTTTTACGAGCTTTTTCGGGCGATTTTGTTGGCTAGATCAACACTTTTCTGGAAGTTTTTGAAGACCACGACTGGTGGGGACGACATCTATATCGACTGGAGAAGATTTATACACCGGCCAACCAGCAAAGGGACGACGCATGTGCTCTCACGCGCTGCCACGCGCGCAAGTCGATCTCATGCGCCCATCTCCTTTTTCAGCGGCAGGCGGGCCTCTCCTGTATACACGCTCCAGGTGGCTGGCATCTGGACGTCCAGGCGCTTCACGGGGTCATCTCTGATGACCGGCCGGGCAGCTTTTGTGGGCCCACGTGGGCGTGGATCTCACGCGCCTCCACTTACATGGTTGGTTTGTCTACTCAAGCTGCTGCTCTTGCCACCATATTTCGTCATCGTCTTTCCTTTTCTGCTAATCATATTAGTTTGCTACCTGTTATGGTTTTTCTGCCCCTTGTGGGTCTTTGTATGGCCTTTTGGTCACCCTGCTCGTTGGCCCGCCGACTCTTCGGAGGCTCTGGTTCGCCCTTTAGAGCGTGTTCTTGAGGTTTTTCAATCACCTTGATTTTTTTGATGAAAGGTGCTGCTATTATGATTAAAAAAAATTATACGAGCTGTTAAACACCCTTCGAATAAAAATAAATAATAAATAATAGTTTTATAAATTTATTGGTTTAGAAAACTAAAATTGTAAATAATTACTAAGAGTTTTGCAAACGATGAAGCCACGTTCGAATTAGCCAATAGGATTAATATATATATATATATATATATATATGCATATATATTGTGTTTACCAGTTCTCTAAGAAATATGACAAGGCTTTCGTATGGAGTTAGCTAGACTTCACGCAGTGGGAGCGAATAAAGGTAAAATAAATAACTGTAAAGGTTAATGGCCGAATCTGTAGCTAAAGGTCAAGTCAATAAACAAAATAAACAATATCTATCAAGCTAGTCATTAGGTCATATATTCGACCAATTTTTCCATAAACACCTTGAAACGAGCGCGCGATAATCCCCACAAGAAGTATTGTAAAATAGTATTGTAAATTATTTTGTGTGTTCAGTATATAGTCTATTTTTATTTTTATTTTTTGGGTAGCTAGGAAAGTATGTTAGACCCCGCCTTTGTGCACAAGATTCAAATGTATCTAACTATGAGAAACGCATGATTGAGTTGAGAGAGCTTAATGAAGAACTCTAAACACTTGAATTAGCCTTGTAGTTTAACAATATTGTAATTTCAGACTAATTAAGCAAGTAATTGGCTTAGAAAATTCCTACAAATAGTTTGTCTTAATAGGCAAACTATACTCTGTTAGTTTGAAATAAAGTGAGGAATTAACTAATAACTATTCAAAATTTTGAATTGATTTTCTCTAGATCTCTTGTTAGATATTTATAAGTTCTGTTGTTTTAGGTAATATTAATATATAAACAATTGTTTCAATTAATTGTATTGTATTTGGCTTGATCTTGAACTGGGACTTGTACGAGTAAACACTTTGAAATAGAAGGCAAATTAATTTACGTATACAGTACTTATTACTAGAAAATTGAATTTCGTCACTAAAAGTCTATTTTTAGTGACAAACTGCTATTTTTGTCACTAAAAAAAGTTTTTCATGACAAAAATAATGACAACTATTGCAGTCATAACCGTCGCAGACAAAATCAAAGACAAAAAGGAGCAGCGCACGCAAATTGGGGAGTAAGGCATCATGAAATGGGGCTTCCATTGGGGAAGGAGGTGGTGAAGGAGGGTCACAGCCATCCGTTTTGAGAAGATCTTTGCGGAAGAAGGGGCAAATTGCTAGTGGGACTGCGATGCAGTGATTTCATAGATGAAGTTGATGATTTTTTGGTGTGGTCTTGTAAATAGTCTGTTGGTAAATATGTTAGTTTGTGGAACTTGTTAACTGTTTTTTGAGGAGTTGTGATGGTGGAGTAGTTATGTTGGAGTTGTTGATAGGCAGTTTTTGATGGCCAGTGTTTGAAAATGTATTTTTTGATTCTGGAGTTGTAATGCGAAACAACTGGTGATGTGTAATTCAAAACAAGTCATGTATTTTTTGAACAATTGTGTAATTCAGAATAGGATTGGTAATCTTTTAACACTTGTGATGTGTAATTCAGAACAAGTTATGTAGTTGTAATGCGGAATTAATTATTTTTGAACACTTGTGACTCATGTATTGTGTTGATGGAAGGTTGTTGTTTGATATGTTTTATGGTGCATTTGGAGAGTAAAAATGCTTGGAATTTTGAAGGCGGAGAGCTATGTGTGGTTCAGCTTAGGTTGTAGTGTTTATAAAGATGCTGGTGCTGCAGTTTTGAAGTCTGGGAGATGTGTATTTGTGTTGTTCTGTGTTCCTTCTTGATTGTACAAATAGTAAAATTACACATAGCTTCATGATACCATTCACCAACAGATTGAACTACAATTCACCAACAGATTCCGCAAAGAAATCTTCATATATTTCAACATTGCAGTACTTGACCCGTTACATATTACAACCAAGAGAACAAACTTTCTGATTTCTACTTGGGACATTACATCAAAACTACATATTCGTACGTGACACAATACATCAAAACTACACTTCCAATCCAAAGCACCTAAACCTACTTGGGTAGATACAATGACCCCTCCACTGGTTTAAGTACAAAGCAACCAAAGACACAACCAAAGAACATCTAGGAACCCAACAAAGTAGCCTTAAGCCGTCTATCCTTTGCCTCCTGTTTGAGGAGCTACTCCACCATGATCCTCATCTTCCTCACCATACTAGCAAGAGCATCTTCACAGCGTGCAGAAGCAAGGGGTCAATCCATTCAAAATAATAGCAGGCCAAATGCCTTTGGATTCATTTTAGTCCTTTACTTATTCTTATTTATTTTCTGTCATTAAATTTTCGTTATTTACTTGCAGTCATTTAATTTATTAATGCTTGTTATTTTCTTAGTTTATGTTTCTGTTGTTTTAATTTTGTTACAAACTCTCCAATTTTTTTTAAAAAAAATATGAATCTGAATTGTGTTCAGTAAACCCTTTTTATTTTCTATTTATTTCTTTTACGCGAGTTTGAAAATAATTTATTTTTTCTGAGGAGACGATCTGGCCTTTTAGGCTAATTATTACACGACTGAACTCCTATACTTGGGATAGCCTATGCGATGCTCATTTTAGAGTGAGTCACGTGGCACACTTCAATTCATTCTTTTGAATTCCTAAGTGATCCACGATTGTAATAATCGATCGAACGGAGTGTCAAAAAAGCGACGGTTACAAAAATATGCAAACGTTGCTCGTCGTGTGCCATGTGTGAATTTGTAGGTGTTGTATCAATCCCCCGACAGATCGAACGCCCTTTTGAAAAAGTGACGCTTACTAGTTGGTCGACGTGTGTCATGTGTCAATTTGTAACCAATTGATCTTGGGGTAGTGTCGATCGATCGTATGGTAGTGATGACCGATCGATCGCTAAAATATGGCAATGTATCCCCACATAGCAATCAGTCGGCTTCTAGGGACAATCGATTGTTCGCCGTTGCGTCCGATAGAACGGAAGGATGATGAACAAATTCGTCCCGAAAACACTCTTGTTTCTAGTGAAGAAAAATGTCGTCACCAATATTTTTTTTAATTTATTGTTGTGGCGAAACTTTTGTCATCAAAATTTTTATCAAACAGAAAATTTTAGTGACCAATTCAATTTCCTTCAAAAAAAATTGGTGACGAAATTGACCGAGAATTTCATCATTAAATATCAAATTTCTAGAAGTGGTACACATGAAGGAAAGAGAAACCAACAATTCATACGTAGAAATATATAGATCACGAGGCTTCAATATTGTAGGAAATTATTGATTACATATCCTAATTAAGTACATAGGTTGACACAATACCGCAACTTGCGCATCCAATTGCCCAGTACTACACCATTATTCAACAGTAAAGGTAACACGACAGATGCATGTAGACGTTAATCGTGTAATGTTCTACAAGTACTGTGACGTGCTTCCAACACATATATATATAGTGAGTGGTGTTTCACCACGTAAAAAATTAATCATTTTAAGAAAATTTATTGAAAGCAAAAAGTTCATGGAGAACATTTAAAATCTTAAAAAAAAATCAAACACACAAACTCCAATATCTTTTCAAAAGACCAATTCTATCAACGCGTAACATTACCAAATAAGTTCTCCAAAACGGAAACGTGCGAGAACTTTTTTTTTTTTTTGCAACCAAACATCGCTCAGTGCATGTGCATGCGCAATATTGATCTTTCAGGGAAGATATATAGAGTAGTTAGAAACACTTACTTGCCTTGTAAAATAGGAGGTCATGGATCTTGACTGCGCAATATTGATCTTTCATGGTCCTCCAAACACTTTAATAAACTAGTTGCAAGATGGAAACGCGGTGTCCCTCGAGGAGAAACTCTCGCACGTTTCCGTTTGGAAGACGCTATACCAAACCAATTATCAATGCAGTGTACAATACTAAAAGGATGTCGGTTTCTGGAGTGCTCATGATCTTTTGGGTCTTTTTTGTTTTTCTGAGCGGACTTTTTTGGGTCTTTAGATTTGTCTTTATGATCGTCCAAACACTTTCTAAAACTGTCTTCAATACACTTATCATGTCTTTCTGGATGGACAATTTTTTCCCCATGACAACTCTGATTTGCCTTCCGAAGGCAATCAACAAATAAGCTCGCAGGTGCGACGTCGTCATAAAGATCATAGGAATGAGTAGTAAGCGTCATGGCAAGTGCAGATGGGGCCAAACGAGAACAAACAAGCTGGTCACAAGTTTGCGCTGCAATAATCAAAGTAAGGATAATTAGCAACTCCATTTTAACTGCCATAATGGCCTCGTTTCTCTCTCTCAATAGACAAAAATTGCCTACTTAAGAATTGAGCACAATTATGGCTTGAATATTGTAAGTTACTTATATAGGAAATTAATTGTACGAGCTGTAAAACACCCTTCAAATAAAATAAATAATAACTAATAGTATTATACATTTATTGGTTTAGAAAAAAGAAAATTGTAAATAATTACTAAGAGTTTTGCAAACGATGAAGCCACGTTGGAATTAGCCAATAGAATTAATATATACATATATATTTATTGTGTTTACCAATACTCTAAGAAGTATGATGAGGCTTTCGTATGGTATTAGACTTCCACAGTAGGAGCGAATAAAGGTATAATAAATAACTGTAAAGGTTAATGGCCGAATCTGTAGCTAAAGGTCAATTAGTCAATAAATAAAATAAACAATATCTATCAAACTAGTTATTAGGTCTTATATTAGACCAATTTTGTCCATAAACACCTTGAAACGATAATCCCCACAATAATTAAGTACTGTAAATTATTTTGTATGGTCATTATATAGTTCATTTTTATTTTTATTTTTTGGGAAATGAGAAAAATATGTTACACCCAGCTTTTGTGCACTAGATTCAAAAGTATCTAGCTCCGAGAAACGCATGATCGAGTTGAGACCATAATGACGAACTCCGAATACTTGAATTAATTAGCCTTATAGTTTGTATTCTTAATACGCGAACTACTCTGTTACTTTGAATTACAGTGAGGAATTAACTAATAACGATTCAAAATTTTGAATTGCTTTTCTCGAGATCTCTTGTCGTTGCATATTTATTAGTTCTGTTGTTTTACGTAATATTAACATATAAACAATTGTTTCAATTTATCGTAGTATTGTATGTGGCTTGATCTTGATCGAACAGGCAATTGTAGGAGTAAAGACTTTGAAATACAAGGCAAATTTGCGTATACAGTACTTATTAATTTAAAGTATGGTCATTCATCAATAAAGTGACTCTTTGGTTTAACAAAGTGTGGTCATTAGATTTTAAATTAATCTTACGTACTCCATGTGGAATATTATATATAAATAACTAAAAATAGGAATATTGTCGACCGGCCCACGGATCATATCTTGGATCAAGCCACCCATTTATTAAAATATTGCTACAATATTTTAATAATTGATATAAATTTTCTATTAGATTTGCTAGCCGTGGCAGCTTCTCCCCCCAACAGAAAATTGGTTACTGCAACATTTCTACTTGAAGCACAATTATGACTTGAATATTGTAAATAAATAAATAACTAAGAGTGATGTAAATATTGGTTTAGAAAAAAGAAAATTACAAATAATTACTAAGAGTTTTGCAGACGATGAAGCGCGGGCAGGGCTTCTTGCTTCATCCATTAATGGACGTACCCGGCCAGTAAGAATTCACGCCTTAGAAATGAATAAAGGTAAATAAATAACTGTAAAGGATAAGTCCCAAATCATAGAATTTGTCAAAAATCTTTGTTAATTTAGATGTTTACATACCAGTTAATTTTTCATGTACCAAAAAAATGTGTCACCCAAAGTGGTCACCTAAGGTTTTGGGTGACAAAACTGGGTTGTCACCCGGTTTGTCACATAAAGCCTGTCAGTGAATGTTTTAGGTGACGATTTTCGTGTTCTATCACTCAAACCCGTTCGGATGGTTTATAAACCCGTCCGAACGGTTTGGTGCCATAGTGGCGAAATTCAAAATCGTCATGCCCAGTACAGTCCATCCTTTCACATGAGCTGTGCGAATGTATGGAGAACGTTCGCACAGCTCATGTGAACGATTAATCCAATGTGACAAAATACATTTTGTCACGCAATAAACGGCCGTACCGTTATATGTCCATGTCTGCACGGTAATGTACAAAAGTCCGGACGCATTTGGGAAGACGTCCGCACCGTAGTTTCATTATGACGAAAAAATTTTTTGTCATCTAAAATGTTCATGCTAACCTTTAAGTATATAGTTCGGACTCCATTTACGTTGAAAACATTCGAAAGTCGTGTGGTACAGTTCGGACGGTTTCTTAATTTAAGAACGTATGGACGCGATAGTCACCGTTCGGACTAGCGAATTTAAAGCAAAGTGTGCGGTCGGATAGTTATGCGTGCGCACGCTAGCAACGAAAAGTATCCGTGCGAACGCCATGTAACAAACGTTCAAACGGTTTTCTATATATTTGAATTAATTTAATTAAAATTTATGAAATAATATAAATATGAAGGTATTTACGGCTCATAATATAATAAAATATCTATAATTATGCAATCGTTATTAAAAGTAAATAAAATACATAATCGATAAGTACTGACAAAGTAGTAAAAATACATAAATCTACCAAAATTTTCGTTTGACTGTCGAACGAGATTGCATCTGTCTCATCTGCTCCGCCATTAGTTGCATCCTCCGTTCTTGTTGTTCCACTAGGTTCTTTTGCTGCTCCGCCATCATCTTCTGGTGCTCTTCGTCTTTTTTCCGTTGCTGCTCCGCCATCATCTTCATCAGCTCTTCGTCTTTCTTCCATTGTTGCTCCATTTCTGCAGATGAATTATAAATTGAAACGAATAGAGAAAAATACAAAAATAGAAATGCAAAAATTTAATTTAAATGATAAATTTACTTTATTCCTCGGATTAATATTCTTCATAATCACTACGATCTTTACCAAACGATTCCGATGAATCATCGCTTCCTTCTACTTCACGTTGTTGTGGACCACTCTCATCGGTTACCAACATATAAGCCTTGATTTCATTTCTAGTCAACGGGATCATGTCAAATGAGCTTAAGTCCACAAAAAGCTCAATAGACTCATTCTCTTGGTATGCTTCACGGTTCGACGGTCCTTCTCCATCTTCACTAGCTTCCTCTTCAACAGGTGGAATATCATACGTGTTTCTAGGGGTAATCTTTTGAACAATCTTCCAGTGGCCGCCCAACTTCATATCATCGATATAAAACACTTGATTCCCCTGAGAAACTAGCACGAATGGCTCATCTTTGTACCACTTTTGGATGTGTTAATACTAACAAACCGACCACTTTTATCAAGACCTAAATTTTGAGTACTCAAGTCAAACCAGTCACATTTTAGTAAATAAACTAAATTCCCCCGCAAATAACTCAACGCGTAAATATCCACAACCTGACAGTAAAAATCAACATCTTTCCCATCATGGTCCCCCGGAACAACCACACCACTATTCTGAGTGTTACGAAACTGTTCACGAAAGCCGTGTGAAACCTAACTCCATTCACTACACAGCCAGAGTAACAAAGTGTCCTCTGATCCGGACCAGATGCTAATGCATACAAGTCATCCGAGATCGAGCCGAGATTTTTGTTGCGCATAGTTTGAATCTAAAATAGTAAACACGTGTTAAGTATGAATCTAAAAAAAATGATCGATTAAAATTAAACATATAATAGGGATAAAATTAAATAAATACCCGAGTTTTAAACCATAACGAAAATTTTTCTTCATGCCTCCTATCAACATTTATTGGTGATTTCCTCCTCATCTATTCCAAGTGCTCGCTATAAAAAATAAGATATTTTATAGTAAATTAAAATACTATAAGCATATAATGCACATTTATAAATGCAAATATTCACATAAGCGCTTACTCTATATTTTAGTTGATTCCTGAACAGTTGTTGAGTGCGTACCACTGGCTTTTGTAAATTCATTTCGATTCAAATCTTGACCCCTACCAGCTCCTAGCGCTCGAACACTTTGAGTAAACACAAAAAATCGACAACTTCGATCATCCATGTCGGGGAAATTCCGATCTTTTCTATTAAATCTCGTCTCAACCGTACCAAGATATATTGAGCAAAAAGTTAAACATTCATTTAACACATAATTCTCTACTATTGAGCCCTCACATGTGCCCTGTTCTTAACGAAACACTTCATCTTCCCCATATACCACTACATTGGATACATCCACCGAAATTGAGCTGGACCCCTAAGTTTCACCTCCCGAGGTAAATGAACAGCTAAATGAACCATAATAGTAAAAAATGATGGAGGGAATATATGTTCCAACTTGTAAAGAATCATTCCAATATCCTTCACTAATTGGTCCACAACGTCGGTTTGTATTGTTCTTGAGCACAAGTCTCTGAAGAATAAGCTGAACTCAGTCAACGCCGTACATACTTTGTTTCCTAACAACCCGTGTATCATTGCCGGTAACAGTCGCTGCAACAAGACGTATGAGTCGTGAGCCTAAACACCTACCAGTTAAGGCAAATGTGCAAGTTCAATGCTGAATGTGTATCCGAAGGACAAAATTAGATTTGCATCGTAATTTCTAAACACATCTGTCACAATAGCAGAAATAATTACGCACATTACGCATATTGTAAACTCAAACTATCCGTAACGTGGACAATTCAAGAATTACATCCAGTTCGTGTATCCGAACTTCGTGTAACTCTTAAACGGGGTCTAAGGCTACTAAATAAACGCATGGCATAACAAAAAATACCATTCGGACGTAACATAACGGTCCAAACCTCATACGAAGAAGTTTGGACGTGTTTTACAAAGCGTCCGGACCAACAAATAGAGTCCGGACGGTAAATAAACCGTCCGGACTGCGATTGTTGAACAAGACACTTCTTCGATGCACAGACTCGAAAAACCTTGTCAAAATCAACCCAAATCACAAACACTTTAATATAAACACATCACAACCAACCACAAATTCCATTACTATCATTTTAGAACCTAACATTCTGAAAAATACATGCTTTCATATATTAAAATACAAGTTTTTCATCCTAAAACAATTCAATTTAAAGACCACTAACCACAAATGCAATCCAACGATCTTTTCTAAACGATATGCTCTTTTCACACCCTCTTCAATGAGATTGAATGCCCAAAATCAGCTCTTCGTTTCTCCTAGGGCTTAAATCTTCTCCTTTCGTTTTTTTCCGTTTTTCCTCCACTATCTGCCAATCTGTAACTTTCATACGCTTGAAACCCGTTCAGACACATAAAAGGCAGTTCGAATACATACGTGTATTAGTTTTCGAGGGAATTAATGCCGCCAAAATTTTCATATATGTCCGCACGACTATAACACGTCTGAACTCCCTCTTACAGTTCAACACATCGTTTTAGTAATTCTCAAACAACAGCGTATGAAATTCATATCGTTGATCGACAATTTTGATTTTGATTTTATTTTTTTAATTAACTTTATTAGCAAATTTTAAATAACAAATTTAGTTAATAAAATAAATAATCAATAGTTTGTTGAATGAGTGTACTGAAATTATAAACGTAATACTAATTAACATATTATATTAAGTTCTAATAAATACAAATAACATAACTGAAATGACATAAAACATATTATGAACAAAAACATCAAATAAAATCTATACATGTCCACAAAATATAATATAAAAGTAAATGCCCTTCAGAAACGCAAAAAAATAAACATATTATCATAGTAAAAGTAAATGTCCTCAAAACATAATAAACATAGTAAATGTAGACTACGAATCATCATCATCCGTGAGTTTTAAGACGTGACGAAGGTGCTCCTCTACCAGCACGACCAGCTCAGTTAGGGGAAAGATATCCGCACCAGTTGCCAAACCCCTCAAACCCTCCTTAAGCGCAGCAACCTCCTTCTTCGACCCAACGTCCATGTCGGGTCACTGACCATGCAATAGGTGGGCTGCAAGACCGACAGCATCCGCTGAGAAAACTTCGTCATCATATCGTCCATCCAACTAGGTCGCTGTGGCCCAAGTCCCTGGGTCGAGTTTTGCCCAAGATCCTCCCTCTCCATTGCCTCCGCGGGCTGATCCTATCATCTTCCTCTAGCAACCTGAGCGGCTTGCAACACTCGGCGTGTCTGGGCCATCGATTTGGAGAGCATGATCTTGTTGATCAACCCAAGTGGTTGTGCCCTGGGTACCAGCATGGAGTGCAGGATGTGAGACCCCGATTTTCTCCTACGTAATTGCTTATGTATTATTTTATTTTCCGATGTAATAGTTTTTATTTCTTAATGGGGCTATGCTTTGGCCAATGTATGGCCTAATTTTTTATGTTATGGTATTTTGATTAAAATAGGATTTTATTTCATAAAATCTCTTTAAATAATTAATATGCCATTTTATGCAAGTATAAATTATATTATACTAAGAGCCGAAAATTTCAAGTAAGTTCCTCTTTTACAAATTAATATTTTTACCTAATATGATTCATGGACCATATAATTTGAATTATGCTTAAATAATTTCCTTGTATAAGCCGAAATTATTAATAGATTGAATAATGAAATTCTTTTGAATACATGGATTAAATATTTTATGTGACATGTAATATCATGATGTGTTCTATATTATTAATAGAATTTCCATATGAATATTCAAATGATAAGCTATGTAGTTATGTGATAAGTTTAGAAATGATTTAATTGATAAGCACACTTGCTTATCATAGTGATAAGCAAGCATGATAAGCTAGGAAACCTTTAGAGTGATAAGGCCTTGTGATTATTGTAGAGATAGGCTAAGGACATTATCACATGATAAGGTATCATACTTGTAAGGTGATAAGCTATTGGGATGGATAGATAAGTAAGAGAGCTTATAAAGTGATAAGTTAGGTGATAAGTGAAAACCAAGTTGAAAGTTAGTTGCATATTAATGTGGAAGTAACTAGGTTGGTTGAAAAGCAACCAAACTAAGCAAAGGAGGGCTTCTACGTGAAAGGCAAGGAGAGGAAATTTGAAAGCTAAAATGAGGTGCCATGTGATGTGTAAGAGATGTGTAAGAAGGTGTAAGTGTGTAAGAATTGATGAGACAACTCATGGAAGTGAAAAGAGAAGAGGAAAAGTGAGAAAGGGGAGTGTATGTCGATGGAAGGCATGGAGGAAAGAGAAATTTCAAAGAGACAAGGGAGTGATGTGAGAAAGGAGTGAAAAGAAAGAAAAAAGAAAAGAAAAAAAAAGAAAGGGAAGCTTATGAATGTCGACCAAGGCCCCCCCCCCTTTTTCACCATTTTCCATTTTTGCTTTTTCATTTCTCTCTCTCTTGTCAATTCACTCTCAAGCTTTATGTCAAAAGCTTTGGGAGACTCAATCTCACACATTTCCTCTTGACCTAAACACTCAAACACTTCACTCTCAAACCTCTCCTCTCTTGGCCGAATGTTACAAGTCCTCCCAATCCTTACCATTTTGCTTCTCCTAGCCGAACAACACACTCAAGAGTTCAAGGTTTGTGCATTTCATCTTGCCTCTAAACCACTTCCATCTAGCTTGCCAAAACCCATTCCAAAAGCCAAGTAAATCTCTCCTTTTTGTTGACAAAAATCCTACCATGAAAACCTAGCCATTTGACACCATTATTCTTCAAACTTACCATGTCCTCTTCACCACCATAGAGTTTCTTTTAAACCAAGCTTGGTCATTTCTAAGGAGGGTGGACCGAATCTTTGAAGGAGGAGAAGGATAGGAAGAGTTGGTATAGAGTGAAGGTAAGATTAGTTCATTGATGTTCTTGCCTTAAACATCATAAGTACTAACCATAGATGTTTTATTTTCTAGGTGCTCAAGCTTGGACAAACAACAAGGTAAGGCTAAAATGATTTTGTTGGGTTAGCATGAGTGGCCGAATGGCCTATGTATAAGATCTTGAAGTTTTATTTTGATAGATGCCTTGATGTTGTTAGATCTTGGATGCTTAGGAACCCTAAGTTGTTTACATGCTAGATCTAACCATGGAAGCCCTAGATCTAAGGTTGTATGTGAAGAAAAATGTAAATGGAGAACAATGTAAGCTAAAGGAAGTTAGATCTAAGTTTTGATATGTTGGGTGATGAAAAATGATATCTTTGTTTAGATCTATGGATATTAGTGTGAATAAAGAGTAGACCTATTGTTGATGGAATTATTTGATAAAAAGATTAAGTGTATGCATGCTAGTTAGGTCACAAATGCAAAGGATGTGCATGATATGATTTTTAGCATGAAAAAGGTAACATTTTGGGTATGGCCGAAAATGAGCTATGAGGATTTTCATGTATAGTTTTGAATATGTGTAGATCTGGACATTGGCCTTAACATGTGCAAGATTTATGACCTTAATGCATAGTAGATGATTATGTTAGGTATTGGAAGCATGCATATTGAAGGAAATAAAAGAAAACTAATCATTGAGTAAAAACATGAGTTGGCCGAATGCCTTGAGTATGGTGTATGGTATTGGTGCTTTGATTTATAGATATTAGGTTGTGAAATTTGTTGATTGGAGGATGGGATCACCCTTGGAGAAAAGTTGTGATTAATTGGTGCATGAATGGTAGTGGCCGAAAGTTGCAAGAAAAATTAACCCTAAGTGCAATTCATGATTTATGTATGTTCATTGTTGTGTTGGATAAGAAATTAGGGTTAGGCTAGTTGGAATAATGTTGTAGAGCTATGATCTTTTATTAAATATTATTGGAACCCTAGTTAAGTTTTACTCGGGTTTTTATTTGAGGTTTAAAGTCTAAGTTAAGCTTTAATCCTGAATAATTTATTAATAGTTAGAAATAAGGTTTTAATGTTGTACGTGTAATAAAAGGGACTTAGATTTAATTCTAAACCTGTGAGTATTATTTAACCCTAATCGAGTCATGTACATGAATAAATATATTTTTATTTCAATAAAAATATTAATGACTTAATAAGCTAAGTTTTGAATATTTGTTAAGGAAAAGAATAAAATAATTATTTTGTAATTAAATGAATTTCAGTGATATGTATATATAGATATATATATATATATATATCTTCGATTAATGACTGATTTCAAAAGAAATGATTTCATAATTCTTAAAGTCTAAAAGAATATTTGAATCGCTTGTAGGCGATCCACGTGTCTGTATATACGAACAAGAAGACCAAGAGTAAGTGGAATAGTAAGTGGATACTGTAAGTGTACAGTAAGTATTTCTTTTCAAAACTGGAATGACACACTGCATCGTTTCATGAATAAGCATGAATTTTAAGAAAGCATGACATGATATGAATTTCATGAACAAGCATGAATTTTAAGCAAGCATGACATGACATGTGCATTGCATGAATTTTTCAAGAAGAAAATTATGCAATGATTTTTATGGAAAGAATACGAGAAGTTTTATGAAACGATAAGTTAATATAAGGGGCACCGGTCGGTACCGTACCATCAAGTTGGACTCCCATACCGAAGGACATTTATGAGAAGGATGGGTGAATCCAAGAGGCTGTGCAAGCCACACTGAAGGACAGTGAGAAGGTGTGGTGCCTCCAAGGGTCGTGTCTAGCCATCAGGCCTGGGGCCACTTCAAGGGCTAGCTCGACCAGATGTAAGGTCTCTAAGGGAATTCGGGGACGGTTCCGAAGGGAACGCACAACCCTGACTTCAGGGGTCAAATGGAGCGAGCCCACAAGTAAAAGACATGAAATAATTATGATAAGGCCAACAAGGGCACAAGTACGAAATGAATGATTTTTAAGGGCCAAGGGCCAGTTTTACAAGCGAGTATGAAAGAAAGTGGTTTTCAAGGGCCTGGGGCCGAAAACACTAAGCAAGAGCATATGCATAATTCATGAGCACGCATATGCATCAGTTATCAAGTTTTCTTTCTTTCATGGTTAAGCAAGCATGAGTCAAGAGCATGATTTAAGTTTTACGTTTTTCCCTTACTGAGTCTTTTTGACTCACGTTTTTAAAACTGTGTCAATCCAGATGTATCAGGTGAAGAGAGTCAGGAGGACTACCTGACCTAGATGCCCAAGATGTTAAGCTTCGCATTTTGTTGATAGTGACATGAGTGTCACTAATTGGGTTCTAATATGTTTTAAATATTTGTTTTGTATGAATCTAATGAGAACCCTGATTATGTAAGTATTTGCTCAAACCCCTCGCGATCCTGTACGTTTCCGCCGTAATCAAGTAAGAATATAAGTAAGAACGCTGGAGCCATCCGGGGGATAGCTCGCGGCTGTCACGGTCCCTGCGGGATGTCGTTCGGGGCGTGACAGTTAAGTTGGTATCAGAGGATCGGAGGGTAGAGTCGTAGAACATAGGGAACGAAGTAGAACCCTAAACCCTAAAGCATGTGATAACACGTTTAGGGTTAATTATGATGAGAATTTCTGAGGTTGAGGTTGTTCTAAGCTGAACGATAACCCTGAAGTGCAGGATGGCACCTAGGAGGCCAACAAGAAATCAAGAGTCCGAGGCTCCCGGAGTTACCACTGAGGACGTGTTAAGGCACATGGCTCAGCTAGTTGCCGAGCACGTGCAGCCGGGTGCCCATGCTGAAGGGGCCCGAGGACGCCCTGAGGGGTGTACGTTCGACCAGTTCAATCGTCAGCACCCGCCAGTGTACAATGGCAAGGGAGATGCCATACTAGCAGAAAATTGGCTGGTAGAGATAAAAGAACTACTTGAGGTCTTGGGGTGTACCGAGGCCCAAAAGTTAAGCTATGCGACCTTCAAGCTGCAAGGGGATGCCAGAAGGTGGTGGCAGTCCGAGAAGGTGTTGCTGGAACAGGAGCTGGGAGAGCAGCCCATAACCTGGGAGAGGTTCCAGCAAGAATTTCTAGATCGTTATTTCCCACGAACGACCCGGGAAGCGAAGGCAAGGGAATTCGCTACCCTAACCCAATGAGCCATGACGGTGGAGCAGTACGCAGGCCGATTCATGGAGCTGGTGCGGTTTGTCCCGTACTTGGTGCCAGATGAGGAAAGGAAGGCCCGAAAGTTTGAAGAAGGGCTACACCCACGGGTCTATGACAGGGTGTATAGTCATAATCTTAAAACCCTGGCAGAGGTGATTGAACGGGCAGTGATAGTGGAGAGAGGACTGCAAAGGATAGCAGTCTATCATGACCAGCAAAAGAGGAAGGCTCCTTCCAACCCAACTATTCCGCAGATGCCCTGGAAGAAGAGTAGGCCAGAGCCGTCACAGAGGCAGCCTCAGAGGCCGAATCAGAGGCCGAACCCGAGGCCGAACCAGAGGCCTGGTGGAGTTCAGAATGCCGGAGGAAATCAATTTCTTTCCTCTGTGCAACAAGTGCAACAAGAGACACCCAGGGGAGTGCAGGCAGGGCTTATGTTTTAAGTGCGGGAAGCCTGGTCACTTCGCCAGAGACTGTAGGAGTGCAGGCAGCTCAAACCAAGCACCCCGACCCCCGCAGCAGAACAATGCAAGAAGGCAGGGAGGCCCAACACAAGCGAGGTTATATGCAATGACTCCGGAGGACGCGGAGAACCAGAACCGAGTGGTGGCAGGTAAGTTGCCTTTGCCCCAGGGGGAAGCCCTAGTTCTGTTTGATTCAGGGGCCACGCATTCATTCATTGCATCAGCATATTGCAAGACACATGCCTTAAATAGTGAATTGTTGGATAGTAACGTCCTTGTGTCAACGCCCGCTGGGGGCAGAGTCGAATGTAGCCGAATGTTGAAGGACTATCCGATAGTAGTAGAAGGGCAAGTCATGTTGGCTGATTTAATAGTTATGGAGATGGGAGGATTTGATGTCATCCTAGGTATGGATTGGTTGTCGAAGCATGGCGCCAATATTCGGTGCTATGAGAAGAAGGTCTTGTTCCAAAAGGAGTGGAGACCAGATTGTTGTTTCACGGGTATGAGGAAAATGGAGCGAAGGCCAGCAATTGTCTCGGCCCTGCAAGCTAAGATTTTGTTGCAAGGAGGGCACGAGGGAATTCTAGTATGGGCAAGTGATACGCGAAGTGATACGCAGAACGAGGTCCCTGCGTTTGACCAAACCCCAATAGTGACTGAGTTTCCGGATGTATTCCCGGAAGACCTACCGGGGTTACCGCCGGATAGGGAGGTGGAGTTCGGAATTGAATTGGAAGCTGGGACAGTCCCAATTTCCAAGGTGCCGTATCGAATGGCTCCGGCAGAGCTAAAGGAGCTGAAGGTCCAGTTGGAAGATCTCTTGGAGAAGGGATTTATAAGGCCGAGTGTGTCGCCTTGGGGAGCACCGATCCTGTTTGTGAAAAAGAAGGAGGGAAGTCTCCGGATGTGTATTGATTATAGAGAGTTGAATAAGGTGACTGTGAAGAATAGGTACCCGCTACCTCGCATTGACGATTTGTTCGATCAATTGCAGGGGGCACAAATATTTTCAAGAATTGATTTGAGGTCAGGTTACCACCAGTTGAAGGTTAAGGAGGGAGATATATCAAAGACGGCCTTTCGGACCCGATATGGTCATTATGAATTTTTGGTGATGCCGTTTGGATTAACTAATGCCCCGGCCGCATTTATGGACTTGATGAATCGAGTGTTCAGGGAGTTCCTGGATAAATTTGTGGTGGTGTTCATAGACGATATTTTGATTTATTCTCGGAACCAGGAGGAGCATCTCAGGATTGTTTTGCAGATCCTAAGGGAGAAGAAGCTATATGCTAAATTCTCCAAGTGCGAGTTTTGGTTGCAGCAAGTCCGATTTTTAGGGCATGTAGTGTCGGGAGAAGGAATTGCTGTAGATCCCGGAAAGGTTGATGCGGTTTTCAAATGGCCTAGACCTACAAATGTTAAGGAGATAAGAAGTTTCCTGGGATTAGCAGGGTATTACCGGAGGTTTATCAAGGAATTTTCAAAGATAGCTATGCCAATGACCTCGTTGACCAAGAAGAACGTTAAGTTCGATTGGACAGACGAGTGTGAGCAAAGTTTCCAAACGCTAAAAGCTCATCTGGTTACTGCCCCGGTGTTAGCATTACCTTCGGAACATGGGGAGTATGAGATCTATACAGACGCCTCAAAGCAAGGTCTTGGGTGTGTGTTGATGCAAGATAAGAGGGTTATAGCCTATGCATCGAGGCAACTGAGGCCCCACGAGGTGAATTACCCCACTCACGACTTGGAGTTGGCTGCAGTCGTGCATGCTCTGAAAATATGGAGGCATTATCTCTATGGGGTTAAGTGCGAGATATTTACGGACCATAAAAGCCTCAAGTACTTTAACACTCAGAAGGAGCTGAATATGAGGCAACGACGCTGGTTGGAGTTGATCAAGGACTATGATTGCACCATTAGCTACCATCCTGGGAAAGCTAACGTGGTGGCTGATGCTTTAAGCCGGAAGTCGGCTGAAACAAGTGCCGTAGAGGTAGTAGCTAAGGAGATCATGAAGGATCTAAAAAGAGAGGAGATCACGCTTGTATTGGTCGACCGGTATGTTTCCATCGCAGGGCTGTCATTGCAACCATCGCTGGAGGAGCGAATCTGTGAAGCCCAGAAGAGCGATGCGGTGATAATAGGGATTAGGGAAAGGATTGAGAAGAATAATGATCCCGATTTTGAGGATAGGAATGGAGTGCTGAGGTACCGGAGTAGGATATGTGTCCCTGGTGATGGGGGAATCAAGGAGTTGATTTTGGCAGAGGCGCATACTACGCCCTATACCATCCACCCTGGAGGAACGAAGATGTATCAAGACATCAAGAAGGTTTACTGGTGGCCGAATATGAAGAGAGAGATAGCGGAGTATGTCGCTCGATGCCTGACTTGTCAGAGAGTGAAAGCAGAGCACCAGAGGCCAGCAGGAACATTGAAGCCTTTGGAGATCCCTGAATGGAAGTGGGAAGGAATAGCCATGGATTTTGTAGTAGGGCTACCAAGAACGCCAGCTGGCTACGATGCAATATGGGTAGTAGTGGACCGATTGACCAAGTCAGCCCACTTTCTGCCCATCAGGGTGAAGTATACCCCGGAAAGGCTAGCTGAAGTTTATCTCCAAGAAATTGTGAGGCTCCATGGCATACCGAAGAGCATAGTGTCGGATAGGGATCCGAGATTTACGTCAAGGTTTTGGAAAAGATTGCAGGAGTCCCTAGGCACTAAGTTGAATTTTAGCACTGTTTTCCACCCACAGACGGATGGCCAATCGGAGCGGACCATTCAAATTTTGGAAGACATACTTCGAGCATGCGTCATTGACTTCAAAGGAAGCTGGGCTCAGTATTTGCCGCTAGCAGAGTTCGCATACAACAACAGTTTCCAATCAAGTATTGGCATGGCACCGTATGAAGCTTTGTATGGAAGGAGGTGTAGGTCGCCATTATATTGGGATGAAGTAGGAGAAGGAAGACTGTTGGGGCCAGAGATGATTGTGCAGACAAAGGAGAAGATTCGGTTGATCAAAGAAAGACTTATTACGGCCCAAAGTCGGCAAAAGAGTTATGCGGACAATCGAAGAAGAGAATTGACCTTTGAGGAAGGAAGTAAAGTGTTTTTAAAGATTTCTCCAACAAAGGGGGTAGCACGATTCGGGAAGAAGGGGAAGCTTCAACCCCGGTTTATAGGACCTTTCGAGATCCTGGAGCGTGTTGGACCAATGGCGTATAGACTGGCCTTACCGCCATCAATTGCAGGAGTACATGATGTGTTCCACGTATCGCTTTTACGAAAGTATGTGTCAGACCCTACCCATGTGTTAGAATATGAGCCCTTACAAATTAAGGAAAACCTTACCTATGTGGAGGAGCCAGTAAGGATCATCGATAGAAAAGAGCAACAATTGCGGACCAAGGTGATACCGCTAGTGAAGGTTCTATGGAGGAATCATGGGGTAGAGGAGGCATCTTGGGAGTTGGAAAGTGATATGTACGAGAAGTACCCCCAGTTAAAAGGAGAATAGTATCCGAATGTTTATTTCCTTCCCTATTGATTGAATGTTCGACTTGTATGAGTATTATTGTCTGATATTTGTGCTTGACTTCCTTACATAAAGAATGCTAATTCTTTGTGATATATGATGATATTTTGAATGCACACATGACTGACCGTTGTATTATGTTGTCAGATGCCACCGAGTAGTCGACCCCCTCGTTCCCAGCATTCGGGCACGCCTTCTCAGAGAAGGATGACCGCACGAGAGTACCGCAGTTTGTTTCGGGTTAACCATAGAACCCAAGGTTCCACGAGACAGTCGGGAAGCCAGGAGGCTCCGACTCACACATCACATGAGACGGATAGAGGGGACCCCCGAGGAGCGTACCAAACCCACGTAACGTATTGGCAGCAAGGTATGGCGGGGACCTACCAGCCCCCGCCACCCCCGGCACCAGACCAACCTGGACCTTCCAGGTGGGGTCAACCCTTATCTCCAGATTGTTCTGGATATCTGGAGGGTATTTACTGGCCAGAGTCGCCAATAAATGCTATTCCCTTAAGGACCATGTTACCCGGAAACTTTGAGGAAGATCCGGAAGAGGAACTGGAAGAGGATCCGGAAGAGGATCCGTAAGAGGACCCGGAGGAGGATCCAGAAGAAGACCCCATGGAACAACATCCGATACCTAGTGAGACTAGAGAACGATCCCAAGAACGACCTAGGCGTAGTAACTCGAGACGTGAGTGTACACCTAGGCGATGTAACGAGAACCGACACCGTCGAAGAGTTAGGGCTCAAGACGCTGGATCGGAGACCCACTTTTCGTCACAGGAAGTAGAGTCTAGACCTAGGTTTCATGGACCACCCGAGAACGTCATCCATGACCCTAGTCTAGAGGAACCAAGTCAAGGAATCAGATCGCACTCTTGGACGGGGAGTAATTCCCCAGATCGCGTTTACCAGGGAGAGATTAGTAGTGGGACAAGCACTAATGTTCGTCCCAATCCCCATTGTCCTACACCTACGCAATCAGGGCAAAATTTCTGGTGGTAAAAGAAATTCCGAGGTCGGAATTTTTATAAGGAGGGGAGAATGTGAGACCCCGATTTTCTCCTACGTAATTGCTTATGTATTATTTTATTTTCCGATGTAATAGTTTTTATTTCTTAATGGGGCTAAGCTTTGGCCAATGTATGGCCTAATTTTTTATGTTAAGGTATTTTGATTAAAATGGGATTTTATTTCATAAAATCTCTTTAAATAATTAATATGCCATTTTATGCAAGTATAAATTATATTATACTAAGAGCCGAAAATTTCAAGTAAGTTCCTCTTTTACAAATTAATATTTTTACCTAATATGATTCATGGACCATATAATTTGAATTATGCTTAAATAATTTCCTTGTATAAGCCGAAATTATTAATAGATTGAATAATGAAATTCTTTTGAATACATGGATTAAATATTTTATGTGACATGTAATATCATGATGTGTTCTATATTATTAATAGAATTTCCATATGAATATTCAAATGATAAGCTATGTAGTTATGTGATAAGTTTAGAAATGATTTAATTGATAAGCACACTTGCTTATCATAGTGATAAGCAAGCATGATAAGCTAGGAAACCTTTAGAGTGATAAGGCCTTGTGATTATTGTAGAGATAGGCTAAGGCCATTATCACATGATAAGGTATCATACTTGTAAGGTGATAAGCTATTGGAATGGATAGATAAGTAAGAGAGCTTATAAAGTGATAAGTTAGGTGATAAGTGAAAACCAAGTTGAAAGTTAGTTGCATATTAATGTGGAAGTAACTAGGTTGGTTGAAAAGCAACCAAACTAAGCAAAGGAGGGCTTCTACGTGAAAGGCAAGGAGAGGAAATTTGAAAGCTAAAATGAGGTGCCATGTGATGTGTAAGAGATGTGTAAGAAGGTGTAAGTGTGTAAGAATTGATGAGACAACTCATGGAAGTGAAAAGAGAAGAGGAAAAGTGAGAAAGGGGAGTGTATGTCGATGGAAGGCATGGAGGAAAGAGAAATTTCAAAGAGACAAGGGAGTGATGTGAGAAAGGAGTGAAAAGAAAGAAAAAAGAAAAGAAAAAAAAAAACAAAGGGAAGCTTATGAATGTCGACCAAGGCCCCCCCCCCCTTTTTCACCATTTTCCATTTTTGCTTTTTCATTTCTCTCTCTCTTGTCAATTCACTCTCAAGCTTTATGTCAAAAGCTTTGGGAGACTCAATCTCACACATTTCCTCTTGACCTAAACACTCAAACACTTCACTCTCAAACCTCTCCTCTCTTGGCCGAATGTTACAAGTCCTCCCAATCCTTACCATTTTGCTTCTCCTAGCCGAACAACACACTCAAGAGTTCAAGGTTTGTGTATTTCATCTTGCCTCTAAACCACTTCCATCTAGCTTGCCAAAACCCATTCCAAAAGCCAAGTAAATCTCTCCTTTTTGTTGACAAAAATCCTACCATGAAAACCTAGCCATTTGACACCATTATTCTTCAAACTTACCATGTCCTCTTCACCACCATAGAGTTTCTTTTAAACCAAGCTTGGTCATTTCTAAGGAGGGTGGACCGAATCTTTGAAGGAGGAGAAGGATAGGAAGAGTTGGTATAGAGTGAAGGTAAGATTAGTTCATTGATGTTCTTGCCTTAAACATCATAAGTACTAACCATAGATGTTTTATTTTCTAGGTGCTCAAGCTTGGACAAACAACAAGGTAAGGCTAAAATGATTTTGTTGGGTTAGCATGAGTGGCCGAATGGCCTATGTATAAGATCTTGAAGTTTTATTTTGATAGATGCCTTGATGTTGTTAGATCTTGGATGCTTAGGAACCCTAAGTTGTTTACATGCTAGATCTAACCATGGAAGCCCTAGACCTAAGGTTGTATGTGAAGAAAAATGTAAATGGAGAACAATGTAAGCTAAAGGAAGTTAGATCTAAGTTTTGATATGTTGGGTGATGAAAAATGATATCTTTGTTTAGATCTATGGATATTAGTGTGAATAAAGAGTAGTCCTATTGTTGATGGAATTATTTGATAAAAAGATTAAGTGTATGCATGCTAGTTAGGTCACAAATGCAAAGGATGTGCATGATATGATTTTTAGCATGAAAAAGGTAACATTTTGGGTATGGCCGAAAATGAGCTATGAGGATTTTCATGTATAGTTTTGAATATGTGTAGATCTGGACATTGGCCTTAACATGTGCAAGATTTATGACCTTAATGCATAGTAGATGATTATGTTAGGTATTGGAAGCATGCATATTGAAGGAAATAAAAGAAAACTAATCATTGAGTAAAAACATGAGTTGGCCGAATGCCTTGAGTATGGTGTATGGTATTGGTGCTTTGATTTATAGATATTAGGTTGTGAAATTTGTTGATTGGAGGATGGGATCACCCTTGGAGAAAAGTTGTGATTAATTGGTGCATGAATGGTAGTGGCCGAAAGTTGCAAGAAAAATTAACCCTAAGTGCAATTCATGATTTATGTATGTTCATTGTTGTGTTGGATAAGAAATTAGGGTTAGGCTAGTTGGAATAATGTTGTAGAGCTATGATCTTTTATTAAATATTATTGGAACCCTAGTTAAGTTTTACTCGGGTTTTTATTTGAGGTTTAAAGTCTAAGTTAAGCTTTAATCCTGAATAATTTATTAATAGTTAGAAATAAGGTTTTAATGTTGTACGTGTAATAAAAGGGACTTAGATTTAATTCTAAACCTGTGAGTATTATTTAACCCTAATCGAGTCATGTACATGAATAAATATATTTTTATTTCAATAAAAATATTAATGACTTAATAAGCTAAGTTTTGAATATTTGTTAAGGAAAAGAATAAAATAATTATTTTGTAATTAAATGAATTTCAGTGATATGTATATATAGATATATATATATATATCTTCGATTGATGACTGATTTCATAATTCTTAAAGTCTAAAAGAATATTTGAATCGCTTGTAGGCGATCCACGTGTCTGTATATACGAACAAGAAGACCAAGAGTAAGTGGAATAGTAAGTGGATACTGTAAGTGTACAGTAAGTATTTCTTTTCAAAACTGGAATGACACACTGCATCGTTTCATGAATAAGCATGAATTTTAAGAAAGCATGACATGATATGAATTTCATGAACAAGCATGAATTTTAAGCAAGCATGACATGACATGTGCATTGCATGAATTTTTCAAGAAGAAAATTATGCAATGATTTTTATGGAAAGAATACGAGAAGTTTTATGAAACGATTAGTTAATATAAGGGGCACCGGTCGGTACCGTACCATCAAGTTGGACTCCCATACCGAAGGACATTTATGAGAAGGATGGGTGAATCCAAGAGGCTGTGCAAGCCACACTGAAGGACAGTGAGAAGGTGTGGTGCCTCCAAGGGTCGTGTCTAGCCATCAGGCCTGGGGCCACTTCAAGGGCTAGCTCGACCAGATGTAAGGTCTCTAAGGGAATTCGAGGACGGTTCCGAAGGGAACGCACAACCCTGACTTCAGGGGTCAAATGGAGCGAGCCCACACAAGTAAAAGACATGAAATAATTATGATAAGGCCAACAAGGGCACAAGTACGAAATGAATGATTTTTAAGGGCCAAGGGCCAGTTTTACAAGCGAGTATGAAAGAAAGTGGTTTTCAAGGGCCTGGGGCCGAAAACACTAAGCAAGAGCATATGCATAATTCATGAGCACGCATATGCATCAGTTATCAAGTTTTCTTTCTTTCATGATTAAGCAAGCATGAGTCAAGAGCATGATTTAAGTTTTACGTTTTTCCCTTACTGAGTCTTTTTGACTCACGTTTTTAAAACTGTGTCATTCCAGATGTATCAGGTGAAGAGAGTCAGGAGGACTACCTGACCTAGATGCCCAAGATGTTAAGCTTCGCATTTTGTTGATAGTGACATGAGTGTCACTAATTGGGTTCTAATATGTTTTAAATATTTGTTTTGTATGAATCTAATGAGAACCCTGATTATGTAAGTATTTGCTCAAACCCCTCGCGATCCTGTACGTTTCCGCCGTAATCAAGTAAGAATATAAGTAAGAACGCTGGAGCCATCCGGGGGATAGCTCGCGGCTGTCACGGTCCCTGCGGGATGCCGTTCGGGGCGTGACACAGGAACTATGTCAGAATAATCCCGTGCGGCAATGAAGTCGTAGCATCAATCTTCAAGGCCTCTACACGAATGGACTGGTAGATGTATTATGCTATATCAACAGGTAGCCCCCGTACAACTACCAGGTACAGGAACTCGGTCTGACTATAAGACAGCTCTGTGGTGTGCTTCTTCGGGTCGATGGAGGAGCATAAGATTAGATGCAAGATCGTTGTATCATCACCCAGCATGGTCCGGAATACCTCGGCCTTAGTAGGCCTGCCCTCCACAAATTGGCAGGTTTGGAAACGCTACCAAATCTCTCTCGTACCCCAAGAAATTCGCCAGCTCGTCGGGTGAGAATATGATCGGAACGTTACGGACATAGATTACCATACTAGGCTCCTTGAGGTCTGTCGCCCGTAATATAAAGTAATAAAACTCCCGCACCATATTTTTTGATGCATAGCCGATTCTATGGATCAATGGAAGCCAACCTAACCCCTCCACCACTTCCGGAAGCGACCGACGCTCAAATGTGAGATCGTTAAAGTTATCCAATTTGATATCCCGCACGACAACAATCGATTGTGACATAATGATCGCTGTATGCTGCTCCACTGTCAAAGCTCGAGTGGAAGATTGCTCTTCATCAGCCTGACCGCTGGTACGTGAACGCTTACACATTTTTTTAGTAAATCTGCACAAAATATCGTTCGCACGGTTAGCATAACGTTCAAACACAAACGACGCCGTCCGAACATAGATTTATAAGTCCGGACATACACGATACGCGTCCGGACTTGATCAAAACGTCAACTTATCTTTTTTGAAAGTCAAAATAGCGTCCGGACCGATTTTGGATACTCGTCCCAACCCTAAGATGATAAAAAAACTATTTAAATTTAACATTATAGCTTCCGAAATTCCTTCAAAGAGAGTCTGGACATGATCAAAACGACAATGTATACCACCGAAACACTACGACAAGAGTCCGAACGCCCAAAACATTGTCTGGACGACTAAATAACGTGTACGAACGCTGTGTGAACGATGACCGAGTTAACTTAGCCATGCCAGCGTCCCTCCACCTCCCCACTCGCCTAAAAATTCCACCAAAATACAAACTAATAAACTTAAAACAAACCTAACACTTAACACAATCCATTTCTACATAAAAATCAATCAAAATACACAATATACTATACAAAAAATACAATTGAAATTCTATACATAAAACTATAAAAAAAAAGAAGTTTTCACCATTAAAATCTTGTTAAAAATAAGCAAAACATATCTGAGAGTGATTAGATACACGAGAGAACAAGTTTGCGTCGAGATTTGTTAAGGAAAAACTTAAGTTTTGAGAGTTTTTTTAGGGAAAATGTTCAGTGATAGTGAAAATGAAGAACTGTTCATCTTTTCAAAATACATCGATAGAGTCCGGACGCCTAGTAGACCGTTCGGACCGTATTCTGCACACGTGGCCAAGCATCGTACTCTGTATTAAATGCCAAACTTTAAACCGTTTAAAACCGTTCGGCACAATATTAAGGTGTGCGAACGTCTAGTCGCGACGTTGCAATGAATTGACGTGACGTGGAAGTGCACGTTTCGCTGAATAAACAACGAATCTCATCCGGACGTCTGTAACACGTGGGGACAGTATTATTGTACAGAGTCCGAATGGATGCTGGTTTATTTCAAACTTCAAATGCACTCAATTTACTTCATTTCACCTAACCTAATTTATTTAAATGAGTTAATTTAAGTAAATAATTCAATTTAAATAATTAAATTTATTTCATTTAATTGAATGTAATTTGACACAAATATTTAACTTTATTTATTTATTTTAAATACATAAAAAATAAATAGTTAGTCATATTTTTATATTATATATCAATTATAACTAATCATCAATTTAATTATAACTACTCATTTAATTTTACTAATTATCCATTCAAATTGAAATAAATTTGATCTAGTGAAAAAACATAATTAATATAAAATATCAAAAATAATCCAAATACCGAATGAAAAACACAATCGTAATGTCTATTACAAGCCGGAAACGGTCCTTAAAACGATAAATAAATAACTAACTTTAAAGTAGAAACAAAAGAATAGTTCAAATCATGAGTTGCGACTGGCTCGTCCAAATCTTGTCCGAGGGCATCACGAACATGCGTCAAATGCTCCTCCATATTATCCACCCGTCTGACGAGTGTCTGCAATCTGTACCGAAACTATATGGACACATTGGGAAAATTGAGACAATTGTTCTCTCATCCTTATTAGTTCCCTCCGCATAATATTCAGCTCTTCCATTATAGCCCTATCTGTCAGAGCAAGTTTGGTCTCCAGACCGGTCAAGTGGCATTGGAGCTCCATGCACAACGAATGGGTCGGCTGTACGATCGTCCAAATACTCCCGTTTAACTCCGCTAAATAGGTGTCTACCCAGGTTGGTCGCTCTGTTTGTCCCTCGACATTGGTGATACTTCTCCCAGAGCGTTCCATGGTTCACGTAGCAAAAACCGTCCGAACATGAGCATAAACCATTCGCACTAACTTCAAACTAATAAACACCGTCCGAACGTTTAATAACAGTCCTGACGGTTTATAACCAGTCTGGACGGCGTGAAATGAAGTCCGAATGTGGTTCGACGAACACCATCAAAACAACCTAATTTCATAAAATAAAACAACACAACAAACTATACAACCGTCGGTATTTAATCGAAATACATAAAATTTATGAGGAATGTTTTATCTCAAGTTCTTTTAGAGATCTCGAATGGAATGTGAAAACGTACGAGAGAAAAGTCTGAAAGAATGTGTGAGTTTGAGATTTTGACAAAGTTTGGGCGTTTAATGTGGCCAGTGACCGTTCGAACGTGTTATATTAGCGTTCGGACGTGTTTCAACTGTTATACTGACAAATTTAACGTCATTAAATATGGCCGATTCCAAATGGTTCTAGAGCTGATACGGTGCGCATGCTATTGCTTTGTCCGGACTGTATCGATGTCACGTGTCTGAACTTTTGCAACGTAGAAGCACACGATTCACGGAAGAAGCATTTATAATTGTGCAAACCTTTTTTTTACTGTGCAAACTTGGGTCTTTTTTCCATTGGAACGTGGTTTATAACATCCGGAGTGAATAGAGTATTCATGACGATTTTTAATTTGTCACTCTAACCTGACGATTACTATTCGTTACGAAATTACCGTTTGGACTGTATATAAACGGAGTCTGAACGATATTGTAAAAATTGTGACGATTCTAATGGTCATAATTGTTAGGATGATTTGGAATTTGTCACCCTGCAGCGAGTCCGAACGGGTATCTTTAGAGTTCGGACGTTATTTTATTTTTGTGACGATTTTTTTCTTCACTCATCCGCGACGCGTGTATGTCGTCACACCAGCAATACATCTAAACGTGTTTGTGACCAGTCCGGAGGGTTTTGGTGTTCCTGGATAGTTTTGGGTGACAAAATTAATAATTTGTCATGAAAAATTCACTTTAGGTTACAAAATTTTGTTTGACACCCAAAATTTTGTCACCTAAAGCATAATTTCTTGTAGTGTTTGGTCATTCTATTCGACCAATTTTTCCATAAACACCTTGAAACGCGCGATAATCCCCACAAGAAGTATTGTAAATTATTTTGTATGGTCATTATATAGTATATTTTTATTTTTATTTTTTTGGATAACTAGGAAAATATGTTACACCCAGCCTTTGTGCACTAGCTTCAAATGTATCTAACTATGAGAAACGCGTGATGGAGTTGAAAGAGCTTAATGGCGAACTCCAAACACTTGAATCAGCCTTATAGTCTAACAATATTGTAATTTCAGACTAATTAAGCAAGTAATTGGCTTAGAAAATTCCTACAAATAGTTTGTCTTAATACGCAAACTATACTCTGTTAGTTTGAAATAAAGTGAGGAAGTAACTAATAAGATTCAAAATTTTGAATTGCTTTTCTCTAGATCTCTCGTTAGATATTTATAAGTTCTGTTGTTGTAGGTAATATTAATATATAAACAATTGTTTCAATTAATTGTATTGTATGTGGCTTGATCTTGAACTGGCAATTGTACGAGTAAATACTTTGAAATAGAAGGCAAATTAATTTGCGTATACAGTACTTATGAATTTAAAGTATGGTCATTCATCAATAAAGTGACTCGTTGGTTTAACAAAGTCATGAGGTCATTAGATTTTAAAATAAAATTTCGTACCCCATGTGGAATATTATACATAAATAAATAAAAATAGGAATATTGTCGACCGCCCCGCGGATCATATATTAGATCAATCAGAACTTTCTACTATCATGTTACTGAAAATTTTCTACTATCATGTTTACCACATTTTAAAAAAATGACAGGACTTTCTCCATTAATGGACGTGATAAGAATTCACGCCTTAGAAATGAATAAAGGTAAATAAATAACTGTAAAGGATAAGTCCCAAATATGTTGCATAAGGCCGGAATCCGTTGCTAAGGGTAAAGTAAATAAATAAAATAAACAAAATCAAGTGGTGTCAAAGTTTTTGGTTGTCATCGTGAGTCATCGTCGTCGTGGGCCAAATGTTGACTCTCCTACAACTCGTGAAAAAGATCTCCATGAAGTTGAAATCGCAGATCTAAGCAATGTCTTGAGCATTATGAGCCTTTTGATTCTCATCCTGATTCAGATGGTGAATCTTCTCATCATGAGAATGAGAATCCTTTCTATCATTAACAATCTAAACCATCATCAGAAGAACATGTTCGTCATCATTGTCGCCAAAGTTGAAGAAACCATGAAGTCCAACGTGATCAACTTGATGTGAGAGTTGATATCCCGGAGTTCGAAGGAAGGATGCAACCGAATGAGTTTCTTGATTGGTTACATTCGGTGGAGTGGATCTTTGATTATAAGGAGGTGCCAGAAGAGCGAAAGGTGAAACTTGTGAACGAAAGGTGAAACTTGTCACATTAAAGTTGAATAAATATGCTTCTCTATGTTGGAAGAATTTAAAGAAGCAATGTGCTCGAGAAGGAAGAAGCCGTATTGCAACATGGGAAAAGATGAGAAATGTTCTTAAGCAAAAATTTTTGCCGGATAATTACCGACAAGATATTTTTCTTAAGTTCCACAATTGCAAGCAAAAAGATCTTTCATTACAAGAATATACTGCTGAATTCAATCATCTCATTAAGAACTGTGAATAAACGGAGCCGAAAGAGCAAACTATCGCTCGCTATCTAGTGGGCTAAAATTGGAGATTGGCAATATTGTCCAATTACAATGATGCTATGAAGCTTGCAATAAAGGTGGAAAAGCAACAAAATGAGGCACATGGCAGTGGGCCACGATTTGGAGCAAAGGATGGTCATTCCAACCGAAGGAGCTCTGTAGTCCCAAAAGTTTCAGCACCAAAATTTTTAGAAATAGAAAAAGCATCTCCTCAACTTTCGAAGAATGAAGGAGGTCCGAGTTCAAGTCTCTAAAATCCTAATGCTCGTAAGTGTTTCAAATGCCAAGGATTTGGTCATATTGCTTCTGATTGTCCAAACCGCACAGTGGTGACTCATATTGAAGAAGAGTGGATGGACGAAGGCAATGAAGAAGAACCAACGGAGAATGATGTCGAAGAGAAGGAAGATGAAGATGTAACTTATGCCGACTTTGGAGAATCACTTGTTGTTCGAAGAAGTTTGAGTTCAGTCCATGAAGATTGTGATGAATGGTTGCATACAAACATCTTTCAAACAAGATGCACTTCCCATGGCAAAGTTTCTGATATTATCATTGATGGTGGAAGTTGTGAGAATGTGGTGGCTGAAGACACGGTGAAGAAGCTGAAACTTAACACGCAACCTAATCCTCAACCTTACAAGCTTACGTGGTTTCGAAAAGGAAACAGGTGAAAGTGAATAAACGCACCCTTGTTCAATTTTCTATTGGCAAGAATTTCAAAGATGAAGTTTTATGTGAAGTTGTGCCTATGGATGATTGCCATTTACTTCTTGGTAGACCATGTCAATATGATAGAAGAGTTATTCATGATGGTTTCAAGAATACTTATGATTTTTTGAAAGATAGAGTAAGGATCATTTTAGTCCTTTGCGTCTGGAGAGATCTCCCAAACCTTATAAAGGATAGGGAAATAATTTACTCTCTGTATGTGATTTTGAGAAGAAGTTGGTGAGTTCTAACGAATTTTGTGCTCTTGTGGTGATGGAAGAAAATGAAGAATTAAATGAACCACCTCTTATTATGCAATCTCTTCTTGAAGAATTCATTGAAGTCATCCCCGAAGAAATTCCATATGGTCTCCCTCTTATGAGAGACATTCAACATTACATTGATCTTGTACCGGGTTCCATCATTCCAAACAAGACAGTCTATAGGGTGAGTCCTAAGAAGTTCATCTTATTCTAGGATCATGAAGCCTTGAAGTATTTAAATAGCCAACGAAAACTCAATTCCCGACAAGCCAAATGGAGTGAGTTTTTACAATCATTTTCCTTTGTTCTCATGCTTAAAGCGGGTGTTCAAAATCAAGTGGTTGATGCTTTGCGTCGTCAACATTCCCTGCTTTCTACTATGCAAGTTAATGTTTTGGGTTTTTAAGTGGTGAAAGAGCTTTAAAAGGAGGATCCCTACTTTACCAAGGTGTGGGAAGAATGTTCTATATCATTCTTTTTTATTACAAAATGGTTATCTTTTCAAAGGCAAACAATTGTGTATTCCACAATGCTCTTTGAGGAATGCCATTATCATTGAAGCTCGCGGTGGTAGACTTGCTGGTCACTTTGGCAGAGATAAGATTGTTTCTCTTATCAAAGAAAATTTCTATTGGCCAAAAATGGAGTGAGATGTTATGAGACATGTGGAGCGTTGTAGAGTTTGTTACATTACCATGAGTCATGGTCAAAATATCGGGTTATACACTCCACTTCCAATTCCTAATTCACCTTGGGAGGATGTGAGTATGAATTTTGTTGTGGGGTTGCCAAAGACTCAAAGGAACAAAGATTCAGTCATGGTGGTTATTGATCACTATTCGAAGATGGCGCATTTTATTCCTTGTAACAAAGATTCAGTCATGGTGGTTGTTGATCGCTTTTCAAAGATGACGCATTTTATTCCTTGTAACAAGACTCTTGATGCTTCCCATGTGGCGGATCTCTATTTTCGAGAAGTTGTTAAGCTTCATGGAATTTTAAAGACTATCATATCGGATCGAGACACGAAGTTCATTAGTCATTTTTGGCGTATTCTTTGGTGGAAGCTTGGAGCTTGGAACTAATCTATAATTTAGTTCAACATGTCATCCTCAGACCAATGGAAAAACTGAAGTTGTCAATTGAAGCTTGGGAAATTTATTGAGGAATTTTGTTGGTAAGAATATTCGTCAATGGAATCTAATTTTACGAGTCTTTTCCAACCAAGGGAGCAAGATACAGGTGTGGTCAGCACAGAAGGTCGAGATTAAAATTAATGTCTGGAATGATTTAGGAAGATTTTCTGTTCGAATTATGACTTGCTGGAAAGCTCTCGAGTGTAGTTTCCAATGCATCAAATGGTATACAATTTGGACGATTTTGCTATTTTTTTATTGTTCTTTTGAGTTTTCAACATGTCTTTTCATTTCTCTAAGAGTCTTTTATGTTTCCTATGTCTCCATTAATATTTTGGAAGATGTATTTCTCATTTACTCATACTTGAAGGGTTGTTCCAAGTGTTGCTATTTAAATCCTCCACCAGTAGTGGGAAAAAAAATATTTTAAGTGTTTATACAACTTAAGCCTTAGGCTACTTTGAAGAAGGATTTTTTCTCCAAACTCGTATCCTTCGGTGGATTCCGATAGGTGGCGAGTTCTTGCTTTGTATCCCGTGTTGGATTACATTGGGTGGTGAGTTTATCTATCCGAGTGTGTGAGTTAGAGTGTATTCCCGAGATACCTATACACTATCCCGAGGTCCCCTTTACTATCCTGAGGTGTCCAGTTCTCTCATTTATATAGTTATATATCAATCTAATTCCTTTATTTTTTTGGGTAAAATATTTGGTACACTTAGTCTCTATGCACGAAGTTCAAACGGATGTGACCCACATATGTAAGAAAGATTCAAAATTGAAATTGCTTTGGTCTGAATTCTCTTGTTAAATTTTTGCTAAATTACTCCACTAGTGCCTAGAGTTTCCTCTACCGCCAGATTAGTCCCTACGATAAATTTTTCCCACAAGTACTACCCATAAGGTTTGGACCAGTTCCCGTTTTCGTCCTTCCGTTAACTTGCTTAACAGAAGTTGCCAACGTGGCTAATGTCTACCACGTCACATCCATTTAGAACCAACCACACGTCAAAATGGACACGCGTTAAATATGCTACCATAAATTTTTTAGACGAAGTTATGTGTAAAATTCCCAAACCACTTGGACGTTGACTGGACTAGCACAAACTAAAATCCCTAAATGATGAAGTTGATGAAGAATGAGTATTCACGGCTAAGCGGGAGGGTGAAAGGGATACCTGTTGCTGAGGGGGTGTGCTTGGATGCTAAGGTAGAGGGATTGGTTGCTAGGGATGAAGATGATGGTAATGGCTTGGATGCTATGAGAGTGGAAAGAGAGTTGAGTGAGTTTGAAGAATCTGATGAAGAAGATCCAAAGTGCATAATGCACTAGATAAGGATAAAGAAAAGGCTCAAGGGAAGCGGTCATTGTTAATGAACAGGATTTGGGAGTCAAGATACATGGTGATGTGCATACTGAAAAGAGGAAAAGTTCTATGGATTGGTTTGGCCAGGGGTCCGCATGTGTAGTTGATGTTGAAGATCCACAAGACTCTAATAGTAAGGGTTCTGACGGCATTAGTGAAGATGATAGGTCTGACAGTGATTTCTTTCCAAGTCCAACTTTATACAAATATACTGTCTCATAAAAGAACTAATGGATTCCTTGTTGAATATTTATACAAACTCATTTATCAAGCACAAAACCTAATATTATTTGGAATATTTGACCTAAAATGATCATCATCATTTGACTCGGTCTAAGTACAAGTACACAACAAACAGACCTGAATAAACCTCTCAGGTCTAAGGATACAATAAATTAATTGTGTTGAATACCTTCTCAACATCAGTGATCACTTCCAAAAGTTATCTATATTTAATCGTCTGCTTAAGGCCATCCCCTCAATGACAGAGTCCATCATCCTATTTAATAGAAGCACAATGAGTGTAGACATTTATGCATAAAATTGTACCCTTGGTTAAAACAAATATCAACTGAACAAGGAATCGAAAATAATACTCTCCGCCTTTGATTCGTTAATTATTGGCATGACTTTTTTACAATGCCACTTAACGTTATCCGTGTAACATCCTATGTCACAATATAATACCCCTAATAAAATAAATATAAACACGTGTCATCTAAATAAATAATTATCTAGATAAGTAAACATCACCGCATGTGTATACGCATTGATTCACTGTAAAATAGGAGTACTCATGGATCTTGAGTCCGGAATACATCCACTACTAAAAAAAGGACTTCCAGCGGCGGTCACTGTAGCGACGGTCGCTAAAACCGCCGCGAAAGGTTTTTTTAACCGCGTTTTTCAGAAAGCGCGGCTAAAAATATCCTGTAGCGGCGATCACTGTAGCGGCGGTAATTGACCGCCACTATAGGGGGTCTGTAGCGGCGGTCACCGACCGCCGCTACAAAGACCGCCACTATAGGGTCTCTTTGAGTGGCGGTCTATATAGCGGCGGTTTTCGAATAAACCGCGGCTATAGGTCGTACCTCTCGCGGCGGTCAAGTTGACCGCCGCTAGAAATATGGTGCCTACAGCGGCGGTCATCATGACCGTCTGTGTCTTCTCATTGTCCAGTGATTTGTCTCTATTTTAAGAGTTTAAGCCATTAGTCCTGTTGGATTAACCACACCAAGAAGAGGTATAATTAGGGTCCTCACATGGGAAAGCCCTTTTTGTAATAAGAGATTTTCGATTCTAGTAGTTTAAAAATATGTCAAGAATGTCTAAATGTAAAACTAGTTACTACTTTTTTAAGTTGTAGTTGTTTTTCGTGATTTTAGGAGCCTTCTGTTTTGCAATTTAAACCATCAATTGCTATTACAGATTTGTTAGTGGCAGAAATCAGGTATCTATGACACTGCTTGTGTGCATGCTTGGGCACATGCGCAGACCTGTGTTTATGCCTGTTGTAACTAGAATGCAGATTTTTTTTAGAGTTTGTTTGGTTGCTTATTAGGCAAATTATGAAGCTGTAGAGTTTGTAATACCTTCCAAGGCTAAATTGAGTTTGTAATACCTTCCAAGGCTAAATTGAATTGAAACATAACTCATGTGTCTATGCCTAAAATTCACTTTACTAGGGTTTTTGATGATGTCGTTGCCCTCTTTCCTAAATAATATTCATTTTTTCGTTCTCTCCATAATATTAAATTTACTTATTTGTGATTTTTCTTCTTAATTTTGGAATGGTGGTCACAATCTTCTGATATCGTAGGTGGATCTTTTTAGAGACGTTTTCGACAGAATGATTGCATTCAAGTTGCTGAACCTGAATGTCATTGTTGTGATTAGATTAAGCAGGCTGTTGTTTTAAATTTTCAAGCCAGGAAGTACTCAAACGAGGGATGGGTTTGGATATGTGATTGGATCCATAAGAGGATCTTGGAAATTTGGAACAGATGTGTTGTGTAAGAACTGGTTTTCATCTATCCATTTTCATTTTGATGTTTGGTTCCTGATAAAATGTTGCAAATTGGAATGGATTAGGTTTTGAACATGAAGCTTAGTTTTAAGCTAAGCTCGACTCAGCTAAGTGTGTTCATTTCACATGGTTACACTCTTCGATTAATGACTAAGTGCGATAATAAGTTAATTATTTTGTTGTTATCTTTCTTTTTCTTTTCCTGTGACAAATAAGCTAGCTATGTTTATAGAGATTGGTGAGTCCTCTTTGTATTGTCGCTCTTTTCTTATTTGTTTTATTATGTTGGAACTTTCAAGCACTGGAAATCATGATGGGAGGCTGCCCAGCTACACAGAAATGGCATCCCTATTTACTGTTTGTTTTCCCATGGTCGATTATCATTGTTCTAGAGCTTTTCCAGGTAGTTGTTCAACAACTTAATTTTGTCGAAAGGGGCTTCTCATCCTTGCCTTTGTCTAAATTTGAGAAGATTTTTCTTTTCCTGTTTGAATGTTGCAGGTAAAAGGCTTGGAAATCATGCTGGAAGTAACATGGATTCTGTAGAAGAATCATGGCAAGTGCTTTGGTTTTGTGGACTTTGAGGTAGCAAGTGTTGTGCAATCGAGGTATGGTATGCATATGGTATTTCTGTGCCATGACTTGTATTTGTGGGTAGCATTTGATATTCCCTTATTTTGTAAAGGCATATAGACTATTATGCACCAAGTACCAGTTCGGTGTGCTTCAAGAGCTCTTCTGTGATTAGGAATATAAAAATTGTGATTTTCAAGGGATATATTTGATAAGCAACGGACTTGAAAGTTTAGAATTAAGGCTTGAAGCTGCAAACATAGGATCTTTATTTGGTTAAATGTCTTTAGTAGTTTAGTATATGAAGATAGTTATGGGTCTTCTTGCTGGAAGTTGGTTCTGTAGAAGAATCATGTCTGCTTGCAGTCAAAATTGAAGACCTTGCAAAGCCAAGGCATAGGTTTATGTCATCTTATGAGCAGGTAGTTTTCTTCACTGCACTTAAACGATTAAAAAGATGAAGTTGAACCTTTGCTTTTAGAAAATAAAGTTATGGCCTAATATTTTTTTCGGTGTTATTGCAGCTGTCCATCCTAAACTATGAGGTCATTAGAAATGTCCTCTTTAATTACAAAGTTTTGCATATCTCAGTGAACTAGTTGTGCAGAGAACTGTGTTCGGGTCCTATGCACTTTTTTCTTGGTTCATATTTGAGAGGAACTGTGCAAGGGATAAAGAGGTTGTTCTTCTATATAATTCAATAGAAGTTTGCTGGATCTAGTTAGCAATTTATAGCAATTCTTCAAGATATTGGCATGTTTCAGTTGATCAGTTTGTTCTATTCAGTATATCCATCAATTTTTGTGAGCTGTTTTTCTGGAATATCTCGGATAAAGTAGAAGTCACATGGTGGTTGTTGTGCGTCATTTACTATGACAATTTGTGTATGATTAGCAATTTTTCATGGACAATTTATGTGTATGATTTTTTTCTTTGGTTTTTTAGTACATCAATTTTTGAACCTGACCGCTGCTATAGGTCTATAGCAGCGGTCATATTAGGTCTGTAGCGGCGGTCATTGACCGCCGCTACAGACCTTCAGTGCAACTGCGCTCGGGTTTATAGCGGCGGTTTCGACCGCTGCTACGTGACCGACGCTATAGACCCGAGGTCTTCACCTATAGCGGCGGTCGCGACCGCCGCTAAAAAACCGCTGCTATAGCCTATAGCAGCGGTTTTTTGAGCTATAGCAGCGGTTTTCGACCGCCGCTATAGGTCAATTTTTTTGTAGTGATCCCGTCTTCCATGCTGCTCGAACCGCAGTAAAAAACCTGGAAGATGGAAACGCTGTGTAATTTGCAGCCCTCGACGAATAGTTCTCTCACGGCTACGTTTGGAAGACGAATAACTAAAGCAAGAATCAATGCAGCGTACAATACAAATATCATGGGTTTCTGGACACTTTTGAGTCTTTTTTTTCTTATTAGCGGACTCTTTTGGGTCTTTAGATTTATCATTATGAACGTTAATCCTACAGCACTCTTCAAAAGTTTTGATAATACACTTATCAAATTTTTTAACATTGTAAAGCTCATGTTTTTCTTTACAACTCTGAATTCCCTTCCTAAGAAAATCAATAATTGTGCTCTCAGGTACGACGTCGTCATTAAGATCATAGGAATGAGTAAGTGCAGATGGTTCCATTTTAACTGCCATAATTTTTTTCTAATGGCCTCGTTGCTCTCTCTCTCAATAGAAAAAATTGCCTACTTGATTTAAGCACAATTATGGCTTGAATGATATAAATTACTTATATAGGCCATTAATTGTATGAGATGTAAAACACCATTCAAATTAATAAATTATAACTAGGAGTTTTATAACATTAATGCTTAAGAAAAAAGAAAACTGTAAATAATTACTACGAGTTTTGCAAATGATGAAGACACGTTCGACTTAAGATAAAAAGAATATATATATATATCGTGTGTACTAGTTCTCTAAGAAATATGACGAGGTTTTCGTATGGAGTTAGTCTTAGAATTATGTGCCCTTGATAACCAAATTGATTAATCCAGTCCTAATATCTCATATGGAATATAGTATGGTGGAAGAAATTAATTGTATGTAACAGAGGCATATTTGCAATAATCTTAAATTCCAGTGGTCAATTACAATATGTTGATGGACTTGATTGTAATTAGTAGAAGCCCTAATTGTATTAGAAGAAGAGTTCTTCAGTGTTATCCTACGGCTGGAATTTAAGATCCCTAAGGATCCTATGTCTCATGCTCTTTCTAGGGTTTTTCCAATGGCCTATAAATATAATGATTATATTCAAGGGGTTGGCCATCATAACCTATTAGGGAAATCCCGATAACGAGAGGGTGACATAAATCCCTTAGGAGGCAACACATCTGAGTTTTTGTTCTGAATTGTTGGAGCTTTGGATTGGATCATAAAGCGGCTTAAGGTTTGTAGGTTCCGATATTCCTGTCTCAAGTATGGAATCGAATCCAAAATTGTAAACATAATCTTGGTTGATGTTTTGTTGAAAACATGTTGATTGTTTATAGTTTAATTCCGCATATAAACTATCAGTGGTATCATAGCGAGGCTCACATGATTATAATTGTGGGATTATACGAACGTTGTTAATTTTTATGAAAAATTAAAAATCCTTTGGAGATGTTTGAGAAATTCCGTCAAAGAGAAACTTGTTTCTCTGTGTTTGCATATGGGATATGTTTTTTGAATTGATTCGTACTAATTTAATTTAATTGTGAATTTAATTGTCAGCAAGTTATTTTTTGAGATAACATGTTCATGGAAATCTTCTTGAAAAACACGAAGAGAAAGAGTTTCTCCTCCCGAAAATATTGTGGCCGACTGTTTGGTGGGTTGCCGCGGCTATACTCGACGGAGATGTGCCTGGTGAGACCGGAGAAGCTCCTGACCGGAGCCATGGTGACATCTGGCGGACTAGGAGGCTGAGGAGCCACGAAAATCACCTCACAACCTTGTGAGACACGGGTGTGAGGGAAACATGGCCACCGACGGCCACCAGTGCGCCGAACGGCAGCATAGTGGCTGCCGACGGCCTGGGCGTCCAACGTCCGGCCAGATCCATGGCCGGACGTGGGGTGCCGGACGGGGGCAGCGGCCAGTTGGCCGCTGGCCCGCTTTGCCTTCCCAAGGGCCACGAGCGGCGCCCCGGGATAAGATCCCCGGGTCGCAAGCTTGGGCCAAACGTTGGGCTGGGTCATTATTATTATTATTATTATTTTAAAAAAAGGTGTGGTTGTTGGCACGGGCTGGGCCTTAATGGGCTAGCCCATGGCAGCTCGGCTGGACTAGGACCAGGGGTTGGACCCCGGCCCGTAGCCCCGCCCAATTCCGGGTTTGACCCGGACCATGACCCATGACCGGACCGGGTGT
Source organism: Myrica gale (assembly GCA_963930655.1). Lineage (NCBI taxonomy): Eukaryota > Viridiplantae > Streptophyta > Magnoliopsida > Fagales > Myricaceae > Myrica > Myrica gale. The sequence continues at coordinate 17,648,444 of OZ005607.1, forward strand.
GGACTCGAATCGGTGGTCAACGGGTCAGACCGGTTTGCGGTTGACCGACCCGGTTTGACCGGAATTTTTTTTTTTTTTAAATAAGGAAATTTTTCTTCCAATTTTTTGTGCTAAATTGGATTAGTTATAGTAATTTTTTCCTATGGTCTCTATTATCAATAAATAGGAGTTTTACTTGATTAAAATTGGTTGAAGCAAAATGGATAAAACAGATTTTAATTTTGTAAAATTTTCTTCTTTATCTCTTGGGAAGATAGGTGTCTACATCTTAGTGGGAGTGTCTACTAAAATAGTGACATAACTCACAAGTATTCGGAACACACTTAGATAATGGAATGCACAAACCAAATAAACGCAAGTGCTAAAATACTACAAGACGTGTTTATTTAGGTAGGCAAAAAGAAAATCGAGAATCACAAATATTTTTAAAATATTTTACATATGATGTAAATTTTGATGAATAGTAGCTATTCGGCTTTACAAGATGTGTACAATGAGTACCAAAATGGATTTGTTGTTGCATATAAGGTAGAGGTTCTCGATACCCATTTAGAATGTTATAAATATAAATGTTATATTTTTCATTATTGTGATATAAGTGATATATCTGTTTATTATTCGGATGGGTGGTACCATTAGTTGTTCAAAAACCTGAATCTAATGTAATTATATATGTGAATGATTTTGCAGATTCAAGATGACTTTTAATCCTTTGGCTATGATTCTGGATGACAATCGGTTGACAGGACCGAATTACGTTGATTGGAAGAGAAATCTTATGATTGTTCTCTCAGCCGATAAGATCGATTATGTTCTAACCTCTGAGACACCTGAGCTTGCTCTGGACAATGCCACTGAGGAAGAAAATAATGTCTTTAACAAGTGGCATGATGATGATAATATGGCAAAGTGTTATATTATGGCTTCAGTCTCAAATGTTTTGCAGAAAGATTGTGAGGGCATAGCTACAGCTGCAGGCACTATGTTGCATCTCCAAGAAATGTTTGGAGAGCAGAGCAGATCTGCTAGGCAAAATGCTATGAAGAATCTGATGTCCACCAAAATGGTGGAAGGGAGCCCAGTTCGGTATCATGTCTTGAAGATGATTTCTTTCATCAACGAACTGAATTTTTTTGGAGCTGAGATGGATAGTGACACAAAAGTTGATGTCATTCTTTCATCTCTGCCTGATTCTTTCAATCAGTTTTTCTTAATTACAATATGAACAAGATGTGTTTGACATTGTCAGAGCTACTCAATATGTTGCAGTCAGCTCAAGATCTCATCAAGAAGGACAAACTTATTGTTATGGTCACAGAGAAATCTAATGCCTTTATGAAACTGAAACCCAAGTTTAAGAAATTCAAGAAAAATAATAAGGGGTTTCAGGCAGTTAAGAATGTGCAAGGTGGAGAAGGAAACAAAGGAGGTGACAAGAACAAAGGCAAAGGAAATTGTTTCCATTGGAAGAGAAATTGCCGAGTTTACTTAGCTTCTCTTAAAAAGGGCAAACCTTCTGAAGGTGTGTCTAATATGCTTGTAATTGAATTTAATGGATGGTCCATTTAATTCATGGTGTGTGGATTCTGGTTCTACATCTCACATCTGCAATATGTTGCAGGGATTCAAGGAGACCAGAAAGCTCCATGAAGGGGAGTTGATCCTTAAGATGCGGACGGGTGCAACTGTTGCAGCGACTGTCATCGGAGTGTTTAGTTTAGAATTATCGAATAATAGAATTTTGATTCTAGAAGACTGTCTTTATGTTCCAGAAGTACGTAGAAATTTTATTTCTGTTTCGAAACTTGTTTTATCTGAATATTCGTTTCTTTTCAATTCAAAACTTGTTATTAGTTTCAAAATAAATTTGTTGCTTCTGTAATTATTTATGATGGTCTTTATCTTTTAAATGTTGATAATTTTTTGAATAATGTTGAAAATGATGATTCTAGCGTGTTATCCCTTAAGAGGGAGAGGGATGTTAATCCAACCTACTTGTGGCATCTAAGACTTGGTCATGCCAATATAGATAGGATTAATAGATTGGTAAGGGATGGGCCATTGCAATTTCTGAAAATTGAGCCATATCCAATCTGTGAGCCCTACTTGCAAGGAAAGATGACCAAAAGTCCTTTTACAGGAAAATGAATAAGAGCCACAGAACTATTAGGATTAATACATACTGATGTTTGTGGTCCCATCAACCACATGGCAAGAGGAGGTTTCTCTTATTTCATTACTTTCATTGATGATTATTCCAGGTATGGTTATCTATACCTAATGAAGCATAAATCGGAATCTTTTGAAAAGTTCAAGGAATTCCACAATGAAGTTGAGAAACAGATTGGAAAGTCAATTAAAATGATTCACTCCGATAGGGGAAGCGAATACCTCTTGGATGATTTTAAAGTTTATCTTAAAGATAATGAAATCATATCTCAACTCACACCACCAGGCACACCATAACATAATGGTGTTGCAGAGAGAAGGAATAGAACCCTATTGGATATGGTTCGTTCCATGATGAGCATATCTGAGTTGCTCGTATCATTTTGGGGACATGCTTTGGAGACCGTTGTTTACTTGTTAAACAGGATCCCTACAAAATCAGTTCCTAATACCCCATATGAGTTATGGACTGGCAAGAAGCCAATTCTTAATCATTTTATGATATGGGGTTGTCCAGCTCATGTTAAAAGGTTTAATGTGGATAAGCTGGGATGAAGGACTGATAGATGCCTATTTGTAGGCTATCCCAAAATGACTACTGGTTTCTGCTTTTATAATCCTAATGAAAACAAAGTGTTTGTTAGCAGAAATGCTACTTTTTTGAAGAGGATTATAGTTTGAATAAAACCGAGAATAGAGTTGCTCTTGATGAGCAAAGAGATAGTACAGTGACTTTGCAGAATGAGAACAATGAGGATCAAGTGGTTGTTCCCACTGATCAAAGTGAACCTGTTGAGACACAGGAGCCTCGTTGTAGTAAAAGGATTATAAGACCTCCAGTAAAATTCAATTTGTTAAATGAGATTCACCAAATGGAGTCTGGGGGACTGGAGATTGATCCTTGTGGTTATATAGAGGCTGTTAATGACAAAGATGCTAAGCATTGGCTTGTGGCCATGGAATCAGAGATGGACTCCATATATTCCAACAAGGTATGGACCTTGGTAGACAAACCAGAAGGCATTAAGCCTATAGGTTGCAAATGGGTCTACAAAAGGAAACTTGGACCAACAAGAAAGGTAGAGACCTTTAACGCTAGACTCGTGGAAAAAGGGTATACTCAAAATGCTGGTATTGATTATGAGGAAACATTTTCACCTGTAGCCATGCTAAAGTTCATACGGATTCTATTAGTGATTGTGGCATACTATGAGTATGAGATATGACAGATGGATGTGAAAACCGCATTTTTGAATGGGTACATCCATGAAGAAATTTATATGGATCAGCCAGAAGGTTTCATATCTCGGGAAAATGAATCGAAAGTGTGCAAATTGTAGAAATCCATTTATGGCCCAAAACAAGCATCGCGTTGTTGGAACATCCGTTTTTACGAGTCAATCAAAATGTTTGGTTTCTCACAAAACATGGATGAACCTTGTGTCTACAAGAAGGTTAGTGGGAGTGCTATTACCTTTTTGGTTCTTTATGTGGATGACATACTACTCATTGGGAATGATGTAGGGGCTTTGTCATCTGTGAAAATGTGGTTGTCTAACCAATTTTCAATGAAAGACCTTGGGGAAGCATCCTACATACTCGGGATCAAAGTGTTTAGAGACCGAAAGAAGAGATTATTGGGTCTCTCACAGGTCAATTATATTGACAGGATATTGGATATATTTAGCATGGTAAATTCCAAGAAAGGGTTTCTACCCTTCAGACATGGAATTCATCTCTTTAAGCAAATGTGTCCAAAAACACCTGAAGAAAGAGAGAAGATGAGTAACTGCCATTATGCTTCGGCTGTAGGGAGTCTCATGTATGCTATGCTTTGCACTAGGCCTGATATCAGTCACGCAGTTAGCGTTGTGATTAGATGTCCATCCAATCTAGATCCAGAACATTGGTCAGCAGTGAAACATATCCTCAGGTATTTAAGAAATACAAAACACTATTTCTTAGTGTATGGCAGTGAGGATCTGACTGTCCAGGGATATACAGATTCAGATTTTCAATCAGACATTGATGATAGAAGATCTACATCCGAATCTATGTTTACAAAGCCTTTATCTCAGAAAATGTTTGAGAAACATATTAAGGATATTTGTTTGAGATATATGTATGATTGGGCTTGATGTTTTCTTTATTATTTAATAATAAAAGTTTTTTTTGTCACATATATTATTGTTGTTATGAGTTTATACGTAACATGAGATGTTATGTATGTAAATTTGTTCAGGTAACATTGTAGAAAAATCATGCTAGAGATTAATGAATCAAAGGCAGGAAATAATGATTTTTCAGTTCCTTGTAAGCTTGAAAGTGTTCTAGACTTTTGTAACATAAAGTTTACACTTGTTGTGCGGAGAATGATTGATTTCATCATTGAGGTATGACCTTAAGCAGACGAGTGAGTGTTATTTAACAAGTACATACACTGAACAAGATCCGATTAAGAACACCTTTTGGAAACGATCACTGTCAGAGTAAAAGTTGTTCTATCACAATTCGGTATTGTCCTTAGACCTGAAAGGTTTGTATTTATTCATGAATTGTGTACACAGCTTTGATATTGTCAACCGGTGATGTTCATTCAGGACTATATCTGGACATGTTGGGTTGTGTGCGTGATGATTGAGTGGTATGAATGCTCAACAAGGAATCCATCAGTTTTTTGGAAAGACAATATATTCAGTTAGTGTTCATGAAAGAGTTGGACCAAAAAGAAATCCGGCCGGAGTGTTTTTACAAAATTATTTTATGAATACATAAAAGTACATGATATATATTTCAAAATTGTTTTGTGGTCCATATGAGTTATGAACTAATAAATCAAGTTTACATGAGATAGGGACCTGACGGTGATATTTGGTTCTCAGGGCAAGTGGGAGATTGTTAGAATTATGTGCCCTCGATAACCAAATTGATTAATCCAGTCCTAATATCTCATATGGAATATAGTATGGTGGAAGGAATTAATTGTACGTAACAGAGGCATATTTGCAATAATCTTAAATTCCAGGGGTCAATTACAATATGTTGATGGACTTGAGTGTAATTAGTAGAAGCCCTAATTGTATTAGAAGAAGAGTTCTTCAGTGTTATCCTACGGCTGAAATTTGAGATCCCTAAGGATCCTATGTCTCATGCTCTTTCTAGGGTTTTTCCAAGGCCTATAAATATAATTGTTATATTCAAGGGGTTGGCCATCAGAACCTATTAGGGAAATCCCGATAACGAGAGAGTGACATAAATCCCTTAGGAGGCAACACATCTGAGTTGCTGTTCTGAATTGCTGGAGCTTTGGATTGGATCGTAAAGCTGCTTAAGGTTTGTAGGTTCCTATATTCTTGTCTCAGGTATGGAATCGAATCTGAAATTGTAATCATAATCTTGGTTGATATTTTGTTGAAAACATGTTTATTGTTTATAGTTTAATTCCACATATAAACTATCAGTTAGATTTCACGCAGTAGGAGCGAATAAAGGTAAAATAAATAGCTGTAAAACATAATCACTGAATCTGTTGCTAAAGGTCAAGTCAATAAATAAAATAAACAAAATCAACCAAACTAGTTATTAGATTATATATTCTACCAATTTTTGTCCATAAACACCTTGAAAGTATAATCCCAACAATAAGTACTGTAAATTATTTGGAATGTGTGAGTCCAAATATCAACCAGATATGAAAATATTTATTGCTATAACAACTGAACAACAATAAATCATAGCAATAAATAGAAGAACAGTGAAGAGAGATAACACCGCGATTTTTAGGTGGTTCGGCCAAGACTTGCCTACCTCCACTGCAAGACTATTATCTTTCTTGGGTTCTCCAATAGTGTTTACAACGTAGATTTTGGGTGCTAAGTGATCGTTACAAGAGTTTTTCCGAGCTCTCTCTTCTACTTGTTTACAAAAGTCAAAGCCTGTGAGATTTCTTTTATCCTCACGGGTAGGCCAAAGTGTATCCCACACTCAAGAGTTTTTCAAAGTTTAAACATAGGAATGAATAAACTACAGCTCTAAAAGCTAGATCAGCAAAACAATGCTCAATAGCTGGCTAAAAGACAAGATTTGATGATGATGGCAACAGTACAGTAGCAGATCTTTTGGAAAACGTGCAGCTCTTGGCTTTTGCACCTTTCTCTCACTTTTTGGAGGCTAGGTCAAGATTGATGATGTAGAGAGGCAAATGGTGTGCAAAAGATCTCTTTTTCTATCCATAAGATTCCCTTTATAGTTCTTTAGTCTTGGGGAGTCTTAATGGCCTTTTTGGAATGTTGGAAAGGTGCCCTAAGTGCCACAACGTCTTGATTCGCGTACTGAGTCATCTTTTTAAAAACTGTGTTCCTCCAACATGTGTCAACACTTCCTACACCATGTGTCGACACAATCGAAATGGTAATCTGACTGTTGTGCTATGTGTCGACACCATCTTGGCAGATAGAGTTTTTTAGTGCTTTTTGATATGCAATCCGTTCCATTTCAACATGAAAAACTCCTACAATGAAAATTTTTGTAGTTTAGGTGCAACTCAAGGTGTTTAAATCAAATATAGGGCATAAAGAAATAGAGAGATGATATATAGAATTGTGTACTCTCGATTGAATAGTGGATTGAAAACCACGTATTATAAAATTATTCCAAAGCTATTTTCTCACTTGTTAATATCAAAATCGAGTTAGATAGCTCGAGGAGCAACATTGGGCTAACAATCTCCCCCTTTTTTATGATGACAAATTCCTTTTTAAAGATTTTTTGAATGGAAACAAAAAGCTCCCCCTGAGAACAAGCGGAGGTTTTTGAAAATGGTTTGTTGCAAAGGGCTTTGGATTTTTAGAAAATTTTGCAAATCTCCTTTGTATTTAGAGGTTTCCAAAAAATGTAAACTTGTTAGAAACACTTCTATATCATCCTCCAAACTTCGCAAACTACATAAAATGATCTTAGATCACAAACACTTCAATATTCTTAAAATAAACAGGAGTTTAAAGTTTAGGAATTCTACCTCGTAGTCAATGACGAACCTTTGCAAATTTGAGAGAATATTATATCAAATAAGATACCATTTTCAATTATATTTAAGTAAGGATAAAAATAATTAACATAAACTGATCCATAACAATTAATCATATATTAATCAATGCTCAACAATTACAAAGATATATGAAAATGCAATGGAATGTATGAAATGTTTTCTCTACAAGTTATAAGAGTACGACAATAGGTACATATACTTCTCCCCCTTTGGCATCATCAAAAAGAGAAGGAGGATAAGGTAAAGGTAAGGGCAATTGATAAGATCACTACGTCGGGCACGGACCAGGGTCAACATGATAATTGTGAAGAAAAGTTGTCCAAGTGCGGCTGAACCATTTGACCCAACTCTCAACACTACGTTTAAGATCTGTATCCTTGTTAATGAAGATGTCACAAGTCTGAGTCACAGCAGAAGCTGTCCCCGAAACCAAATATGTCATCTAATCCTGAGTCGTCGTAAGCTTCGTGACAAAATACAATGTCTGTCTGCAGAGAGTGATCAAGTTGTTGCAGTGATGCCAAATGGAGCTAGCCTCACGAGTAATGATCTGCATGTCTGTTGTGTGAGAGGCTAGAATGGAGTTGATCTCATCAAACCCAGCCCACATATCACAATGCACTAACAGAACCTGATCCTTAAGATTTGAAACTGAGGCTTCCAGAAGGGCAAGCCTAATCTCGTTATCCTGAAGACACTAATATGCTTGCTGCTGTAGTACGTGGAGAGGCTGTAACTGGAATATCATCCTCTAGTCTGTCCTCAACCACTGGTTCCACTTCCTCTTCAGGTTTATCTTCCTCAGCTTCTTCCTTTTGAATTTCCTGAGAAGGAGTTGTCCCTGCCTTCGTCACCCACTGACCATCCTCATTCTGTACAAATCCCACGAGTCTCAAAGTATTCTGATTATAGTCTCTAGAGACTTTAGGCTTCTCCCTTTCTTCTTCATTTGACTCAACATCAGACAAATAAAAAATCTGAGTGAAAAGCATTCCATAAGGCAATCCCTGCCTCTTCTTCTCATAAGTTGTCTTCATATGATTTAACAGAAGATGACCAAGATTCATCTGGCGCCTTGTAATCAAACAATATATAACAAACATGTCCAGAAAATGTAACATATTCGAACTTTCCCGTCTTGGGAAGAATAATTTTACATACTGCGTGTTGGAGCAATCTCCTGTGAACATAATAATCACGGGCAACTGGTTTTACTATCTCATCTATAGCAGGGTTGTCGACAACTACCCTAAGAATCTCAATGGGCTCTACATCAGACATCCCACCCCATGTGTATGACTCAAATAACTTCACCCCTGAATTGGGGGAAAGAGCTACAACATTAAGCGCATTAACAGCTAATAGTCTAACTCTTTTCCCTTCACATATCCCAATGCAACTTCAGATATATCAATATTAAAATTTGCATATGACTGCTTCATCAAATAGGGAAAAAACACATCATAAACTGATAAAATTAGACCACCCCTAAGCATCAAATAGTGCTTGAAAATCGAAGTCATTCTCTGTGAACCACGGCAGTAAAACCCATCTTCCATAAATTACCTTTCTATTACGGAATTCGCTTTGAAAGAGTTGCTGGTGAATCCTGGAGCGAAATAGAAGACCCTCTGAAGGTGCAGACGAATCCCCATCCCTTTGTACCCTCTGGATCGGCCTGGAGCGAAATGGAAGTCCCTCTGAAGGAGCAACTCTGGGCTAACAGTATGGTCATTAGTCTATTTTTTTTAGAGTACAAGAAAAATATGTTACGCTCAGCCTTTGAGCACTAGATTCGAGTATCTAGCTCTGAGAAACACGTGATCGAGTTGAGAGCTTAATGTCGAACTCCAAAACACTTGAACAGTCTCATAGTCTAAGAATATAATTTCTGACTAAGCAGTTGACCAAAAAAATTCATACAAATAGTTTGTCTTAATATACGAACTTCTCTGTTACTCCGAAATAAAGTGCGGGATTAACTAAGAACGATTAAAAGAATATGTATTGTATGTGGCTTGATCTTGAACAGGCATTAATTGTATGAGTAAATTACCGTAGTTATTTTAAAGTGTACGTTATTATCTTTGAAAATAATCTTAGGTACCCCATGTGGAATATTGTAAATGACTAAAAATAGGAATGGCCCACGGATCATATATTGAATCAATTAAAGCACACATTTCAAAAAGGTTTCCTATGAAAATATTAGTTTTAAAAAAGAAAATTATAAATAAGGTTTCTTTAAATTTTATTACTATTAATTTTCTAATAGATTTGCTAGCCGTAGCTTCTATCCAAACAGAAAAATTCTGCTTGAAGAACAATTATGAGTTGAATATTGTAAATAAATAAATAACTAAGATCTGCAAATGATGAAGCCACATTCGAAACCAATAGAATATAAAATGTATACCACTGAAAAAAAAATATGACAAGGCTTTCTTGCTTCATCCAATGGACGTATGCAGTTGTAATTCCCATTAAATATGTTGCTTAAGGTCCGAATCCTTTGCTAAGGGTAAAGTAAATAAATAAAATAAAAAACTTTATTGTGACGGGTCGTTGTGACGACCTGTATAAGCAAAAACCCTTAACACGGCATTTGCAGGACCACTTTCAGATTTGAGGGTGTGCATATATATATAACGCCCGAACCGGAATTTTCCGCTTCCGGTTCGGAATCCGCCTCGGTCACTGTTATGTGTTTTTAGAAATATAAAGGTTCAAGCGAAATTCCGGTTCCGTTTTTTTTATCAAGAAAATAATAATTAAAACCCTAGTCTAGGCATTATCCCTATTCTAACTTCTCTCACATTCTCACTCTCTTTTACACTTTGTTGGTCACGGACTCTTCAGTCACGATCTCTCCCTACTGCTCATGCTCTCTCATCAACCTCATCACCACCTTAAGGCCATGCCCCTGCCCAAGCGCATCTATGTTGCTTCACAATCAGACGGGTTCTAAAAAACGGGTATTTATTACATTTGTATAATGTAGAGTTAATTAATTGTTTAATTAATTTCACTCTTCAACTTCTATTACATATAATTAAAGAGCAAGAAACTTAAATCTAAATCCTAGGAATTGAAACATAAGACATTGGAATAATAAAACATAAAAGAAACTAATCTAAAAACTGAAAATAATGAAGAGAGAGTAGAGATACGGCCAAAGAGAAAACATAGAAGAAGAGAGAGTAGTGACGGATGGCTAAGAGAGAAAATTGAGGGAGAAGAGAAAGAAGAAAGAAAAGGTGACAATGGAGAGGGGGAAGAGAGTGGCGCATAGAATAAAGAGGAGAGAAAAACTTGGGTTTTTGCAATGAGAAAAATAATGGTGGAAAAATAAGAGAGAGAGTGAGAGAGAGAGAGAATAATGAGTTAAGTCTAGGTTAAAACAATGGAGAGAGAGTGAGAGAGAGAGAGAATAATGAGTTAAGTCTAGGTTAAAACAATGGAGAGAAAAGAGAGAGAAAATAGGAAGAAAGAAAGTGTTGCTAGAAAAACAAAAGAGAGATAGAAAGTGTGTTATTTTGCTAGAATGAAAAAGAGAAAATCAATAGGGGAAGAGTCGGCGAAGGAGAGAAGAAAGGGAATGACAATGAGCTAGACACATCCCAGGAACAAAAGCTCAACTAACATCAACTACTATTCAAACAGATTTTCGAACATACTTGCATTTTCAAATAGTTCTCAACAAGTAGGCAAACATTTCACAAAGATAAAGAGATCATTTCTGCATATGTTGGGAAATACTCGAGACAAAAGAATGAATGACATCACAAGAGTAACAATCCTTAGGATTAGTGTCCAATAAAGGGCCCTAGCATGCTTCAAAACATGGGAATGACAGTTTTCACTTAGCACTGTTAATTGAAAGTTATTCTTTAGCTCCCAATGCTTAGGTAACTGTTTCAACCCGAACACTAGAGTTCATCGACTCAAGCGCGTCATCACAATCATTTGCAGAACTTTTCTCTCTCTTTTTTTTCTTCATCTTTTTTTTTTTATATAGTGGTTCAGCAGCTCTACCGCTTATCTGCTTCTCAAAATCTCACTCACCTAAAATTTCAAAAGCAATCTCGAGTATGTGCTTAAAATTGAACTTACCAAATTATCTAAGTGAAGTGTGCTAGTGTGAGATGCAAAAATGTCATGTAAGTTCATTCTCAATTCAAAATCCTAATTCACATAAGGCATATTGTATGAGTCCAAACAAGCGATATTAGTTGAATACCCTCTCCTAACATGTTCCTATATCAAATGTGTTTCACAAACCTACTCAGAGTCATACAAAATAGTGAATTGAGACATGTTTGAATAAGCACAGTTATGTGAAATCAGTAAAATTTGCAGGTTTGATGGAACTCGCTCCCCCAAATGAATGAAACATTGTCCTCAATGTGAAAGCAAAAAGGGAAATGAAAAAGATGCGCATAGAGAGAAGCCAAACAATAGAAAAACAACAGAAAATCACAGCTAACAAGTGCAATAGAAAAAGAAAATAAGGATGCAAATAATAATAAATAAAAGCAAAATCAAAAGAAAGACAGTAAAAGGGAAAGGTTAGAAGACTTCCCTGGGGTCATGTGGATCAAAGACTGGCATACGCTAATTGCTCGTGTAACTCGCGTTTGATAACTGAGGGGAACCTTTTGTCTTTGTTAATTTCCCTGTTGAACAAATTGTCTCAACAAAAGCCTTAGATTGCTCAGCATAATCCTCAAATACACTATCCGAATCAAATACCGATAACAGCTCCGAAACAACAAATCCTCAATCATGTCAACCACATGTACCTTTGAATCATCGCAACCACTCGACATCTTGCTGGCATTGAACACATTCTTCTTCAATGTCATATTCCCGAATGTGAGCTTCAGTACTCCACTTTGACAATTGATCAATGCATTGAAGGTAGCAAGGAACGGACGTCCAAGAATGACCAGTGTCTAGTAAATAGTGGAAACTGGTTGCTACATATCTAGGACTACAAAGTCCACTGGATAGTAAAATTTATCCACTTGAATTAACACATCTTCAATAATACTCCGTGGCACCTTGACTGACTTGTCAGCCAACTATAGCATGATAGAGGTATTTTTAAGCTCACCCAACCACAACTTCTCAAATACTGAGAATGGTAGCAAGTTCACACTGCTTCCCAAATCATGTAGAGCTCTCCCAATGTGAGATTGATCGATCATAATGGAAATAGTATGAGAGTCGAGATCTCTAAACTTCCGAGGAGTCTTACTCAATATCAATGCACTGACTTGCTCTGTCAAGAAACCTTTCTTCTTGACATTCAGCTTCCTTTTTATTATGCACAAATCCTTTAGAAATTTTGCATACTAAGGAACTTGTTGTATGACATTTAACAGTGGAATATTAATCTTCACTTAATTCAAGATTTCTTGAATCTCAATGAGATATTTGTTCTTTTGTCCGGCTGCCAATCTTTAAGGATAAGGAACCATAGGTCGGTATTCTTTACTAGTCTCGGCCTCCACACTGACCGGCCTTTTCAATTCTGGGCTCACTTCCTCTGGTTTTTCTTCTGCTTTTTCAGTCTCAGATGTAACTTCAGTTGTCGAGACAACTGTTTGTTTGTCATTGGACATCTAAGGTCGGGGAACTTCCTTTCCACTTCTCAAAGTAATAATGGCCCTCGCTGTCTCAAAAGAATCCCTTGAGATATTATGTACTTGTTGTTATTGTTTTCGGTATACTTGAGGATTAGGTTGAGGTTGTGTCGACAATTTTCTTTTCTCTAGAGTACTCAATGTCGTGCTCATCTTATTGATGGTGCCTCGCAATTCATTTATGGCCTAAGTGTTCTGACTGTTAGTTATTGCCTAAATCTGCAAGAATTGTTGTAGTGTACTGGCCATATGTGTCATACTATCGTCGAGAGACTTCTTTGGTGGACAAATGCTAGAGACTGAAAATGTTGAGAAACTACATTACATTGGAATCCTAGAGGTCCTGCTAATGAATAGTTCTGAGAAGTCTGATGTGGGTGATACTGGTGCTGAGGAGAAGCCTGATGAGATGTCGGCTGAGAAGGTGGTGCATAGGATTGGGAAGGTTACTGAAAATGGGAAGAAGATTGACCAGATTGATTATTCCTCCATGAAAATTTTGGATAATTCCTCCACCCCGGATTGTAAGTGTTAGAGAAAGGTGATTTGGTACCCTATTAACCCAATTCCCTGATTGCATATGATTGGACACACTCTCCATTAAAACTAGTATAATCGGACAATCTTGGGTCAAGTGGCTCAAATCAGCGTATAAAGATCACACCTCTATTGCTTTCGCTGCCTTCACCTTTTCTAATTCCATAACCTCTAACCTCCTAGTCAAAGCAGCAATATGAGCTTGGACATCAGTATCCTTTTTTATTTCATATTTACCCCCACCATCAATTACTTCGAGAGGTTGTACTGCCAATGGTGCCCGGTCAGATCCTGTATTTCTATTGTTGGGCACTTTCTGCAAGGTAATCAAAGAACTTCAATGCTTCATCAGGTTCCTTACTAAAGAACTCTCCGTTACACATAGTCTGAATAAATTGTTTGGACATAGGAGTAAGTGCAGTATAAATATAATTGACCAGCTCCAAGACTTAAACTCATGATGTGGACAAATGTTCATCAGATCCTTAAACCTTTCTCAACAAGCATGGAAGGTGCCATCACCTCTCTGCATAAATTGATTGATTTGCTCGTGCAAAAATTGAGTTCTTTGGAAAGGAAAAAAATTATGTAATAACTCACGTTGCATATCAGACCAACTAGAAATTTATGTAATAACTCACATTGCAAAAAAATTATGTAATAACTCACGTTGCATATCTTGGGTCAAGTGGCTCAAATCTTCGCTTTATCCTTTAAAGAAAAAGGAAATAAACGAAGTCTAATAAACTCATCAGTAACAACTCTAGTAATAATAGTGCAAGCCAACTTAAAGTCTGTCAGGTGCTGGTAAGGACTCTCAGAATCCATCCTGTGGAACTGAGGTATCACTGACATCAGCCAATGCGTAATCATAAAATTAGGTGGATGATTATGTAAAACAATGCATATATAGTGTAGTGGTGTGTGTGGGCTGCAAAAAATCTTTAAGAGTGCGTGGTGCAGGTGCAGCCATAGCTTGTTCAAAATTCTCTTCTATAAAAATATTTTATAAATCAATTTCAGTAACCTAACTTGTAAAAGAATCAGAAGAACTATCTGTTTGAAATATCTATGACAAAAGGCATGTACTCACTACATGTACTGAGTGTAATTCCGTATAATATATTTGAAATATCTATGACAAAAGGCATCAGACATCAGTCCAAATAGAAGAGGCTCACCAATACGGTAGAAAACAAATAAAGGTGCAACAGAATAAGGAAACTCAAAGGTAAAATTTTTTTTTTAGATTATGAGAAAAAGTAAAATAAAGGAAAATCACTAGTTTGAAACAAAGTCTAACAATCCCTGGCAACGGCGCCAAAAACTTAAACCTAAACTAAGAATATAACATGTATTAAAGTAAAAGATGGAAAGTAAATAACCAAAATAAAATGACAATAATGATGTGATAAGGAATAAAAAAGAGAGCACAACATTCTTAGATTAAATATATCGTCTTATTACAACCCAAGATTCAAGTTAAAAGAAAAAAAACAACAAGAACATATTCTAAAATTGAAATAGAAATTACAGAAAATTAAAGTGCAATAAACTTAAATCTAAACCCTAGGAATTGAAATACAAGACATTGGAATAATAAAACATAAAAGAAACTAATCTAAAAATTGAAAAATAATGAAGAAAGAGACTAGAGATATTGCCAAAGAGAGAACAAAGGAGAAGAGAGAGAAGAGAGAGTAGTGATCGGCGGACTAAGAGAGAAAATTGAGGGAGTAGAGAGAGAATAAATAAAAGAAAAAAGTGAGAAGGGTGAGAGAGAAGAGAGTGGCGTATAGAATAAAGAGAAGGGGAGAAAAACTAGGGTTTTTGCAAAGAGAAAATAATGGAGGAAAGAGAACAGAGGGAGAGAGAGAGAGAGAGACAGAAAGAATAATGAGATGCAACTAGGTTGAAACAAAGGAGAGAAAAGAGAAAGAAAATAGGATGAGAAAAAGTTTTGCTAGAAAAATAAAAGAGAGATAGAAAGAGTGTTTTTTTGCTAAAAGGAAAAAGAGAGAATAAATAGGGGAAGAATCGGCCAAGGAGAGAAGAAAAAAAGAGAGGGAGAGAAAATAGGAAAAATGAGGCTAGGTTAGAAAAAGCAGGGAGGAGGAGAATAAGATGGTAGATTAAAAAGATAGGAGAGTGAAAAAAGAGATGGAGGGCTGCGATTTAAGCGTCTCTCATTTCTTCATTGAATTATAACATTGTTATTAATGAATCCCTCTTGCTCTGCCATGTGTCCCAGTAGACTGCTCTTGTTGTCTTAAGTCTAGAAAATAATTAATTTTATGACCCTACGCAAAAATACTTAATTAGTTCGTGGCATCATATGACAAAATTTAAAATTCATAAAATAATTACAGTACCAATAATTTTAGTGCAAATGATAAAAATAATGATTTCAGAATATGTCTGGACATGGTATGACTAAAGTATAGGCAAGCTAAAGATAGAGAAAATTGTATGTGCAATAAATTAAATCTAAAGTCATATAAATTTAACAATTAAATGCACAACTTAGATTTATGCCTCTTAATCATTTTTCATCTAAAACCAATATTTATAACATTAAACAATTAAAATTATATTAGTTTTAGATTTACTAAACATGAAATATTCTAGCTCGATTATATCTTATTACAACCCAAGATTCATGTTAAAAGAAAAAAAACAACAAAATCATAATCCGAAATTTAAATAGAAATTATAGAAAAATAAAAGAGCAAGAAACTTAAATCTAAGTCCTTCAAATTGAAATACAAGTCGTTAGAATAATAAAACATAAAAGAAACTAATCTAATGAATGAAAAATAAAACTTGATGTTGGAAATCGTGAAAAATAGACGAAAATAGAATAAAAGAGAGAGAAAGCCAGAGAGAAGTAGTAGCTGGAGAGGAAAGAAAGAAAATGAAAAATAAAAGGTAAGAAGGCAAGAAAGACAAAAGAGTGCCGCATAAAATAAAGAAAATGAGTGAAAAGTAGGATTTTTGACAAAGAGAAAATAAATGGAAGAAAGAGAAATATGAGAGAGATAATAGTGAGGTGAGGTGAGGTGAGGTGAGGCAAAGAGAGAGAAAGAAGGGGAAAAAGGAGAGAAAGTGAAAGATGAAACTAGGTTCTGAAAAAGAAAGAAGAAAAAAAATTAGAGATAAAAGGTGCGGCTAGAAAATAAAGAGAGAGAAAATAGAAGGAAAAGTAGGCTAAAGAAACAAGAAAAATAGAGAGAGAAAGAGAAAGAGAAAGTAGGGAAAAAAGAGGCTAGGTTAGAAAAAGTGTGGAGAAAGAAAATAAGTTGTAGGGTTTGCTAGGTTAAAAGAAAGGAAGAGTAAAAAGAGAGATGGAAGGAGGGTTGAGATTTCAGTGTTCCTCATTTCTTCATTGAATTCAAGCATTGTCATTAATGAGGCTCTCTTGCATTCCCATGTGTCATTCTCTCCATTATCTCACATCTTCCTTCTTTTTCTGGTACGGTATTTTGGCTGTTAGGGGGCCTATTGGTTGTTTTTTTTGACTAAGTTTTGTTTTATGTTGTAGTGATTAGTTATGACGTCGTTTATTCGCAACTTTGGCATTGAGTGCAAGGAATTTTAAGCTTTCGTCAGTGCTGATGGAGTGGTTAAGTTCTCAGACTAGAGTGCAAGGTCTGTCTAAGATTTTGATGGGGAGGTACCGAGTAGTCTTGTTGGTGAATATGTTGGACAGGTTACTAGATAATAGTGTTGGAGCTGATTTTGCCTCTAAGATTAACGAATCGAAACGAGGTTTTCTGGTGCAACTTTTTTCAAATAAAGGTGGTAGATTTGCGGTAGTTGCAGAATATGGTGGTGGAAGGAGGACTGGGCCGGTAAGTATACGAGAAGGCAAGAATGGCCATGGTTAGATGATCTTGAGCCAAGTATTCAAAGATCATCTTGAGCCAAGTATTCAAGGAGGTGGCCATGATACGTAAGGGGGTGCCTCAGAGAAACTTTGGAATTTTCTCAGACGTTTCCTTTGCTAACGTTGTTAGGTCCTGTAAGCCCTTGTCGGGGGTCTAGATTCAGTCCAGATCGTACGGGTCCAGACCTGTCCAGACCATCAATTGTGTGGAAGTCGGAAAATTTGGTGGTTGTGTTAGGTAGTGACATGGAAGCTATTTGGAAGTAATTGGAGGGCCTTCAGGCAATTAGATGGGTTAGTTGAGATGTTGGGTAAGAGGCTTGATGGAGGCCTTGTAAGTTCGTCGTGAGTGTGCAATGTTTGTGGGTTTTTCTCTTAAATCCCAGAAGGCCATGAATAATTTAAAGGATAAGAGAAGGGTATTGTCGAGGGGGGATGGTTCTTGCTCAAGTTTAGGGCTGGGTTTGAGGGTGGATAGTGGGTCGGTTGAGGAGGACAATGTTTTGGGCCCAAATCCTTTGGAAATTCTCATGTAGATTTGCCTGGCTAAATTTATGCTGGATCAGTGGGAGATGTTACAAAAGCTCTCATGTCGCCGAAGCAGAGCCTCCAGTGAATGTCACTTGTCAACGTTGTCTGTTCGCCGTAGTCTGGCAATCCTGTACCGTTGGCGGTGACTTACTCCGACGACCTGAAGTTTAGCGAGATGGATCAGCAGCTGTGCAAAATGCGACGCTGGTAAATCTCGGTCGGAAGAGGGATCGTCGTTGTCGGATAGTTGTGGGACAGTCATGGGTGAACCGCCGGCTCCTTCTGGCGAGGTTGTGTAGCTGAATCATTACCCAATGGTGTTCCATGATTGTCGCGAGAAACTAGATGTTTGTGGTCGCTCAATGACGGTTGTTCTTGAGAAAAATGAGGTTCTTAGAGCTCCAGTTGTGGCTGTTTGTAAGGAGGGTGATGTCTCTACAGATAGGGAGCGTGCTAGGTGTGAGCTAGAAAGAATTGAGTGACGTTGATTATGGGCAGTTAGGTCTCTTAGAGCAAGGAGGGAAGTTTAATTTGCCGTACTTTAGCGGTGGAGGGCGTTGGTGATTATGTTAAGCTACTTATGCCGAGTGAGATGGATGCTTAGGTGGGGTATAACAGCTTCGACCCTTTGGTTCCGTTGCAAATTTGCTACCCTCTTTCAGGAAGAGGAATGTTTTGTACCATTTGAGCCTTCTAGGTGGGTGTTGAAAATGGTATCTTCTTTTAGGCATATGGTTATGGTGTCATGTGAGGGGTACAAGCAAGTTCGTACCCTCAATGGGGATAAAGCTCCGGGTTCTGATGGTTATTCCATTGTTTTTTTCAGTCTTGCTAGGAGGTGGTTAAGCGGGTTGTGATATCAATTTTTAACGAGTTTGCTAGTTATGGTAAATTTGTGCGTAGTCTGAACACTTCTTTTATTGTTCTTATTCCTAAGAAGCCCGGAGTAGTGGAGTTGAAAGATTTCCGTCTTATTAGCCTTGTGGGGGGTGTCTACAAGATTCTAGCTAAGGTCTTGACTAATAGG
Source organism: Myrica gale (assembly GCA_963930655.1). Lineage (NCBI taxonomy): Eukaryota > Viridiplantae > Streptophyta > Magnoliopsida > Fagales > Myricaceae > Myrica > Myrica gale. Next base: position 17,667,289 of record OZ005607.1, read on the forward strand.
TTAAAATACTCGTTGCATAAGATTATTTCATCCTCTCAAAATGATTTTGTGAGGGGAAGGCAAATTTTGGACTTTGTTCTTATATCTAATGAATGTATCGATACTCGTTCTTATAACTGTTAATGTAAAATGCAGAGTAGAAGTGCAATCAACAAGGAGAAAAGAGCTAAGCTGAATATTGTACGCACATCCGGAGTGAGAACTTTCCCACGCGTGAGAACGTTGTTAGTAAGTAATAAATTTAAATTTTTATTATTTATTATTTAAATAAATGACTTAGGTATTTTAATATGCATGTTTTATATTTATTTTGGTGTATAGAAAATCCATAATTTGATGAGATCAGTCATGCATTGCTTTATAAAAAGATGCATACTAATAAGGATGACATTTGGATATCAGAAGATGCTTGTGAAAATTTTGTAAGTTGTAACGTTGGATTTAATGATGCATTCGTATGCGTATAAGTTTCATATGTTCTAGTTGTTATCTTCTTTTTCTAATTTTGTAGGAAAAAATGGAAGCGGTACATTTGCAGCATGAGTCAAAGGGAAAGTCATACACAGAAGTGGAGATCTTCGCTGAGGTGTTGGGACGAAAGCGGGTTGCGTGCCAGGTTTAGGCCGTTCTGTACTGTCTGTTGGATCATCTTCATCAGCATTGTCCGTTGATTTGTCCCGGAGGTTGGAGTAGCCTAGTTTACAGATTGAGGAGATGAGGGCTAGACAGTTGGAATATGAAGCGCTTCTCGTCAAGCGGTCAAATATGGAGGAGATGATGCGAGAACATCTGTAGATGATGGAGGAGCAGCAACACAAGAATGACAGAGAGCTAATGCAGATGATGACTAAGCAGCAGCGAAAAAAACACGAACAACACTAGAAGATGATGTAGGAGCAGCAAAGGAGCCAAGTGGAACAATAAGAACGGAGGATGCAACTAATGGCGTGGTAGATACGTAAGCAGCTGATGGAGCCTATCAGACAGCTACAATCTTGTTCGACACCCAAACTAAAATTTGGCTAGATTTATATATTTTAACTACTTTGTCAGTACTTATTGATTATGTATTTTATTTTCTTTTAATAACGATTGCATATTTGTAGATATTTTATTATATTATAAGCATTAAATATCTTTCTATTTATATTATTTGTAAATTATTTTTAAAATTTTAATTAAATTAATCCAATTACATAGAACACCGTTCGAATGGTATTAAAGGTCGTCCGAATGGTTCTTTGGCGATGATAACGTGCGCACGCATAACTATCCGTCCGCACACTTCGCGTTAAATTCGTCTGTCCTCGCGGTTATTCTCCCTTGCACACGCTCTTTTATTAATCAAACATGCTCACGATACAACAATACGTTTGAACATGTTCAACTGAACAAGCGTCCGAACTGTATACAGAATCGTTCGAACGGAAGTTGAGGATGACAAATAAGTATTTCAACATTAATTAGACAACGGTGTAGACGTCTTTACGAAAGCGTCCGGACATAATGTATCACCGTTCGGACTATGTTATATATTCGTGCGCACAGATTGTACATTAAGAAATTCATTTCGTCACCTTGGATGAACCATTCGCATGAGCTGTCCAAACGTATTAAGAGTATGTTGCACAGCTCATGCGAACGGATGGACTATACTGGACATGATGATTTTCAATTTTGTCGCTATGGCACAAAACCGTCACTTAATATATTTTTTGTAATATAATATAGCCGATCAATTGCTGTTGTGACAGATCGAATGGAAGGGTGAACAAATGTGTCCCGAAATTCCATTTCTGTATAAAAATAAGATTTTTGGTGTCGAAAAAAGCTGTTCGTCACCGAGAATTTCATCACTAAATATCAAATTTCTAGTAGTCGTACACATGAAGGAAAGGGAAACCAACAATTCGTACGTAGAAATATATAGATCACGAGGCCTCAATAATGTAGGAAATTATTAACTATATATCCTAAGTACATAGGTGGACACAATACCGCAGCTTTTGCACATCCAATTGCCCAGTACTACACCACTATTCAACAGTAAAGGTAACACAACAGATGCAGAATCATGTATACGTTAATCGAGTAATCTTCAACAAGTACTGTGACGTGTTTCCAATTCCTCCTGTACAGCACATTATAGTTAGTGACGTTCCGCCATGTAAAAAATTCATCATTTTCAGAAAATTTGTTGAAAGCAAAAAAAAGAATTCATAAACAAACATTTAAAATCTTAAACACAAATTTTAATATGTTTTCAAAAAAACCAATTCTATCCAATCATTTATCTCCCTATAATTATTTACATACTTCATTAAAAATCAATCTACAATCAAATATCTTTAAAAAATTTCATTGACTGCAATCTATCAACCAAGTATTGATCACATATTATTATCAAATCCTAATAGAGATTTTGTTTTTTGCAACCAAACAATATCACCGCATGTGTATGCGCATTCATCTTTGAAAGAAGATAAGAGTAGTTAGAAATGCTTAATGATTACCTTGTAACATAGGAGTTCATGGATCTTGAGTACCCCGTAATGCTTCCCCGATCAGCCTTTCATGCTGCTCGAGGCACGTTACTAAACAAACTGGAAGACGGAAACGACGTGTTGGCAGCCCTCGACGAGCACCTGACTTACGCTTACCTTTGGAAGACGCAGAATTAAAGCAACTTTCAATGCAGCCTACAATACCATAATCAGGACGTGGGTATATGGACTCTTTTGGGACTCTTTTTTTCATCTTAGCGGACTCTTTTGGGTCTTTAGATTTATCTTTATGAACGTTCAAACACACTCTAAAAGTGTCTTCAATACACTTTTCAAATCTTTTAACATGGAAAAGGCCCCCATGTTCTTCCTGACAATTCTGTCTTGCATTACCAAGGCAATTAACAAATGAGCTCACAGGTACGACGTCGTCATCAAGATCATAGGAATCATGAGTAAGCATCATGGCAACTGCAGATGGCGCCAAACGATCAGAACATACAAGCTGGTCACAAGTTTGCGCTGCAATAATCAAAGTAAGGATAATTAGCAACTCCATTGTAACTGCCATAATATCTTTCTATTGGCCTCGTTTCTCTCTCTCAATAGAAAAAATTGCCTACTTAAGAATTGAGCACAATTATGGCTTGAATAATATTGTAAATTACTTATATAGGCAATTAATTGTATGAGCTGTAAGACACCCTTCAAATAAAATAAATAGTAACTAATACTTTTTTAAATTTACTGGGTGAGAAAAAGAAAATTGTAAATAATTACTAAGAGTTTTGCAAACGATGAAACCACGTTCAAATTAGCCAATAGAATTAATATATACATATAATATGTATTGTGTTTACCAGTACTCTAAGATATATGACGAGCCTTTCGTATGGATCGAGTTAGATTTCACTTTGTAGAAACGAATAAAGATAAAAGAAATAACTGTAAAGGATAATGGCCGAATCTGCAGCTAAAGGTCAAGTCAATAAATAAAATAAACAATATCTACCAAACTAATTATTAGGTCATATATTCGACCAATTTTGTCCATAAGCACCTTGAAACGATGATCTTGAAGAGGCAATTGTAGGAGTAAACACTTTCAAATAGAGGGCAAATTTTCCTATACAGTACTTATAAATTTAACGTATGGTCATTCATCAATAAAGTGACTCTTTGGTTTAACAAATTGCCCTATGACTGTGGTCATTATATTTTAAAATAATATTACGTATCCATGTGAAATATTATAAATAAATAACGAAAAATTGGAATATTGTCGACCCGCCCGCGGATCAGCTATTCTCTTTAATTGGCTTTAGCCGCGGACTAGCGACATATATTGGATCAAACACCCATTTCAAAAGAAAATTATAAATAACAATGAAGCCACAATCGTTACAATATTTTACTAATTAATATAAATTTTCTAAGAGATTTGCTACTTGAAGCACAATTTTGACTTGAATATTGTAAATAAATAAATAACTAAGACTTATGTAAATATTGGTTTAGAAAAAATAAAATTATAAACAATTACTAATAGTACTTTTGCAAACGACGAAGCGCGGGCATTCGAAACCAATTAATGGAAAATGCTAACCAAACCAATTCAATAGCTAGAGCAGCTAAAAAATCTTCTGTCTGGGTTCTCCTCTGTCATGCTTGTCCTCATCCGTGCCTTGACCCCGCAGAAGCAAAGACGTGTCATTGTGAACCTACAGTTCCGATCGTTCCCATCCACCATGACTTCCATTGCTAGCAGACGATGAGGAAGTGGCTCTCATGGACATCATGAGAGATTAGAGCACGAGCTGAGAGGACGGGCCCTCGAAGACGTGTAAACAAAAAAGTGTAATAAATAAAAAAGAAAAAAAATAAACATAATTAAAATATTGAAGCTGTTATACTGACCATCCATCATCAATTACAATGTTTGATCACCTAAATCAATGTTCGATTGGTCCGTTCAACCGATCCATCACCAAACTTAAAACTGTATGTGTTATTAAAGGTTCGTTCGATCAGTCCAATCAATCGATAAATCACCAAACTTAAACTGTGCCTTTTATTAGACCCAAGATCAATCGGTCAAGTTAACCAATCGACCACCAAACTTAAACTGTCTGTTTTATTAGACATGTGATCGATCAAAGCTACGTTCGATCGGTCCATTCAATCGATCGATGTCGTGCCTTGTTTGATTATTTTCTTAGAATTTTTATTTTTAATCAGGGTTTTGGGCTTAGATTGCATGTTTTTGTGTTTTGGGCTTAGAAAATTACATCTTTTTGGTCCTTTTTTCAGTCCATTCGACCAAACCATGTCCCAAGTAGGGCTGTTCAACCCCGGTGTAGGTGTCGATTTTGACCAAAACAGGCACCTACACCGGATATGCCGGTTTTTTAAAAAATGCCACCTACACCTACACCGTTAAGGGCAAAAACCGGCCCTTAAGAGTGACAGTTTAGCGGTGGCGGTTTCCGGTAATCCTATATTTATATTAAACAATTTTTTAAACATATTACACTAATACAATAGTAGGCAGATAAATGCTTTGCCGTGCCACGTTTATGAGATTAGCAAGAAGGGCAGTAAGAAGGTCCTTGTTATAAGCATCCTTCAACCTCTCATCCACAAGTTCTAAAACGTTTCCAGCTTGAGCCAACTGCCAACACCAGCTTATTAAGTTTGCTTTCTCAAGCTTCATAGGGGATGCAAGAACATGTAATGGCCTCCGACCAGAGACAATCACAAGGATCAAAACCCCTAGACTGTAGATATCCCCGTTTTCCATTAAGTATCCTCATCCACCATACTCCGGTGCGACATAACACAGAGTCCCTCTCATACTTGTGGTACTGCTGAGCTCACGGCTAAAAAGGTCTCCACTGCACATGTCACTGACTAAAGGAAATAAAATGATGCGAAAGAATCGTCTTCCTATTTCATTGTAATGACTTGGGTATTTATACAAGTAGGAGGTGTGCATCAGCCAATCATTTGTGGGTGAGCACGTATTGTAAAAACGACACCCATTCTGTTACAACCAACAGGGCAGTACATGTACAAATCCTAACAAACTGATTCTAGAAGATATTTGTACAGCTGTGATGGTGAGGTGTAAATCTCACGTGATTGCAGAGCTGGTGAGCTGAGGTGGATGAGGAGATGCTTTATCACTGACAACAGACCGGGAGCTCTTTTTCTTGCACCCCCTTCTAAAACTGAACTCCCCATTTAAATCGCTCTCAGCCTGACTCTGCTCCATACTGGTCTTTCGTTTACTTAAATGAAACCTTCTTCCCAGACCAAAACGTGGCATTTTGAAGCCTGTTCTCCACCTTGTTTCAAGATTTTTAAGCTTACTGCCCTTCTTGCTAATCTCAGAACGATGTTCCTCTTTCCACCATTCTTGCATCTTTCGTTGTTTCTTCTTAAGGTTTCTCTTGCCCCTTGACTCCTTCTCATATCCTCAAAATACGGGGGGGATCCCGGTCCCCCGGGTTCCCGGTGCCGGGGAACCGGGAATACCCCCGGATTTTTCCCAAAGCCGGTGCCGGTGCCAGGGCCGGTGCCACCGGAATTTTCCGGTGGCACTGAACAGCCCTAGTCCCAAGCCTATGTCAGCCCTCCTTCACAAAGGAAAACAAGTCGAAGTCATAGATTCACTTAGTAATCATTACCAATCATTAATTGTTCACAAAACCACTATACACTTGTCTCCTCCTAGGTTGCTGCCGCCCATAGCCTCCGTTGCTGATCCAATTCTTGCTTAGATGCCCTGATCTAGTGGTAGTCATGATCTTGGTGTCCCTCTTAACCCTAGCAACATAGATTATAACCCTAGCATTAACCCTTGTCAAGAACTAGTATAAATAGCAAGCAAGTGTGAGGGTTTTTCCTCACTGAGTTGTTCGGCATTCCTGGAGAGCGTGAGTGACCGCTTGGAGAAAGTATGAGATAGAGAGGAGAAGAGGAAGTTCTAGCCGATTGAAGCGAAGAAGTGATTTTGAGGAGTTTTTGTGTAATTCTTGGAGCTCATTCTAAATTGGCATGCTTTGATCTTTTTTTGATGCTATTAGATGCTAATATGGTGTTTCATGTAGGTTTTGTGATTATTAAAGCTTGAAGAGATCGATGAAGGTAAGGGGTTAGTTTGCATGTTAATGGTATTTTTAGTATTTTGATGCTTTAGGCTAATAACATGCAATTATTTCATCTATAACTTTTCATTAGGTTAATTATGGGCTAGAGGAATGATTAATTTAATTTGGTGTTGGAGTATTTTGAAGAATTGATGAAATTGTTAGGATTAGTACATTTTACCCCCTTTGATGATTTTATGATAATTTTTGTGTATTTATTTTGTATGTCTCGGGTTTTAGATTCTTATGAGGTATTAAAAGAATGTAGGATTTATATGGTGCAATGATTTACGTAGAAATTTGACAATTTGCTTAATTAATTCAAAACTAGCTTTTTTTAGCTTAATTCTTGATGACAGTGTGTTTAGGCATTTTTATTATATAGTAAACAAACTTTTTTTGATTTTAAATTTTGAAAATGAATCTAGACACCATTATAAATATCCAGTTAAAATTTAATGCAATTTGGAGCTAAGATGAATTTGTTATGAATTTTTGAAGTTGTATGTAAAAACTGTGTTTTTGCTTAAAACGGGTCTGTTGGCATATTTTCGAATTGGGATAATTTTTCTGATCTATGTAGAGTTTTTATGGGCATAATTTTTGGTTCTTGGGCCAAGCTTTGGGCTAGGATGGGAAAGCCCAAAGTTTGACACTTAAATGACCCATTATGCCTTTTTTATGGCCCACATCTTGGGCCTTTTTTGTTGCTTTTGGACAGGCCCAAGTGGCCTTCTACAGCCACTAACCACTAATGAAAGTGGGCTTGCCAGCAAGCCCAAGTGCAAGTCCACATTGGACTTGGATTAGTGACCTCTGACCTAGGTTTGACTAATGAGATTAGTTATTCTTAATTTCTTGATTATTGAAAAGTATATCAGATTAGTGACCTTGGAAATAAATACATGTTATATTTTCAAAATATATGGATTATGGAAAGGATATATTCTTGGAAAATATATCAAGTTATGGATTTATGTGGATATCATATTGCATTTGCATTGAATTTTGCATCAAAATATTAAAGGATATGACATGGGAGAGTGCAACCATCACTACTTGGTAGAATGACCTTAGAGTAGAAGTCAAATGGGCCTTTACTCGTGTCCTAAGACAGTGGAATGTCTAGGACTATCCTAAAGTGTAGGGGAGATTGGATGCACAACCTTGGCTGCTGGGGGTGAATCAGATGGATTTGTAAGGAAAGGTTGCCAGTAACAGAAAATAAAAGTGCATTCCATATTGTGTGCTGCATCGTTGCCTGTATATACTAAACTATATACTGCAAGACTGTGTGCTACATATTGCATATCATCTCTCTGGTATTTCTCCATTGCTTGTGATCTGCTCCTGAACTGTTTATGAACTACTTATTGATTATGCATCTACTGCTGCATGATTGTTGTCACATGTCCCCTATCCCCCCTTACTTAGTCCTTAAGAATCACCCCGGTTTTCTATTCATTTTTATAAGTCAGATGCCGATATTCATTCATTTGTAACCCATGAAATGATTATCCATTTCCTCGTTATACACATCTGTGCCCTGGTGACTGACGACCTAGAGGTGATAGTAGACTCGCAGCCCTACCTAATCCCGAAGAATCTACCGCCAAAGTTTCTCCTGGAGAACAACCCCTCTGAAGATGAAGGCGAAGACTCGTCTTAGATGTCGTTGCTAATTTATGTTTTCTTTTATTTATTTTCTCTATGTGGCATGTTTGTAATTAATTTGAACAATAGAGTTACAGATTTATTTGTTATTAGGCTTACTTATGTTAGCCTAATATGCTGTAATCCCTAACCTAGCTGCATGGCTTGTTATTTTGTTTGTTTGTTTTCTTTCTTGTTAAATATTCTTCCTGAGTATCGTCTTTTATAATAGTCATGACTCGCTTGTGTGAAAATGTCTCCTTAATCTTCTTCTAACTTGACTTCCATTTTCTCCTACTTAATTTCTCTATTTATATTTATTAAGTCTTCCGCTGGTTTTCTCTATATTTTATAATTCTCTATAAACATTCCAAGAAATTTACCTCAGTCTTGAGACCCATAGGATAAGTATCGTGCCGTAACCTTGCCATATATTCACTTTTATTACTACAAAGTGTCACGCCTCGAACGCTAGCTTGACGAGGCTAATGACAGCCGTGAGCATTCCCAACAAGGAACGCTCAAGCGTATTTACTAAAATTCTTGCAGCGGAATATATAACTCATTCAGAGGATTCTTGCAGCCGAAATATCATAATGCCTCAATATTTAAAAGAAGCCATATATTGCTAGCGTTTAACGCACATACGAACATTAGAACATGCTCCTCAACGATAACTTGAAGTAGTTATAACATGGTCTCAAAATATCAACCAGTTAAAAACCTTAACTTACTAAGCCGAATAACCCATGACCACCACACCACGGAGGCTCATGCCGGCTCTTACAAAAATTATCTAAACCTTTACTAAAATAAGCAAAAAGGAAAAGACATTTTCGCCAACCCTTCTCCTAGGATTCAAGGTCCACCTCTTACGTTTCCTCCCCTGAAACATTATCTGGAATGATACAATTTAAAACTGTGAGTCGAAAGACTCAGTAAGGAGTTATAACTAAAACATGGACTTGAAATCGTAAGCATGCACTTGAAATCGTAAGCATGCACTTGAACTGGAAATCATAAGCATGTAAACATAATGCAATTGATGCATGATCATGAATTGTGATGCACGTATATGCCTCATTTGCATATGCACATGCACTTGCTCTTGAAATCGACACTTATACTTGTAAAACTCTTGCTTTTGGAAAATCATTCCAATTCTTATCTGATGGGCTACTTGCCCTCTATTTACCCCTGACATCAGGGTTGTGCGTTCCCATTGGAACTGTCCCCTATTTCCCTTAGGGACCTTACAGGTCGAGCTAACACACATTCTTGCATTCCTCTTTCAGTGGCTAGACACGATCCTTGGAGGTTCACACCTTCTTGCAAGCATCCTTCAGTGTGATTGCACATACCTCATGGACTACCCATCCTTCTTCCAAGCATCCTTCGGTATGGGTGCCCTAGGTGACATCCGTCCTTCACGTAAACGTCCTTCGGTATGGATGCACCTTCTTGACTTGGTACGGTACCAACCGACATTAGCTTATTAACTTAACTTGTCATAAAGTAGCATAAAATGGTACTTTCATTTGCATAAAAATTCTCTTTCTTACTCATGAGAAAAATGAATGCAAATGCTCATGGTGTGCTCATGTCATGCTTGATGATGAGAAACCTTAAATTCATCTCACTTTCATTTGCACAAAACTTTTTTTTTCATGCAAATGCTTATGTCATGTCGAAATAAATCATGAGAATTCATGCAGTGCATCATTCCAGTTTTTCAAAACGTAAGTTTCCACTTACAATTTTCACCTACCTCTTTTCCCTTGAGCGCTTGAACTGCACTTGCCTACAATTGGGTCATACTTGCGTTATTCAAAGGTTCACTAGACGTATAGAGTAGTTATTCAATAACTCATACTTCGTCATACAAAAACATCCATTTTCTTGACCTCTATTTGGTCATCTTATGACACAAGATATTTCCTTAAGTAAAACCTAGTAAGGTTTCCTAATAGTTAAAAAAAGGAACTACAAAAATTGTTGAAATTTTCCTGAACTTCAAAGGAAGCCGCTCGTACATCGGTCGAGCGCTCTTTCGAGCGTTAGTCGGGTGTAACTCTCTGTGAAACTGTTGAGTGACGCTCGAGCACAGGTCGAGTGTCGGTCGAACGTGAAGTTTCTGCATGAAAAATTGTTCGAAGGATGCTCGAGCGCACTGTCGAGCGTCGGTCGAACGTAAACCTTCTTTACACAATTCCTGAAGGACGCTCGAGCGCCTGTCGAGCGTCAGTCCATATTTCAGACACAGATCACACATCACACTTCTAATACACACGAAATTTGCCTTAACATGTTCTCCTCTTATAACCTCATATTTCAGACTTCTATTTTACACCTACAAATCAAAACTTCCAACAAAACCATGATTCCATCTGCTCAAACAAATGCTATTGCATCTATTCCACTTCCTTTGGTCTTTTATCAAACACCTAGTGTGCATTTATACTTCTCTTGACATTTTCTCAGATCTGGTGTCATTTCTAACATTTAGGGCTTTGTGATTCTTAACAAGACTATCATACATACAACCTAAGGCTTCAATCCATATATTCGACCATACATGCTCAAAATAGATTTCAATCCTCTCCTAGGCCTTTTATCAAACACTTAAAGCACAAGAACAATTTCTCTTGAACTCTCATTTCAGATCTAGCCATATTTCCCTATGTTTTCTATGTAAAATCTATACTTCCCTTAAATACTTGCAAGATCTACACCATCTTTAAGAAAGCACATATAGATCTACACTATACTCTCATGAACACAAGGAGAAAACAACCTAGACAAACAACCATCACAACAACAACCAACCAGCAAAAGGAAGCATGAAGAGAATGGGAGAGATGGCCAGCAGAAGTTTTTCCCTAGAAAGGGCCGGATTTTACCTTAGTTTTTCTCCTCTTCCTCTTTCTTCTTCTTCCTCTCCTTTTCTTCTTCTTCTTCTTCTTCTTCTTCTTCTTCTTCTTCTTCTTCTTCTTCTTCTTCTTCTCCTTCTTCTTTCGTGCGGGTGGGAGCTAGGGCAAGGCTTATGCGGTTTTGGGGAGGGGCTGGCTTATATGGGAAGGGCTTGGCGGAAGGGAAAAGGCAAAACTGCCCTTCCCCCTACTTTCCCTTCTTATCCCCCATTTCTCCCCCTTCTTTCCTTTTCTGCTCCTAAAGAAAATTTATTTTTCTTTTCCTGCCACTCCACAAATCTAACCTTAATATGTCTCCTCATTTCTTGTTCCAAGGATCCACATATTGTCACAAATATTTCAAAATTAAAGCCCTAATTAAATTCCTCCAAATATTGTAACTTAGGGACATATTCAATTAATAAAACAATTCAAGCTAATAAATCTCAACTGCTCAATTTAACAAAGACAATCAATATAACATTTAAATTTCTAGCTTAAAACTCATAAAACGCTAGGAAAAATTTCACTTAGACATAACTTTAGATTAATATAACCATACATACATTTCTCCATAATTCATTCTTAATTAAAGTGATACATACTTAAGGGGTCATAAGCAATAAATTGACAGACTTAAAATCGGGGTCTCACACAAAGAGAGCCTAAGGCTAATACGTGCACGGGACTTGACACACTGATCAATTGGTGGAAAAACAAAACGGAACATTTAATAACCGATCGATCGCCACTTACAATACTCCAACCGAATGCTCAGAATAGTCGATCGATCTGTTCGGGATGACAACAAAAAATATAGAACGTAACTATCCCAAAAAAACACCCAAAATGACCCCAAAAAGATCTCAAAATAGTTATAATCTTCTAAATCAACAATAAAATAAATATATTTCACGAATCTAAATGGATTATATATCAAACTTAAAAAACTAAACTACAAACATATTAAAAACAGGTTAAACGTTAGAAAATTTCATACCTAACTTGGAGGAGAAAGGAGAACATTTCTACGTGGTTAATATGACAATACAAGAGAAAATATTGATGATCATTGAGAGTGTTTTTAAGAGTGTGGGAGCGGTAAAAAAGAAAATGGCCTTCGGTTGTTTCTTTCATATCTTTCCACTATCCATTCGATCGCCACAACACCAATCGACTGTGGCTATTATTAATCGCGACACACTTCAATTCATTGTTTTGAATTCCTAAGTGGCACACTTCAATTCATTATTAAATGTGGCACACTTCAAACTCATTGTTTTCAATTCATTGTTGGCGCTGTATCGGTCTTTGAACGATTGATCGTTAATATTGGACACATGGCAAACTCCAACACGATGTCTTAAATGCTTATGTGATCAAACAGTGGGCACGACCGATCGAACGTCGTTTTGAAAAAGTGACAATTACCTGTTTCTCGACATGTGACATGTGTCAAATTGTAACCAACCGATTGTGTGGTAGCGTTGATCGATAATTGGGGTGTAAAACCAGAAACTCGGTTCGATTTTTGGACTGAAATCCAGTCAGACAAGATTTCCGATTGGCTTAAAATGATGGACTGGACGGGACGAATTATAAGCGGTGGGGTCCAATGTGGTCCAGTCGAGACCACTGAAGTGGTCGAGACCGGTTTCATTTTATTTATTTTTTAGTTTTTTTTCCATTTTCAGCTCAAAATTCACATCGTAAGATAAAAAAAATTAGGTACAAGTGTCTCAAAAAATAAGCACTATAAGTCAAAATATAAATGTCTCAAACACGCACAAACAAATACATAAATAAACTAAAAAGCTTGCAAATGTACCAAATGAGTCTCTTGCTCAATGGTTGTTGTCCCAAGTTCGCTTGTTGTTGTGCTATTGCTTCCCATTTCTGCGAGTTTATATGTCAATAAATGTTTAAAACAAATAAATATAAGTAAAGCATAGAGATATCCGTTTCATAACTCCCGATACAATCCAAAGTTTCTTTGATGTTAATTTGTTCCTTTTCATCCACACGCCTCAACCAATCTTGGGAGCAAATAAGGGCCTCCACAGTCGATGGAGCTAATGAACTCAGAAATAGATCAAGTACACATCACTCCGTAATAAAAAGTAGACTCTGAAAATACAATGGAGATAGGGATAACCAATACATCCCGTGCAATCCTAGCAATGACGGGATATCGTAAATCATTATCTTTCCACCATTTCAATACGTCAAAATTCTTGTCTGGAGCAACAAGTGGATCAGTCAAATACTGTTCAATTTCTAAGTTTGTACTAGGACTTGATGAATATGTTTCAAATGACACAGTCGTGGTCCAATAATCCTCAAATAAAGTTAGCTTCTTGCCAGAATTCGCAACCAATGGAGGAAGAGGAGGAGGTATATTACTAGTAGATGAATGCACCTGAGCCTGAGGTAACCCTAATGCAAATTCATCAAATAATGCACGAAACAAATCACTTATACTAGTCACCAACTTCTCTCCATCTATTCCACCATACATCAACCTCACCATTTGTCCCATTACTTGTAACTTAGACCTTGGATCAATCACATTTGCAATAAATATCAATCTCTCCATCTTTCAATCTTTTGTCCGTACTTTGTGAATATCGACACAAATGAGAATGCACCCTGTAGAGTCCATGAAAGTATGAATTCGAAGTAACCTACAAAGAATCATTAAATTACACCGTAGCATCAAAAAAGAGTTCAAGAAACTTGCAAAATACCCTTATTTTTGTCCAGTTCCCTTTTGTTGAAGGTCCCAAGTTCCTCTTTTCAGACTCTGCTTCAGTAAAATGTTGAAGATAATCAACATCATCACTCTCCATTCTATCAGAAGCAAACTCATACTTCTTTGCAACATCCAACATCAAATAAGTAGAGTTCCAACGGGTCGAGGCATCAAGGCACAATGTCTTGGAAAATTCGATCCTCTCATTCACAACACATTGGTTAAACTCACTGCAACAGTTTTGACCTTCAGTGGCGAAATATTTTCGTCACCAAAACGCAGTCGTTGAAAATAGACATTTAGTCGCTAAAAGTATTGAGTGACGAAAAATTTTCGTCACCAAAACGCAATCGTTGAAAGTCATTTCGACGAAAATTTAAAGTCGTCGCTACGCATATCCGTTCGAACAAGAATATATGTTCGAACAGACAGGAGATTTCGTCACAAATCTGTCAAATTTGATAGTCATCATTGGCTGTTCGAACAGATTTGCTTGTCCGAACAATAAATTTAATTCGAATGTTTATTTTATTTGAACTTGAATGTTACCTTATTTTGTTCGAACACGAAAGTTTGTATGACTTCTTGAGAAATTACTTTTATTCATTTGAAATTGCTATTTCGAAGTTTATTGTTATAGTTGTATTTTAAATAAGGCATTGCAAAAAAAATTTATTTTAATGAGTAATAATATGAAATGAAATATATTGAATAGCAAATATTCAAAATACAATGAAAATATAAGAAAAATCTTGTTCAATTAGCACAAGAAACAAATTTAATGAATACAAATGAGAAACAAGTATTTGCTGGCAATTAGTTCATCCACTTTCTTGGCTTCTCCTCTTTTGCTTCTTTTATCTTTTTAGCAATTCCTCTCCGAAAAACCAAAATATTCTCATAATCAAGACATTCTTCCACAAAGAATTTATAACTATGATAAAATAAAATAAAAATAAAAATAAACACAAATTCAGTGTAAATAAATATGATAAAATGAAACAAACAAACAAAAATTCAAAGAGAACGTAAATCTACAAAATTACATTCCAAAATTTAACACTATCGAGAGGATATAGGAAGCAAACTCATAGTTTAGAGGGTTATCATCTTATTGAGTTTCTCCCTTAATTACCAACTGAACTGTCTGATTCATTGATTGAGATACAAAATAATACTAATAAAATCAATTAAAAGGCAGACTCAAATATCACCCTCAGAATTCAATAGTGAATTAAATCTCACAGTTGAACTCTAATCTGTAATTAACATGCAGAATTGCTGAGTGCTAAATCATTATTAGATCTTCAAAGTTATGCTTGCATTCTTTTAGGAAAAAATAATAAGTTTACAAGGTTGCAACGCTGTGACCAGCTAGTGCTCCCCCAATTACTCCAAGAGGTGAAGATGCTCCAGCAAGTGCTGTACAAGACGCCAAAATCAGTGTTAGTAGGACAGACTTTGAGAAAATATTGCATCAAAAAAAAAAACTATGGAAGTACCCCGTCTCCTGTACCGTTAAGCAACCGCAAAAAAAAAAGCTACAATGGATCCAAGTAATCATGATCCTAAACCTCTATAGACTTTGCATTTTCGAGCATTGAGATCACTGAGATAGAAAAACAATTGGCAATTGTAAAATGAAGCAAAAAAAAGTGGAGAAAACTCAAAAGAAAATCTCACAGCAAGAAAACCAAAATGAGTAAAATGGTATTTTGCAACTATTATCATATTTCTAAGAGTTTACTCCTTTTTTTGTCAAACCTTGAACCAAGTCCATTACATGCTATACTTTGTCCAGAGTTCATTTTGTTCTGCAACAACTACGTACACTCTAAATGGTAAAATTTCTTTTAGTTGCATCAGAAATTGCACAAAAAATAACCATGTCAAATGGGTGCAAATGTTCCACCTTATTGTTGTTATCAAATTATCATCATATTTAATTTGAATATCCTAAATCTGGTCATCCCTGGGCAGAGAAAATTGCTTACAGAATTTGCATCCTATCATATTATAGCATTTCCACAAAACAGTGTATTATTCATGTACCAACATGATAACTACTGGGTTTTGGCTCTGTCAACTCATCTATTGTGGAAAAGAAGGACTTGTCACCTCATTCAACGACAAAAACCAAGAAGAAAGTGCTGAAAATAGTGTTAGCAGCAGAGAATATTCCAGCACCATTTCTTGAAAATTTTAAAACAGCTAACTCCATCTGATTCGAAAATTTCCAATCTTTCTAAACCCTAAAGCAATCTATACCAACAACAACAACATAAAAAGAAATTGAACACGAAACAAAAATCCAATAGAAAAAAATGCTTACCGTTAATCGTACTACAACAACTCAAATTCCTAAATCTTGGCTAGAATATCAGAACCTAACATAAAACAAAATCAAACAAAAAAATGTTAGTAAATCGAACCTAATCGAGAAAAAAGTAGCAAGCTCATGAGAGGCCATAGAGAGAGAGAGTGAGAGACAAAACTAGCGTGACTGATATAGACAACATGAGATTTCAAAGGACAGAGAGCGAGAGAGATAGAGATTTAAAGGGAGAGGGAACATGACGGAGATCTGGAGCTTCGACATAGATGGGAGGGACTGAAGCTTCGAGGAAGAGAGGAGGGGTTAGAGTTTCGACAAAGGGAGGAGTTGTCGACGGAGAGAGCAGCGATCGAAGGGGCCGGTACTTTTTCGACGAAGAGGGAGCTTGAGACTTAGAGATTTTCCAAAAAGAGGGGAGAAGTGGAGCGGCGGGGAGTTGAAAGGGTATTTAGCGTTAAATGAGATGATTTATTTAGGTGCGAACGAGATGATTTCGGTGATGAAAATATTTTTGCCTATAAAGATTTATTTAGTGACGATTTAGAAGTTTTTGTCACTAAAACGTGTTCGAATGAGATATTGTCGTT
Organism: Myrica gale; assembly: GCA_963930655.1. Taxonomy (NCBI): domain Eukaryota; kingdom Viridiplantae; phylum Streptophyta; class Magnoliopsida; order Fagales; family Myricaceae; genus Myrica; species Myrica gale. The sequence goes on from OZ005607.1 coordinate 17,684,180, forward strand.
TGATCTATTGAGCAACGATGTGTTCGAACCCGATTTTACTTGTTCGAACAAGATTCTTTTAGCGACAAAAATATGTTCATCGCTAAAGACTTATTTAGTGACTATTTAGCAATTTTCGTCCCTAATACTTGTTGCAACGAAATGTTACTGGTTCGAACGAGATAGATTATCTTTAGCAATTTCGCCACTGATAAGTTCGCCACTAAAGAACAAATCAGTTGTAGTGACTCGATAAGTCTTGCAGGAGAAGACCACATATAGCTAATTGCATCTCACAAAAAACAACTGTAAGAAATAAGGAATTTCTGACAAACAAATTATGTATAGTACTAAACTTCATAATATGATGGTCATAATCTTCAAGTAACCAATAGCTATATCATTTGAAGAAGCGTTATCAATTGTGATGGTCATAATCTTGTCAATTCCCCACTCATGTAAACACTCCTCCACTTGCACCCCAATTGTGTCTCCTTTGTGACTATCAATCAAACGGAAGCTTATCACCCTTTTCTACAATTTCCACTTCTTGTCAATCTAATGGGTAGTGACAACCATATAACTCAAATTCTGAATCGAACTCCAAGCATCAGTGGTGAGACAAACTCTACTATCAGAAGCCCTAAACATAAACTTCAATCATGCTTTTTTATCCTTAAAAATGTCAATACAAGTCCTAGCAATGGTCACACGATATGTGACTTAAAATCTAGGCTCTAACATCCGTAAACACTTTCAAAATTGGGAGACTCCACAATCTTGAAAGGGAGCTCATCAACAATATGAAACTCTGCCAAAGCTTGACAAAGAGCTATAGCATGATTATGGTCGAATTTTTTTGCCAACACCAAATTATTAGCGTTCTCATCACCTTGAACTCCATTGTAAAATTAGACCAAACCATGGATTGATTCTTTCTTTTTGGTTTACGTGGTTTACTACTTGTTGGGGGAATTTTGAGACATCTTCTTCTCCAACCATCATTTTCACATCCTCTAAACTCAATCACATAGCATCAACAGAACGAGACATATCTTTTGATCCCTATGTCATTGATACAAAACCATCAAGTCAAACCTGCTTGAACACTAATGAATTCATGAATATCAACATATTGACTTAACTGTTTAAATACCAACATTTGATCTCATCTAATAGCTTATACGTTCAAAACACAAAGATAACTAATCTGCTTGCACAATGCGCACTAATGAATGCATGAATATCAACATATTGACTTAACAGTTTAAATACCAACATTTGTTCTCATCTAATAGCTTATACATTCAACACACAGCCAATTCAAAAATATATTCAAAAGCCAATTCACACATCTAATAGCATATACCCATATTGACTTAACTGTTTAAGTACCAAAAATTAGCTTTGCTCCCATATATTCAACACACAAATGTCAATTTCCTTCACGAAAAAAAAAAAACTGATTTTTGGTGACGAGTAATGTTCTCCAACTACTGATGCAGAAGCAGCTTGCACATTATTCAACAGTAAAGGTAACACAACAGATGCAGAAGCATGTAGACGTTAATCGAGTAATGTTCTCCAACTACTGTGACGTACTTCCAATTCCTCCTGTACAGCAAATTATAGTTAGTGATGTTCCGCCATGTAAAAAATTCATCATTTTCAGAAAATTTGATGAAAGCAAAAAACAAATCATAACCGAAGATTAAAATCTTAAAACCACAAACACAAATTTTAATATATTCTAAAAAAATCAATTCTGTCCAATGAAATATCTTTAAAATTTTTTTAAATCAGCTAAGTTTTGATCACATACCATTATCAAATCCTAATAGAGAGTTTGTGTTTTTGCAACCAAACATCACCGCATGTGTATGCGCATTCATCTTTGAACGAAGATAGAGTAGTTAGAAACGCTTGATTACCTTGTAAAGTAGGAGTTCGTGGATCTTCAGAGTAGTATGTACTTGTAGTTCACTATCCAGCTGCCGGGCTGTAGTCATACGAATAGATAAGGTTTATTTATTTGATTAGACAAAAGATGGGTGGAAAAAAGGACTTATTTTTATATAAACTTTGTCGTACACACCATGTGCAAGTGAAAAAGTGAAGGTCATATTTTCGAGTAAAACTTCTTTATTATTTTTTTTACAAAAGCAGACATAAAATTCGCTTTAGACGCAAGATAAAAGAGAAATAAAATAAATTAAGGGTTGTATAATAAGTTCCAGATCACTTTCCCGCCCGGATATTTGAGGACTCCTAAGACTCACGGTACTAAGGTCCCTTTAGAACTCTAATGGAAAGTCTAATCCCTTCACATATAAATAGTGAGGTATTCCCTTTTACATTTTCTTAAGCTTTAATCGCTCCTCTCATACTCCAATCTTCTTGAAATCTAAGTTAGGCATCGGAGTCTCCGGATCCGACGCCCCTCCCTCTTCTTGTCCCTTTTTAGGTTTGATCGGCTTCGGCCAGTGGTGATTTTTGACATCATCAATTGGCACCGTCTGTGGAAATTTCTCGAAAAAAGCCACATTCAAATACTTTTACGTTCATGACACCAACTTTTAACCACCTACTTTGTCCCATGTCCCCTCTGCATTCGCATATGTCTCGTTCACTGGAAGGAACCGCAAACAACAATTCTAGAACACGGTGCCCCCCGACGGAACCAACCTCAGACTCGTACTCCATACCAGGACTGCCAACCTACTACTAACAACTTATCCTCTCCAGTAGATTTGCCCCTCCACCTCCAAGAGGAGAGAAGTTCTCACAATCATAGGAGGGTTCAACGTCGGTGGCTCTAGCAGGAGAGCACAAAAGAATTGTATACGACAAGCACAACATCAAAAAGTGTTCCTGGCAGAACAATACCCCAAGCAACCTCGTATGGAGGAAGTTCCCATCACTTTCATAGAAGCAGACACAAGGGGAATCATTCAACTTCACGACGATGCTCTTGTTATTACGATCATGATCTCTAACTTTGCCATCAGGCGAGTGCTGACCGACAACGACAGCACAACCAAAATAGTCTTCTCTGAGGCACATGATCAGCTAAGCATAAAAGAATCCCCCCCCCGTCTCAAGCGACGCTAATCTGTTCGGGTTTGTCGGAGAACGAATTTGCCAGTTGGAAAAAGTACAATTGTCAGTAACCGTGGGCATCTATCCGACTTGTGCCACCACCCTTGTGAACTTTCTCATGGTCAACAGGCGGTCCTCCTACAATGCCATCATTGGATGTTGGCGGCTCTCCATGCCATTTCTTCCATCTATCACTTGACCCTAAAGTTTCCCACTCTATCCGATTAGGGGTTGTTAACGGATATTAGGGAGTTGCTTGCGGTTCTAATTATTATGATTAAAAGGCGAATCGTGTCGGGTTGTGGGGAAAGGAAAAAATCATCAATGACGCTTCCGCTGCACTTCCACAATCAAAGATCGACCTTGAGTTGGACAACCAGGATTAAAAGAAAGCGGTTCGACCCCAAGTTGCAGAAAGCTTAGACGATATTGAAGTGGCACAAAGGAAGACGGTACGCATTAGCACCGCATTATCTGGAAATCTTCGTTTCACCCTAATCGAGTTTCTGATACAACATTGTGCCACATTTTCCTGGTCCCACTTTGACATGGAAGGTATTGACCCAAACATTATGCCACATTTGCATGGTCCGGCGCACTAGTGGTCGTCGGTGGCCACCTATCCCTCACACCCGTGTCTCACACGGTTGTGTGAGTTGTTGTTCGCGACTCCTCAGCCTCCAAGGCTGCTGGATGACACCATGGCTCCGGTCAGGTGCTGCTCCGGTCTCACCGGACGCAGCTCCTGCTAGTGGTGCGACAGAAACCATCCTATGGCCGGCAACACTTCCTTTCTGCGGGAGAAACTTTTTCCCTCACGTATGAACGTGTATGTTATCGTAAAAGCCTTGTACAATAGAAATATCTTGTTATTGAATTAAATCAACACGAAAAAATTCAAGCATATCACATACGCATACAAAGTTTTCTCTTTCACGGGATTTTTCAAAAATCACGAAAGGCTTTTGATTTTTCATAAAAATTAACAAGGTTCATATAATCCAACAATTGTAATCGTGTGAACCTATGCTCCGATACCACTGATAGTTTATGCGGAATCACAATTATAAACAAACAACATGTTTTCAACAAAACATCAACCGAGATTATGATTACAATTTCGGATTCGATTTCATACCTGACACGGGAATATAGTAACCTACAAAACTTAAGCCGAACTCGAATGACTATGTCAGCATCTGCGATGGGTTGGACCTTTCGAGTCTATGTCACACATGACCTAAATGTTCTGATGGAAGACTGGGGTCATAAGTGGATTAACCCAAACTCGAATGACTATGTCAGCATGTGCGACAAATATAAATGATTTTGATGGCAAGGAGTAGAGGTTTTATGTTTCTTAGTTTTTCCGCTGCTGTAGTTTTCTTTTTAGTACGTACATTATAAGATGTTGGTTCTCTTTTGTAATACTTCGGTATTAATAAAAGGTTCTACTTGTATTTTAGTTGGAATCTTGTTGCTTTCACGATCCTCCCACTTGCCGTAACCTCAGTCTAATAGCGACGTTTAGTACTATAAGACAACGCTTGAGGTCTTGACGGTCCGGGCTATTACAAATATGAAACCATCCGATGAATACCTATTACTGATAGTTTATGCGGAATTAAACTATAAACAAACAACATGTTTTCAACAAAACATCAATCAAGATTATGATTACAATTTCGGATTCCATTCCATACCTGACACGAGAATATAGGAACCTACAAACCTTAAGCCGCTTTAGAATCCAATCCAAAGCTCTAGTAATTCAGAACAACAACTCAGATGTGTTGTCTCCTAAGGGATTTATGTTATCGGGATTTCCCAAATAGGTTCTGATGGCCAACCTCTTGAATATAACAATTATATTTATAGGCCTTGGAAAACCCTAGAAAGAGCATGAGACATAGGATCCTTAGGGATCTCAAATTCCAGCCGTAGGATAACACTGAAGAACTCTTCTTCTAATACAATTAGGGCTTTTACTAATTACAATCAAGTCCATCAACATATTTTAATTGACCCTGAAATTTAAGATTATTGCAAATATGCCCCTTTTACATACAATTAATTCCTTCCACCACACTATATTTCATATGAGATATTAGGACTGAATTAATCATTTGGTTATCGAGGGCACATAATTCTAACAATTACATCTTACAGTTGAGAAGATTATTATGTCCTCTTCCCCACCTTGGAAACCATCAACTGACTTCACCTTCACCGAAAACCCTTCCATATTACCATACTTCCGTCCAAGTTTCTCTTGAATTGCAGCTACTTGAGCAGCATAGGGAGATATTACATCGACACTTAGCTTCTGTCTTGAACAAGCCCAAGCTTGATTCAAAGCGAAAGACAAAAGAGGGGAACATTATGACAAAACAAAAAAGTGTTACAAGAGAGGAAGTTCCTTCATCTAGAGATCAAGAAACAAAGACCATATAAATGGATGAAGACCTAAAAAGACCACTGTTGATGACAGAAACATGTATTTTGGAGTCTTTCTAATGATTGAGTACATTGATTTTCATTGTGTCGTAATCTATCCAATGTTCCGGTCCTACCATCTGATAAATTAGCACTACCTATTATTTATCAGAATGCATCATGCCTGACAAGCAAAAATCACCTATGTATGATAATTTTTATTTTTTTTATAAGTACCTATGTATGATAAGATAATCCATATATAAACGCCAGCCCTTACAAGTATCTCATCCACTACAGTTTGGATAAGTCTAAATCACTAAATCATTTTGACTAAAATCATCCCCTTCGTTACTATAACATCTAAGGAAATATATATTAATCAGATCATCCTACTAATGACTGTAACGTGATACCATGAACAAATAGAACATGATATTAATCCAAATATACACGCTGGCTCTTACAAGTATCTCATCCACTACAATTTTGAAAAGTCTAAATCACTGAATCATTTTGACTAAAATCATTACTTTCGTTACTATAACATCTAAGGAAATAGATATTAATCAGACCATCTAATGATTGTAACATGCTACCATGAACAAATAGAACAATGATATCATAGAAACTGATTAGCCTTGACCTCAATCAAAAACAGTCTTGAGATGGTCATAAGAATATGAGACGTGAAATGGTGGTACAGTTACCTTTGTATAATTTCAGTAATATTTTCACAACCACAGCAACCTCAACCAGATTTCTCCAACCATGCCTAACATCCCCCTTCTCTTCTCTTCCACCTACTACATTTATGAAAGAATAGGCACCAAACATTGGCCAGGGAAGATAGTGCTTTTCATAGCTTTTTCTCTTAACATATGGAGCATCTAAGATCTGGTTGCAGTAAAAATTTGAATTTGGAAAGAAACGTATGGATGGATGCATCCGGTACTGTATGTTCAGAAGCTGCTTCAATTAACCCAGCAAGATCATCCTCTCAAATAAACTTCTCCCAAAACCACCTTCATCAGAAATCTACAAGAAACAAATTTAATATAAAAAAATAATGCAACGAAGGAAAAAAAAAAAGTGGCATTAAACCAAAGGGAGGATGCACACACATTGCTCTCCACCATTACTGGTAATTGGTACTCATTCCCAACAGGAATAGCATGTCTTAAACCAGGAAGTTGCACGGGTATGGTTCATTCACACTCCTTTAACTGTGCAGCTTCATCAACAACCAGAATGTTCAGAGGCTCCATTGTCACTGACCGCAGCTTATAAGAACTTGAAGCAGTGCAAAGAAGTAAGGAAGCTGCTCGAAGACAAAATTCAACTATTGAATCTTTGTCCATAACACTTGGAAGTTCAACTTCATTAAACGAACTCCGAAGATATTTTAAAACAGAAGGGAATTTTTTTCTCCTCCTATGCAACTTGAGATGATAACCGATGAATGGATGCCCCATATCTTCAGCTATTTCTAAATGAGAAAATAGCTCCTCCAGTACTACAGACTCCATATTATCTTGAAATAATAATTTTTCAAAAGACTCAAGTAGGCCAGTAAGAGAGACCATGTTTTGGTAATTGTTTTCCAGGATGTATTTCTTTGGTAAATGTGTACAAAAGACACGAAAACAATTTTTAAGCAGTGATGAAATAGAAACAAATCTTTCTCTCAAAAAATCAAGAAATGACTCGTCCTTTCGTTTGCTACCATCAGTTTATGTGGTATTGGGGAACACAATCCTCGAGAAGATCAAACATTGAAGCAAAACAATGCCTCCAACCAGTCACAGGCCCCAAGAACTCTGTAAGCCTTTGGACCCGATAATCCAAATTTATCTCTTCAATGACTGAACCAAGTTTGAGACGCTCCTTAACTCCCAAATAGGATAATATCTCCCACTAAGCAAGAAAGACCATCAGTCCCAAAGTCTGTTTCGAATGATTATTTCACAAGATTTAGTACAAAGGAGCACACTTCTTTAATTGCAACAATTGTTGGGGAGCAGATAAGTGTCCTATATCCCATTCTTAAAAGATTAAAGAGCAATGTACTAGTTGTTTTTGTTTTCCCTGTACCGGGGGGACCCCGTATAAGTTCCACTGCTGACTTGTGGTTGCAATGAATCTTTTGAATGTTGGAATCGCGAGATCAGCGCAGCGGACAGGATCGTTGAAATCAGAGCAGCCCAAACGTTTTACCACCTTCAGATCCACGCACATAGCTTTGAGAGAGAGAGAATCTAGAGAGAGAAACTCTTTTTCGTGAAATCCAATTTTTTTTTAAATGAAAATCCTCTCTTCTTTCTTAACTGATTTCTGAGCTATATATAATGGCTAGCTCAGAACTCAACCGTGCTATAGCGTGAGATCTTTAGGGATCTCAAATCTTAGCCGTAGGATCATCACGAAAAACTCTTTTTCATTAACCCCTTATATTTTGTAATCCAAATTTATGGGCTTCTACAAATTGTGATCACGTCCATTAACATATCACAATTGACCCCCGAGATAATGAGACTATTTTTGTGAAATCTCTTATTCTAACAATTATATGCTTATTTATCCTTCCACCATACTAAATTCCACATGTGCTAATAAGACTGTAATAATATCACCGATTAAGTCCCTAGCTCATATAATTCTTAATTCTCAGTCTGTGCCTAGTTATACTTCCAAAACTTTTTGAAAAAAATTTCGCAAATATTTACTTAATATATAATATAAGTAAAACCCGTGAAAACACTTTTCACAAAATCTCGTTGCGCAGCGTTTTTACAGGAGTCCAACAATATATAGACATAATGAATATACTGTCTCATCAAGATACTGATGGATTCCATATTGAGAAATTATACAAATTCACTTACCATGCACAAGGCCCAACATTATCTCGAATATTTGATCTGTGAAGATCATCACCAAATGACTCAATCAAATCACAAGCACACAACAAGCAAACCTACATAACTCTCTCAGGTCTAAGGACAACATAAGCTAATTGTGCTGAATACCGTTCTCTACACCAGTGACCATTTCCAGAAGGTATTCATATTTGATCCGGTTCAGTGCATGTACTCTTACATTGCACCTCAATGACGGAGTCTATCATTCTATCTTATAGAGACACAACGAGTGTAGACATATTTGTACATTATCATGTACCTCGTTCTAGAACAAAGTGAGTCAACAAGGATCCGAAAAGTCACACTCCCCGCCTCCGATTCATTAAACATTGGCCTGACTTTTCTACAATGTTACTCAACAATATGACATCTAATGTTATTATAAATATATGACATCTTATGTCATTGCATGTACCCAAAATAATATACAAATGATTAATCAACAATAATAATGATTCATAATAATGCAAAATGATTGGTTTTGAGAGCATACATCTAACAATCCCCCACTTGCACTCAATACCAATCAGACATATATTTAATACCCATAGACTCTAAATGTTTCTCAAACACTCTATGAGTCAACGGTTTAGTGAATGGGTATGCGATGTTCTCAGCTGATGCTATTTTAGTCATCACTACATCACCCCGATTCACAATGTCACGAATAAGATGAAATTTTCTTTCTATGTGTTTTGTCCTTTGATGGGCCGAGGTTCCACCGCCTGTGCTATAGCACCATTGTTGTCACAATAAATGGTGATCGGGGACTCGATTGAAGGCACAATTTCAAGCTCTTGTATGAATTTACGTATCCATACAGCTTCCTTTGCAGATTCTGTGAGACCCCGAACTTTGCTTTTGCTATTTTCCTATGTATTCGTTTTGAATTAACTTATGGGGCCATTTTTTTTTTGACCAATGTATGACCTAAGTTTAATTCTATTTTTCCTAAGAGCCGAATCTTGCTAGGTAAATTTCTTTTATGAACTTATTTTTTTCCATTGCTTATTATATTCCATAATTCATAAAATTAATATATGAAGAGAAATTTGATATATCATGGCTGAAAATCTCTAACTAGAAAATCATGAAATTTATGTTAAGCATTGAAATATTTTGTGTCATAGGTAGCTTAAATTATCATTAGAGATATTAAATGATAAGTTACTAGATATATATGATAGCTTGAAAAGAATTTAATTGATAAGTGTGTGTGCTTATCATAGCGATAAGGTAATGAATTGTTAGGATGATAAGTTATGGTGTTGATTTAGATAAGTTAAAGTGCTTATTGGAGATAAGTTATCTTGTTGATAAGTTGATAAGTTGTTGGTGATAAGTTAGAATATATATATATGTGTGTGATAAGCCATAGTAGCTATTTGATAAGTGGAATGAAATGTAGATAAGTGATATGCAAAAGGTGAGAAAATTCTAGACACTAGGTGTTATTCACGTGAAGGCTAAATAAGCAAATGAAGTTGTTTTTCCCTTGGTGATCACGTGAAGAGCAAGAGGAGAGATGAGGTGAATTGAAAGTGAAAAGACAAGGCAAGAGAGCTTCACGTGAATGGCTTAGCTTGGAGACAAAGAGATAAGGTGAAGTGAAGGTGAAAAGACAAGGCATTATGGCTTGGACGGAAATAACAAGTTCACCCCTTTTTTCCCCCTTGTCATAGATTGTGTCCAAATGCATTTTTCAGCTTGCCTTTCACGTATTACATCCCCCCTTCCTCTCATTTTCATTTGCTCATTTTCTTTGACCGAACACTTCTCATCTCAAGCTTGCTTTCTCTCTTTTCCCTTGACCGAAGCTCACCCTCTTGGTTCAAGTTTGCTTCTTTTCTCTTGAAACCGAAACACCTCCCTTTGCTCAGCTTATTCTTCTCTCTTGGTGGCTGGAAATCTCACTTCACTCAGCCATTTTCCCTTTGACAGAAACTCAGCTCACTCTCTTGGCCGAATCACTCCAAAGCTTCAAGCCTTGCTTTCATTTCTTCAAGCTATTTTCAGCTGCTGTTACTTCTCTTTTTCCCCACTTCAAAGCTTCCATTTCAGCACCTATTAGACACCATTCTCAGCCCTTGGAACCACTCTTGTTGGAGGAATCTAAAGTTGAAGGGTAGTGAAGGTTTTGGGTATAAACCAAGAGCTCTAAGTTGGAGGTTGAGGTAGATGTTGTTTTGCATGTAATGTTTTTGGCTCTTTTCTTTCATTGGTCCTTATTTTTTATATTTTTGTGCTAGGTTTCAACTCTTGAGTTCAGCACAAGCGAGGTAGGGTTGGATTCTTGGTTAGCAAAGGATTTTGCTTAGCCGAATCTTGCATGTTCTATTTCTCTTTGTTTGGCCATAGTCCTTGTTGATATTTTTGTATGAAATGGTAGAGTTGATAGGTTGGGTCTGCTGGATTTATGGTTGTGATGTAGTTGTTGGAGGAAAGGATAAGTTAGAGAAGGAGAAAGAAATAATGATTTGGTTGTGAGTTGCTTATGGAAAATGCAATGAAGTTGGTAATGCATGCTAGTTAAGTTTCGGATGATGGTTCACAATATACATGGCCGAATATTATCCTTTGTTAGATCTTGAAATTATGTTAGGATTTGTAGATCTTTGGTTGTGAAACTGATATTGGAGGATGGGATTACGTTGATGATGAAATTTGATTCAATGAATGCTAGTAAGTGATGCATGGCCGAATAGTGTAGTGAAGGAACCCTAATGGCCGAATGAATCGTAGATGATAGTTAAATTTGCGTGTAATGAATAAGTGAATTTAGTGTCATGGCCGAATGAGTTAGAGGTTAAAACCTAGGTTTAGTGTTAAAAGAAATCTTGCATGTAAGTAAACCATAAATGATGAAGCTTAAAGGCCACGGGTTGATATTAGTTAGGGTGATTAACAAAGCTTGGGATATCAAGAATGAATTGAGGTTGCAATTAGGGTAATCATGTGTTGGCCGAAATATATTAGGTGCAAAATGAGGTTAAGTTATAATGGTGATGAAATTTACCGGTGGTTAAGGTATATTGAGGGCCACGGTTTTTATTTCATGAGGTTAGAAAATATGCTAGCATGTGAGTTGTGATAAGAGTAGAAAAATGTACTAAATGCATGGGAAGTTTATAGTGTAAATCTCTGATTTTGGAGACTATTATGGTTGCTGTTTTAATCCCTAAAATTAATATGTGAACATGTTAAGATGGATGATGTTAAGACTTCGATCAGTGACCTAAACCTAAGAGCAAGTGTAATGGGTAGTATCAATGCAAGATAGTGTTATGAAAATGGAAGAAAAATGATTATGAGAGCCGAATGGTTGCTGCTCTAGGTCATGGAAAGTGTCATATGTGATTCCCAAGGGTTGCTTGCTGTTAAGAAGGTATGTTGATGGCATTGAATTAAACAGCAAGCTAATCATCTAGTAGCTTGATTTCATTTGGTGAATATGGAGGTAATTGCACTCGGGTTAAGTGGGAATTGAATTCATGTTATTGTCTTTAAGTGAATCATACGGATTTTGCAAGAAAATGGAAGATATGAATCTGAAAATGTTCATTTGGTTCATGTCAGCAAGCCTAAGAATAAAAAGGAAGCAAACGGTCATGGGTCGATCACTTAAATAAGGATTCATGTCTATCGATTATATTTGGAAGAATTGTGGGCAGTAGTGTTCTTGTGAACTTCGAAACTTAGAGAAAAGACCAAAGTAACTTAGGTTAAATCTTATATGTCTCGGCAATGTCCATATAGCTCATCTATTGAGGTTAAATTGGTGGAAAATGATAGCTATTAGTCCATGTATAATACGATGAAAAGTGTGGAACAAAGGAATAGAAACTAGAAGAAGATAAGTTGCTATTTTGACTTGGAATTTTTTAAGACGAAATGTTGTTGCCGATTTCATGGATAGGCTTTGGAATCAATGTTAGTGACATGAAGAATTATTTGAACAAGTTGGATACGAGTTGGACGAAGTAGGTGAAAACAACAATCTAGTTGAAGTTATTTGATGTACATATTTAATTCTTTTCAAATTGTTTTATTCAAGCCAAAGTTTAAAGAAATCTTTTGCAAGTGAAATCATATTTTCAAGATATGTATTTTTGGAAACCGGAAACGGTTACGGGTACTTTTGTATGCCAACTTGAAAATTATTATCTAAGCATTTATGTAACGAATATGATTCGCTTGTAGGCGAAGAACCACCGACTATCAGGAGGAGCAAAGTAAGTGGATCGTAAGTGAGTAAGTGGGGTTACAGTTTTTGAAAAACTGGAATGATACACAGCATATTTTGATGATCAAGCATGATATGTATTTTATATCAACCATGGCATGTTGTTCAAAGAAGCATGATAAGAAGCACGAAATGTTGTTCATGACAAGTTGATTTTTTAAGCATGATATTTCAAACAAGCATGGCATCATATGCAAGCATGTCATGGCACGAGCATTGCATGATTTTCTAAAGAGATGTTATGCAATGACATATGAGAAGATTTATGATAAGTCAAGTCAAGTTAAGGGCTCTGGTCGGTACCGTACCATCATGATGGACTCCCATACCGAAGGACGAATGCGAGAAGGTTGGGTGAATCCTAAGAGGTTGTGCAACCACACTGAAGGACAATGAGAAGATGTGGGCCTCCAAGGGTCGTGTCCAGACCTTATTGGAGTACATGGAGTCCATTTCTGATTCCATCGCTATCTTCCAGTATGTTGTATTATTGTCACTGATAGCCTCTTGGTAAGTATATGGATCATCATCCAACCCCTCTGATTGCATTTGACAAATCTCATTTATCAAACTATATCTAACAGGAGGCTTATGAATTCTTTTACAGCGTCGAGGCTCTTGAGTTCTGAACTCTTCAGACTCCAGAGTGAGTTCAGTTATATCTCGTTCATCATCAATCTTCTCTGCCATTGTTTCTGGTTCAGCTAACTATTCATCGAGACAAATCTTGTTTTTCCCATCACTTAGGTTGTACTCATCTTCCAAGAATATCGCATTCCTACTTACAATTACCTTTTGATCCTTTTGGTTATAAAAGTAATAACCCGTTGATCTTTTGAGTTAACCCATAAACAAAAAATTTTTAGTCCTTGATCCGAGCTTCTCCACGTCAAACCTTTTAACGTGAGCTGGACATCCCCATACTCTAAATTGTTTCAGACTTGACTTTTGCCAGTCCATAACTCATATGGAGTATTTGGAGAGGACTTAGTGGGTATCCTGTTTAGAATATAAACAGTTGTCTCTAAGGCATAACCCCAAAAATAAACAGATAATTGTGACATGCTCATTCATTGACCGAATCATATCTAATAGTGTTCGGTTTCTTCTTTTTGCAACACCATTATTTTGTGGCGTAGCAGGGGGAGTCAATTGAGATATGATGTCTTTCTCTCTGAGTTGAGTTTGAAAATTTCTGGAGAGATATTCACCTCCTCTATCAGACCGGAGTATCTTAATACTCCTTTCCAGTTGATTCTCAACTTCACTCTGAAACTCTTGGAACTTTTCAAAGGATTCAGACTTGTGTCTCATCAGGTATAGATAACCATACATAGAATAATCATCAATGAAAGTGATAAAGTATGAGAACCCTCCTCTGGCTATATGGTTAAAAGGACCACATACATCAGTATGAACTAACTCTAACAACTCTATGGCTCTAGTTCCTTTTCCTTTAAAAGGATTCTTGGTCATCTTTCCCTATATGGAAGGCTAGCAAATTGGGTATGACTCAACCTTCACAAGGTCTAACGGTCCATCCCTTACTAATCTGTTGATCATATCAAGATTAGGATGACCAAGTCTTAGAAGTCACAAGAAAGTGAGATTGACATCCCTCTTCCTTTTGAGAGTTTTCACACAGGTATCTGCATCATTCTCTATATTATTCATAGAGTCTACAACATTTTCCAAAGTATAAAGACCATCTATCATAGTACCAGAAGCAATAAAATGATTGTGAAACTTAACAACAAGTTTAGTATTAAAGAAAAGGGAATATCCAGATATTCCAAGTTTTGAAACAAAAATTAAGTTTCTACGACATTCTGATACACATAGACAATCTTCCAAAAGTAAAATTTGTATTCCGTTGTAGACTTAGGTGAAAAGTTCCTACGGCAGTCGCTGCAACACTTGCAGTCGTCCCCATCTTTAGGATGACTTCCCCTTCCTCTAGTCTCCGGATTTCTTTAAACCCTTGCAACATATTATAGATATGAGACGTTGTGCCTGAATCGACACACCATAAATTTAATGGACAATCTACTAAATTCATTTCAATGACAAGCATACCTTCAGAAGGCTTCTTTTACTTCAAAGAAACAGATACACATGACAATTCCTTTTCCACTTACCTGGTATGCCGCAGTGGAAACAATTTCCTTTAGCCTTTTTATCTGCTTCACTCTTGTCCTCTTCCTTGAGGACGTGAGCGGTTTTATTCACAGTGAGTACTATCATAAGATTTCTCTTCCAATCAAGGAAGTTTGGCCCCATCAGTTTGTTATCATCTAGGACTCTAGATAATGGGTTAGGCATAATGAATCTGCAAATATAAGAAAGAAAATTCACAAGTATATTAACAATCCATTAGCATAGGGATTTTAATAGCTAATTGTACCTCCCACTGAATCACAGCAACCAAAAGAAAAGGTAGAATATAACATTTATATACAGTGTTTGCAGTGGGTATCAAGAACTTTCAACTTATGTGCACATAATCCTATTTTAGTAATCATGGCACAACTAATAAAAGCAAGTATAATCTACTTATCATGATCACATCACATGTTGTATATCATGCATATACAAATTTCATGATTCTTGATAATTTTTTTTGGCCACCAACATAAACACCATCTTCAATATTTTAGTGGACGCGTTTATTTGGTTAAGTGCAACCATCGTCTAAATGAGAAGTAATTTTTTAATGGGTCGGCATTGCTATTTTAGTCAACACTCTCACCACTCATACACTCACTTGTCTTCACATGAAGTATCCAGGACAAATTATAAAATAAACAATTGGTCGTGACTATTTTAGTTTTAAACAATCATCAATCAAATAAAATTCTCAAATACAAACAATGGAAGGACATGAGATTTAAATTTCTTATAAACTAATCCCATTTAACAATTATATTAAACTATTGAAAAATAAGTTCTTTTTTTAAAAAAAAGTCAACTGTTCTAAGCGGGTCAACCCGGTCAACGGTCGACTGGTAAAACCGGGTTGACCCGTTGTCCCACCGGTCCGAGTCCAACCCAGTCGGTGGTGGGTATCGGTCTGGCTCATACCCGGAACATATCCGGGTCCAGGTCCAGGTCCAACCCGTACCTGGGCGGGGATATGCGCTCGGGTCCAACCCGTGGCCCTTTCCCCGCACGGGCTGCCATGGCTCGGATCTCATCCGGCCATGGGTTGGCGCAACAGGGCCTGGCCCGAGCGTCTGCCCCATTCCTTTTTTTATTGGACCCAACCCAACGTATGGGCTGCGTCTGCTGGGCCTTGGGCCGGGCAGGGCATGTAATGCCCTGCACGAGGCCCAAACGCGCGACCCAAGGCATCTCATGCCCTGGGAGCCGTTTGGCCCCCAAGGGCAGGGGGTTCGCGCCCTGCCACCCTTTGGCCGGTGAGACGTCGGCCAACCTTTAGGCGGCCACCACTCGGCCTGACAAGGCCGTGGGAGGCGGTGGGGAGGCCGAACGGCCTCACCCATCCAACTTGTGTACCCCTGTCGGGGTACACCTCGGCAGCGGCCACCTGAGCCACCACCGGTCGCAGGTGGTGGTCGGAGCAGAGAGCAAAAACTCTCTCTCCCCCTTGCGATTTAGGTGTCATCGGGAAAAAATTTCATAACAACCACAACCCGAATTATGTTGTTTCTGAACCACATCTCATATAAGAACCAACACAATATAAATCACAAATAATCAAGCTAGCACTCGGGCATGGCTTTTACAAAGAACGCTTTCACCCGTTTTTTCAAAGACAACGTGCCATGCCCGAGTGCCTTTTCTTTTGTTCGTGGATCCCACAAGCAATGTAACAGATCTCAACAAATTCCCAAAAGAGATTTCAACCCACGGGCATGGGTTTTGCAACAAAATTTTCTCCCCTTTCTTCGACAACAAAGGAAACAGAGAAAAAAACTTTTCTTTGCGTTTTTGTCCGATTGTCACTTTCTCTTACACAAGAATCGAAACATACGGTGGAAAACACTTTTCAACAAACCGATTCGCACCAACCATTCAACGGATCAAATCACGAAGAACGCTAAGAAAGATAGAGAGAGAAAACTAACTTGGAACCGTGAGATTTCACAAAACTCGCTCTGATACCACTTGTTGGAATTGCGACATCGGTGCAGTGCACAGGATCTTTGAAATCAGAGCAGCCCAAGCATTCTGCCTCCTTCAGATCCACGCACACAACTTTGAGAGAGAGAAACTCTCTTTCTTGAAATCCAATTTCGTTGAAATGAAAATCCTCTCTTCATTATCAAATGAATTTTCGAAAAACTCAGTCCGTTCCTAGTTGGACTTCGAAAAATTTTCGAAAAAACTTCTCGCAAATATTTACTTAATATATAATATAAGTAAAACACGTGAAAACATTTTTCACAAAATCTCGATGCGCAGCGTTTTTACAGGAGTCCAACAATATACAGACATAATGAATATACTGCCTCATCAAGAGACTGGTGGATTCCATATTGAGCAATTATACAAATTCACTTATTATGCATAAGGCCCAACATTATCTGGAATATTTGATCTGCGAAGATCATCACCAAATGACTCACTCAAAGCACAAGCACACAACAAGAAAACCTGCATAACTCTCTGAGGTCTAAGGACAACATAAGCTAATTGTGCTGAATATCGTTCTCTACATCAGTGATCATTTCCAGAAGGTATTCATATTTGATCTAGTTCAGTGTATGTACTCTTACATTGAACTCACTCGTCTGCTTAAAGTCACCACCTCAATGTCGGAGTCCATCATTCTATCTTATAGAGGCACAACGAGTGTCGACCTATTTGTACATTATCATGTACCTTGGTCTAGAACAAAGTGAGTCAACAAGGATCCCAAAAGTCATACTCCCCGCCTCCGATTCATTAATCCTTGGCCTGAGTTTTCTACAATGTTACTCAACAATATGACATCTAATGTCATTATAAATATATGACATCTTATGTCATTGCAAATATGACATCTTATGTCATTGCATGTACCCAAAATAATATACAAGTGATTAATCAATAATAATAATTATCTCGTAATTATGCAAAATGATTGGTTTTGAGGGCATACATTTAACAATGAAGACATGCAAGAATTGCCTTGGTTTGGGACTTATCCAGTCCAGTAGTCACATTGGTCCCAGATTTCCCATCCCAGATGCTATCATGCACTCTGCTCAGACTAGAGATCACAATCTTCCTCTATCTGTTTTTCAAAATGAAAGAAAGAGATCTATCACATGAAGTCTGAAATAAATGTCAGTAAGACAAATGCTGGACCAAAAAATTTTTTTGTTATCATAGTTGATGCATATGCAAAACAAGGAAACACTTGAAGATCACCTTTCAGAAGTTAAAATAGATAGAAAGAAGAGATCAAAACAATAGTTAAGTGATTAAATTTAACATTTCCTATTAGTTAGGCTCTTGGGATAACTATTGGGAATTCTCATGTTGAGCTAGGATGTATATTTTTTTTCCACCCATTTTTTAGACATTCATAATACGTGTAGAACAGACGATCCCATGTTACTTACCAAACATTCAGCGGACAAAACTTTTTTTATAATATTTAGATTTCGAGGCATGTGCAACGCATTCCAAATTCTCTTGTGAGGTATTGTATTAATCAAGAAAATCACAAACGACGGTTTACTGATCCTAGCATCCACTTTAATGTCTTTCAACGACTTGACTTTAAACAGAGTAGATGTGCTATTCCCCTCATGCTAATCCTCTGGAATTTTAGTGACAGCTAGGAAAGCCCACTGTGATCATATTCTTTGTAAATCAGTGACATCCTCGGGTATGGCATTTGTAAACACAAATATATCCCCTGGCAAAGTCTTGTAAGGCTCCTCACCACGAACATTGTGTCTGTTTTTCCAGTGATCAACCTTAACACCGTACAATTTTGATCCATATGGCTTCGATTCCTGTAATTCCAGTATTTCAACAAAAGGGGGGCTCTGGATATAATCTCCATACTTCAATGCAGTTGTGCACGAGTTTCTTCCTGTAAGGGTAAACCATGTGACCCAAAATACTACTTAATTGATTCAAAGGATTGTGGAATCTTCTCCATGTTAGAACGCACACAGTTTTCAGACCGAGTTAGAGAGAGAAATCTCAAGTGAAAAAGGAAACTTTCTCAAATGAACTTCTGAGCTATTTAAAATGACTGGCTCAGAAGTCAACGGTGCTTATGCGTGGGATCTTTAGGGACCTCAAATCTCGGCCGTAAGATCATCATGAAAAACATTTTTTGATTAAAATTTATGGGTTTCTACAAATTGTGTTCATGTCCATTAACATATCACAATTGACCCCCGAGATAATAAGATTGTTTTTGTGAAATACCTTTTGCAAACAATTATTCGCTTATTTATCATTTCACCATACTATATTCCGCATGAGCTAATAGGACTAAGATAATATCACCCAAAAAGTCCATAGCTCATATTACTTTTAATTCTCAGTTTGTACCTAGTTGGAGTCCCAAAAAGTTTCCGAAAATAATTTTCACAAATAATTACTTAATATACAGTGGTAAATTCATAGGTTGTGTTTGAGAAACAAAATTTTAGGGTTGTTAAAATTTTAGGTATTGAAGTTGATGAAAAAGTGAAGAGAGAGAGTAACAAAGTCGGTGAAAGTATATGAAAATTGATGAAAAAGTAAGGATAGAGAGTGTTTTGTAATGATGATAAATTTTAGGTGGCCAAAATTTTAGTATGCAAACATAGTCATAGTTAGCCCCATAAGTTTGGGAAAAAATTGAATAGGTAACCTTAATTTTCAATTCGGCGATTTATGACCCATTTCTTTCAAAACTCATCAATCTTAGCCCTCCGTCTAAATTCATCATTAAATCATACAATTTTGCGTCCACGTGTGTCACACGTGCCTCTATTCCATCTGAAATGACCAAGCGACCCTTGATAAGTTAGTGCTCCTTGACGTCTAATGTCCTTGTTCTGTCAAAGGCCAAAAACCCATTCTCGGTTGGAATTTTGTTTTTCCCGCTCACTGAACCAGACCATTAAAACGTATTTTGGGTTAACCCTTGCTCGGAGGAAGACAGAGACCAATTTCCCTCTCCCAAACCAGACACAAAGCCCCTCTTTTGAACTCCATTTCCCCCATTCACTCTGGGAAGACCAATTTCCTCCTCCCAGAACCAGATCTGCCACCAGTGAAGGCGATATCACTTCGAGATTTGCTCATTCCCAAGAAGAAAACCGAGGACCGAAGTAAATTTGTTGGCAGAGATTTATCCTTTACAGTAAGCCACCAAACTGATACCCTAATATGATTATACTGGAATTAATTTGATTTATGATTGGATTTTGGGGATTTTAATTTGGTTTTTGTAGCAACTGGAACAATCACTTTGTTGGCATTTTAGGTGTTGGATGTTATGGAATGTTTCGGATGTTGGAAGGGTATTTATAGGCGTCTTATATGGTCCAAACGTGATAGTATATTGCAACTTCTCTCTGGTGGCCTACAACATGTGGTCTAGAGCAATTGTTTGAAATTTTTTGTGAGCCATTCGACAACATGTGGACCCATAGTCATAAGACAATATCTGGTCCCACACTTTCATTGGTTGTCTAAACCCTTTTTAAATGGCGTGCGACAGATCATTAAAATACAATTTTGTCAAGTACCTACCATAATTGAATGACAAAGAGCCATATTAATAACACTATCCGACCAAGTGTGCTGATTTTATTTCCCCTACAAATAAAATGGAAATTTAATGAGATAAGCTACATACAAGCTGCCACCATTACCTAGTGCTTCTAGAAAATAAAACAAAATTCGAGTCGATCTACTTACTTTGGGGGAAGAACAATGTAGAAAGGCTAAACCTGCAGATTGTAACAAGAAATTGCCAATCATAAATCAAAATGAACGCTTACTTCCTATCTGCTAGTATGAAGAAGTTTTGTGCAGTACCGGATTATATGTTTCACATTGTTAGAACTCCACTCTGTTAGAATTTCACCATATGCATACCAGATCTAGTTTTTTAGTAAAGTTGCATATATTGGGTCTTTCTTAAATGCCCAATTGAATGACAAAATGGAAAGAAATAAAGTAACAGAAGATGGGAAAGAACAAAACAAATACAAAAGTGAAACTATTGGCAGAACAAAACAAAGAATAAAACCAACGCACATGGATCCGGTTCGGTGCATGTACTCTACATCAGTGATCGTTTCCAGAAGGTATTCATAGTTGATCCAGTTCGGTGCATGTACTCTTACATTGCACTCACTCGTCTGCTTAAGGTCATCACCTCAATGACGGAGTCCATCATTCCAACTTATAGAGACACAACGAGTGTAGACCTATTCATACATTATCATGTATCCTGGTCTAGAACAAAGTGAATTAACAAGGATCCGAAAAAGTCATACTCCTCGTCTCCGAATCATTAATCATTGGCCTGACTTTTCTACAATGTTGCTCAACAATATGACATCTTATGTCATTGCACGTACCCAAAATAATATACGAGTGATTGATCAAAAACAATAATTATCTCATAATTATTCAAAATGATTGGTTTTGACGGCATACATCTAACACTCTACCTATAAAAGGATGACAAAGAAAAACCTTGGGGTTAATATGCACAAATACACAAATTATTTGGCCGAAACATATAGTTATCAACTAGACAAAATGATAATTTATTATAAGTTATGATCAATAGTAATAGTAAGAGATGCAAATCTTCTACAGGTTTAATCAACAATTCAAGAACATGACAGTTCCCTTCTCATTCATCACATTCATTATAAGTTATGATCAATAGTAATAGTAAGAGATGCAAATCTTCTACAGGTTTAATCAACAATTCAAGAACATGACAGTTCCCTTCTCATTCATCACTGCATTTTATTTTGTTCTTTCTTTTTTTACAATGTGGCGGTTGTAGGAATCCTACATAAAGATGCCATAGAGTCTCTACCACTTGTCTTTCTGCTTGGTTAAAATATTTCCAGAGATAGTGATAGCAACTTCAATTGTAGAAGGATAAAATATTGTGGAAGAGTAAAGATGATGGACACATCTCAGTATTCTAAAGTTGATGAATAAGATTGTACTTTTTAATCCAGGAAATATCCCATCCATCAGGAACAAAAACACTGAATCTCATATTAATATCCTCAACTAGTTGTACGAGCTGTAAAATACATTGTGGCTTGAATATTGTAAATTACAATTATATAGGCAATTAATTGTACGAGCTGTAAAATACCCTTCAAATAAAATAAATAATAACTAATAGTTTTATAAATTAATTGGTTTAGAAAAAAGAAAATTCTAAATAATTACTAAGAGTTTTGCAAAGAATGAAGCCACATTCGAATAGTCAATAGAATTAATATATATAGATGGTTCATATCTTATTCCCCAATATACTGTTGATCATATTGAAAATATCATTGATGAAGCATTGTTTGAAGAATACGATTCTGACATATCACATCATTCAGACCATAACACCTAAGATCATACTATTTTACATTCTTTAAGATTAAATATTAAATCTATGGGTCGTGATATGATGGAAGGTGCTCAATACCTTGCCATTTATATAGACTCCATTATAAATTAATGAAGATGACTCTTGATCCTAGTTCTAAGGTTCGTCTTCATTATAGTGAAACTTTACTTTTAACTACTTGTAATGAATTTTCAAATATTACTATTACTAAAATGATACAATGGGATGACGTTATTACCCAATAATTGGAATTACTTTCGATTGTACCCCCTCCTAATAAAAAAGAAAATAAAGAAATTGAATATTTTACTCAATATACTAATGGATCTGTATTTTATCTTTTAATAAAGATAATATTAATAATTTATCTAATAGATTTTTTACTGCATCTATTTCATCTTTATCACCTTCTACAAGCTCTAGAAATTTTAAATATGCTTTTAATTCATTCCGCCCAAGTACTTCTTCTATACCTCCATATATTCCTCCACATAGTATAAAATCTGATCATTCTATTCAATTACCTATATACGATAATCAAATAGAACCACCTGATAAAAATTCTTCTACTCAATCTGAAATTATGTCTTTACAACGATCTCATTTAAAACATGTTTTACAAAATGATTTTATCCTCAATAAAGAAATACTTCGAAAAAGATTTTGAATCTTTAGAAAATATGACTAAAAGAATTTGGTTTTTAAACTCTTATGATCAAATAGATCAAGCTTGCATTAGAAATGTATATTATAATCATATGACTTCTGTCAAACAACATATACCTTTCTTTTCATGGTTTGAACAATATCTTCCTACTTTAAATGTTCTTACTAAAGACATACTGCGGTTAACTACTTATAGTAAAAATATATATGAATTCTACCCTCCTACAACTACCATTAGCCTTGATCATCAATCTAAACAATATTTTGGTACTCCTTATAATGTCAATACTTTAAACCATAATGATAAAAACTTTGATAATATTATTCAACAAAATAATTATACTAATGTTTATCTACAACTAGTAGGAATTCATTTATCTAAAATTGAAAATTTAATTAAACCTTATCACCTTCTAAAATAGCAAAACCGCAACCTATGTTTATACCCTAATAATTACCCCCAATGTCTCCTTTTAATTCTGTTGATTCAAACACTGAAAAATTAGATAAAATAAATGAAATGCTTGCAAAATTATCATTAAAAGATAAAAATTCTGCTTCTTCTTCTAAATTACAAGTTTTAAATCAATATAATTCATCTTCTAGTTTAATATCTGAAGAATATGATACTAATACTAATGTAAATGAGGATATAATATTGCTAACTTAGAATCACAATTTCAAGAAGATTTAAATATTAATAAAATGCATACATCTAAATCAAAAAATGAATCGAAATATTATAATCTAAATCGACGAAATTACGATCCACGACCTACTCCTCCTGATTTACAATATGAAGAAAGACATTTATCTTCTACCTCAACATTTTCTGCAGATAATTTATATGAATGAAATATTGATGCTATTTCTAAATATGAAATTCTTAATATTTTAAATGAAATGGCTATGTATGCTAATGTGTTAAGAAATAGTGGCCATACTGAATAGGAAGCTGCAAACTGTTTAATAACTGGTTTTACAGGTTAATTAAAACATTGGTGGGATAGATATTTAACAGAAAATTAAAGAAGTACAATACAAAATGCTATTAAAAGAGATAATGATAATAATCCTGTTCTTTCTAATGGTAAACAAGTTCCACATGCTGTTAATACACTATTATATACTATTACAAAAAAATTTGTTGGTGCACCTGATATTTATAGAGAACGAGCTTCTAATTTTCTTTTAAATCTTAAATGCCCTACTATGGCTGATTTTCGTTGGTATAAAGATGTATTTTTATCTAAAGTTTATTGCGTGATGATTATAATCAAGTTTTTTGGAAAAAAAAAACTAATTGCTGGTTTACCTTATTATTTTGCTCAAAAAGTTCGTATTAATCTATCTAATGATGATGGTGTAATAATAAAGTATGACCAATACACTTATGCTGAAATAATAAGTATTATAAATTGAACTGGTTTACTTATATGTAACGATTTAAAATTAAAGAAAAACTTTAGAATCTGAGAAAAAGTATACTTATAAAGAATTAGGTTTCTTTTGTGAACAATATGGTTATTTTAATCTCATTGCCCCTTCTAAAAGACGTAAAAAAATTATTATGATAATAATAAATCTTTCTATAAATATAGAAAAAGATATTAACATTATAAAAAAAAAAGATAAACCTCAAACTTCTACCCGAAAACCAAAAAATAAATCAAAGGAAAAAAGATATAACTTGTTGGAAATGTGGAAAAACTGATCATTTTGCTAATAAATGTTATGTTAAAAACCAAATAAAAGAATTGGATGTTTCCCTTGAAATTAAATTAAAAATCAATTACGTATAATATTTTTAGCTCAACAACCTCCAAATAATATGCATACTTGTTCTTCTTCTTCCTCTTCTTATGTTGTTTCTTCTTCTCACAATGATGAAATACAGTTATGGACAATTGTACATGTAAGAAATAAATATTATTTGTTTTATCCAAATCTGATCAATTATTATTAGATGCTATTACTCAAATAAAAGATCTAGAAATACAACAAACTTATCTTTTAAAAATGAAAGACTTAGAAAAACAACCTTCTCATTCTCATCGTACTAATAATGTAATACCAGATACCTATTATGATTATAGTAAAATACTAGTACGATTTACTTCTAATACTAAACCTGTAAGTGATTTACAAAAGGAAATTCAAATTCTTAAATAAGAAATAAAACAATTACAAAACAATTTAGATTATGGTGCTGATCTAAATTGTATACAAGAAGGATTAATTGATTCTAAATACTTTGAAAAATCAACAGAAAAACTTTCCCAAGCCAATGGTAGGAAAAATGACAATTATTTACAAAATACCTACTGTCCATATTTGTAACCATGGATTTTGTTTCCAAAAATATTTTGTTTTAGTAAAAAAATTAGCTTCAAATGTTATATTAAGAAATCATTTTCTTTCTCTGTTATAAACCACTTCTCGAGTTTTAGGTCATTAAGTTACTTTTGATTTTTATTATCCTCCTTTTACAAGAGATATTCAAGCTTTAAAAAATATTTCCATAACTAAAGAAATTAATATTTTAAATCAAACACAATTAATCGTAAAAAAAAACATTTAAATTTTTTACAAAAAGAAATTTTGTATAAACAAATAGAAGAACAAATTAGAGATGAGCAAATCCAACAAGATATACAGAAATATCAACAATTATTAGAACATACTATTTGTTATTCTGTACCTAATGCTTTTTGGAATATAAAACAACATATAATAATTCTTCCGTATGAACCTGGATTTTCTGAAAATGAAATACCTACTAAAGCTAGACCAATGCAAATGAATCAAGAATATTTTGAAGTATGTAAAAAGAAATACAATCTTTATAATAAAAAGGTTTAGTACGTCCTTCTAAATCCCCTTCTAAATCCCCTTGGAGTTGTGCTATTTTTTATGTTATGAATAATGCTGAAAAAGAATGTGTTGTACCTCGTCTTGTTATAAATTATAAACCTTTAAATAAAGCCTTACGATCGATAAGATATCTCATTCTTAATAAAAAAAATATACTTAATCTTTTCATTGGTGAATTTTATAAAGATTTACGAAAAATATGCAAACCACTATTTAATCGTTTAAAGAAAAAACCGTTACCTTGGACTGATCATCATACAACAATAGTAAAACAAATTAAAAAACATGTTAAACATTTACCATGTTTAGGCATTGCATCACCACATGCATTCAAAATAGTAGAAACAGATGCATCAAATATTGGATACGGCGGCATATTAAAACAATGCATGCATGACACTAATAAAGAACAAATAGTAAGATATCATTCTCATGCATGGAATACTACACAATAGAAATATAGTACTGTTAAACAAGAAGTACTGGCAATTGTTCTTTGTGTTTCAAAATTCCAAGATGGTTTATTAAATCATAAATTTTTTATTCGTGTCAATTGTCATTCAACAAAAGATATTTTATTAAAGGATGTCAAAAATCTTGCTTCAAAACATCTTTTTGCCCGATGGCAAGAAAATCTTTCAGCTTTTGATTTTGACATTTTCTATATCAAAGGATTTAATCATTCAATCCATGATTTTTTAACTCGTGAATTTCTACAGGGAAAATGAGTTCTTCTTCAAATAAAAAATCATCTACTTTTCAGTTAGATAATGCTTTTCCTCTGTTACCTCCTTTTCTTTTTCGTGGTACTATTCCTAGACCACGTCCAGCATCTTTACCAATAAATAATCAATTTATTGTTTTAGGCCAAATACCACGAATAACAGGACCACGTGTCCCTCCTCCTCTTCATTCGATGAACTCTACTTTCAGTCAAAAATTAATATCCTCACCTTCAGCATCATCTCCTCCTTTACCTAATACGAGTCCATTGATTCCTAAATCATATATCAGACATGTGTGTTATGTTGAAGATCCATATCATACACTGAGTGATTCATACCAAACAACATCCTAAATATTACCTCCAGGCTGGAACTATGTTCATAAAATACCATGTTTACACAAGCTTTTTATCAACATATTTTTCAAGATACTAAATCTGTTAAATTCGAAAAAAGTCAATGTAAATATGATCCTTCAAATATTGGTTTTTCAAAATTTACTATTCGAAGGATAATTTCTTCAAAAGAATGGGGTCAGCCATCGACTCCTCAAGCTTTGTTGTATTTGCTCACCTTTAATTTGTTCTTCTATTTGCTTATACAAAATTTATTTTTGTAAAAAATTTAAATGTTGCTTTTTATGATTAATTTTTGTTTGATTTAAAATATTAATTTCTTTAGTTTTGCTAATATTTTTTAAAGCTTGAATATCTCTTGTAAAAGGAGGATAATAAAAATATCTTAATTATCTGAAGAAGATACTGTTGCGTCCAGTTCATTTCTAGATTTCAACTCTCATTATGAAATCAATGCTGAAGATCCTTTTGACGGATATGACATGGACCTTTCAATTGAAGAAATAGAAGCTCTCCAGAGATCATATGAAGGATAACTGCATGGCGTAAGGATAGCATGGTCATTTTCAAAATATCAGAGTAAAGCTGCCGACAGTCACTGTTCAAGTTACTATTCATCCCGACATATCACTGTAGCAGTCACTGTTCTCGACAAGAATATTGTTTATGTCTTCCCAAAGATACCCCTGGTACTGTTTACTTTCATTTCTTCCAAAAATACCATTTACTGTACAAAATATCAAAGGATATCTTGAGTCTTCTCTCTTATCTCTTTTTCTATATAACTCGACCTCGTTTCTCATTTCAGACAGCATGTGGTAAGAGAGCGAATAAAGGTAAAATAAATAACTGTAAGGGTTAATGGCCGAATCTGTAGCTAAAGGTCAAGTCAATAAATAAAATAAACAATTTCTATCAAACTAGTTATTAGGTCATATATTTGACCAATTTTGTCCAGAAACACCTTGAAACGACAATCCCCACAATTAATTTTGTAAATTATTTTGTATGGTCATTATATAGTCTATTTTTACTTTTATTTTATGGGGCAATTACGAGGAAAATTAATATGTTACACCCAGCTTTTGTTTACTAGATTCAAATGTATCTAAATATGACAAAGGCATAATCGAGTTGAGAGAGCTTAATGACGAACTCCAAATACTTGAATTAGCCTTAAAGTCTAACAATATTGTAATTTCAATCTAATTAAGCAAGTTGGCTTAGAAAATTCCAACCAATAGTTTGTCTTAATACGCAAACTATACTCTGTTACTTTGAAGTAAAGTGAGGAATTAACTAATAACGATTCAAAATTTTACATATTTATTAGTTCTGTTGTGTTAGGTAATATTATATATAAACAATTGTTTCAATTAATTGTATTGTATGTGGCTTGATCTTGAACAGGCAATTGTAGGAGTAAACACTTGGAAATATATAGAAGGCAAATTTGCGTGTACAGTACTTATTAATTTAAAGTATGGTCTTATAAATATAAAGTATGGTCATTCATCAATAAAGTGACTCTTTGGTTTAACAAAGTGTGGTCATTAGATTTTAAATTAATCTTACGTACTCCATGTGGAATATTATATATATATAACTAAAAATAGGAATATTGTCGACCGGCCCATGCACGGATCATATCTTTGATCAAACCACCCATTTCAAAAGTGTCCAACAAAAATACTGGTTTAGAAGAGAAAATTATAAATAACGATGAAGCTACAATCGCTGCAATATTTTAATAATTGATATAAATTTTTTCTAATAGATTTGCCAGCCGTGGCAGCTTCTCCCCCCAACAGAAAATTGGTTACTGCAACATTTCTACTTGAAGCACAATTATGACTTGAATATTGTAAATAAATAAATAACTAAGAGTAATGTAAATATTGGTTTAGAAAAAAGAAAATTATAAATAATTACTAAGAGTTTTGCAGACGATGAAGCGCGGGCATTCGAAACCATGATAGAATATAACATGTTTACCACTTTAAAAAAAAAATGACTGGGCTTTCTTGCTTCATCCATTAATGGACGTACCCAGAAAGAATTCACGCCTTAGAAATGAATAAAGGTAAATAAATAACTGTAAAGGAAAATTCCAAATATGTTGCTTAAGGCCCGAATTCGTTGCTAAGGGTAAAGTAAATAAATAAAATCTACCAGACTCGTTATTTGATCATATATTCAACCAATATAATTTAGTTGTACACTTTGAAAGATAATCCCTATAGTAATTGTAAACTATTTTATATATAGTTTTCAATCTAATTCCTTTATTTTTTTGGGTAAAATATTTGTTGCACTTAGTCTCTATGCATGGAGTTCGGACCGATATGACCCACTTATATAAGAAAGATTCAAATTAAAACTGATTTGGTCTGAATTCTCTTGTTAAATTTCGACTAAATTACTCCATTAATGCTTGGGGTTTGCGCTACTCCTAGATTAGTCCTTATGGTAACTTTTTTCCCACTGGTACCCGTAAGGTTCGAACCAGTTCCCATTTTCATCCTTCCATTAACTTGTTTAACGGAAGTTACCGACATGGCTAATTAATGTCTACCACGTCACACATATTTAGAACCAACCACACGTCGAAACGGACACGCGTTAAATATGCTACCAAACTTAATTAAATTAAATGCCTATGTAAAAAATTCCCAAACCACTTGGACGTTGATTGGACTCGTACAGACTAAAAATCCCTAAATGCTAAAGTTGATGAAAAATGAGTATTCGTTGCTGAGGGAGAGAGTGAAGGGATATCTGCTACTAAGGGGGTATTGGGTAACAGTGGCGGTACCAGGATTAAAATTTAAGGGTGGCAAACATTAAAGGCTAAATGACAAAAAAAAACATTTCCTTCGCAATGTAAAAAGTTGTCTTAGAGTTATAATGTCGAAAATTAAGGACTAAAAACATTAAAAAAATTAGAATACAAGTATCGTACTATGTACTGCGACTGAGAGGTGAAAATTGGATCAGATGACTTTGCATCTTCTAAAAATGTTGCAAAATGACTTCATTCTAAATAGTTTTAAACACTTCTTACTCGATGTACAATTTTGCAATCATTCATCAAGTCATTTCTCATCCTATTACGCAAATCACTCTTGAAGATCTTTATTGCAGAAAGCAGTCTTTCGACGGTTGTAGTCACAACTGGTATGATCTATGTCAACTTGATAAGTTGATAAATTAATGGAAATAAAGTATTATTTTTTTGTCTCAACCATCTTCATACTAAGACTTTCAATATCTTTAAGCTAAAAAAAACTTCAATTCTTGTAATATCTCTAATATATGTATTAAACTGATTTTTAAATATCATATGTATCAAATCCATAACAGGTGATTGACTATAATTGCAACAGATCCCCAAATTAATATGAATCTCTACAGATTATACACAGCGTATGCGTTCAAAGTTTTATTTTCCTTTTATTTTCTTTTCGTTTACTTTCTTTTCTGACGCCTTCAAAATCATTATTAATCCTCTTGCCTGATGCACTACTCAATGCCACATGAAATGAGTTACAGTTCCGTTTGTCACGAGCATAACGCATCACTACCTTAAGTGCTACGCAGAACTTTTCCAACCTCTGACGAGCACGCTGCATACTGCCACACACATTTTCATTAAATATTCACGCTACCTCGAAACGAATGTATGATGGTTGGGGTCAATCTGCACTAATGATTATAACTTGTTTCTTCGGTTGTCCTCTTTAGATATTTGTTCTACTTTTATCCTGTAGCTTTTCTCCCTGCGTAATGAAGGACCCCATCTCAGCCGTGCACACTTCCATACTCTGTGACTCTGTGCCATCAGTTGGTCAGGAGCCCTTTGACTGTGCTAAACAACGTGCAAACACATGTAAAATGTTTTTTTTGGGCGGAGCAACGGGTAGCGGCCGACCTGGTTTGCTACCCTGCATCCGCCACTGCTCATGAGTATAATTCCCCATATATGAATATATAGATGATAATTTTGTACTGAATTATATACATTTTCCTACATACTTTTTCAAATTCTGTTCCTATTTATACATTAAAGACTTCCATTGATCAAGGTCGTGATCCAAGCTTTCTTAATTTGATCCTATAAAATCTGATTCTTCTGATCCGTTAGAATGTTGCTCCTCGATGACTCGACCAAAAACCTTCCCGCAAAAAGAACAGCATCTGCGATAAATATATAGGTAACGGCCCCTCCATATCAGAAGAAGAATTGAGCGAAAAAGGAGAAAGATAAATCATACGTAAAGACTCACTGCCATTATTGAGAAGCCATGAAAGCACTTACATGAAGTCACCACTGAGTTCTGTCCAGCGGGTTTGGAGACAGTGAGTGCACCAGTACGTCATCTTGGTGCTGGTTTTGCCGTGTGACCGCCTGAAACTCACAAGAATGTTATTGGCCCTAAACTCACAAGAATTCAAAACGTAAATATTGAGAATTAATGGACGTACCCTGGAAGGAGCTGGTTGCCTTGATCGGTAGCTTTCTTGGAACCGTCAGTTGACAAATTGCTTTCATGGATCACTGTACTGGAAGAACTACAAAACGGATCTGTTCCCGTGCTACCCAGTCGCCTTTTCTTTACACTTTTCATTCTTTTCAATCGAGCTTTCTTCATGTAAGAAGTTCTTCGGACCCCGACTTCACCAAGAACCTTCCCACATATAGGACACGCTCTGCAACACAACAGCTTGGGTCTGTGAGAAGAAAGCAGATCACAAGAATAAATTAATGACTAAGCTTGAGAAAACAACGGTCGAGAGTCGATATTTTCTCGGGATCAAGAAGCAATGAAAGCACTTACAGTAAGCCGTTAATGCAGTCGTCCCAGCAGCTTTTGAGACACTGGCTGCACCACCCCATTGTTGTTCCCCTTTGCTATATGCGTGAGCACTTCGAGGAATTGCCCTCAAATACAGACCAGATTGCTTCCTTTCCAAGCAAAACTTAGGAATCGTATTACTTTTATAAGTGGTTAGTAGGAGGGTCTCCAATTAAGGCGGTAGAATCGAAAGATACGTACAAAAAGGAAATTAAGGAATTACTTGTCGCTTGGACACAATCAATCACCCAAAGTAGCATCCACGTCCTTATAAACAGTGTCCTTTTCCTTTTCTAAAAGGAAATTTTAAATTAATTAGGGGAAAGTTAGAATCTAAATTACTAAAGAGCGGGGACGAGAGAAAGCGAGATACTCGGATTTTTTGCATTCTAGACTTGGTGGCCAAGAAAACCGTACTGGTTTTTGGAGTAGTCCAGCTAGCGTGTCTTGACCATTGACCAGATACGTAACCAAGACATCGATAAGGTTTCGTCTTAATGCATGCGTCCTGGTCACGCATGTGAAATGACTTGTGCTTGAAAGAGGTAATAGTGTAGTTCCTTGTATTTAATATAAAAATTAGGGTTAAATGCATGTCATGCCCCTGTGGTATGCGGTAATAGCAAATATGCCCCTGAGGTAAACAAAGTCATTTTCATACCCCTGAGGTAAACATTCAGGAGCAAATATGCCCTTTCATACCTCTGAGGTAAACATAACAGAAGGGCATATTTGCTCCTGAATGTTTACCTCAGGGGTATGAAAATGACTTTATTTACCTCAGGGGCATATTTGCTATTACCGCATACCACAGGGTCATGACATCTTATACCATTTGCATAAAAAAATTCATTTCCAATAATTTTAAAAAATTCATACAAATGCTGATGAAATGCTTAATAATAAGTGACTCCTTGTAAATTCTTTTGCTAAACATCATGGAGTTTTTGAAAATAACTTTTTCCACTTACCTTCCTTAGAGTATGTTGAAAAAAGTGAAGAATTGTATTTCTGGCTGTGCGTAGGAGTAGCCTAATTTATATAGTACAAGGAGGCTGTCTAGGTTTAAGAATACAATCTACCATAATAAATTAGAGATACAATCACAATATTCAAAAATATACCATAATAATGATAAAAATATTTTAACAATAATTAATTTAAATATCAAAGTCACGCAACCAAGCATTTACAAGCAAGGACAGTATCTATTTTTTAGATGGCAACCTCCTTTAATTTTTTTTGGTGGAAACAAGTTTATTAAAAATCGAGCTCAAATGAGTTTGAATGTTGATAATCATCTAAGGTTCTGTTTGCATAACAAAATTTTAACACCTTAAAATTTTATCATCATTACAAAACACTTTTTCTCCTCACTTTTTCATCAATTTTTATACACTTTTTCACTTTTTTACAAACTTTTTTACCAACTTTTTCATTATCTCTCATCACTTTTTCATCAACCCCAATACCTAAAATTTTAATAACTCTAAAATTTTACTTCTTAAACACAACCTAAGAGTTTGACTGCCAAAATTATTAAAATAATTATAAAATAATTTCTCTCTACCACTTCAAATCATTTTTTTAATTTTTCTATCTTCACTTTTCATCAATTCTCATACCTTAAAATTTTAACCAACCAAAATTTTGGCACTTAAACAAGAATATAAAGTAGACACAATTATGTCAAGATTTTATTGGTACAATTAGCCACGCAACACAAAATCTTGGAGTCTCCGAGTATCTTGGTAAAAAATCTTGCATCTTACAAACTTTTTTAGTATAAATACTTCAAATGACAATTCAGACACTCAATTCAGCCTTTTTTCCAATCAAATTAGGTGTCAAAATTATTCTCATACCCGTGGCTAAAATTTATTAAAATATCCTAAAATTTAGAGCTAGTTTAATGCTGGGGGCAACTTCGATGTCTCAGTCTTTAAAAATTTTATAACTTTAAAACTCTAACACGAAATCGTACAAAATTATTAGATAAATTCAAAATTATCTTTTTTTGCCGACGTAAATTTGAAGACTAAACACATAAAAATTGAACCAGAATTGCCCTTGAAACAAATTTTATTATAATTTAAAAATCTGAAGGGTTCCATTTGGCTCTCAATTCTAGCTTTATCACTTCGAAAATTCGTAATTACTTTTTAAATATGTATAGAAATCATACGGATTTTGTACTAAAATGTTAATCAATGGCTACAATTTAAAAATATGCTTACATATAAAAAGGTTAGGTTCAGTAGCTCTAATGGAGGAAATTAGTGACCTAAATACTTTCGCCTCAATCTTCAACAATTTTTTTATGTAATTATTAGCCTCAATTTTTGTATAAATTAAGCAACACAAAAATTAAAAAAAAAAAACTCCTCTCATAAAAAACTTCAATACAAGCATTTTTTTACTCTCGTATTCCTAGAAGAGAATAAATTTCAAAAATTTATCTTTCCAAACATCTTTTATGTTGACCACACCATTTTCACAAACACCTAAAAAAATGACTCAA
Organism: Myrica gale; assembly: GCA_963930655.1. NCBI lineage: Eukaryota > Viridiplantae > Streptophyta > Magnoliopsida > Fagales > Myricaceae > Myrica > Myrica gale. The sequence goes on from OZ005607.1 coordinate 17,718,415, forward strand.
AAAAATTTCTTAATCATTACATAACAACATTTTTAAAATTAAACCAAACATAGCCTTTGTTTTTTAAACCAAACATGCCTAAAAAAATGACTCAAAAAAATTTCTTAATCATTACATAACAACATTTTTAATATTTATTATAATGTAGTTCTAACTTGTCATACTCGAACCGATGGAAAATTTGAGGTTGTCAATCAAGCTTCAAAAATTGTTGAGAAACATTGTTGGCAAGTATTCGTCAATGGAATCTACTTCTTGCACAAGTAGAGTTTGCTTTTAATCGATATACTAGTCAACCTATAGGTTTTAATTCCATTGAAATTATCAATGCTCAAAATTCTATTAGTCCTTTAGGCTTGGTTTCACTTCCTACTAATCATCATTTTAGTGAGATGTCGAGAAGAGAGTGGAGAACATTACGAAGTTATATAAACAAGATCAAGACCCGATTCTCAAGCTAACTGACACGTACAAAAAGAGAGCCAACAAGCACCTAAAGTAAGCTAGTTTCAAGGAAGGTGATTTAGTTCGTATTCATTTAAGGAGAACATATTTCAGCAGATCATCGCGCTAAGCTCATGACTAGAGGTGATGGTCCATTCAATTTACTTCAATGCATTAGGGGGAATGCGAACAAGATTGAACTTCCAAGAGAATATGAAATTTTAGCAACCTTCAATGCAGATCTTTTACCGTATCATGAAGAAGGAAACAAAGAGCAAGTCTCAAGGTCGAGTCTTTTTTAACTGTGAGAGCTTGACACAGTAGTGCTTAGTGCTGAGTCTCAAAATTGGAATTAATTATGAGAATGATTTTTGAATATTTAGCCCTTGAGTGATGGGTCATTGGAAAGCTCTGTGTATAATTTTCAGCGCATCAAATGGTGTGCGATTTGGAGTTTTCTATAGAAAAGTATGGGGAAATCAAGGAGGATAAGCTGGTAGCAAGTACGAATGTTGCGAATTTTAAGCGAATTTCTATCTTTTAAAATATTTTTTGGATTTTCAAATTTTCTTCTTATTTTTTTAAGAGTCTTTTATGTTTCCTAAGTTTGATTTAATATTTTGGAGGATATATTTCTTAGACTATGTTTGTTAAACAAAATTTTACACTTTCTAAAATTTTAACACAATAAAAAATTACAATATAATCCCTCTCTCTCCATCACATCATTCATTTTCATTATAATAAATATTAAAAATTATCTCTCTCTTCACGTTTTCATCAAATTCAATACCCTACAATTTTAACCTCCCAAAATTTTATTACTCAAACACAACCTTAATTACCTACGCATGGGGGTTGTTTGAAGCTACACTATTTATACCCCATCTTCCAGTGAAAAATTAAATTATATATTAAGTGTTTACATTAATTGAGCCTTTGGCTTTTGAAGAAGGATTTCTTTTCAAAACTCATACCCTTTGGCGGATTTCGATCAGTGGTGAGTTCTTGCTTTACATCCTGTTTTGACTTACAATGGAAGGTAATTTACTATATCTTATTGTGTTTCTACTTGATGAGCTTATCTATTCGCTTCTACGAGTTATTGTGTTGATTCCCGACCATTTTCAAAAATATCTTGAACATTTGCATAACATTCCCAAGTATTCTCATTATTCCCAAGGTTACCAAAAATATCTCAATTATCCCCGAGAACTCCCACAGGGCCGGCTTATGGGGTGCGCAACCTAGGTGGATGCCTAAGCCCTTTACCCCCAAGCAAGGCCCCAAGTAAGAGTGTTTGATTAGGCAAAAAAAAAAGCCCATGTAAGAATAATACTAAGGAAAACAAAAATATATTTCATATATAAAGTTTTGTTTTGTGAAATAATTTTTTGTATTAAGGCCTCAAAAATTGTTTATTCTCAAAATTCATGGCTAGCTCTATTTTGTGAAAGAACTTATTTAATTTTTATTACACATACAAGAGCACTATATATCTAATAAAAAATTATTTTTTATTATATAAAAAAACACGCCTCAGATTGTATTTTTGCTTTAGGCTTCTTTTTATATCGAACCAATCTTGCGCTCCTGTGGTATCGAATACTTTTCTCGAGCAATCCTGATGCTATAATGTTGATCCGATTGGCATAGCAGTAGAACAGGTGGCCCCTAGCACTCGTGCGCACTGCTAAGCACTTTGACATGAAGGGGCGACATATCAAGATACTTCAAGTGGGGGAGTTGAAGAGATGGCTTCACAAGTTGGTGTTGGTGAGGCCTCAGCAAGATAGACTTCAAGGCCGTGGTAGGATGGACCTGTCAACAACGGCCCATTGCCTGGGCCTTGAGTGCATATGCTACTAGTGATGCATGCTGATGGGCATGGACCTTGCTTGGCTTTCGCCTTGGCCCATGCCCCACGGTGTGCCTTGGTTGCAAGGGGCCACATTCATCAGGGGTGCCTAATGAGCCATGACAAGCATGCCTTGCAACCAACGAAGATTTATGACACGTGGCGATGTTGTCCTGAGTGGCTAACAAGCAGACAACATGACAAGACCCCCACTAGTGACCTAGGCGAGACGAGGTTCGAAAGCACATATAACACGCCATTAGCATGCCATGGCACGAGTCATGCCACTTATAGCAACAGGCTAGCATGCCCCACGGTAGTGCTAGCACCTATGGGTGCCAACCAAACCAACAACCAAGGCAATGCCAGAAAAAGTATGTGGAGGTAAGATTTCCAAAGAATCAAGAGGACCACAACAGTAGATCGATTTACACCATCACATGGCCACCTGCCACGGCAGCACAACCTGGGATGATCAATGGAGTTGATTGACATCACCACCCCCACAAGGTGGTGGTGTGGCGGTGGCGGCTGCTGGCGACAAAGAAGACTCATACAAGGTAAACTGCATGTAAGATCCCTGTATGGTAAATTTTTAACTCCATTTAAAAGTCCTATCTTTAATTAGCTTTAATTTTTTTGTGTTAGCTAATTAAAGAATCAATTATCCTCCCTTGATTGGGGGATTGACTCCTTGGTTAGCAAGTTGGGCTAAATAAGGTAATTAATCTTTTCTCTCTACAAGAAAACCCATGGTCGACCATGTGATACTAAATAAGGGATCAATCACAATTAATTGTTTATTTGATCCCTCTTTGGCAAGTTTTGGTTCCAAGGATTTAATCTTTACAAGATCCACCCTTTAGACATGTGAGACCCCGTATTTCATTTTGCTATTTACTCTAGGTATTTGTTCTTGGATTTAAATTTTGGGGGCTGTTGTTTGGACAATGTAAGATATTAAATGATTATGGTATTTTGAACTATAAATTTTTCCTTAAGTACTTTCATTACGATTGTGAAGTTACGATTAGTGTAATTTCAATATTCACATCATGGCCGAATTTCTCTAAGGTAATTTCCATATGAATTAATTGTTATTGGATTATAATTAATTGTTGAGGTGATTTATCTTGATATAATGACTTATGTATATTCTTTTAACCAAATGCAATTAGGGGTACACCTGATTATGTACCTATGATATTGTATGATATTGTATTTAATCTAAGTCTGTCCTAATTTGTATTAAGGTCTCATTAGGCTAGTCAAGTAATGGTTAAAATGTACTTAGGGTAAACTAATATAGGAATCACGTGAAGGCCTTAAGAGCAAAGAGAAGAAGAAAACTAAATGAAATAAAAGTGAGGCATAGCATTAAAGGATGCCGCCCATGCAGCCAATAGGCATGGGCGGAGGACACAATGTTGTTTCCTTTGCCTTGCACATGAAACACTCTCACACCACACATTCTTCTCAGCGAGTTCATCTCACTCTTGCACCTCACTTCACTCAGCACTCACACTTCACCCTCACTTGGCCGAACTCTTCTTCACTTCACCATAGCATTTCACTTCCCCTTCCTCACGCCATTTCCAGTAACTTCATTCACCACATCTCATTTTCAGCTTTACCTCAGCACCTAACTTGCTCACATTCAGTTCACTTTGGTCACACAAGGGTAGAGAAGCCGAGAGAGAGAGAGATTTGGGTGGTTGGCCGAGTAAGGTAGAAGAGAAGAGAAAGGTAAAGAAATCTGATCCCTTTGCATAATCAATCTCTTTGAGTTTTTCTTTCATAATCTGACCATGTGTATCTTAATGCTAGGTATTCTTTTGTCAACATTAGTGACCAGCTTAAAACCCAAGGTAAGCTAGGGTTCGGTTTCTTCATGGAATGTTTGCTGGTTGGCCGGATCTTGTTGTGTAATATGCCCTTGAGAACTTCTTGTAAAGCATGTTTGGGTTGTGTGCTTGGTTGCTCGAGGATGGGATTAGAAGTCTTGGATTGTGCAAGAATTAGCAATAATGATGCATGCATGTAGATTTGGTGGTAGCCGATTGGATTGTGATGCATGTTCCTAGGTTTTAACTATTTGAAATGAAATGTTGGTTGTGATTTAGCCGGGTTAGATTAGATAGGAATTTGAAAACAATATTACTTGGAGATTGAACATGCATGTAATGATTTGTGTGGGTTTAATGTTGGTCAAATGAATCAAGCTAGAAACCATGCTTTAAGTTGTTGGAATAGGGATTTGTTAGTGACCTGTTTTAGGTATCATCATGCTCGATCAGCGTGCGACTCACGCTAGAGCGCCCTTAGAAAAAATATTAGATAGAGTCATGCCGCTTGACCCGCACTCAACAAGTGCTCGAGCGGGCTTGGTGCTCGACTGGCGCTCGAGCGGGACCTATTAAATTTCAGATAAATGTTGAATTTTTGGAGTTTCCTATTGAAGACTTGTGAAACCCCTATTATTGAGGCTAGCTTACCAAAACCAAGTTAAGGAGTTTAATGAGGTTAGATTGGTGGGAATTTGATAGACATTAGTCCATGCATGTTATGATGAAAGGTATTGAATAAGGGATATTAAGTTAGAAGTAACATAGGTTGCTGTTTTGACTTGAAATACTTAGTATGAGTTGTTGTTACTGAATTTCATGAATAGGCTTTGAAATCAATGATGTCAATGGGAAGAATCAGTGTACTTAGTTGATATTAAGTGGATTACATAGTGGTCCCATTAGCAACCTTGTTGGAGTTGTTTGATGCACATGTTTGATTGTTTTTCTTCAATTATTTTATGAAAGCTAGTTAAAGAAATCTTTTGTAAATGAAATCATATTTCAAAGATACGTACTTTTGGAAAACCGAAACGTTTATAAGTATTTCTTTTGTATGTCTATTTGGTTAGTTTCCTAAGCGTCTAAGTGACGTACTTGACTCGCTTGTGGGAGAAACTTCATACCGAAACTCAAGAAGATCGAGGTAAGTGGAGGTAAGTAGAAACTTACATTTTTACGAAAACTAGAATGGTACACAGCATGATTTTTTATGAACAAGCATGGCATCATAAGCAAGCATGACATGACACGAGCATTGGCATGATTTCTAAAAGAAGTTTTTATGTAAATGAATATGTAAAAGCTTTATGTTAAGTTAAGAGGCTCTGGTCGGTACCGTACCATCAAGAAGGGTACCCATACCGAAGGACGAATGCGAGAAGGATGGGTGATCCTAGAGGTAAGTGCAACCAAAGGACGAATGCGAGAAGGTGTGGACCTCCAAGGGTCGTGTCTAGCCATTAGGCCTAGGGCCACTTCAAGGGCTAGCTCAACCAGATGTTATGTCTCCAGGGGAAATAATGGAAGGTTCCAACGGGAACGCACAACCCTGACTTCAGGGGTAAATGGAGCGTACGTAGCCCACAAGATAAGAAGTGAATACTTTTCAAGGACCATGTGTCATTTTAAGTACAAGAACATATTTTCAAGAGCAAGAGCATATGCATATGCAAACATGAAGCATGCATACACATCCAATATTACCATTACTCATGATTTACAAGTTTAAAGCATAAGCTCATGATTACAAGTTTGCATTTTTCGACTCACAGTTTTCAAAATGTATCATTCTAGATGTTTCAGGTGAAGGCAGTCAAGAGGATTATCTGTCTTGAGAAGGGAGACTTCTTATGTATTTTGTTGTTGTGACTATTGATCGATTTGATCTGTCACTTAGGAAATGTATAGTTTTTGTGTTATGTAATTAAGAGGCTACTCGTCTTTTGAGATCATTTATGCAGTTAAGTTATGAAGTATTCTTTGGCCAATCTCTCTTTCAGTTTTATTCCGATGTTAAGTATGATTAAGTTCGCTGGAGCTTTTTTTGGGGATTGCTCGAGGCTCTCATTGGCCCTTCCGGATAGCGTTTGGGGCATGACAAGACATGTTTAGGAGTAGGTTCATTTGGGCATGTGTGGCTAAGACCAATATCCACAAAGAAAGGCCTTGGCCAACAAGGCCAACAGAGGTCTATAAAATACAACCTTATGGCAGTAGTTTATTCATCTATATCATTTATCAAACTTGTTTTATGAGAGCTTTTGGTCGTGTACCTTTTCTCAAATCGGTTTTTAGGTTGGTGCCCATTACACTTGGGCTAGCTTATTACGTAAAGTATTATGTTAGATTCAATCCTTTGGTGTGAGTGGTGGTCCCTCCTATTGATTGACATGGGCTAGTTGAGTTCATGTTCCTCAACTAGAAGTGCTTCTACGAGACATAAGTGATTGGTGAGAGTGGTGGTCCCTCGATCCTTGAACATTCCAAACGTTCAAGTTACCATTTTATCGGTTACCTTTGCTATTTTGATAGCATTCTCATCATTCATCTTCTACCATCCATATTCTTTAATTTCCGTTTTGTTTTGGATACTCTTATTTTTTAGCCCGAGATCTTCTTTCTTTACACTCATTAGAATATCAACTTGGGCGTGTGAGGTAAAAGACGAGTGCTCATTAGGGGTAAATACGAGAAGAATAGGCATTGGTTTGGGGCCTAGACTGCGGTCCCTATCACAAAGTCTGAGGCTTTAGTGGGAGGTTGGACAGTCTTAGACGACCAATCATAGGCACCAAAGGCTGGGCAATGGACTAATTCGAATAGGGGGTTGTGTGTAGGTTAAGTGTGTCAATGGAGCTGCTGGTGACAAGGCTGAGCCTAATGGAGAAGGCAGCCAAACCTGCAACAAGGTCTGACAACAAGCAACTGCAAGGCAGAAGCCTAGACAGTGTTGTAGCAGGGCTTGCAGAAAGCTACTGCAAGGAAGGCACCTAGGCAGAGCTACGGAGTGCTAGCAGACTTGTTGTAGAGCCTGGCAAGCAACTACAAAGCATATAGATGGCTTGATCAATCATCTCATCTTGGGGGCTATATAAGCACGGTTTGGAACCTTGGTTGAGATAGTTGGAGAGTTATCTTGCAAACATAGTGTGATTGTAACTTTGTTCTCCTTGGGTAGTTGGCAAATGTTGTTGTATGGGCCCTAGTCTTCTTGTACATTTGGGTGTGTTTTTGTTAGGTTTACCTGTCTGTTAACCTTAATTAGTCATCTTCCTTGTGTTCGGCTGAGACTAGACTTGGTTGTCTATTGCCATCACATAGTGAAAATTTTTCCATATGACAACTAGTATCAATACTTCCGTTTGAAGGATCATACCTGGTGGAGCTACTCAAGACTTGAAGAAGCGTGTTGCTAGGCTCGAAGCTTTGCTGGGGATACCAATAGAGGGATCCTCCTCCTCAATATACGAGTGTTTTGATGTGGCCATTCATGATATTCAGACGTTGCAAGCCTCTTTTAGGCAGCACTCTGCCTCCATTATGAAAAGATTGGAGGACCGAGCAAAGGAGCATGCCACCTTGGCAACTCATTGAATGGCAGGGATACTAGAGGAGATCAAGTCCTTGAAGGACTACTTACAGACTGAGCTGGTGGTCCTTAAGAAGGCTATTGGATTACTTCCTTGTAAAGGGAAAGCCCCATCCCGATTTAAGGTTCCAGACCCCTTGCCTTCACAAGGGCATGATATGCAAAAGAGCTAGAGAAATTTCTCAGGGACATGAAGCAATTCTTTCAAGTTGTATGTGTTCTTGAAGAAGAGAAGTTGACGTTTGCAACAATGTATCTAACAAGGGATACCAAACTCTGGTGGTGATCTCAGCTATAGGACAACCTTAGGGCGGGATGACCTAAGATTATCACCTGAGAGTCCTTACGGAATGAGCTCGAGGATCAATTATTGCATAGCAACAAAGCTTGGGTTGCAAGGGAGTCCCAAAGTTCGATAAAGGAAGTTAATTTTGAGGCCCGACCTGTGTTGGGTAGTGCCTCAGGAGTGCCCATGAAGGTAGTGGAATGGAAAAGGGTGGCTGGATTTCCTTACAGTGCCCCTGGATGATTTCGACATCATGTTGGGAAATTAATTCTCTGTGCAGACAAAGGCTAGACCAATCCCATTTTTGCGAGTTATGCTAGTCATAGTGTTGGCTTTTAGTCACAATTCATATTTTTTATGATAACAATAAAGAAATTGAAATGGATAATTAAGATCTAGATGAGCACAGAAATACAAATCGATCAAGCAATGACCAAATCATGTCAAACGACTTAGAAGTAAAGACTAAAGACTCTAGGGTAAACTTTGTATTTCTAAGGTCTCATTACTAGCAATGATTTGAATCACACATTGCATTTCATTCAAACCAAGTATAAACCTTTTTATCTCAAGTTTGAAAAATAAAAATATGTCTTTCAAAGTATTTTCAAATCATACCTTTATAACTCTTGAATCACTTTTATATTATTAGGGAATTAGATTTTGAGATAGAGTCTTAATATGGTCGAAATCAAGGTTTAAAAATGACAAGGATGAATTTTTAGATATAGCAGTCGAGCAAGTTTATATATCAGTCGACCCAAGATCGACCAAAACCGTTTTTCAAAATGTCAGCGCGCCTGCATTTATGACCGTTGGGAGAATGGACATCTGTAGTGGTTGACCGGTACAACTACAATTTTGATAGTCTCATCCCAAACGGCTATTTTTTCTTGGAGGCTTATATAAAGATTACTCTTAAGCTTACCAAACATAGTAGAACGACCATTGATCATTTATTAAGCTTGAGTGATATCAAAACCTTTAAATCTTATCGAAACCATGTGCATTCAGAGCATTTAAAATATTGTTAAATCTAGTATACATGTCACTAATGGATTCATTTACTTTCATCTCAAATAATTTGTAACTATAAACAAGCATGTTGATTTTTTACTCTTTGACTTGACTTGTTCCTTCTTGAGTAATTTCTAGAGTATGCCATAAATCTGTGAGTTTATCTATTTGAGTGTGTGAGTTAGAGTGTATTCCCGAGATACCCATACACTATCCCGAGGTCCCCTTTACTATCCTGAGGTGTCCAGTTCTCTCATTTATATAGTTATATATCAATCTAATTCCTTTATTTTTTTTTGGGTAAAATATTTGGTGCACTTAGTCTCTATGCACGAAGTTCGAACGGATGTGACCCACATATGTAAGAAAGATTCAAAATTGAAATTGCTTTGGTCTGAATTCTCTTGTTAAATTTCGGCTAAATTACTCCACCAGTGCCTAGAGTTTCCTCTACCCCCAGATTAGTCCCTACGATAATTGTATCCCACAAGTACTACCCATAAGGTTTGGACCAGTTGCCGTTTTCGTCCTTCCGTTAACTTGTTTAACAGAAGTTGCCAACGTGGCTAATGTCTAGACGAAGTTGATGAAGAATGGACACGCGTTAAATATGCTACCATAAATTTTCTAGACGAAGTTATGTTTAAAATTTCCAAACCACTTGGACGTTGACTGGACTCGCACAAACTAAAATCCCTAAACGATGAAGTTGATGAAGAATGAGTATTCACTGCTAAGCGGGAGGGTGAAGGGATATTTGTTGCTGAGGGGGTGTGCTTGGATGCTAAGGTGGAGGGATTGGTTGCTGGTGACGAAGATGATGGTAATGGCTTGGATGCTATGAGGGTGGAAAGAGAGTTGAGTGAGTTTGAAGAATCTGATGAAGAAGATCCAAAGTGCATAATGTTGAGGCAGTGCATAATGCACTAGATAAGGATAAAGAAAAGGCACAAGGGAAGCGGTTGTTGTTAATGAACAGGATTTGGGAGTCGAGATACATGGTCATGTGCATACTGAAAGAGGAAAAGTTCTATGGATTGGTTTGGCCAGGGGTCCGCATGTGTAGTTGATGTTGAAGATCCACAAGACTCTAATAGTAAGGGTTCTGACGGCATTAGTGAAGATGATAGGTCTGACAGTCATTTCTTTCCAAGTCCAACATTATACAAATATACTGTCTCATAAAAGAACTGATGGATTCCTTGTTGAATATTTGTACAAACTCATTTATCAAGCACAAAACCTAACATTGTTTGGAATATTTGACCTAAAAAGACATCGTCATTTGACTCGGTCTAAGTACAAGTACACAACAAACAGACCTGAATAAACCTCACAGGTCTTAGGATACAATAAATTAATTGTGTTGAATACCTTCTCAACATCAGTGATCACTTCCAAAAGTTATCCATATTTAATCGTCTGCTTAAAGTCATCACCTCAATGAAAGAGTCCATCATCCTATTTAATAGAAGCACAATGAATGTAGACCCATTATGCATAAAACTGTACACTGGTTTAAAACATATATCAACTGAATAAGGAATCGAAAATAATACTCTCCGCCTTTGATTCGTTAATTATTGGCATGACTTTTTTACAATGTCACTAAACGTTATCCGTGTAACATCTTATGTCACAATATAATACCCCTAATAAAATAAATATATATAAACACGTGTCATCTAAATAAATAATTATCTAGATAAGTAAACATCACCGCATGTGTATACGCATTGATCTTTAAATGAAGATAGAGTAGTTAGCAACGCTTAATTAATTCAATGTAAAATAGGAGTACTCATGGATCTTGAGTCCGGAATACATCCGGCCTTCCATGCTGCTCGAACCGCAGTAAAAAACCTGGAAGATGGAAACGCTGTGTAATTCGCAGCCCTCGACGAGTGCTTCTCTCACGGCTACGTTTGGAAGACGAATAACTAAAGCAAGAATCAATGCAGCGTACAATACGAATATCAGGTGGGTTTCTGGACACTTTTGAGTCTTTTTTTTCTTATTAGCGGACTCTTTTGGGTCTTTAGATTTATCATTATGAACGTTAATTCTACAGCACTCTTCAAAAGTTTTGATAATACACTTCTCAAATTTTTTAACATTGTAAAGCTCATGTTTTTCTTTACAACTCTGAATTCCCTTCCTAAGACAATCAATAATTGTGCTCTCAGGTACGACGTCGTCATTAAGATCATAGGAATGAGTAAGTGCAGATGGTTCCATTTTAACTGCCATAATTTTTTTCTAATGGCCTCGTTGCTCTCTCTCTCAATAGAAAAAATTGCCTACTTGATTTAAGCACAATTATGGCTTGAATGTTGTAAATTACTTATATAGGCAATTAATTGTATGAGCTGTAAAACACCCTTAAAATAAATAAATAATAACTAGGAGTTTTATAAAATTTATGGTTAAGAAAAACGAAAATTGTAAATAATTACTACGAGTTTTGCAAATGATGAAGACACGTTCGACTTAGGATAGAAAGAATATAAATATATATCGTGTGTACTAGTTCTCTAAGAAATATGACGAGGTTTTCGTATGGAGTTAGATTTCACGCTGTAGGAGCGAAAAAAGGTAAAATAAATAGCTGTAAAAGATAATCACTGAATCTGTTGCTAAAGGTCAAGTCAATAAATAAAATAAAATAAAATCAACCAAACTAGTTATTAGATCATATATTCGACCAATTTTTGTCCATAAACACCTTGAAAGTATAATCCCCACAATAAGTAGTGTAAATTATTTGGAATGTGTGAGTTCAAATATCAACCAAGGAGGGGGTGAATTGGATTTATAAAAATCTTAGTCTTTTTTTCTATAAAAACACAGATATGAAAATATTTAATGCAATAATAACTGAACAACAATAAATCATAGCAATAAATAGAAGAGCAGTGAAGAGAGATAACACCGCGATTTTTAGGTGGTTCGGTCAAGACTTGCCTACGTCCACTACAAGGCTATTGTCTTTCTTGGGCTTCTCCAATAGTGTCTACAACGTAGATTTCGGGTGCTAAGTGATCGTTACAAGAGTTCTTCTGAGTTCTCTCTTCCACTTGTTTACAAAACTCAAAGCCTGTGAGATTTCTTTTATCCTCACGGGTAGGCCAAAGTGTATCTCACACTCAAGAGTTTTTCAAAGTTTAAACATAGGAATGAATAAACTATAGCTCTCAAAGCTAGATCAGCAAAACAATGTTCAATAACTGGGTAAAAGACAAGATTTGATGATGATGGCAACAGTACAGTAGCGGATCTTTTGGAAAACGTGCAGCTCTTGTCTGTTGCGCTTTTTTCTCTTTTTTTTGAGGCTAGGTCAAGATTGATGACGTAGAGAGGCAAATGGTGTGCAAAAGATCTCTTTTCTCTATCCATAAGGTTCCCTTTATAGTTCTTCAGTCTTAAGGAGTCTTAAGGGCCTTTTTGGAATGTTGGAAAGGTGCCCTAAGTGCCACAACGTCTTAATTCACGTACTGAGTCATCTTTTTAAAAACTCTGTCGACACTTCCTACACCATGTGTCGACACAATCAAAATGATAATCTAACTGTTGTGCTATGTGTCGACACCATCTTGGCATATAGAGTTTTTTAGTGCTTTTTGATATGCAATTCATTCCATTTTAACATGAAAAACTCCTACAATGAAAATTTTTGTAGTTTAGGTGCAAGTAATGGTGTTTAAATCGAATATAGGGCATAAAGAAATAGAGAGATGATATATACAATTGAGTACTCTCGATTGAATAGTGGATTGAAAACCACGTATTCTAAAATTATTTCAAAGCTATTTTCTCATTTGTTAACATCAAAATCGAGTTAGATAGCTCGAGGAGCAACATTGGGCTAACAATCTCCCCCTTTTTTTATGATGACATTCCTTTTTAAAGATTTTGTCAATGAAAACAAAAAGCTCCCCCTGAGAACAAGCGGAGGTTTTTCAAAATGGTTAGGGCTTTGGATTTTTAGAAAATTTTACAAGTCTCCTTTGTATTTAGAGGTTTCCAAAAAATGTAAACCTGTTAGAAACACTTCTATATCATCCTCCAAACTTCGCAAACTACATAAAATGATCTCAGATCACAAACACTTCAATATTCTTAAAATAAACAGGAGTTTAAAGTTTAGGAATTCTACCTCGTAGTCAATGACGAACCTTTGCAAATTTGAGAGAATATTATATCAAATAAGATACAATTTTCAATCATATTTAAGTAAGGATAAAAATAATTAACACAAACTGATCCATAACAATTAATCATATATCAATCAATGCTCAACAACTACAAAGATATATGAAAATGCAATGGAATGTATGAAATATTTTCTCTACAAGTTATAAGAGTACGACAATAGGTACATATACTTCTCCCCGTTTGGCATCATCAAAAAGAGAGGGAGGGTAAGGTAAAGGTAAGGGCAGTTGATAAGATCACTACGTCGGGCACGGACGAGAGTCAACACGATAATTGTGAAGAAAAGTTGTCCAAGTGCGGCTGAACCATTTGACCCAACTCTCAACACTACGTTGAAGATCTGTATCCTTGTTAATGAAGATGTCACAAGTCTAAGTCACATCAGAAGATGTCCCCGAAACCAAATCTGTCATCTGATCCTGAGTCGTCGTAAGCTTGGTGAGAAAATACAATGTTTGTCTGCAGAGAGTGATCAAGTTGTTGTAGTGATGCCGAATGGAGCTAGCCTCACGAGTAATGATCTGCATGTCTGTTGTGTGGGAGGCTAGAACGGATTTGATCTCATCAAACCCAGCCCACATATCACAATGCACTAACAGAACCTGATCCTTAAGATTTGAAACTGAAGCTTCCAGAAAGGCAAGCCTAATCTCGTTATCCTGAAGACATTAATATGCCTGCTGCTGGAGTACGTGGAGAGGCTGTAACTGGAACATCATCTCTGGTCTGTCCTCAACCACTGCTTCCACTTCCTCTAAATCTTCCTCTTCAGCTTTATCTTCCTCAACTTCTTCCTTTTGAATTTCTTGAGAAGGAGTTGTCACTGCCTTCGTCACCCACTGACCATCCTCATTCTGTACAAATCCCATGAGTCTCAAAGTCTTCTGATTATAGTCTCTAGAGACTTTAGGTGTCACGCCCCGAACGCTAGCCCGAAGGGGGTTAATGACAGCTGCGAACATCCACTCAATGAATGTTCCAGCATTTTCTCTTAATCTTGCAGCGGAATTTTTTTTTACACAACTGAGAGAGACGGGCCAAGGAGTTTTACATAAACTTCAACTTACACAATCGACTTCATCGGTAAGTGTAAACATCTTAATTACATTTCATGGCTGCATGGCTGAGGTACAAGATCTAAGGGATTCCATCAAACCTCTTCATATTGACTTACTCATAACATCTTCACATTACATCTTGAATCCATATATACCTTACAATATTGTTTAGCATCCTGCTGCCTCAAAATCATATCAAGCCCTCTTTGGGCTTCATGTGCATTCTCCAACTCCTGACCCGTAGTGCATTCCCAATGGCCTATGACCAATAACATTACAAACTAATACTTACTAAGTCAGGTAATCTTCAGAGCTCCTGACACCTAGCAAATCTGGAATGATACATTTTTAAAAACTATGAGTCAAACGACTTAGTAAGGAAAAGAACTTGTAAACATGATCTTAAAACATGAACCTGAACTTGTAAACTTGAACTTGAATTTATACTCTTGTAATCATGCATTGGTACCATAGCTTGAAAACATAACTTGAAATCATGCACTTGTAAACATAATGTGCTTCATGCATGATCATGACTTCTTGATGTGCATATATGCTTCATGTGTGCATATGCACATGCACTTGCTCTTGAAAACTTGTACTTGCACTTGTAAATCATCCAATTCTTATCTTGTAGGCTACATGTGCTCCATTTAACCCCTGAAGTCAAGGTTGTGCGTTCCCATTGGAACTGTTGCCTATTTCCCTTGAAGACATTACATCTGGTCGAGCTAGCCCACCTTCTCGCATTCGTCCTTCAGTGGCTAGACACGACCCTTGGAGGTCCACACCTTCTCGCATTCGTCCTTTAGTGTGGTTACACATACCTCTAGGATCACTCATCCTTCTCGCATTCGTCCTTCGGTATGTGTGTCCTTCTTGATGGTACGGTACCGACCATAACCCTTTAACTTAACTTGTCATAAAACTTTCTTGCTTTCATTTGCACAAATCTTTCCTTTCCTTTCAAGAAAATCGTGCAAATGCTTATGATGTGTCATGCTTGATAACGAATATCTCATAAAACTTTCATGCTTTCATTTGCACAAAAACTTCTTTCATGCTTTCATGCAAATGCGTATGTTATGCCATGCTTGATGAGAAATATCTTATCATGCTTGGTTATAAACATGTTATGCTTGATAAAATAACATGTTATGCCTGTTCATAAAAACGTGCTGCGTATCTTTCCAGTTTTCATAAAAAGTAAGTTTTCACTTACCTCAATCCCCTCGAGCTTAGAATGGGTCTTCCCCTACAAGCGAGTTACTTTCGTTACTTGACACTTAAGAATAAACATTCAAAGAAAAATATTAATATACGTACTCGGTTTCAAAATCCGTATCTTTAAACATGAGATTTCCTTTACGTGAAATCATACATGAAATCGTACTTGAAATTTCTTTTAAACATTCTTAGCTTTCATAAAAGCAAATTTGAAAACAACAATCATACACATCAAACAACTCCAAATTAAATTAACTCCTAGGGTATTCCAACTTGATCTTACAACATCGTTTTTCATAACCTCAATATCCAAGATCGAATCCGTAATGATTCAACCTTATCAACGATTCCATACCAAATCAGCACCCTATATTTCATCTAACTTAATATCCCTTATGTGATATCTTTCATCATACCTTGCCTGGACTAATGTCTATCATTTCCATCAATTAAAGCTTAAAGGATATGTTATATAGTTGTTGCTGAGACCTATAGGATTTAACCTAAGTTACATTGGTCTTATCTCTAAGTTTTGAAGTTCACATGAACATCAATGCCCACAATCCTTCCAAACTTAACCGATAGACACAATTCCTTATTTACGTGATCAACCCGTGACCATCTTGGCCTCCTTTTCACTCTTAGGCTTGCTATTTAATTCAATGCAATCAACATACCTTCACCACCATGAAGGAATTATTATGCTTGAAGAATGAGGAAGAATCAATCAACTTGAACCACAAACTCTCTCAACACTTTTTCCAAAGGAATGAGGCACCCAAAACCCTCAATAACTCCTTAACTTGGTTTTGGTCGGCTAGCCTAGATAATAGTAGGGTTTCGCAAGTCCTCAATAGGAAACTCCAAAGATTCCACATCTTCCTGAAATTTAACAGGCATCACTCGAGCACCAGTCGAGCACCAGTCGAGCGTCAAGTCTCTGTCCAAATTTTGTCTAGCCTCACTCGAGCGGTTGTTGAGCACTATGATTCTGTATGAAATCTTCCAAGCCCGCTCGAGAACCTGTCAAGTGCTGGTCAAGCGCTACGACTCTGTCTAACATTTTTCCTTAAGGGCGCCCGAGCGTGAGTCGCACGCTGATCGAGCGTGATGATACCTAAAACAGGTCACTAACAAATCCCTATTCCAACAACTTAAGCATGGTTTCTAGCTTGATTCATTTGACCAACATCAAACCCACACAATTCATTACATGCATTTTCAATCTCTAAGCAACATTGTTTTCAACTTCCTATCTAATCTAACCCAGCTAAATCACAACCAACATTATGTTTCAATAGTTAAGACCTAGGAACATGCAGTAACATTCCCGATCAGCTACCATCAAATCTTCATGCATGCATCATTATTGCTAATCCTTGCACAATCCAAGACTTCTAATCACATTCTCCAGCAACCAAGCTCACAACCAAAACATGTTTGATCCTTTACTCTTCAAGCATAACTCAATTCCTTTAAGTGCTTAGCTTGCTCTTATAATCAAAATCACCAACATAAGTTCTTAACAGTAGCAACTCTTAAGAAAACCTAACAAAAGACACATCACATGCCATAGGGCAGCAACCCTTCGGCTCCCATCGTTCCTTCTCTTCCATTTTCACAACACTATCACTTAACATCAAAGATCTGAACTTCAATTTCACATGCAACTAGTTCATTTTCTACTTTACAAGCCAACCCATTTCAGCCCTAGCTAAGGCAAAACCGTGGCCACAAATCTCCATCATCAAAACCCAAATCATCACCTTCTTCAACATAGCCCAAAACCGTGGCCTTCAATCCCTTCCTCCATCAATAGAACCTCAAGAAATCAGCTCGCCAAACCTCCATGTTCATCATCCATCAGTAAAACACAGCAATCACAACAAGATTCGGCCGAAGGGGGTTCATAACATGCAAAAGGACAATCAGCCAAGAACTCCAAAGAGACCGAATCTTACCTTATGATTTTCAGCTGGACACTAAAGGTGACTAGAGAACACCTATAATAGGACTTTCATGGTTAGAATCTAAAGAAGGAAAAGCTCATGGAGGGAGAATATCAAAAAGGTCAGATTTCCTTTACCCTGACCTGATTTTCCCCTTGGATTTCTTCTTCTTCCTATTTAGTTCAAGCTCCTCTCTTCCCTTTCTCTTCTTCTATTCTTTTCTTCTTCTTTTCCTTCTTCTTCTTCTTATTTTCCTTCTTCCCTCTTTCTCGGTTTCTCTCTCCTTTTTCTCTTTGTACGACTTGAATTTGTGTGAAATGAGAGGTGCAAGTGACCACTTCACTTGAATTGGGGGAAAAGTCTTGCTTGATATGACCAGCTCATTTAATGCCTTGTCTCCTCTCTTTATCTTCTTTGGCTTTACTTTGGTCTTCTCTTTCTCACTTCCTTGTCATTCACGTGAAACTCATCTCCTTTTTAGCCTACAATCAATTCTTTTTCTAGCCCACAATCATCTCTCTTTCTAGCTTACAATCACTTTTCAACCTACCACCATTTCTCTCCTTTCCTCTTGGCTTTCTCTCTTCACGTGATTCCCACATCAGCCACTTTAACATTTCTTTTGCCTTTTGATTTCAAACCCTTCACGTGAATCACCCACTTCACTAAACTTTCATTCATTCATTTATTTTATTTTGCTTTTCTCTCTTCCACATGGACTACTTTATAAGCACACTAACTCATCACTTAGTTCTTCATTAAACTATTCTATAAGCACACTAACTTATTATGCACTGATTTTTATAATCATAATCCATACTTTAATATAATGAATTTGCTTATGAGAATTCAGCATCTATAAGATAATAAAATGCACTCCTTGACATTAAATTTAATAAGTCTTTGTAATATAACAAAATCTCTTATATTAGGCCCAATAATAGCCCCCAAAATTTAAATCCAAAATAGATACCTAACATAATTCCGCATGATGAAATTCGGGGTCTCACATTAGGCTTCTCCCTTTCTTCTTCATTTGACTCAACATCAGACAAATAAAAAATTTGAGTAAAAAGCATTCCATAAGGCAATCCCTGCCTCTTCTTCTCATAAGTTGTCTTCATATGATTTAACAGAAGATGGCCAAGATTCATCTGGCGCCTTGTAATCAAACAATATATAACAAACATGTCCAGAAAATGTAACATATTCGAACTTTCCCGTGTTGGGAAGAATAATGTTACATACTGCGTGTTGGAGCAATCTCCTGTGAACATCATAATCACGGGCAACTAGTTTCACTATCTCATCTAGAGCAGGGTTGTCCAAAACTACCCTGAGATTCTAAATGGGCTCTACATCAAACATCCCAGCCCATGTGTATGACTCAAATAACTTCACCCCTGAATTGGGGGGAAAGGGCTACAACATTAAGCGCATTAACAGATAAGTCTAACTCTTTGCCCTTGACATATCCCAATGCAACTTCAAATATATCAAAATTAAAATTTGCATATGACTGCTTCACCAAATAGGGAAAAAACACATTATAAACTGATAAAATTAGACCACCCCTAAGCATCAAATAGTGCTTGAAAATCGAAGTCATTCTTTGTGAACCACGGCAGTAAAACCCATCTTCCATAAATTACCTTTCTGTTACGGAAATCGCTTTGAAAGCGTTGCTGGTGAATCCTGGAGCGAAATAGAAGACCCTCTGAAGGTGCAGACGAATCCCCATCCCTTTGTACCCTCTGGATCGGCCTGGAGCGAAATGGAAGTCCCTCTGAAGGAGCAACTCTGGGCTAACAGTATGGTCATTAGTCTATTTTTTTTAGAGTACGAGAAAAATATGTTACGCTCAGCCTTTGAGCACTAGATTCGAGTATCTAGCTCTGAGAAACACGTGATCGAGTTGAGAGCTTAATGTCGAACTCCAAAACACTTGAACAGTCTCATAGTCTAAGAATATAATTTCTGACTAAGCAAGTTGACCAAAAAAATTCATACAAATAGTTTGTCTTAATATACGAACTTCTC
This sequence comes from Myrica gale, assembly GCA_963930655.1. Classification (NCBI taxonomy): domain Eukaryota; kingdom Viridiplantae; phylum Streptophyta; class Magnoliopsida; order Fagales; family Myricaceae; genus Myrica; species Myrica gale. Next base: position 17,737,945 of record OZ005607.1, read on the forward strand.
TGTTACTCCGAAATAAAGTGCGGGATTAACTAAGAACGATTAAAAGAATATGTATTGTATGTGGCTTGATCTTGAACAGGCATTAATTGTATGAGTAAATTACCGTAGTTATTTTAAAGTGTACGTTATTATCTTTGAAAATAATCTTAGGTACCCCATGTGGAATATTGTAAATGACTAAAAATAGGAATGGCCCACGGATCATATATTGAATCAATTAAAGCACACATTTCAAAAAGGTTTCCTATGAAAATATTAGTTTTAAAAAAGAAAATTATAAATAAGGTTTCTTTAAATTTTATTACTATTAATTTTCTAATAGATTTGCTAGCCGTAGCTTCTATCCAAACAGAAAAATTCTGCTTGAAGAACAATTATGAGTTGAATATTGTAAATAAATAAATAACTAAGATCTGCAAATGATGAAGCCACATTCGAAACCAATAGAATATAAAATGTATACCACTGAAAAAAAAATATGACAAGGCTTTCTTGCTTCATCCAATGGACGTATGCAGTTGTAATTCCCATTAAATATGTTGCTTAAGGTCCGAATCCTTTGCTAAGGGTAAAGTAAATAAATAAAATAAAAAACTTTATTGTGACGGGTCGTTGTGACGACCTGTATAAGCAAAAACCCTTAACACGGCATTTGCAGGACCACTTTCAGATTTGAGGGTGTGCATATATATATAACGCCCGAACCGGAATTTTCCGCTTCCGGTTCGGAATCCGCCTCGGTCACTGTTATGTGTTTTTAGAAATATAAAGGTTCAAGCGAAATTCCGGTTCCGTTTTTTTTATCAAGAAAATAATAATTAAAACCCTAGTCTAGGCATTATCCCTATTCTAACTTCTCTCACATTCTCACTCTCTTTTACACTTTGTTGGTCACGGACTCTTCAGTCACGATCTCTCCCTACTGCTCATGCTCTCTCATCAACCTCATCACCACCTTAAGGCCATGCCCCTGCCCAAGCGCATCTATGTTGCTTCACAATCAGACGGGTTCTAAAAAACGGGTATTTATTACATTTGTATAATGTAGAGTTAATTAATTGTTTAATTAATTTCACTCTTCAACATCTAATCGAATTATATTATTTTAGATACAGATAATGCGTGATGAATATTCGGCCGACATGTCGGATGATTTATATGCACTGGCATCCGGATCGGATCAGTGTGTACTGTAATTTTCTGGTTGCGTAGTTAATGGTGTTCGGTTTCACACAGTTAATCGTGAACAATTTCGCAGTACACAGAATAACGAGATAGTTGTACAGGGAGACAATGAAGGGGAAGACGTCAATTTTTATAGTTAACTTGTGGATATTTACACACTCCGGTACTTGCACAAGAATTTAGTTTATTTATTCAAGTACGATTGGTTTGACTTGAATACCCAAAACTTAGGGCTTTATAAAAGTGGATGTTTTGTTAGTATCAACACATCACGGAAGTGGTATAAGGATGACTCGTTTGTGCTAACATCTCAGGGTGGTCAAGTATTTTATCTTGATGATATGAAGTTAGGCGACCAATGGAAGATAATTAAGAAAATAGTAAGCATAAATACATACGATATGCCCCCTATTGGAAAGGAGGACGGTGAAGAGACAGCAGGGCCATCAAATGTGGAAGCGTAACAGGAGAACGAGTCAATTTCGCTGTTTCTTTTGTAAACTTCAGTGAATTTAACATGATCCCGTTGAGAAGGAATGATGATGGTCCTCTTATCCAACTCACTGATGACATTGAGGCACGACGTCGCGCTACAACAATATCAGACAGTGATGACGAGTTATCATGCGATTATAGTGATAATTCTGAAGAGTCTGACTTTAATGATTAAAGTGATTTTACGAATCAATGTTATTTGTCGTTATTTTTATGCATCTATTGTGGGCTTTTGTGCACAATCGATGTTTTGATGATTTTAATAAATAGATTGAGTTTACAAAATGAACATCTTCAATGAAAAATAATTTTTTATCAAAGAGCCAAAGACAAGAAGATTAAAGATGCAAGGAGCTCAAAAGTGAATCACAAACTTGCATATCTTTCAAAACGTGCATTAACTGTTTTACCTCTTATTTGAAAGACCAAAATGTTTTTAATGATTTCAAATCTCCCCAATCAAACTCTCGAACATTTTATATACTTGTGAGAAGTTAGTGTTTTAAATTGAGTGTTTTAAGCTAGTCAAAATTGTGGTTTTAAATGAACCGGATCATGTGCTTAAGTTGTGGAGGTCGACCGGTCTACGACCGCTTGTTGTAGCGGTCGACTGGTCTATCTTTAGAAAATAGATCCGTTGAGTTCTGACATTATGACCGTTGGGGTAACGGTAACCTACAACGGTCGACCGGTTCATGTAGCGGTCGATCGACTCATTTAGAATTTTGACAGATCCCCCCAAACGGCTATAAACGGCTAGTTTTCTAATGTGACCAATATAAAGACCTTCTTATTGTTTCAAAACAAGAGAGAATGACCACATATCATTTCTATAGCTTGAGAAATATCTTAAACATTCTTAGTCCATATTTCTCATATCATTCACACAAATTACACTTTCTTATCCTTGTCATTGTGTGAAGCAAAGAGAAAGAGCTTTTCATTTTCATATTCAAGTTGTATCTTCTTATTGAGAGAGTTTATTATTGTATCTTCTTATTCAAGAGTGGTGATTCCTTTAGTGAAGTTGTTCACTAAAGAAGAAGCTTAGAGAGGGTATATCTCAAGCTTGGTTAGGTTGTGAGTGGTGCGTCCGAAAAACCACTTGGGTTGTGAGTGTTGAGCCTGAGAAAACACTTGTACGGTTCTCTCGCACCCGGAAGCTAGAGTGTACACTATTTGGAAGATAGTAAGAAAACCTCAAGACTCTGTAAAGGAGCTTGAGGGGTGGATATACACGTGTTTTCCGGAACCACCTAAAAATCTCGTCTATATTCTTGTGCTAAATTAGTCTTTACTTTGCAAACACATTTTTGGGAGTTAAAAGCAAAAAAGTTTGGAAACTTAATTCACCCTCATCTTGGGTTGCCTTAATTCTAAGATTTACATCTATTTCATTATTATTTCTTTAATAGTAATAGAGTTAATACATTTTTTTGTGCTTGTGTAGTCACAGGACGTCGTGAGCAGATGATGGAGCACATAAGACAACTCACACCACATTTTACGCCAAAACGATGATTTGGATGGAGTTTCAGATTTCATTTACCTTATGTATTTTATTTAATAATGATTTCTATTACTTATTTTATTTCAGATTATGACCATTAAATATTTGTAGAGACAATTATTAATGTTATTTTATAATTAATATAATTTCTTCACATCCACTTGTAATTAAGATTTAAATACATAATTTAAATAAATATAAAACGTCCAGACGACATAAAAGATTGTGCGTTAAATGTATAATTTCAATAAATATATGAATGTTTGCACAAGATAAATAGATGTGCGGACGGTTTGTTCCAAATTTCGTCCCAACTTTTATTGACACCCACACGCCTTTTTTTAATTATCGTCCGCACTTTTACTAACCGTTCACATTAAAAGTAACCACGTTCGAACATGTTAAAAAGTGTTCTGACGTTACATTTTGTGACACTTATTTCTTTCGTCACAAATACGAAATACGTTGGAACATATAGTTTGGACCTTGCGCACGTGTTTCAGTGATGAATTAGAGTTTTGTCACGCACCACAAAGAGTGTGAATAGATTATCCGAATGGATAAAAAACAACCAATGCAAGTGTGACGTAAGTGTAATCGTCACCCCAATTGAAAACCATCTGAACGATTATTCCTGATAAAACTGGAAAACTGTCACCCAAAATCTTGTGTGACACGCTTACAGTGACAAACAGCCTGTCAAATAGATTTTGATACAGAGAAGTTTTAGTGACGAAATTATAGCTTTTGGTGACAAATTTTTTTGACACCCGAAAGTAATTTTATTATAAGGATCGATCAAACGCCCTTTTGAAAAAGTGACAGTTATTGGTTGTTCGGCATGTGCCATGTGTCAATTCGTAACCGATTGATCGTGTGGTAGTGACGACCGATTAATCGCTAATATAGCCATGTATCGCCACAAAGCGATTGGTCGGCTTCGGCTTCGGCTTCTAGGGGCGATTGATTGGCATTGATTTTGTCAGCAAAACTCTATGCTCATCGTGACGGAACATTTAGTCACTTAATATATTTTTTAAAATATAATATGGCCTATCGATGGCCGTTGTGACCGATCGAACGGAAGGGTGACGAACAAATTCGTCCCGAAAGACTCTTTTTCTAGTGACGAAATTGGTCAAGAATTCAATTTCCGTCAAAAAAAAATTGTGACATAAAAAACAATTCGTCACCAAAAGATGACTTTTGGTGACCTCACTAAATTATCAAATTTCTAGTAGTACACATAAAGGAAAGAGAAACCAACAATTCATACGTAGAAATATAAACATAACGATGCTTCAATATTATAGGAAAATATTAACTATATATCCTAAGTACATAGGTGGACACAGCACCGCAGCTTGCACATCCAATTGCCCAGTACTACACCATTATTCAACACTAAAGGTAACACAACAGATGCAGAAGCATGTAGACGTTATTCAAGTAATGTTCTCCAAGTACTAGTGTGACGTGTTTCCAATTCCTCCTGTACAGGACATATATAGTTAGTTATGTTCCTCCGCCATGTAAAAAATTCATCATTTTCAGAAAATTTGTCGAAAGCAAAAAAATTCATAATTACCTAACATTTAAAATCTTTTAAAAAATCAACACAAACACTAATAAAACTTATCCCTATACTTTTGTATATTTTTCAATAAAAATCAATCTTTCCAATCATTTAAATATCAATTAACAGTCAAATATCTTTTAAAAAAATTCATTAACTTTATATAAATCCTAAAAAAACTGCAATCTATCAAATGTTGTACGAATTTGGAGAATTTGTTTTTTTCAATCAAACATCACCGCATGTGTCGACACTTCCTTCACCATGTATTGACACCATCTTCACATGTGTCAACACTGTGCATTTTCAGAAGAAGAAAAAAATTCACCATTTTCAGAAAATTCGTTAAAAGCCGAACATTTAAAATCTTAAAAAAATCAACACAAATTTCAAATATCTTTTCAAAAAACGAATTCTATCTAATCATTTATCTCTCTATACGTTTTTATATATTTCAAAAAAAAATTAATCTACAATCAAATATCTTTAAACAATTTCTTCAACTTTTTATAAGTCCTAATACAACTGTAATCTATCAGCTAAGTGTTCGTATACCATTATCAAATGTTATACAAATTTGTAGAATTTGTGTTTTTGCAACTGAACATCACCGCATGTGTATGCGCATGGATCTTTCAATGAAGATAGAGTAGTTAGAAACGCTTAATTACCTTGTAAAATTGGAGTACTCATGGATCTTGAGTACCCCAGAATACATACCGCAATTCATGCTCCTCCAAGCACAGTAGAAAACAACCTGGAAGATGGAAAAGCTTTCCTTCGGAAGACGCATGACTATTAAAGCAAGAATCAATGCAACGTACAACTCTTGACTCTTTAGATTTGTCTTTATGAGCGTCCCTACACTCTTCAAAAGTTTTCACAATACACTTTTCAAATTTTTTAACATTGTAAAGCTCATGTTTTTCCTTACAACTCTGCATTCCCTTTCTAAGACAATCAAGAATTGTCCTCTCAGGTACGACGTCGTCATCAAGATCATAGGAATGAGTAAGAGTCATGGCAAGTGCAGATGGCACCAAACGATCAGAACATACAAGCAGGTCACAAGTTTGCGCTGCAATAATCAAAGTAAGGATAATTAGAAGCTCCATTTTAACTGCCATAATGGCCTCGTTTCTCTCTCTCAATAGAAAAAAATTGCCTACTTAAGAATTGAGCACAATTATGGCTTCAAGATTGTAAATTACGATTATATAGGCAATTAGTTGTATGAGCTGCAAAACACCCTTCAAATAAAATTAATAATAACCAATAGTTTTATAAATTTATTGGTTCAGAAAAAGAAAATTGTAAATAATTACACAGAGTTTTGCAAACGACGAAGCCACGTTCGAATTAGCCAATATAATTCATATATATGTATCGTCTTTACCAGTACTCTAAGAAATATGACGAGGCTTTCGTATGGAGTTAGATTTCACGCCGTAGGAGTGAATCAAGATAAAATTTATAACTGTAAAGGATAATGGCCTAATCTATAACTAAAGATCAAGTCAATAAATAAAATAAACAATATCTACAAAACTAATTATTAGGTCATAAATTCAACCAATTTTGTCCATAAACACCTTGAAACGATAATATCCCCCCAATAAGCACTGTAAATTATTTTGTATGGTCATTATATAGTGTATTTTTATTTTTATTTTTATTTTTTGGGTACCGAGGAAAATATGTTACAGTCGGCCTTTGTGCACTAGATTCAAATGTAATTATAGCTTTGAAAAATGTATGATCGAGTTGGGAGATCTTAGTGATGAACTCCAAACACTTGAATATAATTAGCCCTATTGTCCAACAGTATTGTATTTTCAGACTAAGCAAGTTGGCTGAAAAAAATCCTCCAAATGGTTTGTCTTAATACGCGAACTACTCTTTAGTTTGAAATAAAGTGAGGAATTAACTAATAACGATTCAAAATTTTGAATTGCTTTTCACGAGATCTCTTGTACGTTATATATTTCTTAGTTTCAATTAATTGTATTGTATGTGGCTTGATCTTGAACAGGCAACTGTAGAAGTAAACACCCTTCAAAATAACAAATTCATCCAAAATTCGCTAGACCTCGGAATTAGCTGTTAGCCGGCCCTCCTTGGAGTAATTTAACCATAACATCATCTAGAAAATTTCGAATTATAAGGTGTTTGATGCGTTGGAAACTAAACTCTCAGAGCTTTGCAAAAGTCATAACTCGAACACATACTCTTCGTAAATCAATCCAGATATTGATTTCAATTATAACCTTATGTGCTGACCACACCCATGTCATGCTTCCTTGGTTGGAAAAAACTCGACCTCGAGGCCAGCTCTTCATCTTCTTCTTCATGATATCTTCAAAAATTTCTTAGCTTCACTAGTCCACTTGAAAATACTTCCCTTCAAGCACTCGGTGATAGGTACAATGATAGAGCTGAATCCATTATCAAATCTTCGATAAAAAGACGCAATACCAAGAAAGCTTCGAATATCATGAATTATCCTTGTTATAGGCCAAGTCGTGAACACTTTTGCTCTCGTACAGTTGTAAACACTTGCCGAAGATGTTCCAAATGTTGCTCTTTATGCTTGGTGTACACCAAGATATCATCAAAGTAGACAACAATAAAATGCCCAATAAAAGATTTAAAGACATGATTCATAAGGCGCATAAAGGTGCTAGGAGCATTGGAAAGCCCAAAAGGCATAGCCATCCACTCATAAAGACCATCTCAAGTTTTGAAAGCGGTCTTCCATTCATCTTCCGGCCTCATTCGAATTTGATGATAACCACTTCAAAGATCTATCTTCAAAAAGATAGAATCACCGTGAAGTTGGAAGAAGATCATCATGGCGAGGAATAGGAAAGCGGTATTTGATGGTAATCTTGTTCATAGCTCTCTTTTGTACAAGAAGTGTGGGGACAACAGAAGGACTCGTGCTTTCTTTCACCAAGCCTTTAGCCAAAAGCACCTCAACTTGCCTTTGCAATTCTTCATTCTCCTTATGACTCATCCTATATGTTGCTTTGTTTGGAATGATGGAACCCGGTACAAGATCAATACAATGTTGAATGTCTCTCATAAGAGGGAGACCATGCATAATTGTTTTGGGGATAACATCAAGGAATTCCTCAAGAAGAGATTGCATAATAAGAGATGACTCATTCAATTCTTCATTTCCTGCCATCACCACAAGAGCACAAAATTTGTTAGAACACACAAATTCCTTCTCAACATCACATATATAGAGTAAATTATTCCCCTCTCCTTTATAAGGTATGAGTGATCTCTCTAAACGCAAATGACCAAAATTATCCTTACTCCATCTTCTATAAAATCGTAAGTATTCTCGAAACCATCATGAATAACTCTTCTATCATATTGTCATGGTCTACCAAGAAGTAAATGGCAGGCATTCATAGGAACAATATCACATAATACTTCCTATTTGTAATTCTTGCCAATAGAAAATTGAACAAGAGTGCATTTGTTTACCTTCACATTGTTTCCTTTTCGAAACCACGTAAGATTTTAAGGTTGAGGATAAGGTTGCATCTTTAAGTTTAAGCTTCTTCACCATGTCTTCAGTCACCACATTCTAACAACTTTCACCATCAATGATAATGTCACAAACTTTTCCATTGGAAGGGCATCTTGTTTGAAAGACGTTTGTTTGTAGTCATTCATCATAGTCTTCATGACTTGAACTCAAAATTTTTTGAACGACAAGTGATTCTCCAACGTCGGCATAAGCGACATCTTCATCTTCCTTGTTTTCTTCATATTTCTTCGTTGGCTCTTCTTCATTGCTTTCGCCCACCCAATCTTATTCAATAAAAGTCACTACTCTGCGGTTTGGGAAATCAAAAGCAATATGACCAAATCATTGGCATTTGAAACACTTACGAGCATGAGGAGTTTGGCGATTTGAACTCGGTCCTCCTTGATTCTTTCAGGAGTTGAAGGGATGCATTTTCTGTTGCCGAAAATTTTTGTGCTGAAACCTTAGGGACCAAAGAGCTCCCAGGATTGGAATGACAATCCTTTGCTCCAAATCGTGGCCTACTTCCATGAGCCTCCTTTTGTTGTTTCTCCACCTTCATTGCTAGCTTTACAACATCATTGTAGGTCCAATATGGTTGTAATTGGACAATATTCAATCTTAGCCCACCAAGATATCAAACCATAGTTTGCTCCGCCACATCACACTTCATAATGAAATGATCGAACTCCGCAGTACATTCTTCCACCGAAAAATTTCTTTGCTTGAAACTATGAAACTTAAGAAAAATATTTTGTCGGTAATTATCCGGCAAAATTTTTTACTTAAGAACTTTTCTCATTTTTTTCTATGTTGAAATACGACTTCTTCCTTCTTGAGCACGTTGCTTCTTTAAATTCTCCCACCATAGATAAGCAGATTTCTTCAACTTCAATGCAACAAGCTTCACATTTCGTTCTTCTGGCACCTCTTTATAATCAAATATCCGCTCCACCGAATGTAACCAATAAGGAAACTCATCCATCTGCATCCTTCCTTCGAACTCCGGGATATCAACTCTCACATCAAGTTGATCTTGTTGGACTTCATGGTTTCTTCGATTAAGGCTGCGATGATGATGAACATGTTCCTCCAATGATGATTCACTTCAATCACGATAGAAATGATTCTCATTCTTATGATGAGAAGATTCACCATCCGAATCATGATGAGAATCAAAAGGCTCATATTGCTCACGATGTTGATGAAGTTGCTGTAACTGTCTCCTTAGATCTGCGATTTCAATTTCATAGAGATCTCTTTCACGAGCTGGAGGAAAGTAAACATTTGGCCCACGACGACGATGATCCGTCCTGACAACCAAAAGCTCCGATACCACTTGATACCGAGATTATCTAGATAAAAGCACGGGACACCTTGTGAGCACCTCAGGATGGTTGGAATGCTTCGGGAAAAATGGAACTTCGAGAATAAGATGATAGCCCGGGATAGATAGAAACCTCAGGATAGTAATGGAGAGCTTGGGATATTTGTGGAAAGGTTGAAAAAGTGTATGTGTATCTCAGGAATACACTCTAACTCGCACACTCGGATAGATAAGCTCAACACCAAAGTACAACACAAAGGGATACAAAAATCATCACCCAACATAATCCCAGACGGAATACAAAGCAAGAAATCGCCACCTATCGGAATCCACCGAAGGAGAAGAGTTTCTAGAAGAAATCCTCCTTCAAAGTAGCCTAAGGCTCGAGTTGTTTTAACACTTAAAATCTACTATGTTTTGTTTTTCCACTACATGAGAGGGGTTTAAATAGTAAAGCTTGGAACAACCGTCCAAGCAAGAGTAAATGAAAAATACATCTTCCAAAATGTTAATTGAGACTTAGGAAACATAAAAACAATATTAGGAAAATGAAAAGACACTTTGAAAATCCAAAAGAATAAGCTAAAAATAGCAAACTCGTCCAGAATTTGCTTGACTTCGGAATTTGGTGCCAGCTTGACCTCCGTGGAGTAATTTAACATAACTTCGTCTAGAAAACTCCGAACTGTATGATGTTTGATGTGTAGGAAACTAGACTCGTAGAGTTTTCCCAAAATCAATAACTCGAACACAGACTCTTGATAAATCATTTGAGATATTGATTTCAATTACGACCTTCTGTGCTGACCACACATGTGTCATTAGGTGCCGGTTTCCACGCCTAACGATGTCGATTGTGGTGTCCATTTTTGGAAAACCGCCCAAAGCGGTGGCGATGGCGGTGGAGGGACACCGCTGATAGATAGCCCTAGCTAGCTCAATCATCCTTCAATCGATCCAATCAACCGATAGATCACCAAACTTAAATGTGTGTTTTATTAGACATGCAATCGATCAAACCTACATTTGATTGGTCCATTCAATTGATTGATCACCAAATTTAAACTGTGTTTTTCTAGATCCAAGATCGATCGGTCTAATCATCTGATCCATCACCAAACTTAAACTAAGTTTTATTAAACATTCGATCGATCCGCTACATTTCGATCGATCGCTTATAAAGGTAAACACACATTTTCAATATACGATGAAAGTTCGATCGATCAAATAAGGTCGATCAATCAAGGAAAACAATAAAACACACCATTTAGTTATCGATAGATCACAACGCAAAAATGATCAATCGATAAATTATTGAAATGCACAGTAACAGTGTGACAATCGATCGGTTATTATTATACGATCGATCGGTATAATACTACTTAAAAGATCGATCTTCAAGTAACGTCAATCAATCGGTGGAAATCTACTGAACAACAGGTATGATCGATGAAACAGTGAAATTCATTGTTATAAATGCTTATGCAATCGAACATTGGGTATGATCGATCGAATGTCCTTTCGAAAAAGTGACAGTTACAGGTTTTTCAGCATGTGTCATGTGTCAGTTCATAACCAATCAATCGTGTGATAGTGTCTATCGATCGTGTGGTAGTGACGACCGATGGATCGCTAAAATATGGCAATGTATCGCCACAAAGCAGTTGGTGGGCTTATAGGGACGATTGATTGGCAGTTCATGACTAAAACTCTTTGCTCAACGTGACGAACATTTCATCACTTGATATATATTTTTTAATATAATATGGCTGATCGATCAAATGGAAGGGTCAAGGGTGGCAAATAAATTTGTCTCGAAAGGCTCTTGTTTCTAGTGACGAAATTGTTTACTAATTCAATTTCCATCACACAAAAAAAAATTGGTGACGAGAACAGCAGTTTGTCACCAAAGGATGAATTTCTAATAGTGGTACACATGAAGGAAAGAGAAACCAACAATTCAAACGTAGAAATATATAGATCACGAGGCTTCAATATTGTAGGAAATTATTAACTATATATCCCAAGTACATAGGTGGACACAGTACTGCAGCTTACACATCCAATTGCCCAGTACTACACCATTATTCAACAGCAAAGGTAACACAACAGATGCGGAAGCATGTAGACGTTATTCAGTAATGTTCTCAAAGTACTGTGACGTGCTTCCAATTCCTCCTGTACAGCACATTATAGTTAGTGATGTTCCGCCATGTAAAAAATTCATCATTTTGAGAAAATTTCTGGAAAGCAAAAAAAAAATCATAACCGAACATATAAAATTTTAAATAAATCAACACAAACTCTAATTCTATCCAATAATTTATCTCTCTACTTTTTTATATACTTCATTAAAAATCAATGTACAATATAAAATTTGAACTGATAAGTGATACATCTATAATATTGAAATGAATTTATTAATTTTCTCACTTATATTCAAAAGGTTACATAAAGGTTTTATTTATAGACCTTTGAATACAATATAGCCCACATTACTTTAACAATGTGGGACTCAAACTTTAACACAAACTTTAATATATTTAAAAAGTTTCATTAACTTTTTATAAGTCCTGATCAAATACCTATTATCAAATGTTTTACAAATTTGGAGAATTTTTTTTTTTTGCAACCAAACATCACCGCATCATGTACATTACGCTCATTGATCTTTCAACGAAGATAGAGTAGTTAGAAACGCTTAATTACATTGTAAAATAGGAGTTTATGGATCTTGAGTGAATAATACATCCCCGCGCCTTTCATGCTGCTCGAAGCACAGTAATAAACAACCTGGAAGATGGAAACGCTGTGTTGGCAGCCCATGACGTGGACCTGACTGACGCTTACCTTTGGAATGCGCACTAATAAAGCAAGTTTCAATGCAGCGTACAATACCAATATCAAGTGGGTTTCTGGACTCTTTTGGGTCTTTTTTTTTTTTTCTTCTTAGCGGACTCTTTTGGGTCTTTAGATTTATCTTTATGAACGTCCATACACTCTTTAAAAGTTTTGACAATACACTTTTCAAATCTTTTAAGATGGGAAAGCTCATGTTTTTCTTTACAACTCTGAATTCCCTTCCGAAGGCAATCAACAATTGAGCTCTCAGGTACGACGTCGTCATCAAGATCATAGGAATGAGTAAGCGTCATGGCAAATGCAGATGGTGCCAAACGATCAGAACATACAAGCTGGTCACAAGTTTGTGCTGCAATAATCAAAGTAATGATAATTAGCAACTCCATTTTAATTGCCATAATTGCTTTCTAATGGCCTCGTTTCTCTTTCTCTCAATAGAAAAAAAAAAAATTGCCTACTTGATTTAAGCACAAGTATGGCTTGAATATTGTAAATTACTTATATAGGCTATTAATTGTATGAGCTGTAAAACACCCTTCAAATAAATAAATAATAAACTAGGAGTTTTATAATTTGGTTTAGAAGAAAAGAAAATTGTAAATAATTACTAAGAGTTTTGCAAACGGTGATTAGGCCACATTCGAATTAGTTAATGGTGTTTACCAGTACTCTAAAAAATATGACGAAACTTTCTTATGGAGTAAGGATAATCACCGAATCTGTTGCTAAAGGTCAAGTCAATAAATAAAATAAACAAAATCTACCATACTATAGTTATTAAGTCATATATTCGACAATTTTTTGTCCATTAACACCTTGAAACGATAATCCCCACACACTACAAGAAATTATGCTTTAGGTGACAAAATTTTGGGTGTCAAACCAAATTTTGTCACCTAAAGTGAACTCTTCATGACAAAATATTGATTTTGTCACCCAAAACCATACAGGAACGGCAGAATCGTCCGGACCGGTCACAAACACGTTTGGACGTATTTCTGGTGTGACGACATAAAAACAATACCTACCGTCCGGACTCCACAAATTATGTTAGTTGAGCTCCTTATCTTTTACATTCTTTGCTAAGAGACTAGCAAAAAGTTAGTTGGGGGTATGATTGAGCTAAAATATTGCATGTTTAATACATCTAAAACTAATATATATTAATTTTTTAATGTTATAAATATTGGTTTTTTATGAAAAAATGGTTAAGAGGCATAAATCTAAGTTGTGTATTTAATTGTTAAATTTATAGGACTTTAGATTTAATTTATTGCACATGCAATTTTCTCCATCTTTAGCTTGCCTATTCTTAAGTCATATCGTGTCTAGATACATTTTAAAATCATTATTTTTATCATTTGCACTATATTATTGGCATTGTGATTATTTTATGAATTTAATTTCATCATATGATGTCATGAACTAATTACGTATTTTCGTTTAGGGTGATAAAATTAATTACTTTCTGGACTCACAGACAACAAGAGCAGTCTACTGGGACACATGGGAGAGCAAGAAGGATTCATCAATGACAGTATTGTAATTCAATGAAGAATAAGAGACACTTAAATCTCAGACATTTATCTCTCTTTTCACTCTCCCTTCTTTTAACCTATTATCTTATTCTCCTCCAATCTATTTTTTTCCAACCTAGCCTCTTTTTCTCTATTTTCTTTTCCTCTCCCTTTTTCTTCTCCCCTTGGTCGACTCTTCCCCCTATTTATTCTCTCTTTTCCATTTTCGCATTTCACACTCTTCCTACCTCTCTCTCTTTTATTTTTCTAGCACACTTTCTCTTTCTCTCCTCTCTCCTTTATTTTTCTCTCTATTTGGCCTTTTCTCTTCCTATTTCCTCTCTTTTTACTCTCCCTTCTTTTTCTCTTCTTGCCGACCATTATTCTCTCTCTTTTTCTATTCTTTTTTTCTCTCACCTCTTAGCCGAATAAACCATAGACTTTCTCTATTCTCTATTTAATTTTTAGCCGTACCTCTCTCTCTATATTCTCTATCTCTCTTTTCTTTTTCCTCCATTATTTTCTCTTGTCCAAAAACACTACTTTCTCTCCTTTATTTTTATGTGTTGCTCTCCTCTCTCTTTCAATTTGTCACCTTTTATTTTTTCCTTCTCTTCTCTTCTTCTATGTTTTCTCTTTGGTTGTGTCTCTGCTCTCTCTCTCTACATTATTTTCAGTTTATAGATTAGTTTCTTTTATGCTCTATTATTCCAATGTCTTGTATTTCAATTCCTAGGATTTAGATTTAAGTTTCTCCTTTTTTATTTTCCTGTAATTTCTATTTCAATTTTGGATTACGTTCTTGTTGCTTTTTCTTTTAACTTGAATCTTGGGTTGTAATAAGATGATATTATTTAATCCAAGAATCTTGAGCATTTTTTATTCCATGCCATCTAAATTCTGTCATTTTCTTTCCGTCGCTTATTTACCGTTATTTATTTTTCGTCATTTACTTTAATGCATGTTATATTCTTAGTTTACGTTTTGTGTAGTTTTAATTTCGTTTTGAAATCTCCAAAATCGAAAAATATGTATCTGAACCGTGTTCAGTAAACGTTTTTTATATTCTCCTTGCTTTTTTTACGCGAGTTTGAAATTAAGCTATTTTTCCTGAGGAGACGATCTGGTCTTTTGGGCTAATTATTACGCGACAAAACTCCTATACTTGGGATAGCCTTTGCGCTGCTCATTTTTAGAGTGAGTCATTTGTCCAGAGATTGGAGGAGGCTAGATTAGAGATTGAGGAGATGAGGGTTAGTCAGATGGGATATGAAGCGCTTCTGATCAAGCGATCAAATATGGAGCAGACAATGCGAGAGCATCAACAGATGATGGAGGAGCAGCAGCGAAAGAAAGACGAAGAGCTGATGCAGATGATGACAGAACAAAAAAGAAAGAAAGACAAAGAGCATCAAAAGATGATGCAGGAGCAGCAAAGGAACCTAGTCGAACAACAAGAATACAAGATGCAACTAATGGAAAAATAGATGTGTGAGCAGATGATGGAGCAGATCAGACAATTGCAATCCCGTACGACACCCAAACGAAAAATTAGGTAAGTTCATGTATTTTCACTACTTGATCAGTACTTATCGATTTTGTATTTTATTTACTTTTATAACGATTGCATATTTGTAGACATTTTATTATATTAATAGTATTGAATATCTTTATATTTATATTATTTGCAAATTATTTTAAAATTTTAATTAAATTAATTCAAATACGTAATAAATGGTTCGAACAGTAAAAAAGTCGTTCGAATGGTTTTTGTGTAATGATAAGGTGTGCACACTTAACTATCCTTCCGTACACTTCGCATTAAATACTTTTGTCCGCACGGTTTATTCTTGCGTGCACACGGTATTTTAATTAGAAACTGTTAGAATGGTAAGAAAATACGTTCCAACGTGTAAAACAGAATAAGCGTCTGCACTGTCGATGTAAGTGTTGGAACGGGTTTTGACCATGACAAAAAATATATTTCGTCAAAAATGAAATAACGGTGCAGACATCTTTATGTTTGCGTTCGGACAAAAATAAATTACCGCCATGACGGTTTTATATCACCATGCGCACGTATGGTCCATGTCAAAATATATTTCGTCACATTGGACCAACTGTTCGCACTCCTAATGCGACGTATGGAGAGTACCTTCACATAGCTCATGCGAACGGATGGAGTGTACTGGGCATGACGATTTTGAATTTCGTCAATATGGCATAAAACCGCGCGGACGGTATTGTAACACGTTCGGATGGTTTCGAGTAACAAAATAAGGAAATCCTCAGCTAAAATCTTTGCTGACAAGCTTTAGGTGACAAACTGGGTGACAACTCAGTTATATTACCCAAGAACTTTGCTGACGAAATTGTCAGTTTGGGTGATAAATTTTTATGACACCCAAGATGATTTTTCTTGTAGTGCATCTAGCAGCCCAGTGGACCAAAAGGAACATCCACTCTAATTAAATCGTGTTTTTTTGCTATTTTAAAATTTTTATTAGAGAAACTTTTTTGCGTTTTAAGCGTCTTAAACGACTTAGGGACCAAGAAAACCATATATGCAAGGTACCAAAGGTTATATTGTATGTTTTAAAATATTTTTTGGTCTCGAAATCAATGTTAACCAAACATAATTTTTTTTCGTAAAATCTTTTTCAATTCTCAATAAAAATTTCTTATTGATGAAAAGTACTTACGGCATAATCTCATGTTTTATTTATTTGGCTATATAAAAAACGAGAACTACCCAAAAGTGTAAAAGTGTGAAGAGATTATTAATTTGATGCAATTTTTTATATTTATTTTAATGGTGGACAACTATTATTTTATAGTTTTTTTTGTTTCTAAATTTGAAAGTTTAACTATAGGTAATGTTTGGTAGTGTAAGAAGTATGCTCTAAAAATTATTATTCTAGGTAATTGTTATTTAGATACCACGTGTTTATACTTATTATATTAGGTAATATGTTGTGACATAAGATGTTACACGGTTATTATTGAGTGACATTGTAGAAAAATCATGTCAATGGTTAATGAATCATGCCAATGGAGTATGACTTTCGGTTCCTTGTACATTTTATATTTTGTTCTAGACCAAGGTACATATTTATGTACAATAGGTCTATACTCGTTGTGTCTCTATTCAATACGATGATTTACTCAGTCATCTACATAGTGACCTTAAGCTAACGAGTAGGTGCACTGTAAGAGTGCATGCACTGAACGAGATCAAATATGGATACCTTCTGGAAGTTATCATTGATGTTGAGAATGTATTCAGCATAATTTTTTTATGATATCTTTAAACTTGAGAGGTTTGTACATATTTATTTATTGTGTACTTGTACTCTGACCGAGTCATTTGGTGATGATCTTTCTAAGTCAAATATTCCATACAACGTCGAGTCTTGTGCATGATGAATGAGTTTATATAAATGTTCAATAAGAAATTCATTAGTCTCTTCGTGAGATAATATATTCAAGTATATTTGTATAGAGTTGGACTCGAGAAAAAGAAATATCTGGCCAAAGGAATTTTCTGAAAATAATTTTTTAAAATTAATATATAATATATATTTTATTTGTGAAATTATTTTGGAAACAATTTGAAAGTTCAATGAGTTACAGATTATAAAACTAAGAATTATATTAGCTAGGGATTTTATCAATGATAATATTCCGGTCCTATTAGCTTATATGGAATATAGTATGGTGTATGGATAAATAAACCGATAAACGATTATAATTGTTTGCAAAAGAGATTTCACAAATCAATGTCAAATTCTCGGGGGTGAATTATAACATGTTGATGGACATGATTACAATTAGTAGAAGTCTAAAATTCGGAATAAAAGAATATAAGGGAGTTAATGGAAAAAGAGTTTTCCCATGTGATCTTACGGTCGAGATTTGAGATCCCTAACGATCTCACGCATTATCACAGCTAGAGTTTTCATATATAAGGATAGTTATGAAATAGTCTACCCTAATCGTTAGTTTGAGAGTTGGCTATCGGAACTCAGAAAATCCTACGACGGTTGTGAGTGTAGAGAAAAATGAGGCAGAACATTTGGGCTGCTATTGTGGAATTCTCGAGACTGTGAGATCGACAAGAACCTAAAGATTATTGAAGAATTCTTAGAGAATGACTCACTCTAAAATGAGCAGCGCAAAGGGTGTCCCGCGAATAGGAGTTCTGTTGTGTAATAATTAGCCCAAAATGTTAGATCGTCTCCTCATGAAAAATAGATTATTACTTTCAAACTCGCATAAAAAACAAGGGGAAAATAAAAAGCATTTACAGTGTTTTTTGATTTTGGGGAGTTCTGAACGAAATTAAAACGACACAAAAAGTAAACTAAGAATATAACATGCATTAAATTAAATGACGGAAAGTAAACAACGAAAAATAAATAACAATAAGTAAAGGACTAAAATTAAATGACAAGGAATAAAAAGAGAGCACAAAATTCTTGGATTAAATAATATCGTCTTATTACAATCCAAGATTCATGTTAAAAGAAAAAAAAAACAACAAGAACATAATGCAAAATTGAAATAGAAATTACATAAATTTAAAAGCGATAAATTTAAATCTAAATCGTTAGAATTGAAATACGAGACATTGAAATAACAAAACATAAAAGAAACTAATCTAGATACAGAAAATAATGACTAAAAAATAAAACTTGATGTTGGAAACCATGAGAAAATAGAACAAAAGAGAGAGAAAGTGATATTTGGCCAAAGTAGAAAAAATAGGATCGAGAAGGGAGAGAAGGAAAAGAAAAGGAAAAATAAAAGGTGAGAGGTAGAAGAGAGCAACTCATACAATAAAGAAAAGCTAGAGAGAAATACTAGGGTTTTAGACAAGAGAAAATAATGGAGAAACTAGAGAGAGAGTAATGGTTGGCTAGAAGAGCAAAAAAAAGGGAGAAAATTGATCGAGAAAATAGGGAGAAAGAGATTAGGTTAGAAAAAGTAGGGAGAATGAGAATAAAA
This sequence comes from Myrica gale, assembly GCA_963930655.1. Lineage (NCBI taxonomy): Eukaryota > Viridiplantae > Streptophyta > Magnoliopsida > Fagales > Myricaceae > Myrica > Myrica gale. The sequence continues at coordinate 17,756,968 of OZ005607.1, forward strand.
TGTAGGGTTCGCTAGGTTAAAAGGAAGAGAGTGAAAAGAAATATGAAGGGCTGAGATTTAAGTGTTTCTAATTTTTTTCATAGAATTACAACATTGTCATTAATGAATCCCTCTTGCTCTGTCATGTGTCCCGATAAATATTTAATCCTGTATTTTAAAGGTATAGATCTATGTCAATGTTTGAATTTAATTAAAGTTACTTAATAGATTGAGGCGCGAGAAATTGTTGGACAATTATTTGAGAATCTTTTGGTTAAGCGGTTCTTCAATCAGATTTTTCTTTAACTGTCAGAATCTACGCTTTGATAACGCAAAGCTCATGAGTATAATTCTCCATATATGAATATATAGATGATAATGTTGTACTGAATTATATACATTTTCCTACATACTTTTTCAAATTCTGTTCCTATTTATACATTAAAGACTTCCATTGATCAAGGTCGTGATCCAAGCTTTCTTAATTTGATCCTATAAAATCTGATTCTTCTGATCCGTTAGAAAGTTGCTCCTCGATGACTCGACCAAAAACCTTCCCGCAAAAAGAACAGCATCTGCGATAAATTTATAGGTAACGGCCCCTCCATATCAGAAGAAGAATTGGGCGAAAAAGGAGAAAGATAAATCATACGTAAAGACTCACTGCCATTATTGAGAAGCCATGAAAGCACTTACATGAAGTCACCACTGAGTTCTGTCCAGCGGGTTTGGAGACAGTGAGTGCACCAGTACGTCATCTTGGTGCTGGTTTCGCCGTGTGACCGCCTGAAACTCACAAGAATGTTATTGGCCCTAAACTCACAAGAATTCAAAACATAAATATTGAGAATTAATGGACGTACCCTGGAAGGAGCTGGTTGCCTTGATCGGTAGCTTTCTTGGACCCGTCAGTTGACAGATTGCTTTCATGGATCACTGTACTGGAAGAACTACAAAACGGATCTGTTCCCGTGCTACCCAGTCGCCTTTTCTTTACACTTTTCATTCTTTTCATTCTTCATGTAAGAAGTTCTTTGGACCCCGACTTCACCAAGAACCTTCCCACATATAGGACACGCTCTGCAACACAACAGCTTGGGTCTGTGAGAAGAAAGCAGATCACAAGAATAAATTAATGACTAAGCTTGAGAAAACAACGGTCGAGAGTCGATATTTTCTCGGGATCAAGAAGCAATGAAAGCACTTACAGTAAGCCGTTAATGCAGTCGTCCCAGCAGCTTTTGAGACAGTGGCTGCACCACCCCATTGTTGTTCCCCTTTGCTATATGCGTGAGCACTTCGAGGAATTGCCCTCGAATACAGACCAGATTGCTTCCTTTCCAAGCAAAACTTAGGAATCGTATTACTTTTATAAGTGGTTAGTAGGAGGGTCTCCAATTAAGGCGGTAGAATCGAAAGATACGTACAAAAAGGAAATTAAGGAATTGCTTGTCGCTTGGACACAATCAATCACCCAAAGTAGCATCCACGTCCTTATAAACAGTGTCCTTTTCCTTTTTTAAAAGGAAATATTAAATTAATTAGGGGAAAGTTAGAATCTAAATTACTAAAGAGCGGGGACGAGAGAAAGCGAGATACTCGGATTTTTTGCATTCTAGACTTGGTGGCCAAGAAAACCGTACTGGTTTTTGGAGTAGTCCAGCTAGCGTGTCTTGACCATTGACCAGATACGTAACCAAGACATCGATAAGGTTTCGTCTTAATGCATGCGTCCTGGTCACGCATGTGAAATGACTTGTGCTTGAAAGAAGGAATAGTGTAGTTCCTTAGATTGAATATAAAAATTAGGGTTAAATGCATGTCATGCCCCTGTGGTATGCGGTAATAGCAAATATGCCCCTGAGGTAAACAAAATCATTTTCATACCTCTGAGGTAAACACTCAGGAGCAAATATGTCATTTTATACTCCTGAGGTAAACATAACGGAATGGCATATTTGCTCCTGAATGTTTACCTCAGGGGTATGAAAATGACTTTGTTTACCTCAGGGGCATATTTGTTATTACCGCATACCACAGGGGCATGACATCTTATACCGTTTGCATAAAAAAATTCATTTCCACTAATTTCAGAAAATTCATACAAATGCTGATGAAATGCTTAATAATAAGTGACTCCTTGTAAATTCTTTTGCTAAACATCATGGAGTTTTTGAAAATAACTTTTTCCACTTACCTTCCTTAGAGTATGTTGAAATAAGTGAAGAATTGTATTTATGGCTGTGCGTAGGAGTAGCCTAATTTATATAGTACAAGGAGGCTGTCTAGGTTTAAGAATACAATCTACCATAATAAATTAGAGATACAATCACAATATTCAAAAATATACCATAATAATGATAAAAATATTTTAACAATAATTAATTTAAATATCAAAGTCACGCAACCAAGTATTTACAAGCAAGGACAGTATTTATTTTTTACATGGCAACCTCCTTTAATTTTTTTTGGTGGAAACAAGTTTATTAAAAATCGAGCTCAAATGAGTTTGAATGTTGATAATCATCTAAGGTTCTGTTTGCATAACAAAATTTTAACACCTTAAAATTTTATCATCATTACAAAACATTTTTTCTCCTCACTTTTTCATCAATTTTCATACACTTTTCACTTTTTTACAAACTTTTTTACCAACTTTTTCATTATCTCTACTGACTTTTTCATCAACCCCAATACCTAAAATTTTAATAACTCTAAAATTTTACTTCTTAAACACAACCTAAGAGTTTGACTGCCAAAATTATTAAAATAATTATAAAATAATTTCTCTCTCTCACTTTAAATCATTTTTTTTTTAATTTTTCTATCTTCACTTTTCATCAATTCTCATGCCTTAAAATTTTAACCAACCAAAATTTTGGCACTTAAACAAGAATATAAAGTAGACACAATTATGTCAAGATTTTATTGGTACAATTAGCCACGCAACACAAAATCTTGGAGTCTCCGAGTATCTTGGTAAAAAATCTTGCATCTTACAAACTTTTTTAGTATAAATACTTCAAATGACAATTCAGACCCTCAATTCAGCCTTTTTTCCAATCAAATTAGGTGTCAAAATTATTCTCATACCCGTGGCTAAAATTTATTAAAATATCCTAAAATTTAGAGCTAGTTTAATGCTGGGGGCAACTTCGATGTCTCAGTCTTTAAAAATTTTATAACTTTAAAACTCTAACACGAAATCGTACAAAATTATTAGATAAATTCAAAATTATCTTTTTTTGCCGACGTAAATTTGAAGACTAAACACATAAAAATTGAACCAGAATTGCCCTTGAAACAAATTTTATTATAATTTAAAAATCTGAAGGGTTCCATTTGGCTCTCAATTCTAGCTTTATCACTTCGAAAATTCGTAATTACTTTTTAAATATGTATAGAAATCATACGGATTTTGTACTAAAATGTTAATCAATGGCTACAATTTAAAAATATGCTTACATATAAAAAGGTTAGGTTCAGTAGCTCTAATGGAGGAAATTAGTGACCTAAATACTTTCGCCTCAATCTTCAACAATTTTTTTATGTAATTATTAGCCTCAATTTTTGTATAAATTAAGCAACACAAAAATTTAAAAAAAAAAACTCCTCTCATAAAAAACTTCAATACAAGCATTTTTTTACTCTCGTATTCCTAGAAGAGAATAAATTTCAAAAATTTATCTTTCCAAACATCTTTTATGTTGACCACACCATTTTCACAAACACCTAAAAAAATGACTCAAACAAATTTCTTAATCATTACATAACAACATTTTTAAAATTAAACCAAACATAGCCTTTGTTTTTCAAACCAAACATGCCTAAAAAAATGACTCAAAAAAATTTCTTAATCATTACATAACAACATTTTTAATATTTATTATAATGTAGTTCTAACTTGTCATACTCGAACCGATGGAAAATTTGAGGTTGTCAATCAAGCTTCAAAAATTGTTGAGAAGCATTGTTGGCAAGTATTCGTCAATGGAATCTACTTCTTGCACAAGTAGAGTTTGCTTTTAATCGATATACTAGTCAACCTATAGGTTTTAATTCCATTGAAATTATCAATGCTCAAAATTCTATTAGTCCTTTAGGCTTGGTTTCACTTCCTACTAATCATCATTTTAGTGAGATGTCGAGAAGAGAGTGGAGAACATTACGAAGTTATATAAACAAGATCAAGACCCGATTCTCAAGCTAACTGACACGTACAAAAAGAGAGCCAACAAGCACCTAAAGTAAGCTAGTTTCAAGGAAGGTGATTTAGTTCGTATTCATTTAAGGAGAACATATTTCAGCAGATCATCGCGCTAAGCTCATGACTAGAGGTGATGGTCCATTCAATTTACTTCAATGCATTAGGGGGAATGCGAACAAGATTGAACTTCCAAGAGAATATGAAATTTTAGCAACCTTCAATGCAGATCTTTTACCGTATCATGAAGAAGGAAACAAAGAGCAAGTCTCAAGGTCGAGTCTTTTTTAACTGTGAGAGCTTGACACAGTAGTGCTTAGTGCTGAGTCTCAAAATTGGAATTAATTATGAGAATGATTTTTGAATATTTAGCCCTTGAGTGATGGGTCATTGGAAAGCTCTGTGTATAATTTTCAGCGCATCAAATGGTGTGCGATTTGGAGTTTTCTATAGAAAAGTATGGGGAAATCAAGGAGGATAAGCTGGTAGCAAGTACGAATGTTGCGAATTTTAAGCGAATTTCTATCTTTTAAAATATTTTTTGGATTTTCAAATTTTCTTCTTATTTTTTTAAGAGTCTTTTATGTTTCCTAAGTTTGATTTAATATTTTGGAGGATATATTTCTTAGACTATGTTTGTTAAACAAAATTTTACACTTTCTAAAATTTTAACACAATAAAAAATTACAATATAATCCCTCTCTCTCCATCACATCATTCATTTTCATTATAATAAATATTAAAAATTATCTCTCTCTTCACGTTTTCATCAAATTCAATACCCTACAATTTTAACCTCCCAAAATTTTATTACTCAAACACAACCTTAATTACCTACGCATGGGGGTTGTTTGAAGCTACACTATTTATACCCCATCTTCCAATGAAAAATTAAATTAAATATTAAGTGTTTACATTAATTGAGCCTTTGGCTTTTGAAGAAGGATTTCTTTTCAAAACTCATACCCTTTGGCGGATTTCGATCAGTGGTGAGTTCTTGCTTTACATCCTGTTTTGACTTACAATGGAAGGTAATTTACTATATCTTATTGTGTTTCTACTTGATGAGCTTATCTATTCGCTTCTACGAGTTATTGTGTTGATTCCCGACCATTTTCAAAAATATCTTGAACATTTGCATAACATTCCCAAGTATTCTCATTATTCCCAAGGTTACCAAAAATATCTCAATTATCCCCGAGAACTCCCACAAGGCCGGCTTATGGGGTGCGCAACCTAGGTGGATGCCTAAGCCCTTTACCCCCAAGCAAGGCCCCAAGTAAGAGTGTTTGATTAGGCAAAAAAAAAAGCCCATGTAAGAATAATACTAAGGAAAACAAAAATATATTTCATATATAAAGTTTTGTTTTGTGAAATAATTTTTTGTATTAAGGCCTCAAAAATTGTTTATTCTCAAAATTCATGGCTAGCTCTATTTTGTGAAAGAACTTATTTAATTTTTATTACACATACAAGAGCACTATATATCTAATAAAAAATTATTTTTTATTATATAAAAAAACACGCCTCAGATTGTATTTTTGCTTTAGGCTTCTTTTTATATCGAACCAATCTTGCGCTCCTGTGGTATCGAATACTTTTCTCGAGCAATCCTGATGCTATAATGTTGATCCGATTGGCATAGCAGTAGAACAGGTGGCCCCTAGCACTCGTGCGCACTGCTAAGCACTTTGACATGAAGGGGCGACATATCAAGATACTTCAAGTGGGGGAGTTGAAGAGATGGCTTCACAAGTTGGTGTTGGTGAGGCCTCAGCAAGATAGACTTCAAGGCCGTGGTAGGATGGACCTGTCAACAACGGCCCATTGCCTGGGCCTTGAGTGCATATGCTACTAGTGATGCATGCTGATGGGCATGGACCTTGCTTGGCTTTCGCCTTGGCCCATGCCCCACGGTGTGCCTTGGTTGCAAGGGGCCACATTCATCAGGGGTGCCTAATGAGCCATGACAAGCATGCCTTGCAACCAACGAAGATTTATGACACGTGGCGATGTTGTCCTGAGTGGCTAACAAGCAGACAACATGACAAGACCCCCACTAGTGACCTAGGCGAGACGAGGTTCGAAAGCACATATAACACGCCATTAGCATGCCATGGCACGAGTCATGCCACTTATAGCAACAGGCTAGCATGCCCCACGGTAGTGCTAGCACCTATGGGTGCCAACCAAACCAACAACCAAGGCAATGCCAGAAAAAGTATGTGGAGGTAAGATTTCCAAAGAATCAAGAGGACCACAACAGTAGATCGATTTACACCATCACATGGCCACCTGCCACGGCAGCACAACCTGGGATGATCAATGGAGTTGATTGACATCACCACCCCCACAAGGTGGTGGTGTGGCGGCGGCGGCTGCTGGCGACAAAGAAGACTCATACAAGGTAAACTGCATGTAAGATCCCTGTATGGTAAATTTTTAACTCCATTTAAAAGTCCTATCTTTAATTAGCTTTAATTTTTTTGTGTTAGCTAATTAAAGAATCAATTATCCTCCCTTGATTGGGGGATTGACTCCTTGGTTAGCAAGTTGGGCTAAATAAGGTAATTAATCTTTTCTCTCTACAAGAAAACCCATGGTCGACCATGTGATACTAAATAAGGGATCAATCACAATTAATTGTTTATTTGATCCCTCTTTGGCAAGTTTTGGTTCCAAGGATTTAATCTTTACAAGATCCACCCTTTAGACATGTGAGACCCCGTATTTCATTTTGCTATTTACTCTAGGTATTTGTTCTTGGATTTAAATTTTGGGGGCTGTTGTTTGGACAATGTAAGATATTAAATGATTATGGTATTTTGAACTATAAATTTTTCCTTAAGTACTTTCATTACGATTGTGAAGTTACGATTAGTGTAATTTCAATATTCACATCATGGCCGAATTTCTCTAAGGTAATTTCCATATGAATTAATTGTTATTGGATTATAATTAATTGTTGAGGTGATTTATCTTGATATAATGACTTATGTATATTCTTTTAACCAAATGCAATTAGGGGTACACCTGATTATGTACCTATGATATTGTATGATATTGTATTTAATCTAAGTCTGTCCTAATTTGTATTAAGGTCTCATTAGGCTAGTCAAGTAATGGTTAAAATGTACTTAGGGTAAACTAATATAGGAATCACGTGAAGGCCTTAAGAGCAAAGAGAAGAAGAAAACTAAATGAAATAAAAGTGAGGCATAGCATTAAAGGATGCCGCCCATGCAGCCAATAGGCATGGGCGGAGGACACAATGTTGTTTCCTTTGCCTTGCACATGAAACACTCTCACACCACACATTCTTCTCAGCGAGTTCATCTCACTCTTGCACCTCACTTCACTCAGCACTCACACTTCACCCTCACTTGGCCGAACTCTTCTTCACTTCACCATAGCATTTCACTTCCCCTTCCTCACGTCATTTCCAGTAACTTCATTCACCACATCTCATTTTCAGCTTTACCTCAGCACCTAACTTGCTCACATTCAGTTCACTTTGGTCACACAAGGGTAGAGAAGCCGAGAGAGAGAGAGATTTGGGTGGTTGGCCGAGTAAGGTAGAAGAGAAGAGAAAGGTAAAGAAATCTGATCCCTTTGCATAATCAATCTCTTTGAGTTTTTCTTTCATAATCTGACCATGTGTATCTTAATGCTAGGTATTCTTTTGTCAACATTAGTGACCAGCTTAAAACCCAAGGTAAGCTAGGGTTCCGTTTCTTCATGGAATGTTTGCTGGTTGGCCGGATCTTGTTGTGTAATATGCCCTTGAGAACTTCTTGTAAAGCATGTTTGGGTTGTGTGCTTGGTTGCTCGAGGATGGGATTAGAAGTCTTGGATTGTGCAAGAATTAGCAATAATGATGCATGCATGTAGATTTGGTGGTAGCCGATTGGATTGTGATGCATGTTCCTAGGTTTTAACTATTTGAAATGAAATGTTGGTTGTGATTTAGCCGGGTTAGATTAGATAGGAATTTGAAAACAATATTACTTGGAGATTGAACATGCATGTAATGATTTGTGTGGGTTTAATGTTGGTCAAATGAATCAAGCTAGAAACCATGCTTTAAGTTGTTGGAATAGGGATTTGTTAGTGACCTGTTTTAGGTATCATCATGCTCGATCAGCGTGCGACTCACGCTAGAGCGCCCTTAGAAAAAATATTAGATAGAGTCATGCCGCTTGACCCGCACTCAACAAGTGCTCGAGCGGGCTTGGTGCTCGACTGGCGCTCGAGCGGGACCTGTTAAATTTCAGATAAATGTTGAATTTTTGGAGTTTCCTATTGAAGACTTGTGAAACCCCTATTATTGAGGCTAGCTTACCAAAACCAAGTTAAGGAGTTTAATGAGGTTAGATTGGTGGGAATTTGATAGACATTAGTCCATGCATGTTATGATGAAAGGTATTGAATAAGGGATATTAAGTTAGAAGTAACATAGGTTGCTGTTTTGGCTTGAAATACTTAGTATGAGTTGTTGTTACTGAATTTCATGAATAGGCTTTGAAATCAATGATGTCAATGGGAAGAATCAGTGTACTTAGTTGATATTAAGTGGATTACATAGTGGTCCCATTAGCAACCTTGTTGGAGTTGTTTGATGCACATGTTTGATTGTTTTTCTTCAATTATTTTATGAAAGCTAGTTAAAGAAATCTTTTGTAAATGAAATCATATTTCAAAGATACGTACTTTTGGAAAACCGAAACGTTTATAAGTATTTCTTTTGTATGTCTATTTGGTTAGTTTCCTAAGCGTCTAAGTGACGTACTTGACTCGCTTGTGGGAGAAAATTCGTACCGAAACTCAAGAAGATCGAGGTAAGTGGAGGTAAGTAGAAACTTACATTTTTACGAAAACTAGAATGGTACACAGCATGATTTTTTATGAACAAGCATGGCATCATAAGCAAGCATGACATGACACGAGCATTGGCATGATTTCTAAAAGAAGTTTTTATGCAAATGAATATGTAAAAGCTTTATGTTAAGTTAAGAGGCTCTGGTCGGTACCGTACCATCAAGAAGGGTACCCATACCGAAGGACGAATGCGAGAAGGATGGGTGATCCTAGAGGTAAGTGCAACCAAAGGACGAATGCGAGAAGGTGTGGACCTCCAAGGGTCGTGTCTAGCCATTAGGCCTAGGGCCACTTCAAGGGCTAGCTCAACCAGATGTTATGTCTCCAGGAGAAATAATGGAAGGTTCCAACGGGAACGCACAACCCTGACTTCAGGGGTAAATGGAGCGTACGTAGCCCACAAGATAAGAAGTGAATACTTTTCAAGGACCATGTGTCATTTTAAGTACAAGAACATATTTTCAAGAGCAAGAGCGTATGCATATGCAAACATGAAGCATGCATACACATCCAATATTACCATTACTCATGATTTACAAGTTTAAAGCATAAGCTCATGATTACAAGTTTGCATTTTTCGACTCACAGTTTTCAAAATGTATCATTCTAGATGTTTCAGGTGAAGGCAGTCAAGAGGATTATCTGTCTTGAGAAGGGAGACTTCTTATGTATTTTGTTGTTGTGACTATTGATCGATGTGATCTGTCACTTAGGAAATGTATAGTTTTTGTGTTATGTAATTAAGAAGCTACTCGTCTTTTGAGATCATTTATGCAGTTAAGTTATGAAGTATTCTTTGGCCAATCTCTCTTTCAGTTTTATTCCGATGTTAAGTATGATTAAGTTCGCTGGAGCTTTTTTTGGGGATTGCTCGAGGCTGTCATTGGCCCTTCCGGATAGCGTTTGGGGCATGACAAGACATGTTTAGGAGTAGGTTCATTTGGGCATGTGTGGCTAAGACCAATCTCCACAAAGAAAGGCCTTGGCCAACAAGGCCAACAGAGGTCTATAAAATACAACCTCATGGCAGTAGTTTATTCATCTATATCATTTATCAAACTTGTTTTATGAGAGCTTTTGGTCGTGTACCTTTTCTCAAATCGGTTTTTAGGTTGGTGCCCATTACACTTGGGCTAGCTTATTACGTAAAGTATTATGTTAGATTCAATCCTTTGGTGTGAGTGGTGGTCCCTCCTATTGATTGACATGGGCTAGTTGAGTTCATGTTCCTCAACTAGAAGTGCTTCTACGAGACATAAGTGATTGGTGAGAGTGGTGGTCCCTCGATCCTTGAACATTCCAAACGTTCAAGTTACCATTTTATCGGTTACCTTTGCTATTTTGATAGCATTCTCATCATTCATCTTCTACCATCCATATTCTTTAATTTCCGTTTTGTTTTGGATACTCTTATTTTTTAGCCCGAGATCTTCTTTCTTTACACTCATTAGAATATCAACTTGGGCGTGTGAGGTAAAAGACGAGTGCTCATTAGGGGTAAATACGAGAAGAATAGGCATTGGTTTGGGGCCTAGACTGCGGTCCCTATCACAAAGTCTGAGGCTTTAGTGGGAGGTTGGACAGTCTTAGACGACCAATCATAGGCACCAAAGGCTGGGCAATGGACTAATTCGAATAGGGGGTTGTGTGTAGGTTAAGTGTGTCAATGGAGCTGCTGGTGACAAGGCTGAGCCTAATGGAGAAGGCAGCCAAACCTGCAACAAGGTCTGACAACAAGCAACTGCAAGGCAGAAGCCTAGACAGTGTTGTAGCAGGGCTTGCAGAAAGCTACTGCAAGGAAGGCACCTAGGCAGAGCTACGGAGTGCTAGCAGACTTGCTGTAGAGCCTGGCAAGCAACTACAAAGCATATAGATGGCTTGATCAATCATCTCATCTTGGGGGCTATATAAGCACGGTTTGGAACCTTGGTTGAGATAGTTGGAGAGTTATCTTGCAAACATAGTGTGATTGTAACTTTGTTCTCCTTGGGTAGTTGGCAAATGTTGTTGTATGCGCCCTAGTCTTCTTGTACATTTGGGTGTGTTTTTGTTAGGTTTACCTGTCTGTTAACCTTAATTAGTCATCTTCCTTGTGTTCGGCTGAGACTAGACTTGGTTGTCTATTGCCATCACATAGTGAAAATTTTTCCATATGACAACTAGTATCAATGCTTCCGTTTGAAGGATCATACCTGGTGGAGCTACTCAAGACTTGAAGAATCGTGTTGCTAGGCTCGAAGCTTTGCTGGGGATACCAATAGAGGGATCCTCCTCCTCAATATACGAGTGTTTTGATGTGGCCATTCATGATATTCAGACGTTGCAAGCCTCTTTTAGGCAGCACTCTGCCTCCATTATGAAAAGATTGGAGGACCGAGCAAAGGAGCATGCCACCTTGGCTACTCATTGAATGGCAGGGATACTAGAGGAGATCAAGTCCTTGAAGGACTACTTACAGACTGAGCTGGTGGACCTTAAGAAGGCTATTGGATTACTTCCTTGTAAAGGGAAAGCCCCATCCCGATTTAAGGTTCCAGACCCCTTGCCTTTCACAAGGGCATGATATGCAAAAGAGCTAGAGAAATTTCTCTGGGACATGAAGCAATTCTTTCAAGTTGTATGTGTTCTTGAAGAAGAGAAGTTGACGTTTGCAACAATGTATCTAACAAGGGATACCAAACTCTGGTGGTGATCTCAGCTATAGGACAACCTTAGGGCGGGATGACCTAAGATTATCACCTGAGAGTCCTTACGGAATGAGCTCGAGGATCAATTATTGCATAGCAACAAAGCTTGGGTTGCAAGGGAGTCCCAAAGTCCGATAAAGGAAGTAAATTTTGAGGTCCAACCTGTGTTGGGTAGTGCCTCAGGAGTGCCCATGAAGGTAGTGGAATGGAAAAGGGTGGCTGGATTTCCTTACAGTGCCCCTGGATGATTTCGACATCATGTTGGGAAATTAATTCTCTGTGCAGACAAAGGCTAGACCAATCCCATTTTTGCGAGTTATGCTAGTCATAGTGTTGGCTTTTAGTCACAATTCATATTTTTTATGATAACAATAAAGAAATTGAAATGGATAATTAAGATCTAGATGAGCACAGAAATACAAATCGATCAAGCAATGACCAAATCATGTCAAACGACTTAGAAGTAAAGACTAAAGACTCTAGGGTAAACTTTGTATTTCTAAGGTCTCATTACTAGCAATGATTTGAATCACACATTGCATTTCATTCAAACCAAGTATAAACCTTTTTATCTCAAGTTTGAAAAATAAAAATATGTCTTTCAAAGTATTTTCAAATCATACCTTTATAACTCTTGAATCACTTTTATATTATTAGGGAATTAGATTTTGAGATAGAGTCTTAATATGGTCGAAATCAAGGTTTAAAAATGACAAGGATGAATTTTTAGATATAGCAGTCGAGCAAGTTTATATATCAGTCGACCCAAGATCGACCAAAACCGTTTTTCAAAATGTCAGCGCGCCTGCATTTATGACCGTTGGGAGAATGGACATCTGTAGTGGTTGACCGGTACAACTACAATTTTGATAGTCTCATCCCAAACGGCTATTTTTTCTTGGAGGCTTATATAAAGATTACTCTTAAGCTTACCAAACATAGTAGAACGACCATTGATCATTTATTAAGCTTGAGTGATATCAAAACCTTTAAATCTTATCGAAACCATGTGCATTCAGAGCATTTAAAATATTGTTAAATCTAGTATACATGTCACTAATGGATTCATTTACTTTCATCTCAAATAATTTGTAACTATAAACAAGCATGTTGATTTTTTACTCTTTGACTTGACTTGTTCCTTCTTGAGTAATTTCTAGAGTATGCCATAAATCTGTGAGTTTATCTATTTGAGTGTGTGAGTTAGAGTGTATTCCCGAGATACCCATACACTATCCCGAGGTCCCCTTTACTATCCTGAGGTGTCCAGTTCTCTCATTTATATAGTTATATATCAATCTAATTCCTTTATTTTTTTTTTGGGTAAAATATTTGGTGCACTTAGTCTCTATGCACGAAGTTCGAACGGATGTGACCCACATATGTAAGAAAGATTCAAAATTGAAATTGCTTTGGTCTGAATTCTCTTGTTAAATTTCGGCTAAATTACTCCACCAGTGCCTAGAGTTTCCTCTACCCCCAGATTAGTCCCTACGATAATTGTATCCCACAAGTACTACCCATAAGGTTTGGACCAGTTGCCGTTTTCGTCCTTCCGTTAACTTTTTAACAGAAGTTGCCAACGTGGCTAATGTCTAGACGAAGTTGATGAAGAATGGACACGCGTTAAATATGCTACCATAAATTTTCTAGACGAAGTTATGTTTAAAATTTCCAAACCACTTGGACGTTGACTGGACTCGCACAAACTAAAATCCCTAAACGATGAAGTTGATGAAGAATGAGTATTCACTGCTAAGCGGGAGGGTGAAGGGATATTTGTTGCTGAGGGGGTGTGCTTGGATGCTAAGGTGGAGGGATTGGTTGCTGGTGACGAAGATGATGGTAATGGCTTGGATGCTATGAGGGTGGAAAGAGAGTTGAGTGAGTTTGAAGAATCTGATGAAGAAGATCCAAAGTGCATAATGTTGAGGCAGTGCATAATGCACTAGATAAGGATAAAGAAAAGGCTCAAGGGAAGCGGTTGTTGTTAATGAACAGGATTTGGGAGTCGAGATACATGGTCATGTGCATACTGAAAGAGGAAAAGTTCTATGGATTGGTTTGGCCAGGGGTCCGCATGTGTAGTTGATGTTGAAGATCCACAAGACTCTAATAGTAAGGGTTCTGACGGCATTAGTGAAGATGATAGGTCTGACAGTCATTTCTTTCCAAGTCCAACATTATACAAATATACTGTCTCATAAAAGAACTGATGGATTCCTTGTTGAATATTTGTACAAACTCATTTATCAAGCACAAAACCTAACATTGTTTGGAATATTTGACCTAAAAAGACATCGTCATTTGACTCGGTCTAAGTACAAGTACACAACAAACAGACCTGAATAAACCTCACAGGTCTAAGGATACAATAAATTAATTGTGTTGAATACCTTCTCAACATCAGTGATCACTTCCAAAAGTTATCCATATTTAATCGTCTGCTTAAAGTCATCACCTCAATGAAAGAGTCCATCATCCTATTTAATAGAAGCACAATGAATGTAGACCCATTATGCATAAAACTGTACACTGGTTTAAAACATATATCAACTGAATAAGGAATCGAAAATAATACTCTCCGCCTTTGATTCGTTAATTATTGGCATGACTTTTTTACCATGTCACTAAACGTTATCCGTGTAACATCTTATGTCACAATATAATACCCCTAATAAAATAAATATATATAAACACGTGTCATCTAAATAAATAATTATCTAGATAAGTAAAAATCACCGCATGTGTATACGCATTGATCTTTAAATGAAGATAGAGTAGTTAGCAACGCTTAATTAATTCAATGTAAAATAGGAGTACTCATGGATCTTGAGTCCGGAATACATCCGGCCTTCCATGCTGCTCGAACCGCAGTAAAAAACCTGGAAGATGGAAACGCTGTGTAATTCGCAGCCCTCGACGAGTGCTTCTCTCACGGCTACGTTTGGAAGACGAATAACTAAAGCAAGAATCAATGCAGCGTACAATACGAATATCAGGTGGGTTTCTGGACACTTTTGAGTCTTTTTTTTCTTATTAGCGGACTCTTTTGGGTCTTTAGATTTATCATTATGAACGTTAATTCTACAGCACTCTTCAAAAGTTTTGATAATACACTTCTCAAATTTTTTAACATTGTAAAGCTCATGTTTTTCTTTACAACTCTGAATTCCCTTCCTAAGACAATCAATAATTGTGCTCTCAGGTACGACGTCGTCATTAAGATCATAGGAATGAGTAAGTGCAGATGGTTCCATTTTAACTGCCATAATTTTTTTCTAATGGCCTCGTTGCTCTCTCTCTCAATAGAAAAAATTGCCTACTTGATTTAAGCACAATTATGGCTTGAATGTTGTAAATTACTTATATAGGCAATTAATTGTATGAGCTGTAAAACACCCTTAAAATAAATAAATAATAACTAGGAGTTTTATAAAATTTATGGTTAAGAAAAACGAAAATTGTAAATAATTAATACGAGTTTTGCAAATGATGAAGACACGTTCGACTTAGGATAGAAAGAATATAAATATATATCGTGTGTACTAGTTCTCTAAGAAATATGACGAGGTTTTCGTATGGAGTTAGATTTCACGCTGTAGGAGCGAAAAAAGGTAAAATAAATAGCTGTAAAAGATAATCACTGAATCTGTTGCTAAAGGTCAAGTCAATAAATAAAATAAAATAAAATCAACCAAACTAGTTATTAGATCATATATTCGACCAATTTTTGTCCATAAACACCTTGAAAGTATAATCCCCACAATAAGTAGTGTAAATTATTTGGAATGTGTGAGTCCAAATATCAACCAAGGAGGGGGTGAATTGGATTTATAAAAATCTTAGTCTTTTTTTCTATAAAAACACAGATATGAAAATATTTAATGCAATAATAACTGAACAACAATAAATCATAGCAATAAATAGAAGAGCAGTGAAGAGAGATAACACCGCGATTTTTAGGTGGTTCGGCCAAGACTTGTCTACGTCCACTACAAGGCTATTGTCTTTCTTGGGCTTCTTCAATAGTGTCTACAACGTAGATTTCGGGTGCTAAGTGATCGTTACAAGAGTTCTTCTGAGCTCTCTCTTCCACTTGTTTACAAAACTCAAAGCCTGTGAGATTTCTTTTATCCTCACGGGTAGGCCAAAGTGTATCTCACACTCAAGAGTTTTTCAAAGTTTAAACATAGGAATGAATAAACTATAGCTCTCAAAGCTAGATCAGCAAAACAATGTTCAATAACTGGGTAAAAGACAAGATTTGATGATGATGGCAACAGTACAGTAGCGGATCTTTTGGAAAACGTGCAGCTCTTGTCTGTTGCGCTTTTTTCTCTTTTTTATTGAGGCTAGGTCAAGATTGATGATGTAGAGAGGCAAATGGTGTGCAAAAGATCTCTTTTCTCTATCCATAAGGTTCCCTTTATAGTTCTTCAGTCTTAAGGAGTCTTAAGGGCCTTTTTGGAATGTTGGAAAGGTGCCCTAAGTGCCACAACGTCTTAATTCACGTACTGAGTCATCTTTTTAAAAACTCTGTCGACACTTCCTACACCATGTGTCGACACAATCAAAATGATAATCTAACTGTTGTGCTATGTGTCGACACCATCTTGGCATATAGAGTTTTTTAGTGCTTTTTGATATGCAATTCATTCCATTTTAACATGAAAAACTCCTACAATGAAAATTTTTGTAGTTTAGGTGCAAGTAATGGTGTTTAAATCGAATATAGGGCATAAAGAAATAGAGAGATGATATATACAATTGAGTACTCTCGATTGAATAGTGGATTGAAAACCACGTATTCTAAAATTATTTCAAAGCTATTTTCTCATTTGTTAACATCAAAATCGAGTTAGATAGCTCGAGGAGCAACATTGGGCTAACAATCTCCCCCTTTTTTTATGATGACATTCCTTTTTAAAGATTTTGTCAATGAAAACAAAAAGCTCCCCCTGAGAACAAGCGGAGGTTTTTCAAAATGGTTAGGGCTTTGGATTTTTAGAAAATTTTACAAGTCTCCTTTGTATTTAGAGGTTTCCAAAAAATGTAAACCTGTTAGAAACACTTCTATATCATCCTCCAAACTTCGCAAACTACATAAAATGATCTCAGATCACAAACACTTCAATATTCTTAAAATAAACAGGAGTTTAAAGTTTAGGAATTCTACCTCGTAGTCAATGACGAACCTTTGCAAATTTGAGAGAATATTATATCAAATAAGATACAATTTTCAATCATATTTAAGTAAGGATAAAAATAATTAACACAAACTGATCCATAACAATTAATCATATATCAATCAATGCTCAACAACTACAAAGATATATGAAAATGCAATGGAATGTATGAAATATTTTCTCTACAAGTTATAAGAGTACGACAATAGGTACATATACTTCTCCCCGTTTGGCATCATCAAAAAGAGAGG
Source organism: Myrica gale (assembly GCA_963930655.1). Classification (NCBI taxonomy): domain Eukaryota; kingdom Viridiplantae; phylum Streptophyta; class Magnoliopsida; order Fagales; family Myricaceae; genus Myrica; species Myrica gale. The sequence continues at coordinate 17,774,156 of OZ005607.1, forward strand.
GAGGGTAAGGTAAAGGTAAGGGCAGTTGATAAGATCACTACGTCGGGCACGGACGAGAGTCAACACGATAATTGTGAAGAAAAGTTGTCCAAGTGCGGCTGAACCATTTGACCCAACTCTCAACACTACGTTGAAGATCTGTATCCTTGTTAATGAAGATGTCACAAGTCTAAGTCACATCAGAAGATGTCCCCGAAACCAAATCTGTCATCTGATCCTGAGTCGTCGTAAGCTTGGTGAGAAAATACAATGTTTGTCTGCAGAGAGTTATCAAGTTGTTGTAGTGATGCCGAATGGAGCTAGCCTCACGAGTAATGATCTGCATGTCTGTTGTGTGGGAGGCTAGAACGGATTTGATCTCATCAAACCCAGCCCACATATCACAATGCACTAACAGAACCTGATCCTTAAGATTTGAAACTGAAGCTTCCAGAAAGGCAAGCCTAATCTCGTTATCCTGAAGACATTAATATGCCTGCTGCTGGAGTACGTGGAGAGGCTGTAACTGGAACATCATCTCTGGTCTGTCCTCAACCACTGCTTCCACTTCCTCTAAATCTTCCTCTTCAGCTTTATCTTCCTCAACTTCTTCCTTTTGAATTTCTTGAGAAGGAGTTGTCACTGCCTTCGTCACCCACTGACCATCCTCATTCTGTACAAATCCCATGAGTCTCAAAGTCTTCTGATTATAGTCTCTAGAGACTTTAGGTGTCACGCCCCGAACGCTAGCCCGAAGGGGGTTAATGACAGCTGCGAACATCCACTCAATGAATGTTCCAGCATTTTCTCTTAATCTTGCAGCGGAATTTTTTTTTACACAACTGAGAGAGACGGGCCAAGGAGTTTTACATAAACTTCAACTTACACAATCGACTTCATCGGTAAGTGTAAACATCTTAATTACATTTCATGGCTGCATGGCTGAGGTACAAGATCTAAGGGATTCCATCAAACCTCTTCATATTGACTTACTCATAACATCTTCACATTACATCTTGAATCCATATATACCTTACAATATTGTTTAGCATCCTGCTGCCTCAAAATCATATCAAGCCCTCTTTGGGCTTCATGTGCATTCTCCAACTCCTGACCCGTAGTGCATTCCCAATGGCCTATGACCAATAACATTACAAACTAATACTTACTAAGTCAGGTAATCTTCAGAGCTCCTGACACCTAGCAAATCTGGAATGATACATTTTTAAAAACTATGAGTCAAACGACTTAGTAAGGAAAAGAACTTGTAAACATGATCTTAAAACATGAACCTGAACTTGTAAACTTGAACTTGAATTTATACTCTTGTAATCATGCATTGGTACCATAGCTTGAAAACATAACTTGAAATCATGCACTTGTAAACATAATGTGCTTCATGCATGATCATGACTTCTTGATGTGCATATATGCTTCATGTGTGCATATGCACATGCACTTGCTCTTGAAAACTTGTACTTGCACTTGTAAATCATCCAATTCTTATCTTGTAGGCTACATGTGCTCCATTTAACCCCTGAAGTCAAGGTTGTGCGTTCCCATTGGAACTGTTGCCTATTTCCCTTGAAGACATTACATCTGGTCGAGCTAGCCCACCTTCTCGCATTCGTCCTTCAGTGGCTAGACACGACCCTTGGAGGTCCACACCTTCTCGCATTCGTCCTTTAGTGTGGTTACACATACCTCTAGGATCACTCATCCTTCTCGCATTCGTCCTTCGGTATGTGTGTCCTTCTTGATGGTACGGTACCGACCATAACCCTTTAACTTAACTTGTCATAAAACTTTCTTGCTTTCATTTGCACAAATCTTTCCTTTCCTTTCAAGAAAATCGTGCAAATGCTTATGACGTGTCATGCTTGATAACGAATATCTCATAAAACTTTCATGCTTTCATTTGCACAAAAACTTCTTTCATGCTTTCATGCAAATGCGTATGTTATGCCATGCTTGATGAGAAATATCTTATCATGCTTGGTTATAAACATGTTATGCTTGATAAAATAACATGTTATGCCTGTTCATAAAAACGTGCTGCGTATCTTTCCAGTTTTCATAAAGAGTAAGTTTTCACTTACCTCAATCCCCTCGAGCTTAGAATGGGTCTTCCCCTACAAGCGAGTTACTTTCGTTACTTGACACTTAAGAATAAACATTCAAAGAAAAATATTAATATACGTACTCGGTTTCAAAATCCGTATCTTTAAACATGAGATTTCCTTTACGTGAAATCATACATGAAATCGTACTTGAAATTTCTTTTAAACATTCTTAGCTTTCATAAAAGCAAATTTGAAAACAACAATCATACACATCAAACAACTCCAAATTAAATTAACTCCTAGGGTATTCCAACTTGATCTTACAACATCGTTTTTCATAACCTCAATATCCAAGATCGAATCCGTAATGATTCAACCTTATCAACGATTCCATACCAAATCAGCACCCTATATTTCATCTAACTTAATATCCCTTATGTGATATCTTTCATCATACCTTGCCTGGACTAATGTCTATCATTTCCATCAATTAAACCTTAAAGGATATGTTATATAGTTGTTGCTGAGACCTATAGGATTTAACCTAAGTTACATTGGTCTTATCTCTAAGTTTTGAAGTTCACATGAACATCAATGCCCACAATCCTTCCAAACTTAACCGATAGACACAATTCCTTATTTACGTGATCAACCCGTGACCATCTTGGCCTCCTTTTCACTCTTAGGCTTGCTATTTAATTCAATGCAATCAACATACCTTCACCACCATGAAGGAATTATTATGCTTGAAGAATGAGGAAGAATCAATCAACTTGAACCACAAACTCTCTCAACACTTTTTCCAAAGGAATGAGGCACCCAAAACCCTCAATAACTCCTTAACTTGGTTTTGGTCGGCTAGCCTAGATAATAGTAGGGTTTCGCAAGTCCTCAATAGGAAACTCCAAAGATTCCACATCTTCCTGAAATTTAACAGGCACCACTCGAGCACCAGTCGAGCACCAGTCGAGCGTCAAGTCTCTGTCCAAATTTTGTCTAGCCTCACTCGAGCGGTTGTTGAGCACTATGATTCTGTATGAAATCTTCCAAGCCCGCTCGAGAACCTGTCAAGTGCTGGTCAAGCGCTACGACTCTGTCTAACATTTTTCCTTAAGGGCGCCCGAGCGTGAGTCGCACGCTGATCGAGCGTGATGATACCTAAAACAGGTCACTAACAAATCCCTATTCCAACAACTTAAGCATGGTTTCTAGCTTGATTCATTTGACCAACATCAAACCCACACAATTCATTACATGCATTTTCAATCTCTAAGCAACATTGTTTTCAACTTCCTATCTAATCTAACCCAGCTAAATCACAACCAACATTATGTTTCAATAGTTAAGACCTAGGAACATGCAGTAACATTCCCGATCAGCTACCATCAAATCTTCATGCATGCATCATTATTGCTAATCCTTGCACAATCCAAGACTTCTAATCACATTCTCCAGCAACCAAGCTCACAACCAAAACATGTTTGATCCTTTACTCTTCAAGCATAACTCAATTCCTTTAAGTGCTTAGCTTGCTCTTATAATCAAAATCACCAACATAAGTTCTTAACAGTAGCAACTCTTAAGAAAACCTATCAAAAGACACATCACATGCCATAGGGCAGCAACCCTTCGGCTCCCATCGTTCCTTCTCTTCCATTTTCACAACACTATCACTTAACATCAAAGATCTGAACTTCAATTTCACATGCAACTAGTTCATTTTCTACTTTACAAGCCAACCCATTTCAGCCCTAGCTAAGGCAAAACCGTGGCCACAAATCTCCATCATCAAAACCCAAATCATCACCTTCTTCAACATAGCCCAAAACCGTGGCCTTCAATCCCTTCCTCCATCAATAGAACCTCAAGAAATCAGCTCGCCAAACCTCCATGTTCATCATCCATCAGTAAAACACAGCAATCACAACAAGATTCGGCCGAAGGGGGTTCATAACATGCAAAAGGACAATCAGCCAAGAACTCCAAAGAGACCGAATCTTACCTTATGATTTTCAGCTGGACACTAAAGGTGACTAGAGAACACCTATAATAGGACTTTCATGGTTAGAATCTAAAGAAGGAAAAGCTCATGGAGGGAGAATATCAAAAAGGTCAGATTTCCTTTACCCTGACCTGATTTTCCCCTTGGATTTCTTCTTCTTCCTATTTAGTTCAAGCTCCTCTCTTCCCTTTCTCTTCTTCTATTCTTTTCTTCTTCTTTTCCTTCTTCTTCTTCTTATTTTCCTTCTTCCCTCTTTCTCGGTTTCTCTCTCCTTTTTCTCTTTGTACGACTTGAATTTGTGTGAAATGAGAGGTGCAAGTGACCACTTCACTTGAATTGGGGGAAAAGTCTTGCTTGATATGACCAGCTCATTTAATGTCTTGTTTCCTCTCTTTATCTTCTTTGGCTTTACTTTGGTCTTCTCTTTCTCACTTCCTTGTCATTCACGTGAAACTCATCTCCTTTTTAGCCTACAATCAATTCTTTTTCTAGCCCACAATCATCTCTCTTTCTAGCTTACAATCACTTTTCAACCTACCACCATTTCTCTCCTTTCCTCTTGGCTTTCTCTCTTCACGTGATTCCCACATCAGCCACTTTAACATTTCTTTTGCCTTTTGATTTCAAACCCTTCACGTGAATCACCCACTTCACTAAACTTTCATTCATTCATTTATTTTATTTTGCTTTTCTCTCTTCCACATGGACTACTTTATAAGCACACTAACTCATCACTTAGTTCTTCATTAAACTATTCTATAAGCACACTAACTTATTATGCACTGATTTTCATAATCATAATCCATACTTTAATATAATGAATTTGCTTATGAGAATTCAGCATCTATAAGATAATAAAATGCACTCCTTGACATTAAATTTAATAAGTCTTTGTAATATAACAAAATCTCTTATATTAGGCCCAATAATAGCCCCCAAAATTTAAATCCAAAATAGATACCTAACATAATTCCGCATGATGAAATTCGGGGTCTCACATTAGGCTTCTCCCTTTCTTCTTCATTTGACTCAACATCAGACAAATAAAAAATTTGAGTAAAAAGCATTCCATAAGGCAATCCCTGCCTCTTCTTCTCATAAGTTGTCTTCATATGATTTAACAGAAGATGGCCAAGATTCATCTGGCGCCTTGTAATCAAACAATATATAACAAACATGTCCAGAAAATGTAACATATTCGAACTTTCCCGTGTTGGGAAGAATAATGTTACATACTGCGTGTTGGAGCAATCTCCTGTGAACATCATAATCACGGGCAACTAGTTTCACTATCTCATCTAGAGCAGGGTTGTCCAAAACTACCCTGAGATTCTAAATGGGCTCTACATCAAACATCCCAGCCCATGTGTATGACTCAAATAACTTCACCCCTGAATTGGGGGGAAAGGGCTACAACATTAAGCGCATTAACAGATAAGTCTAACTCTTTGCCCTTGACATATCCCAATGCAACTTCAAATATATCAAAATTAAAATTTGCATATGACTGCTTCACCAAATAGGGAAAAAACACATTATAAACTGATAAAATTAGACCACGCCTAACCATCAAATAGTGCTTGAAAATCGAAGTCATTCTTTGTGAACCACGGCAGTAAAACCCATCTTCCATAAATTACCTTTCTGTTACGGAAATCGCTTTGAAAGCGTTGCTGGTGAATCCTGGAGCGAAATAGAAGACCCTCTGAAGGTGCAGACGAATCCCCATCCCTTTGTACCCTCTGGATCGGCCTGGAGCGAAATGGAAGTCCCTCTGAAGGAGCAACTCTGGGCTAACAGTATGGTCATTAGTCTATTTTTTTTAGAGTACGAGAAAAATATGTTACGCTCAGCCTTTGAGCACTAGATTCGAGTATCTAGCTCTGAGAAACACGTGATCGAGTTGAGAGCTTAATGTCGAACTCCAAAACACTTGAACAGTCTCATAGTCTAAGAATATAATTTCTGACTAAGCAAGTTGACCAAAAAAATTCATACAAATAGTTTGTCTTAATATACGAACTTCTCTGTTACTCCGAAATAAAGTGCGGGATTAACTAAGAACGATTAAAAGAATATGTATTGTATGTGGCTTGATCTTGAACAGGCATTAATTGTATGAGTAAATTACCGTAGTTATTTTAAAGTGTACGTTATTATCTTTGAAAATAATCTTAGGTACCCCATGTGGAATATTGTAAATGACTAAAAATAGGAATGGCCCACGGATCATATATTGAATCAATTAAAGCACACATTTCAAAAAGGTTTCCTATGAAAATATTAGTTTTAAAAAAGAAAATTATAAATAAGGTTTCTTTAAATTTTATTACTATTAATTTTCTAATAGATTTGCTAGCCGTAGCTTCTATCCAAACAGAAAAATTCTGCTTGAAGAACAATTATGAGTTGAATATTGTAAATAAATAAATAACTAAGATCTGCAAATGATGAAGCCACATTCGAAACCAATAGAATATAAAATGTATACCACTGAAAAAAAAATATGACAAGGCTTTCTTGCTTCATCCAATGGACGTATGCAGTTGTAATTCCCATTAAATATGTTGCTTAAGGTCCGAATCCTTTGCTAAGGGTAAAGTAAATAAATAAAATAAAAAACTTTATTGTGACGGGTCGTTGTGACGACCTGTATAAGCAAAAACCCTTAACACGGCATTTGCAGGACCACTTTCAGATTTGAGGGTGTGCATATATATATAACGCCCGAACCGGAATTTTCCGCTTCCGGTTCGGAATCCGCCTCGGTCACTGTTATGTGTTTTTAGAAATATAAAGGTTCAAGCGAAATTCCGGTTCCGTTTTTTTTATCAAGAAAATAATAATTAAAACCCTAGTCTAGGCATTATCCCTATTCTAACTTCTCTCACATTCTCACTCTCTTTTCCTCCCATTTACACTTTGTTGGTCACGGACTCTTCAGTCACGATCTCTCCCTACTGCTCATGCTCTCTCATCAACCTCATCACCACCTTAAGGCCATGCCCCTGCCCAAGCGCATCTATGTTGCTTCACAATCAGACGGGTTCTAAAAAACGGGTATTTATTACATTTGTATAATGTAGAGTTAATTAATTGTTTAATTAATTTCACTCTTCAACATCTAATCGAATTATATTATTTTAGATACAGATAATGCGTGATGAATATTCGGCCGACATGTCGGATGATTTATATGCACTGGCATCCGGATCGGATCAGTGTGTACTGTAATTTTCTGGTTGCGTAGTTAATGGTGTTCGGTTTCACACAGTTAATCGTGAACAATTTCGCAGTACACAGAATAACGAGATAGTTGTACAGGGAGACAATGAAGGGGAAGACGTCAATTTTTATAGTTAACTTGTGGATATTTACACACTCCGGTACTTGCACAAGAATTTAGTTTATTTATTCAAGTACGATTGGTTTGACTTGAATACCCAAAACTTAGGGCTTTATAAAAGTGGATGTTTTGTTAGTATCAACACATCACGGAAGTGGTATAAGGATGACTCGTTTGTGCTAACATCTCAGGGTGGTCAAGTATTTTATCTTGATGATATGAAGTTAGGCGACCAATGGAAGATAATTAAGAAAATAGTAAGCATAAATACATACGATATGCCCCCTATTGGAAAGGAGGACGGTGAAGAGACAGCAGGGCCATCAAATGTGGAAGCGTAACAGGAGAACGAGTCAATTTCGCTGTTTCTTTTGTAAACTTCAGTGAATTTAACATGATCCCGTTGAGAAGGAATGATGATGGTCCTCTTATCCAACTCACTGATGACATTGAGGCACGACGTCGCGCTACAACAATATCAGACAGTGATGACGAGTTATCATGCGATTATAGTGATAATTCCGAAGAGTCTGACTTTAATGATTAAAGTGATTTTACGAATCAATGTTATTTGTCGTTATTTTTATGCATCTATTGTGGGCTTTTGTGCACAATCGATGTTTTGATGATTTTAATAAATAGATTGAGTTTACAAAATGAACATCTTCAATGAAAAATAATTTTTTATCAAAGAGCCAAAGACAAGAAGATTAAAGATGCAAGGAGCTCAAAAGTGAATCACAAACTTGCATATCTTTCAAAACGTGCATTAACTGTTTTACCTCTTATTTGAAAGACCAAAATGTTTTTAATGATTTCAAATCTCCCCAATCAAACTCTCGAACATTTTATATACTTGTGAGAAGTTAGTGTTTTAAATTGAGTGTTTTAAGCTGGTCAAAATTGTGGTTTTAAATGAACCGGATCATGTGCTTAAGTTGTGGAGGTCGACCGGTCTACGACCGCTTGTTGTAGCGGTCGACTGGTCTATCTTTAGAAAATAGATCCGTTGAGTTCTGACATTATGACCGTTGGGGTAACGGTAACCTACAACGGTCGACCGGTTCATGTAGCGGTCGATCGACTCATTTAGAATTTTGACAGATCCCCCCAAACGGCTATAAATGGCTAGTTTTCTAATGTGACCAATATAAAGACCTTCTTATTGTTTCAAAACAAGAGAGAATGACCACATATCATTTCTATAGCTTGAGAAATATCTTAAACATTCTTAGTCCATATTTCTCATATCATTCACACAAATTACACTTTCTTATCCTTGTCATTGTGTGAAGCAAAGAGAAAGAGCTTTTCATTTTCATATTCAAGTTGTATCTTCTTATTGAGAGAGTTTATTATTGTATCTTCTTATTCAAGAGTGGTGATTCCTTTAGTGAAGTTGTTCACTAAAGAAGAAGCTTAGAGAGGGTATATCTCAAGCTTGGTTAGGTTGTGAGTGGTGCGTCCGAAAAACCACTTGGGTTGTGAGTGTTGAGCCTGAGAAAACACTTGTACGGTTCTCTCGCACCCGGAAGCTAGAGTGTACACTATTTGGAAGATAGTAAGAAAACCTCAAGACTCTGTAAAGGAGCTTGAGGGGTGGATATACACGTGTTTTCCGGAACCACCTAAAAATCTCGTCTATATTCTTGTGCTAAATTAGTCTTTACTTTGCAAACACATTTTTGGGAGTTAAAAGCAAAAAAGTTTGGAAACTTAATTCACCCTCATCTTGGGTTGCCTTAATTCTAAGATTTACATCTATTTCATTATTATTTCTTTAATAGTAATAGAGTTAATACATTTTTTTGTGCTTGTGTAGTCACAGGACGTCGTGAGCAGATGATGGAGCACATAAGACAACTCACACCACATTTTACGCCAAAACGATGATTTGGATGGAGTTTCAGATTTCATTTACCTTATGTATTTTATTTAATAATGATTTCTATTACTTATTTTATTTCAGATTATGACCATTAAATATTTGTAGAGACAATTATTAATGTTATTTTATAATTAATATAATTTCTTCACATCCACTTGTAATTAAGATTTAAATACATAATTTAAATAAATATAAAACGTCCAGACGACATAAAAGATTGTGCGTTAAATGTATAATTTCAATAAATATATGAATGTTTGCACAAGATAAATAGATGTGCGGACGGTTTGTTCCAAATTTCGTCCCAACTTTTATTGACACCCACACGCCTTTTTTTAATTATCGTCCGCACTTTTACTAACCGTTCACATTAAAAGTAACCACGTTCGAACATGTTAAAAAGTGTTCTGACGTTACATTTTGTGACACTTATTTCTTTCGTCACAAATACGAAATACGTTGGAACATATAGTTTGGACCTTGCGCACGTGTTTCAGTGATGAATTAGAGTTTTGTCACGCACCACAAAGAGTGTGAATAGATTATCCGAATGGATAAAAAACAACCAATGCAAGTGTGACGTAAGTGTAATCGTCACCCCAATTGAAAACCATCTGAACGATTATTCCTGATAAAACTGGAAAACTGTCACCCAAAATCTTGTGTGACACGCTTACAGTGACAAACAGCCTGTCAAATAGATTTTGATACAGAGAAGTTTTAGTGACGAAATTATAGCTTTTGGTGACAAATTTTTTTGACACCCGAAAGTAATTTTATTATAAGGATCGATCAAACGCCCTTTTGAAAAAGTGACAGTTATTGGTTGTTCGGCATGTGCCATGTGTCAATTCGTAACCGATTGATCGTGTGGTAGTGACGACCGATTAATCGCTAATATAGCCATGTATCGCCACAAAGCGATTGGTCGGCTTCGGCTTCGGCTTCTAGGGGCGATTGATTGGCATTGATTTTGTCAGCAAAACTCTATGCTCATCGTGACGGAACATTTAGTCACTTAATATATTTTTTAAAATATAATATGGCCTATCGATGGCCGTTGTGACCGATCGAACGGAAGGGTGACGAACAAATTCGTCCCGAAAGACTCTTTTTCTAGTGACGAAATTGGTCAAGAATTCAATTTCCGTCAAAAAAAAAATTGTGACATAAAAAACAATTCGTCACCAAAAGATGACTTTTGGTGACCTCACTAAATTATCAAATTTCTAGTAGTACACATAAAGGAAAGAGAAACCAACAATTCATACGTAGAAATATAAACATAACGATGCTTCAATATTATAGGAAAATATTAACTATATATCCTAAGTACATAGGTGGACACAGCACCGCAGCTTGCACATCCAATTGCCCAGTACTACACCATTATTCAACACTAAAGGTAACACAACAGATGCAGAAGCATGTAGACGTTATTCAAGTAATGTTCTCCAAGTACTAGTGTGACGTGTTTCCAATTCCTCCTGTACAGGACATATATAGTTAGTTATGTTCCTCCGCCATGTAAAAAATTCATCATTTTCAGAAAATTTGTCGAAAGCAAAAAAATTCATAATTACCTAACATTTAAAATCTTTTAAAAAATCAACACAAACACTAATAAAACTTATCCCTATACTTTTGTACATTTTTCAATAAAAATCAATCTTTCCAATCATTTATATATCTATACTTTTTTACATATTTCAATAAATATCAATTAACAGTCAAATATCTTTTAAAAAAATTCATTAACTTTATATAAATCCTAAAAAAACTGCAATCTATCAAATGTTGTACGAATTTGGAGAATTTGTTTTTTTCAATCAAACATCACCGCATGTGTCGACACTTCCTTCACCATGTATTGACACCATCTTCACATGTGTCAACACTGTGCATTTTCAGAAGAAGAAAAAATTCACCATTTTCAGAAAATTCGTTAAAAGCCGAACATTTAAAATCTTAAAAAAATCAACACAAATTTCAAATATCTTTTCAAAAAACGAATTCTATCTAATCATTTATCTCTCTATACGTTTTTATATATTTCAAAAAAAAATTAATCTACAATCAAATATCTTTAAACAATTTCTTCAACTTTTTATAAGTCCTAATACAACTGTAATCTATCAGCTAAGTGTTCGTATACCATTATCAAATGTTATACAAATTTGTAGAATTTGTGTTTTTGCAACTGAACATCACCGCATGTGTATGCGCATGGATCTTTCAATGAAGATAGAGTAGTTAGAAACGCTTAATTACCTTGTAAAATTGGAGTACTCATGGATCTTGAGTACCCCAGAATACATACCGCAATTCATGCTCCTCCAAGCACAGTAGAAAACAACCTGGAAGATGGAAAAGCTTTCCTTCGGAAGACGCATGACTATTAAAGCAAGAATCAATGCAACGTACAACTCTTGACTCTTTAGATTTGTCTTTATGAGCGTCCCTACACTCTTCAAAAGTTTTCACAATACACTTTTCAAATTTTTTAACATTGTAAAGCTCATGTTTTTCCTTACAACTCTGCATTCCCTTTCTAAGACAATCAAGAATTGTCCTCTCAGGTACGACGTCGTCATCAAGATCATAGGAATGAGTAAGAGTCATGGCAAGTGCAGATGGCACCAAACGATCAGAACATACAAGCAGGTCACAAGTTTGCGCTGCAATAATCAAAGTAAGGATAATTAGAAGCTCCATTTTAACTGCCATAATGGCCTCGTTTCTCTCTCTCAATAGAAAAAAATTGCCTACTTAAGAATTGAGCACAATTATGGCTTCAAGATTGTAAATTACGATTATATAGGCAATTAGTTGTATGAGCTGCAAAACACCCTTCAAATAAAATTAATAATAACCAATAGTTTTATAAATTTATTGGTTCAGAAAAAGAAAATTGTAAATAATTACACAGAGTTTTGCAAACGACGAAGCCACGTTCGAATTAGCCAATATAATTCATATATATGTATCGTCTTTACCAGTACTCTAAGAAATATGACGAGGCTTTCGTATGGAGTTAGATTTCACGCCGTAGGAGTGAATCAAGATAAAATTTATAACTGTAAAGGATAATGGCCTAATCTATAACTAAAGATCAAGTCAATAAATAAAATAAACAATATCTACAAAACTAATTATTAGGTCATAAATTCAACCAATTTTGTCCATAAACACCTTGAAACGATAATATCCCCCCAATAAGCACTGTAAATTATTTTGTATGGTCATTATATAGTGTCTTTTTATTTTTATTTTTATTTTTTGGGTACCGAGGAAAATATGTTACAGTCGGCCTTTGTGCACTAGATTCAAATGTAATTATAGCTTTGAAAAATGTATGATCGAGTTGGGAGATCTTAGTGATGAACTCCAAACACTTGAATATAATTAGCCCTATTGTCCAACAGTATTGTATTTTCAGACTAAGCAAGTTGGCTGAAAAAATTCCTCCAAATGGTTTGTCTTAAAACGCGAACTACTCTTTAGTTTGAAATAAAGTGAGGAATTAACTAATAACGATTCAAAATTTTGAATTGCTTTTCACGAGATCTCTTGTACGTTATATATTTCTTAGTTTCAATTAATTGTATTGTATGTGGCTTGATCTTGAACAGGCAACTGTAGAAGTAAACACCCTTCAAAATAACAAATTCATCCAAAATTCGCTAGACCTCGGAATTAGCTGTTAGCCGGCCCTCCTTGGAGTAATTTAACCATAACATCATCTAGAAAATTTCGAATTATACGGTGTTTGATGCGTTGGAAACTAAACTCTCAGAGCTTTGCAAAAGTCATAACTCGAACACATACTCTTCGTAAATCAATCCAGATATTGATTTCAATTATAACCTTATGTGCTGACCACACCCATGTCATGCTTCCTTGGTTGGAAAAAACTCGACCTCGAGGCCAGCTCTTCATCTTCTTCTTCATGATATCTTCAAAAATTTCTTAGCTTCACTAGTCCACTTGAAAATACTTCCCTTCAAGCACTCGGTGATAGGTACAATGATAGAGCTGAATCCATTATCAAATCTTCGATAAAAAGACGCAATACCAAGAAAGCTTCGAATATCATGAATTATCCTTGTTATAGGCCAAGTCGTGAACACTTTTGCTCTCGTACAGTTGTAAACACTTGCCGAAGATGTTCCAAATGTTGCTCTTTATGCTTGGTGTACACCAAGATATCATCAAAGTAGACAACAATAAAATGCCCAATAAAAGATTTAAAGACATGATTCATAAGGCGCATAAAGGTGCTAGGAGCATTGGAAAGCCCAAAAGGCATAGCCATCCACTCATAAAGACCATCTCAAGTTTTGAAAGCGGTCTTCCATTCATCTTCCGGCCTCATTCGAATTTGATGATAACCACTTCAAAGATCTATCTTCAAAAAGATAGAATCACCGTGAAGTTGGAAGAAGATCATCATGGCGAGGAATAGGAAAGCGGTATTTGATGGTAATCTTGTTCATAGCTCTCTTTTGTACAAGAAGTGTGGGGACAACAGAAGGACTCGTGCTTTCTTTCACCAAGCCTTTAGCCAAAAGCACCTCAACTTGCCTTTGCAATTCTTCATTCTCCTTATGACTCATCCTATATGTTGCTTTGTTTGGAATGATGGAACCCGGTACAAGATCAATACAATGTTGAATGTCTCTCATAAGAGGGAGACCATGCATAATTGTTTTGGGGATAACATCAAGGAATTCCTCAAGAAGAGATTGCATAATAAGAGATGACTCATTCAATTCTTCATTTCCTGCCATCACCACAAGAGCACAAAATTTGTTAGAACACACAAATTCCTTCTCAACATCACATATATAGAGTAAATTATTCCCCTCTCCTTTATAAGGTATGAGTGATCTCTCTAAACGCAAATGACCAAAATTATCCTTACTCCATCTTCTATAAAATCGTAAGTATTCTCGAAACCATCATGAATAACTCTTCTATCATATTGTCATGGTCTACCAAGAAGTAAATGGCAGGCATTCATAGGAACAATATCACATAATACTTCCTATTTGTAATTCTTGCCAATAGAAAATTGAACAAGAGTGCATTTGTTTACCTTCACATTGTTTCCTTTTCGAAACCACGTAAGATTTTAAGGTTGAGGATAAGGTTGCATCTTTAAGTTTAAGCTTCTTCACCATGTCTTCAGTCACCACATTCTAACAACTTTCACCATCAATGATAATGTCACAAACTTTTCCATTGGAAGGGCATCTTGTTTGAAAGACGTTTGTTTGTAGTCATTCATCATAGTCTTCATGACTTGAACTCAAAATTTTTTGAACGACAAGTGATTCTCCAACGTCGGCATAAGCGACATCTTCATCTTCCTTGTTTTCTTCATATTTCTTCGTTGGCTCTTCTTCATTGCTTTCGCCCACCCAATCTTATTCAATAAAAGTCACTACTCTGCGGTTTGGGAAATCAAAAGCAATATGACCAAATCATTGGCATTTGAAACACTTACGAGCATGAGGAGTTTGGCGATTTGAACTCGGTCCTCCTTGATTCTTTCAGGAGTTGAAGGGATGCATTTTCTGTTGCCGAAAATTTTTGTGCTGAAACCTTAGGGACCAAAGAGCTCCCAGGATTGGAATGACAATCCTTTGCTCCAAATCGTGGCCTACTTCCATGAGCCTCCTTTTGTTGTTTCTCCACCTTCATTGCTAGCTTTACAACATCATTGTAGGTCCAATATGGTTGTAATTGGACAATATTCAATCTTAGCCCACCAAGATATCAAACCATAGTTTGCTCCGCCACATCACACTTCATAATGAAATGATCGAACTCCGCAGTACATTCTTCCACCGAAAAATTTCTTTGCTTGAAACTATGAAACTTAAGAAAAATATTTTGTCGGTAATTATCCGGCAAAATTTTTTACTTAAGAACTTTTCTCATTTTTTTCTATGTTGAAATACGACTTCTTCCTTCTTGAGCACGTTGCTTCTTTAAATTCTCCCACCATAGATAAGCAGATTTCTTCAACTTCAATGCAACAAGCTTCACATTTCGTTCTTCTGGCACCTCTTTATAATCAAATATCCGCTCCACCGAATGTAACCAATAAGGAAACTCATCCATCTGCATCCTTCCTTCGAACTCCGGGATATCAACTCTCACATCAAGTTGATCTTGTTGGACTTCATGGTTTCTTCGATTAAGGCTGCGATGATGATGAACATGTTCCTCCAATGATGATTCACTTCAATCACGATAGAAATGATTCTCATTCTTATGATGAGAAGATTCACCATCCGAATCATGATGAGAATCAAAAGGCTCATAATGCTCACGATGTTGATGAAGTTGCTGTAACTGTCTCCTTAGATCTGCGATTTCAATTTCATAGAGATCTCTTTCACGAGCTGGAGGAAAGTAAACATTTGGCCCACGACGACGATGATCCGTCCTGACAACCAAAAGCTCCGATACCACTTGATACCGAGATTATCTAGATAAAAGCACGGGACACCTTGTGAGCACCTCAGGATGGTTGGAATGCTTCGGGAAAAATGGAACTTCGAGAATAAGATGATAGCCCGGGATAGATAGAAACCTCAGGATAGTAATGGAGAGCTTGGGATATTTGTGGAAAGGTTGAAAAAGTGTATGTGTATCTCAGGAATACACTCTAACTCGCACACTCGGATAGATAAGCTCAACAGCAAAGTACAACACAAAGGGATACAAAAATCATCACCCAACATAATCCCAGACGGAATACAAAGCAAGAAATCGCCACCTATCGGAATCCACCGAAGGAGAAGAGTTTCTAGAAGAAATCCTCCTTCAAAGTAGCCTAAGGCTCGAGTTGTTTTAACACTTAAAATCTACTATGTTTTGTTTTTCCACTACATGAGAGGGGTTTAAATAGTAAAGCTTGGAACAACCGTCCAAGCAAGAGTAAATGAAAAATACATCTTCCAAAATGTTAATTGAGACTTAGGAAACATAAAAACAATATTAGGAAAATGAAAAGACACTTTGAAAATCCAAAAGAATAAGCTAAAAATAGCAAACTCGTCCAGAATTTGCTTGACTTCGGAATTTGGTGCCAGCTTGACCTCCGTGGAGTAATTTAACATAACTTCGTCTAGAAAACTCCGAACTGTATGATGTTTGATGTGTAGGAAACTAGACTCGTAGAGTTTTCCCAAAATCAATAACTCGAACACAGACTCTTGATAAATCATTTGAGATATTGATTTCAATTACGACCTTCTGTGCTGACCACACATGTGTCATTAGGTGCCGGTTTCCACGCCTAACGATGTCGATTGTGGTGTCCATTTTTGGAAAACCGCCCAAAGCGGTGGCGATGGCGGTGGAGGGACACCGCTGATAGATAGCTCTAGCTAGCTCAATCATCCTTCAATCGATCCAATCAACCGATAGATCATCGAACATTGGGTATGATCGATCGAATGTCCTTTCGAAAAAGTGACAGTTACAGGTTTTTCAGCATGTGTCATGTGTCAGTTCATAACCAATCAATCGTGTGATAGTGTCTATCGATCGTGTGGTAGTGACGACCGATGGATCGCTAAAATATGGCAATGTATCGCCACAAAGCAGTTGGTGGGCTTATAGGGACGATTGATTGGCAGTTCATGACTAAAACTCTTTGCTCAACGTGACGAACATTTCATCACTTGATATATATTTTTTAATATAATATGGCTGATCGATCAAATGGAAGGGTCAAGGGTGGCAAATAAATTTGTCTCGAAAGGCTCTTGTTTCTAGTGACGAAATTGTTTACTAATTCAATTTCCATCACACAAAAAAAAATTGGTGACGAGAACAGCAGTTTGTCACCAAAGGATGAATTTCTAATAGTGGTACACATGAAGGAAAGAGAAACCAACAATTCAAACGTAGAAATATATAGATCACGAGGCTTCAATATTGTAGGAAATTATTAACTATATATCCCAAGTACATAGGTGGACACAGTACTGCAGCTTACACATCCAATTGCCCAGTACTACACCATTATTCAACAGCAAAGGTAACACAACAGATGCGGAAGCATGTAGACGTTATTCAGTAATGTTCTCAAAGTACTGTGACGTGCTTCCAATTCCTCCTGTACAGCACATTATAGTTAGTGATGTTCCGCCATGTAAAAAATTCATCATTTTGAGAAAATTTCTGGAAAGCAAAAAAAAAATCATAACCGAACATATAAAATTTTAAATAAATCAACACAAACTCTAATTCTATCCAATAATTTATCTCTCTACTTTTTTATATACTTCATTAAAAATCAATGTACAATATAAAATTTGAACTGATAAGTGATACATCTATAATATTGAAATGAATTTATTAATTTTCTCACTTATATTCAAAAGGTTACATAAAGGTTTTATTTATAGACCTTTGAATACAATATAGCCCACATTACTTTAACAATGTGGGACTCAAACTTTAACACAAACTTTAATATATTTAAAAAGTTTCATTAACTTTTTATAAGTCCTGATCAAATACCTATTATCAAATGTTTTACAAATTTGGAGAATTTTTTTTTTTTGCAACCAAACATCACCGCATCATGTACATTACGCTCATTGATCTTTCAACGAAGATAGAGTAGTTAGAAACGCTTAATTACATTGTAAAATAGGAGTTTATGGATCTTGAGTGAATAATACATCCCCGCGCCTTTCATGCTGCTCGAAGCACAGTAATAAACAACCTGGAAGATGGAAACGCTGTGTTGGCAGCCCATGACGTGGACCTGACTGACGCTTACCTTTGGAATGCGCACTAATAAAGCAAGTTACCTTTGCTGACGAAATTGTCAGTTTGGGTGATAAATTTTTATGACACCCAAGATGATTTTTCTTGTAGTGCATCTAGCAGCCCAGTGGACCAAAAGGAACATCCACTCTAATTAAATCGTGTTTTTTTGCTATTTTAAAATTTTTATTAGAGAAACTTTTTTGCGTTTTAAGCGTCTTAAACGACTTAGGGACCAAGAAAACCATATATGCAAGGTACCAAAGGTTATATTGTATGTTTTAAAATATTTTTTGGTCTCGAAATCAATGTTAACCAAACATAATTTTTTTTCGTAAAATCTTTTTCAATTCTCAATAAAAATTTCTTATTGATGAAAAGTACTTACGGCATAATCTCATGTTTTATTTATTTGGCTATATAAAAAACGAGAACTACCCAAAAGTGTAAAAGTGTGAAGAGATTATTAATTTGATGCAATTTTTTATATTTATTTTAATGGTGGACAACTATTATTTTATAGTTTTTTTTGTTTCTAAATTTGAAAGTTTAACTATAGGTAATGTTTGGTAGTGTAAGAAGTATGCTCTAAAAATTATTATTCTAGGTAATTGTTATTTAGATACCACGTGTTTATACTTATTATATTAGGTAATATGTTGTGACATAAGATGTTACACGGTTATTATTGAGTGACATTGTAGAAAAATCATGTCAATGGTTAATGAATCATGCCAATGGAGTATGACTTTCGGTTCCTTGTACATTTTATATTTTGTTCTAGACCAAGGTACATATTTATGTACAATAGGTCTATACTCGTTGTGTCTCTATTCAATAGGATGATTTACTCAGTCATCTACATAGTGACCTTAAGCTAACGAGTAGGTGCACTGTAAGAGTGCATGCACTGAACGAGATCAAATATGGATACCTTCTGGAAGTTATCATTGATGTTGAGAATGTATTCAGCATAATTTTTTTATGATATCTTTAAACTTGAGAGGTTTGTACATATTTATTTATTGTGTACTTGTACTCTGACCGAGTCATTTGGTGATGATCTTTCTAAGTCAAATATTCCATACAACGTCGAGTCTTGTGCATGATGAATGAGTTTATATAAATGTTCAATAAGAAATTCATTAGTCTCTTCGTGAGATAATATATTCAAGTATATTTGTATAGAGTTGGACTCGAGAAAAAGAAATATCTGGCCAAAGGAATTTTCTGAAAATAATTTTTTAAAATTAATATATAATATATATTTTATTTGTGAAATTATTTTGGAAACAATTTGAAAGTTCAATGAGTTACAGATTATAAAACTAAGAATTATATTAGCTAGGGATTTTATCAATGATAATATTCCGGTCCTATTAGCTTATATGGAATATAGTATGGTGTATGGATAAATAAACCGATAAACGATTATAATTGTTTGCAAAAGAGATTTCACAAATCAATGTCAAATTCTCGGGGGTGAATTATAACATGTTGATGGACATGATTACAATTAGTAGAAGTCTAAAATTCGGAATAAAAGAATATAAGGGAGTTAATGGAAAAAGAGTTTTCCCATGTGATCTTACGGTCGAGATTTGAGATCCCTAACGATCTCACGCATTATCACAGCTAGAGTTTTCATATATAAGGATAGTTATGAAATAGTCTACCCTAATCGTTAGTTTGAGAGTTGGCTATCGGAACTCAGAAAATCCTACGACGGTTGTGAGTGTAGAGAAAAATGAGGCAGAACATTTGGGCTGCTATTGTGGAATTCTCGAGACTGTGAGATCGACAAGAACCTAAAGATTATTGAAGAATTCTTAGAGAATGACTCACTCTAAAATGAGCAGCGCAAAGGGTGTCCCGCGAATAGGAGTTCTGTTGTGTAATAATTAGCCCAAAATGTTAGATCGTCTCCTCATGAAAAATAGATTATTACTTTCAAACTTGCATAAAAAACAAGGGGAAAATAAAAAGCATTTACAGTGTTTTTTGATTTTGGGGAGTTCTGAACGAAATTAGAACGACACAAAAAGTAAACTAAGAATATAACATGCATTAAATTAAATGACGGAAAGTAAACAACGAAAAATAAATAACAATAAGTAAAGGACTAAAATTAAATGACAAGGAATAAAAAGAGAGCACAAAATTCTTGGATTAAATAATATCGTCTTATTACAATCCAAGATTCATGTTAAAAGAAAAAAAAAACAACAAGAACATAATGCAAAATTGAAATAGAAATTACATAAATTTAAAAGCGATAAATTTAAATCTAAATCGTTAGAATTGAAATACGAGACATTGAAATAACAAAACATAAAAGAAACTAATCTAGATACAGAAAATAATGACTAAAAAATAAAACTTGATGTTGGAAACCATGAGAAAATAGAACAAAAGAGAGAGAAAGTGATATTTGGCCAAAGTAGAAAAAATAGGATCGAGAAGGGAGAGAAGGAAAAGAAAAGGAAAAATAAAAGGTGAGAGGTAGAAGAGAGCAACTCATACAATAAAGAAAAGCTAGAGAGAATACAAGGGTTTTAGACAAGAGAAAATAATGGAGAAACTAGAGAGAGAGTAATGGTTGGCTAGAAGAGCAAAAAAAAGGGAGAAAATTGATCGAGAAAATAGGGAGAAAGAGATTAGGTTAGAAAAAGTAGGGAGAATGAGAATAAAATGTAGGGTTCGCTAGGTTAAAAGGAAGAGAGTGAAAAGAAATATGAAGGGCTGAGATTTAAGTGTTTCTAATTTTTTTCATAGAATTACAACATTGTCATTAATGAATCCCTCTTGCTCTGTGTCCCGATAAATATTTAATCCTGTATTTTAAAGGTATAGATCTATGTCAATGTTTGAATTTAATTAAAGTTACTTAATAGATTGAGGCGCGAGAAATTGTTGGACAATTATTTGAGAATCTTTTGGTTAAGCGGTTCTTCAATCAGATTTTTCTTTAACTGTCAGAATCTACGCTTTGATAACGCAAAGCTCATGAGTATAATTCTCCATATATGAATATATAGATGATAATGTTGTACTGAATTATATACATTTTCCTACATACTTTTTCAAATTCTGTTCCTATTTATACATTAAAGACTTCCATTGATCAAGGTCGTGATCCAAGCTTTCTTAATTTGATCCTATAAAATCTGATTCTTCTGATCCGTTAGAAAGTTGCTCCTCGATGACTCGACCAAAAACCTTCCCGCAAAAAGAACAGCATCTGCGATAAATTTATAGGTAACGGCCCCTCCATATCAGAAGAAGAATTGGGCGAAAAAGGAGAAAGATAAATCATACGTAAAGACTCACTGCCATTATTGAGAAGCCATGAAAGCACTTACATGAAGTCACCACTGAGTTCTGTCCAGCGGGTTTGGAGACAGTGAGTGCACCAGTACGTCATCTTGGTGCTGGTTTTGCCGTGTGACCGCCTGAAACTCACAAGAATGTTATTGGCCCTAAACTCACAAGAATTCAAAACATAAATATTGAGAATTAATGGACGTACCCTGGAAGGAGCTGGTTGCCTTGATCGGTAGCTTTCTTGGACCCGTCAGTTGACAGATTGCTTTCATGGATCACTGTACTGGAAGAACTACAAAACGGATCTGTTCCCGTGCTACCCAGTCGCCTTTTCTTTACACTTTTCATTCTTTTCATTCTTCATGTAAGAAGTTCTTTGGACCCCGACTTCACCAAGAACCTTCCCACATATAGGACACGCTCTGCAACACAACAGCTTGGGTCTGTGAGAAGAAAGCAGATCACAAGAATAAATTAATGACTAAGCTTGAGAAAACAACGGTCGAGAGTCGATATTTTCTCGGGATCAAGAAGCAATGAAAGCACTTACAGTAAGCCGTTAATGCAGTCGTCCCAGCAGCTTTTGAGACAGTGGCTGCACCACCCCATTGTTGTTCCCCTTTGCTATATGCGTGAGCACTTCGAGGAATTGCCCTCGAATACAGACCAGATTGCTTCCTTTCCAAGCAAAACTTAGGAATCGTATTACTTTTATAAGTGGTTAGTAGGAGGGTCTCCAATTAAGGCGGTAGAATCGAAAGATACGTACAAAAAGGAAATTAAGGAATTGCTTGTCGCTTGGACACAATCAATCACCCAAAGTAGCATCCACGTCCTTATAAACAGTGTCCTTTTTCCTTTTTTAAAAGGAAATATTAAATTAATTAGGGGAAAGTTAGAATCTAAATTACTAAAGAGCGGGGACGAGAGAAAGCGAGATACTCGGATTTTTTGCATTCTAGACTTGGTGGCCAAGAAAACCGTACTGGTTTTTGGAGTAGTCCAGCTAGCGTGTCTTGACCATTGACCAGATACGTAACCAAGACATCGATAAGGTTTCGTCTTAATGCATGCGTCCTGGTCACGCATGTGAAATGACTTGTGCTTGAAAGAAGGAATAGTGTAGTTCCTTAGATTGAATATAAAAATTAGGGTTAAATGCATGTCATGCCCCTGTGGTATGCGGTAATAGCAAATATGTCCCTGAGGTAAACAAAATCATTTTCATACCTCTGAGGTAAACACTCAGGAGCAAATATGTTATTTTATACCCCTGAGGTAAACATAACGGAATGGCATATTTGCTCCTGAATGTTTACCTCAGGGGTATGAAAATGACTTTGTTTACCTCAGGGGCATATTTGTTATTACCGCATACCACAGGGGCATGACATCTTATACCATTTGCATAAAAAAATTCATTTCCACTAATTTCAGAAAATTCATACAAATGCTGATGAAATGCTTAATAATAAGTGACTCCTTGTAAATTCTTTTGCTAAACATCATGGAGTTTTTGAAAATAACTTTTTCCACTTACCTTCCTTAGAGTATGTTGAAATAAGTGAAGAATTGTATTTATGGCTGTGCGTAGGAGTAGCCTAATTTATATAGTACAAGGAGGCTGTCTAGGTTTAAGAATACAATCTACCATAATAAATTAGAGATACAATCACAATATTCAAAAATATACCATAATAATGATAAAAATATTTTAACAATAATTAATTTAAATATCAAAGTCACGCAACCAAGTATTTACAAACAAGGACAGTATTTATTTTTTACATGGCAACCTCCTTTAATTTTTTTTGGTGGAAACAAGTTTATTAAAAATCGAGCTCAAATGAGTTTGAATGTTGATAATCATCTAAGGTTCTGTTTGCATAACAAAATTTTAACACCTTAAAATTTTATCATCATTACAAAACATTTTTTCTCCTCACTTTTTCATCAATTTTCATACACTTTTCACTTTTTTACAAACTTTTTTACCAACTTTTTCATTATCTCTACTGACTTTTTCATCAACCCCAATACCTAAAATTTTACTTCTTAAACACAACCTAAGAGTTTGACTGCCAAAATTATTAAAATAATTATAAAATACTTTCTCTCTCTCACTTTAAATCCTTTTTTTTTAATTTTTCTATCTTCACTTTTCATCAATTCTCATGCCTTAAAATTTTAACCAACCAAAATTTTGGCACTTAAACAGGAATATAAAGTAAACACAATTATGTCAAAGATTTTATTGGTACAATTAGCCACGCAACACCAAATCTTGGAGTCTCCGAGTATCTTGGTAAAAAATCTTGCATCTTACAAACTGTTTTAGTATAAATACTTCAAATGACAATTCTGACCCTCAATTCAGCCTTTTTTTTCCAATCAAATTAGGTGTCAAAATTATTCTCATACCCGTGGCTAAAATTTATTAAAATATCCTAAAATTTAGAGCTAGTTTAATGCTGGAGGCAACTTCGATGTCTCAGTCTTTAAAAATTTTATAACTTTAAAACTCTAACACCAAATCGTACAAAATTATTAGATAATTCAAAATTATCTTTTTTGCCGACGTAAATTTGAAGACTAAACACATAAAAATTGAACCTGAATTGCCCTTCAAACAAATTTTATTATAATTTAAAAATCTGAAGGGTTCCATTTGGCTCTCAATTCTAGCTTTATCACTTCGAAAATTCGTAATTACTTTTTTAAATATGTATAGAAATCATACGGATTTTGTACTAAAATGTTAATCAATGGCTACAATTTAAAAATATGCTTACATATAAAAAGGTTAGGTTCAGTAGCTCTAATGGAGGAAATTAGTGACCTAAATACTTTCGCCAAAATCTTCAATAATTTTTTTATGTAATTATTAGCCTCAATTTTTGTATAAATTAAGCAACAAAAAAAAAAACTCTCATAAAAAACTTCAATACAAACATTTTTTTACTCTCGTATTCCCAGAAGAGAATAAATTTCAAAAATTTATCTTTCCAAACATCTTTTTTGTTGACCACACCATTCTCACAAACACCTAAAAAAATGACTCAAAAAAAATTTCTTAATCATTACATAACAAACATTTTTAAAACTAAACCAAACATATCCTTTGTTTCTGCAGAAAAGACAATATCGCCTATGTTACAATTTTTTGGGGTCAACTACCTAATAAACCCCTGCGAATTTCATGTTAATCCCTTCTTAATCTTTCAAACTTTACTATTCATCGGAATTTCTAAATATTTTACACAAAATCCTTTTAAAAGATTGGATTTTCTAAATCTTACAAACCACAACCAGGTTCACGAAGTTATTGTCCTTCAATGTAGTTCTAACTTGTCATACTCGAACCGATGGAAAATTTGAGGTTGTCAATCAAGCTTGAAAAATTGTTGAGAAGCATTGTTGGCAAGTATTCGTCAATGGAATCTACTTCCTGCACAAGTCGAGTTTGCTTTTAATCGATATACTAGTCAAACTATAGGTTTTAATTCCATTGAAATTATCAATGGTCAAAATTCTATTAGTCCTTTAGGCTTGGTTTCACTTCCTACTAATCATCATTTTAGTGAGATGTCGTGAAGAGAGTGGAGAACATTACGAAGTTATATAAACAAGATCAAGACCCGATTTTCATGCTAACTGACACGTACAAAAAGAGAGCCAACAAGCACCTAAAGTAAGCTAGTTTCAAGGAAGGTGATTTAGTTCGTATTCATTTAAGGAGAACATATTTCAGCAGATCATCGCGCTAAGCTCATGACTAGAGGCGATGGTCCATTCAATTTACTTCAATGCATTAGGGGGAATGCAAACAAGATTGAACTTCCAAGAGAATATGAAATTTTAGCAACCTTCAATGCAGATCTTTTACCGTATCATGAAGAAGAAAACAAAGAGCAAGTCTCAAGGTCGAGTCTTTTTTAACTGTGAGAGCTTGACACAGTAGTGCTTAGTGCTGAGTCTCAAAATTGGAATTAATTATGAGAATGATTTTTGAATATTTAGCCCTTGAGTGATGGGTCATTGGAAAGCTCTATGTATAATTTTCAGCGCATCAAATGGTGTGCGATTTGGAGTTTTCTATAGAAAAGTATGGCGAAATCAAGGAGGATAAGCTGGTAGCAAGTACGAATGTTGCGAATTTTAAGCGAATTTCTATCTTTTAAAATCTTTTTTGGATTTTCAAATTTTCTTCTTATTTTTTTAAGAGTCTTTTATGTTTCTTAAGTTTGATTTAATATTTTGGAAGATATATTTCTTAGGCTATGTTTGTTAAACAAAATTTTACACTTTCTAAAATTTTAACACAATAAAAAATTACAATATAATCCCTCTCTCTCCATCACATCATTACTTTTCATTATAATAAATATTAAAAATTTTCTCTCTCTTCACGTTTTCATCAAATTCAATACCCTACAATTTTAACCTCCCAAAATTTTATTACTCAAGCACAACCTTAATTACCTACGCATGGGGGTTGTTTGAAGCTACACTATTTATACCTTAATATATTAAGTGTTTACATTAATTGAGCCTTTGGCTTTTGAAGAAGGATTTCTTTTCAAAACTCATATCCTTTGGCGGATTTCGATCAATGGTGAGTTCTTGCTTTACATCCTATTTTGACTTACAATGGAAGGTAATTTACTATATCTTATTGCGTTTCTACTTGATGAGCTTATCTATTCGCTTCTACGAGTTATTGTGTTGATTCCCGACCATTTTCAAAAATATCTTGAACATTTGCATAACATTCCCGAGTATTCTCATTATTCCCAAGGTTACCAAAAATATCTCAATTATCCCCGAGAACTCCCACAGGGTCGGCTCATGGGGTACGCAACCTAGGTGGATGCCTAAGGCCTTTACCCCTAAGCAAGGCCCCAAGTAAGAGTGACTGATTAGGCAA
Organism: Myrica gale; assembly: GCA_963930655.1. Lineage (NCBI taxonomy): Eukaryota > Viridiplantae > Streptophyta > Magnoliopsida > Fagales > Myricaceae > Myrica > Myrica gale. The sequence continues at coordinate 17,800,481 of OZ005607.1, forward strand.
AAAAAAAACTCCAAATATGAATAATACTAAGGAAAACAAAAATATATTTCATATATAAAGTTTTGTTTTGTGAAATAATTTTTTGTACTAAGGCATCAAAAATTGTTTATTCTCAAAATTCATGGCTAGCTCTATTTTGTGAAAGAACTTATTTAATTTATTACACATACAAGAGCACTATATATCTAATAAAAAATTATTTTTTATTATATAAAAAAACACGTCTCAGATTGTATTTTTGCCTTAGGCTTCTTTTTATATCGAACCAGTCCTGCGCTCCTGTGGTATCCAATACTTTTCTCGAGCAATCCCGGTGTTACAATGTTGATCCGATTGGCATAGCAGTAGAACAGGTGGCCCCTAGCACTCGTGCGCACTGCTAAGCACCTTGACATGAAGGGGCAGCATATCAAGATACTTCAATTGGGGGCGTTGAAGAGATGGCTTCACAAGTTGGTGTTGGTGAGGCCTCAGCAAGATAGACTTCAAGGGCTTGGTAGGATGGACCTGTCAACAACGGCCCACTGCCTGGGCCTTGAGTGCATATGCTACTAGTGATGCATGCTGATGGGCATGGACCTTGCTTGGCTTTCACCTTGGCCCATGCCCCACGGTGTGCCTTGGTTACAAGGGGCCACATTCATCAGGGGTGCCTAATGAGCCATGACAAGCATGCCTTGCAACCAACGAAGCTTTATGACACGTGGCGATGTTATTCTGAGTGGCTAACAAGCAGACAACGTGACAGGACCCCCACTAGTGACCTAGGCGAGACGAGGTTTGAAAGCACATATAACACGCCATTAGCATGCCATGGCACGAGCCATGCCACTTATAGCAACAGGCTAGCATGCCCCACGGTAGTGCTAGCACCTATGGGTGCCAACCAAGGCAATAAACCTTGGGATGGCATAGGTCAACCATATTGAGTAGCCACCATCACTGGAGGAAAACCAACAACCAAGGCAATGCCAGAAAAAGTATGTGGAGGTAAGATTTCCAAAGAATCAAGAGGACCTCAAAAGTAGATCGATTACACCATCACATGGCCACCTGCCACGGCAGCGCAAGAAGGAGCACATGAAAAGTTGGTTCCAGACAACCTGGGATGATCAATGGAGTTGATTGACATCACCACCCCCACAAGGTGGTGGTGTGGCTGCGGCGGCTGCTGGCGACAAAGAAGACCCATACAAGGCAAATTGCATGTAAGATCCCTGTATGGTAAATTTTTAACTCTATTTAAAAGTCCTATCTTTAATTAGCTTTAATTTTTTTTTGTGAGCTAATTAAGGAATCAATTATCTTCCCTTGATTGGGGGATTGACTCCTTGGTTAGCAAGTTGGGCTAAATAAGGTAATTAATCTTTCCTCTCTACAAGGAAAGCCATGGCCGACCATGTGATGCTAAATAAGGGATCAATCACAATTAATTTTTTATTTGATCCCTCTTTGGCAAGTTTTGGTTCCAAGGATTGAATCTTTACAAGATCCACCCTTTAGACATGTGAGACTCTGTATTTCATTTTGCTATTTACTCTAGGTATTTGTTCTTGAATTTAAATTTTGGGGGCTGTTGTTTGGCCAATGTAAGATATTAAATGATTATGGTATTTCGAACTATAAATTTTTCCTTAAGTACTTTCATTACGATTGTGAAGTTACGATTAGTGTAATTTCAATATTCACATCATGGCCAAATTTCTCTAAGGTAATTTCCATATGAATTAATTGTTATTGGATTATAATTAATTGTTGAGGTGATTTATCTTGATATACTGACTTATGTATATTCTTTTAACCAAATGAAATTAGGGGTACACCTGATTATGTACCTATGATATTGTATGATATTGTATTTAATCTAAGTCTGTCCTAAGTTGTATTAAGGTCTCATTAGGCTAGTCAAGTAATGGCTAAAATGTACTTAGGGTAAACTAATATAGGAATCAAGTGAAGACCTTGAGAGCAAAGAGAAGAAGAATACAAAATGAAATAAAAGTGAGCCATAGTATTAAAGGATGCCGCCCATGCAGCCAATAGGCATGGGCGGAGGAAACAATGTTGTTTCCTTTGCCTTGCACATGAAACACTCTCACACCACACATTCTTCTCAGCGAATTCATCTCATTCTTGCACCTCACTTCACTCAGCACTCACACTTCACCCTCACTTGGCCGAACTCTTCTTCACTTCTCCATAGCATTTCACTTCCCCTTCCTCACGCCATTTCCAGCAACTTTATTCACCACATCTCACTTTCAGCTTTACCTTGGCACCTAACTTGCTCACATTCAGTTCACTTTGGTCACACAAGGGTAGAGAAGTGAGAGAAGCCGAGAGAGAGAGAGAGATTTGGGTGGTTGGCCGAGTAACGTAGAAGAGAAAGGTAAAGAAATCTGATCCCTTTGCATAATCTATCTCTTTGAGTTTTTCTTTCAGACTCTGACCATGTGTATATTAATGATAGGTATTCTTTTGTTATCATTAGTGACCAGCGTAAAACTCAAGGTAAGCTAGGGTTCGGTTTCTTCTTGGAATGTTTGCTGGTTGGCCGGATCTTGTTGTGTAATATGCCCTTGAGAACTTTTTGTAAAGCATGTTTGGGTTGTGTGCTTGGTTTCTGGAGGATGAGATTAGAAGTCTTGGATTGTGCAAGAATTAACAATAATGATGCAAGCATGTAGATTTGGTGGTAGCCGATTGGATTGTGATGCATGTTCCTAGGTTTTAACTATTTGAAATGAAATGTTGGTTATGATTTAGTCGGGTTAGATTAGATAGGAATTTGAAAACAATATTACTTAGAGATTGAACATGCATGTAATGATTTGTGTGGGTTTGATGTTTGTCAAATGAATCAAGCTATAAATCATGCTTAAGTTGTTAGAATAAGGATTTGTTAGTGACTTGTTTTAGGTATCATCACGCTCGATCAGCGTGCGACTCACGCTCGAGCGCCCTTGGAAAAAATATTAGACAGAGTCGTGCCGCTTGACCCGCACTCGACAAGTGCTCGAGCAGGCTTGGGGGATTTTATACAGATTTATAGAGCTCAACAGCCGCTCGAGCGAGACTAGGATAAGTTTGGACAGAAACTTGGTGCTCGACTGACGCTTGAGCGGGACCTGTTAAATTTCAGATAAATGTTGAATTTTTGGAGTTTCATATTGAAGACTTGTGAAACCCCTATTATTGAGGCTAGCTGACCAAAACCAAGTTAAAGAGTTTATTGAGGTTAGATTGGTGGGAATTTAATAGACATTAGTCCATGCATGTTATGATGAAAGGTATTGAATAAGGGATATTAAGTTAGAAGTAACATAGGTTGCTGTTTTGGCTTGAGATACTTAGTATGAGTTGTTGTTACTGAATTTCATGAATAGGCTTTGAAATCAATGATGTCAATGGGAAGAATCAGTGTACTTAGTTGATATTAAGTGGATTAGATAGTGGTCTCATTAGCAACATTGTTGGAGTTGTTTGATGCACATGTTTGATTGTTTTTATTCAATTATTTTATGAAAGCTAGTTAAAGAAATCTTTTGTAAAAGAAATCATATTTCAAAGATACGTACTTTTGGAAAATCGAAACGTTTATAAGTATTTCTTTTGTATGTCTATTTGATTAGTTTCCTAAACGTCTAAGTGACGTATTTGACTCGCTTGTAGGAGAAACTCGTACCGAAACTCAAGAAGATCGAGGTAAGTGGAAGTAAGTAGAAATTTACATTTTTACGAAAACTTGAATGGTACACAACATGATTTTTTATGAACAAGCATGACATCATAAGCAAGCATGACATGACACGAGCATTGGCATGATTTCTAAAAGAAGTTTTTATGCAAATGAATATGTAAAAGCTTTATGTTAAGTTAAGGGGTTCTGGTCGGTACCGTACCATCAAGAAGGGTACTCATACCAAAGGATGAATGCGAGAAGGATGGGTGATCCTAGAGGTAAGTGCAACCACACTGAAGGAAGAATGCGAGAAGGTGTGGACCTCCAAGGGTCGTGTCTAGCCATTAGGCCTAGGGCCACTTCAAGGGCTAGCTCAACCAGATGTTATGTCTCCAGGGGAAATAGGAGACGGTTCCAACGAGAACGCACAACCCTGACTTCAGGGGTAAATGGAGCGTACGTAGCCCACAAGATAAGAAGTGAATACTTATCAAGGACCATGTGTCATTTTAAGTACAAGAACATGTTTTCAAGAGCAAGAGCATGTGCATATGCAAACATGAAGCATGCATGCATGCACATCCAATATTACCATTACTCATGATTTACAAGTTTAAAGCATAAGCTCATGATTACAAGTTTGCATTTTTCCCTTACTGAGCCTTTTGACTCACAGTTTTCAAAATATATCATTCTAGATGTTTCAGGTGAAGGCAGTCAAGAGGATTATCTGTCTTGAGAAGGGAGACTTCTTATGTATTTTGTTGTTGTGACTATTGATCGATGTGATCTGTCACTTAGGAAATGTATAGTTTTGTGTTATGTAATTAAGAAGCTACTCGTCTTTTGAGGTTATTTATGCAGTTAAGTTATGAAGTACTCTTTGGCCCATCTCTCTTTCAGTTTTATTATGATATTAAGTATTATTAAGTTCGCTGGAGCTTTCTTTGGGGATTGCTCGAGGCTGTCATTGGCCCTTCCGAATAGCGTTTGGGGTGTGACAAGACATGTTTAGGAGTAGGTTCATTTGGGCATGTGTGGCTAAGACCAATCTCCACGAAGAAAGGCCTTGGCCAACAAAGCCAACATAGGTGTATAAAATACAACCTCATGGCAGTAGTTTATTTATCTATATCATTTATCAAACTTGTTTTATGAGAGCTTTTGGCCGTGTACCTTTTATCAAATCGGTTTTTAGGTTGGTGCCCATTACACTTGGGCTAGCTTATTACGTAAAGTATTAAGTTAGATTCAATCCTTTGGTGTGAGTGGTGGTCCCTCCTATTGATTGACATGGGCTAGTTGAGTTCATGTTCCTCAACTAGAAGTGCTTCTACTAGACATGAGTGATTGGTGAGAGTGGTGGTCCCTCGATCCTTGAACTTTCCAAACGTTCAAGTTACCATTTTATCGGTACCTTTGCTATTTTGATAGCATTCTCATCATTCATCTTCTACCCTCCATATTCTTAAATTTCCGTTTTGTTTTGGATACTCTTATTTTTTAGCTCGAGATCCTCTTTCTTTACACTCATTAGAATATCAACCTGGGCATGTGAGGTCAAAGACGAGTGCTCATTAGGGGTAAATACGAGAAGAATAGGCATTGGTTTGGGGCCTAGACCGGGGTCCCTATCACAGAGTCTGAGGCTTTAGTGGGAGGTTGGACAGTCTTAGACAACTAATCATAGACACAAAAGGCTGGGCAATGGACTAATTCGAATAGGGGGTTGTGTGTAGGTTAAGTGTGTCAATGGAGCTGCTGGTGACAAGGCTGAGCCTAATGGAGAAGGCAGCCAAACCTGCAGCAAGGTCTAACAACAAACAACTGCAAGGCAGAAGCCTAGACAGTGTTGTAGCAGGGCTTGTAGAAAGCTACTGCAAGGAAGGCACCTAGGCAGAGCTACGGAGTGCTAGCAGACCTGCTATAGAGCCTGGCAAGCAACTACAAAGCATACAGATGGCTTGATCAATCATCTCATCCTGGGGGCTATATAAGCACGGTTTGGAACCTTGGTTGAGATAGTTGGAGAGTTATCTTGCAAACATAGTGTGATTGTAACTTTGTTCTCCTTGTGTAGTTGGCAAATGTTGTTGTAAGGGCCCTAGTCTTCCTGTACATTTGGGTGTGTTTTTGTTAGGTTTACATATCTGTTAACCTTAATTAGTCATCTTCCTTGTGTTCGGCTGAGACTAGACTTGGTTGTCTACTGCCATCACACAGTGAAAATTTTTCCATATGACAACTAGTATCAATGCTTCCGTTTGAAGGATCATACCTGGTGGAGCTACTCAAGACTTGAAGAAAGCGTGTTGCTAGGCTCGAAGCTTTGCGGGGATACCAATAGAGGGATCCTCCTCCTCAATCTATGAGTGTTTTGATGTGGCCATTCGTGATATTCAGACGTTGCAAGCCTCTTTTAGGCAGCACTCTGCCTCCATTATGAAAAGATTGGAGGACCGAGTAGAGGAGCATGCCACTTTTGCTACTCATTGAATGGCAGGGATACTAGAAAAGATCAAGTCCTTGAAGGACTACTTACAGACTAAGCTGGTGATCCTTAAGAAGGCTATTAGATTACTTCCTCGTAAAGGGAAAGCCCCATTCCGATTTAAGGTTCCAGACCCCTTGCCTTTCACAAGGGCATGATATGCAAAAGAGCTAGAGAAATTTCTCTGGGACATGGAGCAATTCTTTCAAGTTGTCTGTGTTTTTGAAGAAGAGAAGTTGACATTTGCAACAATGTATCTATCAAGGGATACCAAACTCTAGTGGTGATCTCGACTAGAGGACAACCTTAGGGCGGGATGACCTAAGATTATCACCTGAGAGTCCTTACGGAAGGAGCTTGAGGATCAATTATTGCATAGCAACAAAGCTTGGGTTGCAAAGGGGTCCCTAAGTCCGATAAAGGAAGTAAATTCTGAGGCCCAACCTGTGTTGGGTAGTGCCTCAGGAGTGCCCATAAAGGTAGTGGAATGGAAAAGGGTGGCTGGATTTCCTTACTGTGCCCCTGGATGATTTCGACATCATCTTGGGAAATTAATTCTTCGTGCAGACAAAGGCTAGACCAATCCCATTTTTGCGAGCTCTGCTAGTCATAGTGTTGGCTTTTAGTCACAATTCATATTTTTATGATAACAATAAAGAAATTGAAATGGATAATCAAGATCTAGAGGAGCACGGAAATACAAATTGATCAAGCAATGACCAAATCATGTCAAACAACTTAGAAGTAAAGACTAAAGACTCTAGGGTAAACTTTGTATTTCTAAGTTCTCATTACTATCAATGATTTGAATCACACATTGCATTTCATTCAAACCAAGTATAAACCTTTTTATCTCAAGTTTGAAAAATAAAAATATGTCTCTCAAAGTATTTTCAAATCATACCTTTATAACTCCTAAATCACTTTTATATCATTAGGGAATTAGATTTTGAGATAGAGTCTTAACAAGGTCGAAATCAAGGTTTAAAATTGACAAGGCTGCAGTCGAGCAGGTTTATATATCAGTCGACCCAAGATCGACCATTTCATATAACGGTCGATCAGAACAGTTTTTCAAAATGTCAGCGCGCCTGCATTTATGACCGTTGGGAGAACGGACATTTGTAGCAGTTAACCGGTACAACTACAATTTTGATAGTCTCATCCCAAATGGCTATTTTTTCTTGGAGGCTTATATAAAGATTACTCTTAAGCTTGCCAAACATAGTAGAACGACAATTGATCATTTATTAAGCTTGAGTGATATCAATACCTTTAAATCTTATCGAAACCAAGTGCATTCCGAGCATTTAAAATATTGTTAAATCTAGTATATATGTCACTAATGGATTCATTTACTTTCATCTCAAAATAATTTGTTGATTTTTTACTCTTTGACTTGACTTGTTCCTTCTTCAGTAATTTCTAGAGTATGTCATATATCTCTAGCATTTGAACAAGATGAAATTCAATTAAACTATCCTCTATTTAAAGTAAAATATAATATGTCCATGGCTCTTGCATCTAGAGAAATTTTCTTTTTGTCATTTGCATCATATTCATTTTCGTTTTTTAGCGATTTCACTTCTCCAACCTTTTTTGTAGGCACATGAAGACCATTCACAATGCATAACCACAAATCATAATCAATAGATTGAAAATAAATTATCATCTTGACTTTTCAATATGAATAATCATTTCCATAAAAAAATTAAGGTCTAAGTGTGGAAAGCCATTCAATTTGATTGTTGAAACTTGAGTTTATCATTCTAACTCAAGATTTTTAAATCTTGTAAACGAGCACCAAACTCTGATACCAATTGTAATTCCTAGGATTAAGGCAACCCAAGAGGGGGTGAATTGAGTTTCCAAACTTTTTCGCTTATAACCCTCAAAATCGTGTTTGCAAAGTAAAGTTTAGCACAAGTATATTGATGCAACAAGTAAACAAGCATGATTGATTTTAAGTGGTTCGGCAAACTTGCCTACATCCACCCCTCAAGCTCCTTTACCGAGCCTTGAGGTTTATACACTATCTTCCAAATAGCGTACACTCTAGCTTCCGGATGCTAGAGAACCTTACAAGTGATTTCTCGAGCTCAACACTCACAACCCAAGTGATTTTTCGGGCTCACCACTCACAACCCAACCAAGCTTGAGATATACCCTCTCTAAGCTTCTTCTTTAGTGAACAACCACACTAAAGGAATCACCTTTTTTGAATTGAAAGATAAAATAAATGAACTCTCTCAAAGAGTGGATAATAAAATGAAAAGCTCTATCTCTTTGATTCACACAATGACAAGGATAAGAAAGTGTAATTTGTGTGAATGATATGAGAAATATGAAATAAGAAGGTTTAAGATCTTTATTAGGCTATAGAAATGATATGTGGTCGTTCTCCTTTGTTTTGAGACAATAGGAAGGTCTTTATATATGTCACATTAGAATACTAGCCGTTTTTAGCCATTAAGGGTCGATCTCTCAAAATTCAAGATGAGTCGATCGATTGCTACATGAACGAATCGACCGCTGCAGGTTACCGTTACCCAACGGTCATAATGTCAAAATGGATCTCTTTTAAAAATCACATATTGGTCGACCTCTACATCAAGCGGTTGTAGGCCGGTCGACCTTCACAACTTAAGCACATGATACTGTTCATTGAAAATCGTGATTATGACCAACTTGATTCACACAATTTTAAAGACTAACTTCTCATAAGTATACAAAAGGTTTGGGAGTTCAATTGGGGTGATTTGAAACTATTAAAAATATTTTAGTCTTTCAAACAAAAGGTAAAACAGTTTATGCACATTTTGAAAGATATGCAAGTGTGTCATTCAAATCCTTGGCAAAAGTGAAACTAAGAGTTACAAGATTATAACCTATGGTCTTGAATCTTCACTTTTGAGCTCCTTGCATATTCTTGATCTTCAATCTTCTAGTCTTTGGCTCATTGATAAAAAAAGTATTTGTCTCTAAAGATGTCTACTTTGTAAACTTAATCCATTTATTGAAATCATCAAAATATCGATTGTGAACAAAAGCGAACAAATATTATGCAATGGGTGGGTTCTAGTGATGGTACTTTCATTGTTAAGTCTCATTATGGTTTTATTGATGGTGGTAGGTCCGAGGTTTTCCCATGGCGTGGAGTGTGGAGGTCCAAGGTCCCTATGAGAGTTTCGTTCTTTATGTGGGAGGCCACACATGGTAAAATTTTGACTATTGACAATTTGAGAAGGAGGGAAATTTGTGTGGCTGATTGGTGTTGTTTGTGTAAGAAAGATAGGGAATCAGTTAACCATGTTCTTTTGCACTATTTGATGGCTAGAGGGTTTTGGTCTTTTGTGCTCCGTATTATGAATCTTCATTGGGTTATGCCTTGGACGATGGGGATGTTCCTATCATGTCCCTTGTGCTCGTATTAGTCTTTAAGCTCTATTTATAGTAACAGAGGTGCATACATGGTGAGATTACGACACGTTCTTATCCTATGGGTATCAAGACTGTAATAGTAACCTTGGGATGTTTAAAGATTACTATATAGTATAGAAAACTAGCGAAAGACTTCTAAGATAAATATTCACAATTAACCAGGAGAAAATGAAAGTCAATTTAGAAGGAGATTAAAGAGATATACTGACAAACAAACAAGTCATAACAAGAAAACAGTACTCAAGAAAAACATAAGAACGAAAAAACAAACCAAGCTGCTGAGGTTAGGGATTAGGGAAATACAGCTCCTAGGCTACATAAGTAAGTCTATAATGAAATCTCTAACCCTATTATTTAACTGTTTGATTATTGGAAAGCAGGTTATAGTGTGATTGGAATTTTACTAACCATTTTACTCATTTCAGTGTCCTGGAATTTTTTATAAATTATTTTTAATTGCTAGAAAAGACTATTTTGCCCCTAAATCTTGTTTTAGCCCTAATTTCTTCTATAAACCCTAATTTTCTTGAATCTTTTTGCTTGAAATATTTTATTTCCTTTTTTAATAAGGGTTTTTTGGTTTGGATTGCATGTTATAGTGTGATTGGGCTTGTAAAACACTTGATTTGGGGCCTCTCTTCAGCCCACTACCCATCCCATGTCAGCACCTCCTTTGACTAGTAAAAATAGGTCAAAGGCTTTGGCTAGAATATGATAACCTTGATAGAGAACAGGCAATAGTAGCTCTCTGGAAATATTGTCTTGGAGGAAAGAAGTACATTGATGTTATCATGCAGTATCTTGGCTGTGTAAATCTCACCTTAAACCTTCTTAGATCAGAGTCTAGCTCCACTTGTGAAGTAGAGGCAGGCCTCCTTCGATCAATTTCTTCAGTTAATTTATACAAGGAATTAATAGCAAACAGTGGAGCAATTGAAGAGATACCAATTTCTGGGTGCAAGGAATAAGGTATACCTTGAACCCCTTTTACAGGTAAAGGAGCAGAGTATGTCTACTTTGTGAAACTTGTTTGTTTATGAGAAGCTTAGAGGGAAACTTGCAAACAACGATTTCTTGCCTCTACTTGTTAAGTCCCTTGATGATGAGGACGTAAAAGTTCAGGAAGCAGCAGGAGGGATTTTTACAAATTTAGCATTGAGCCACTTTAATCACAGCAATTGTCACCTTTCAGTCGTAGTACATAGTACGATACGTGTGTTCTAATATTTTGCTTCAAGGCTTGCATAGACCTCTTAATCTAGTGATAGGTAAGATGATTTTGTCCTTCTAAACCCTAGCATGATAGATGATAACCCTAGGATCTAACCATGGTCAAGACGGGTATAAATAGCAAGCTCTTGTGAAAAAAAATTTCATTGATCTTGTTCGACAATCATAGAGAGAGGGAGAGTGATAGCGAGTTTGAAGGAAAGGAGAAAGGAGGAGGTTCTAGCGGAATTGTTCTAGGAGGTGATTTTTGAATAATTTGGGTAAATCTTGGAGTTATATTGAGATTTGTGTTTTGTGATGTTATTTTGATGGTGTTAGATCCTAATATCAATTTTCATGTAGGTTTTGAGATTATCAAGGCTTAAAGAGATTAATTGAGGTAAGAGGTTAGTTTGCATGTTAATGGTGTTATTAGCTTTTTTATGTTTTACGTTAGTAACATGCTATTCTATGATCTGTAACTCTTCATTAGGATAATTATGTGCTAGAGTGATTATTTTGGTGAGATGTTAGAAGGTTAGGTATTTTTACCCCTTTGATGCTTTTGTGATGATTTTTTTTATATTTATTTTGCATGGCACGATTTCGAGGACCTTTTAAAAATTATTAGAATCATATAGGATTGAAATATTTGCTTAATTAGGTCAAAACTAGTCTATTTTAGCTTATTTTTTATAACAGTGTGTTTAAGGATTTTTATTATATAGTAAACGACCTTTCTTTGCTGTTAAGTTTTGAGGTATGAAACTAGATACTATTAGGAGTCTCCAGTTAAAATTTCATGTCAATTGGAGTCAAGATGAATTAATTATGAATTTTTGAAGTTTTATTCAAAAATTGAGTTTTGACTAAAAACGGGTCTGCTCTATATCAATTCGAATTGGGCTTGTTTTTCTGATCCTTATATTGATTTTTTGGACTTGATATCTTATATTTTTGCTAAGCTTTGGGCTTGGATAGTGGAGCCCAAAGTTATACCCCTATTGGACCTAAAATGACTTGTTTTTATAAAGCCATGCATGTGGGCTTCTTTTATTGCTTTTAGACCGGCCCAAGTAGCTCTCTACAGCCACTGATCCCACTTGAAAATGGGCTTGTTGGGTCCAAGTCTCCGTTGGACTTGAATTGATGAACTTAGCCTTTGACTTATGTTGACTAATGAGAATGCTTATGTTTAACTGTTTGATTATTGGAAAGCATATCCGTTTATTTAAATGGTATTTATTTTAGAAATAAATACTAGTTTATGATTGTGGAATATTTGCAAAGTCTTTTGCAAAAAGGATATGATTTTATGGAAATGATATATTTTTACAAAATATATCAAAGTTATGGATTATGGATATTGTAGTGTATTTGCATGACATTTGGCACTAATGAGATCAAGGATATGACATATATATAGAAAAGTTTATATGAGGTGTCGGTATCGATTACTAGGGTGTGCAACCATCACTACCGGGTCGGATAGTCCCGGAGTATAAGGCAGAATGAGCCTTTACTCGTAAACTAGAACAGCGAAATGTTTAGGATTGTCCTAAAGTGCAGGGGAGATTGGACGCACAACTATGGCCACTAGGGGTGAATCAGATGGATTTTTTAAGGAAATGTGCAAGTAATAAAGAGCATTGCATTGCATAATGCGTGCTGCATCACTGCCTTCTATATGTTGTAACTATATACTGCATGACTGTATGTTGCAAATTGCATATCGCCTCACTGGTATTCTCTTTTGCTTATGAACTTCTTATTGAACATGTATTGTTTGTAAGATTTTTATCACATGCTCCATCTCCCCTTACTGAGTCCTTAAGACTCACCCCTTTGTTTGTCCACTTTTATAAGACAGATATGCCGATATTCTATTCTTTTGTTACCCATATCCTGGTCATCCACATCCGTGCCCTGGTCATTGACGTTCTGGAGGTTATCATGGACTCTCAGCCTTACCTGATCTCGAAGGACTTGCCGCTAGACTTTCCCAAGGAGAATGGTCCCGTAGGGGGAGAACCGCCGCCACATTGACTGGATCGACCTCTTCGGCTCCTCAGACGAAGACTCCTTCTGAATAATGTTGTTGTCTTATGTTTCTTTTATTTTCTTGGTGTGTTTGTAAATATTTCTGAACAATAGAGTTAGAGACTTATTTGTAGGCTTACTTATGTCAGCCTAGGTGTTGTAATCTCTAACCCCAACAGTTTGGTTTGTTTGTTTTCCTTTTTATGATGTTGTTCTTGAGTATCATTTGTTATATAAGTCATGACTTGTTTGTGTGTCAATGTCTCTCTGATCTTCTTTTAACTTGATTTCTATTTTTTTCCTGCTTAATTTTTGAATATTTATCTAGTAACTCTTCCGCTGGTTTTCTCTATATTGTATAGTAGTCTATAAATATTCAAAGGACATTACCACAATCTTGAGACTCATAGGATAAGAATGTGTCGTAATATCTCCATTTATGCACCTCTATTACTACAAAGAGAGCTTAGAAACTAATACGAGCACGAGGGACGTGAAAGGGAATGGGGGCACGTGAAGACAACCATACAAGCAATACACATATGTTCAATAAGCAGTTCATAAGTAAATGAGTGTACCAGTGTAATGATATGCAGTATGCAACATGCAATATGCCATAATGCAGTATGCAATGCAATGCTCTTATCCGCTCCTTTAATGCACCTTTCCTTTACAAATCAACTTATTCACCCCCAATGGCCAGGGTTGTGCATCCATTCTGTCTTCTACTTCGGGGCCATCCGTAGTTATGGTTGCACTCCCCAGTGATCGGTACCGTCCCACCATATAAATTTTTCCATAGGTGTCATATCTTTTATCTCATTAGTGCCAAATGACATGCAAATGCACTACAATATCCATAATTCATAACTTTAATGTATTTTTCACAAAAATATATCCTTACCTTGAATCATAAAATCATTTCCTTTAAAATCAATAACTTTGTAAAAGATTTTGAAATATATCACATCCATAACTTGTATTTATTTCAAAAATAAATATCATTTAAATAAATCGAAAAACTTGGCCAAATTAACAACCAATTAAGCATAAAGTTTTCATTCATCAAACATAGGCCAAGTTTATAAGTCCAAGTCCATTAGATACATGAGCTTGGGCTTGCTGGCAAATCCATTTTCAAATAAGGTTAGTAGCTATAGAGAGCTACTTGGGCCGTTCAAAAGCAAGAAAAGAGGCCCAACATTTATGGCCTTTTAAAACAAGTTATTTGGGTCCAAAAAGATATCTAACTTTGGACTCCACTTTCAAAGCTCAAAGCTTAGCCAAAACACAAGAATTCAAGTCCATAAAGATAGTACAAATGTTAGTAAATAGGCTCAATTCAAATAGATAATAAGTAGACACTAATCTTCAAAATCCTCTAGATTCTAACCAACCTAATCCTTTTTCTAACACATGAACATCATAATGAAGAGTTCCAGGTCATTGTATAACATGTTACTAACCTAAAACCTTAAAATGCTATTAACAAGACTAACATGCAAACTAACCCCTTACCTCTCTTGATCTCTCTTGGTCTTTAATGATCTCTTGAGTATCAAAAACCTCCATTAAGCTCACTGTTAGTATCAATAACCAAGATAATAACCTCTAAACACCAGATCTCATGATACCTCAACATTTTTGCAACTTTTTTCCAAAAATTCTTCTTCTTCTTCTTCTTCTTTTCTCTAGGGTAGCGTGGCTCCTTTCTCTCCTCCTTTCTCCTCATTTCTCCAACTCTGCCTCACTCTCTCTTTCTCTAAGAAATGGCCGGATGAAAGTGTGAATAATTCCTTCACACAATGGCTCCTATTTATACTACCACTAACTAGTGTTAGTTCTCTAGAGTTAGTTTAGGCTTCCTAGGGATAAGTAGGTGTCTAGGCTTAGCTTAGGTGATCTACTAAAGTATTAGAAGGTGATTGTGTGAGTCCTAGGATTAAGGCAACCCAAGAGGCGGGGTGAATTGATTTTCTAAACTTTTTGTTTTTGACCCTCAAAATCCTGTTTGCAAGTAAATGCTACTTTAGCACAATTATATATATGCAACAAGTATAAATAAGTGTTAAATATAAAGAGAATGGTAAGAGAAGTAAACACGTGATTTTTAGGTGGTTCGGCAAACCTTCCTACATCCACCCCACAAGCTCTTTCATCAAGCCTTGGTGTTTTTCACTATTCTTCAATAGCATGCACTCTAGCGTCCGGGTGCTATAGAACCGTACAAGTGTTTTTCTCGGGCTCAAAACTGAAACCCACCAAGTGGTTTTTCGGATGCACCACTCACAACCTCACCAAGCTTGAAATATATCATATCTAAGCTTCTTCTTTAGTGAACAACCTCATTAAAGGAATCACCTCTCTTTATATAAAGATTGAAGAATAAAACTCTCTCAAATAGTAGATATGAAAGTGAAAAACTCTGTCTCTTTATTCACGCAAAGACAAAGATATGAAAATGTGTTTTATGTTAATGATATGATAAATATGGAATATAAAGGTTTGAAATATTTCTCAAGTGTTATAAATGATATGTGGTCGTTGTGTATGAATTTCAAACATTATGAATGTGTATTTATAAGCCACATATGAAAACTAGTCGTTTATAGCCGTTGGGAGTCGTCTGTTAAAACGAGTCGGCTGACCGCTACATGAACTGGTCCACCGCTTCAAGTTACCGTTACCCAATAGTCATATTGTCAAAAGCTCAACGTCTCTATTTACAAAATCAACCGATGGACCGCTATACCAAGCGGTCGAAGACCGGTCGACCACTTCATCAGCCGGTCGACCTCCTTAACTTAAGCACATATTCATTTAAAACCACATTTTATACCACTTTTAAACATTAATTTTAAAGACTTACTTCCCATAAGTATATGAAAGGTTTGAGAGTTTGATTAGGGTGTTTTGAAACCTTTAAAAGTATTTTAATTTTTCAAACAAATTGTAAAACGGCTTATGCATGTTTTGAAAGATATGCAAGTGTGATTCATAATCCTTGTCAAAAGTGAAACAAAGAGTTACAAGTCTTATACCTTATAGTCTTGAATCTTCACTTTTGAGAACCTTGCATCTTCTTAATCTTCTATCTTCAAGTCTTTTACTCTTTCATTAAAATGACTTTGTCTTTGAAGATGTATGTTTTATAAACTTGATCCATTTATTAAAATCATCAAAATCTTGATTGTGCACAAAATCCAATAGATTGGGCAGCAAGGGAGGCAACTAATATGCTCTTTGACTACAAAACATTTCTTTGGGGACTAAACTAGGGGCTGGCTGATTTTTGACTTACAAATAGGTGGGCTGGGATTTGGAAATGGGCTGGGCGAAATGGGCTGGGCGAATTGGGCTTAAGAGATGTCCATTGAGATTTGTTTTCAAGCCTATATGCAATAAAACCTAATTTCTAGGCCTATTTTAGGTAATTAAAAGAAATAATTCTCAAAAATATTCCTAAGATGTACTGCTACCTTAGAACATGTCCTATTGGTTTAGTAATTAAGGGAGTAATGTAAATCAAGCAAAAAAGATTGAAGAGAAAATAAGGTTTTATAAGAAAATAGGGCTAAAACATGTATTCTTTTAGTATTTTCCAGCAATAAAATATAATATTTAAAAATATTCAAGATATGGAAATGAGTAAAATAAGTAATCAAATCAAAAGGCTTAAAAAGATAAGAAAGATGATAATTTTTCTCATAATTATTGGATAGGTAAAACTATTTTTAGGAATTTTCCCTATTTTAAAACTGATAAAATAATTAAATCCAAAAATAGTAATATAAATACTATTTACTATAATTAATTAAGAAAGTTAGGATAAGTACGGATACTTAGTAATATAAATACTATTTACTATAATTAATTAAGAAAGTTAGGATAAGTACGGATACTTAGAGGGTCGGGGTATTACAGGTCTGTTGTCTTTGGGTAGGAAGTTTGTGGATCCGTTGGCCAAGGCTATTTGGAAGATAGTTCCGTTACGTATTTGGTTGTGTCTCTGGAGGGAGCGAAACAGTAGGTGTTTTAAGGATACAACTTCTTTTTTGGAGCGTTTGCATGATTGTTACGTATTTGGTTGTGCCTCTGGAGGGAGCGAAACAGTAGGTGTTTTAAGGATACAACTTCGTCTTTTGGGCACATGCTATGTTAGGGGGTTGTTTTATAGATTTTGATGATTTCCTTAGCTTTTTTGCTTGTATGCTTTAAGTGATTTCAATACAATCTTTGTACTGTTCTCGCTCTTTCTCGTTTTTCTTTTTAATAAAATTGTGCTTCATCATTAAAAAAATCATTTTTCCATCTAAAACTAATATTTAAAATATTAAACAATTAATATTATATAATTTTAGCTGTATTATTCATGCAATATTAATCTAGCTCAATCACACTACCCAACTAATGTTTTGCTAATCTCTTAGCAAAGAAAATAAAAAACAATGAGCTAGACACATCCAAGGGACAAAGCTCAACTAGCATCCATTGCTCATTACGGAATGTGAACAAAGGTCGTTCTTGGCGCTAAAAGCATGATGCACATGCACTTTTGAAGAAGATGACGAATTTTAATTTGCACACCCAAGTGAAATTGGTAACAACAAGTTGTGTTATACACACCTTTATTAAATTAATTGGGGTTGTGGATGACGTTATTTTTGCGGAATGGGCTGACCCAGAAGTGTCCTAGACGAGGATGGAACGAACGACGACGATGAGGAATTGTACACTTCGAATCTTGCGAATGAGGGTATAGAGACTATGCACTCAATGAGGGACGAAATGACCGAGATGATGTGGATGCACACGCAGGGCAATACACCACATTCTTGGTAATCTATATCCCGAACGACTTTGACGGGGTTATGGTGCCAACTGGTGTAGATTTCATTATGTTGTTATTCGATGTTACAATTGTGATTTATTTTTTCTGATATTTGCTTTAGGCATAGCTGTATCTTATTGATGATGGAGGACACACCATATTGTTGCTATGGTCATGAGAGGATGCGGCTATACATGGCGAGGATTGATAAAAACTATGGCCGGTGGTTCTATCGTTGCCCGTTACATCTAGTTAGTATAATCCTTCAAGTGAACATATTACCCTTTAATATTTGATTTTTCTAGGACTATAAAAATAAGTGTCAATTGTGCAGAATCATCACAGAGGGTTTATTTGGGCTGATGAGATGGATTTCACGGGAGACAGTCATATGGGTAATGATGATTGTTGTTTCGTTAGCTGCCGGAGACGAGCAACTGAGTGCCTCCACTATTTTGGTTGTTGTAGGTTTGGTTTTATTTTGTGTGCATGTATGCTTTTGGAGTTGTTTATTATGGTCTAGGTTGTTATTTGGAGTAGGTAGAATGTGCATTATTTTTGTATGTCCTAAAAAGTTAAACACTGCGAAAATGTAAGCGTGTGATAATTAAGGTAAATTGCAATGCAGGCTTGTTGTTTGATGCAGTGACGTGGTTATTTTCGATGACTGTAAGGGTGTAATATTTGTTTTTGAATTTAGAGAATATTGACCTGAATAGTGGCAATGACTGTGAAAAAAACTTGATGAAATTTATGGATTTAATTTTAACGCAAAATTGATTTGAGCAAGCTACTGACTTTACAGTTGAAAAAATTTCAAACCAAAGATTATTTGAAAAAAAAATCGAACTAGTTGGAAAATATTGAGGAGATAAGGGCCACCATTGCTAGTAAAAAACGTTAGAATTAGGTCTTGTGTTGCCGTATCTTACAAAAAGAAAAAAAACTGGTGAAATACGTTTGGAAAGAAGCTGAGAAAGTTGGCAAAAAATGGATGGAAGTAAATGATTAGTTTAATTTTAATTATTTTAACATATAATAAATATATTCCAAATAAACACAAATCCCAAACAAACAAACACACAATTATTACCAATCATATTTTTTCAACATTTACACAAACACATTTCAAAATTTGGATTGAGATCCTCTGTAATTTTCTGTAATAATTGCACGGTGTAATTTGGAGAGTTATAGACACGATAAGTGAATCTCATATTATTTAATGATGTTCATGTAAAGTTTTGAGCAGCATAATCCTTACAATTGGGCAAGAAATTACATTGAATTCTAATATCAAAATTACACTTTATAATTCGGGCAGAGATAACTTTTTACCAACTCCAATAAATTGATTCTCAAATTTTGAAAATATTCATCAAATTTCTTGTAACCGTTCACAGATGACTTCAAAGAAAGAGTGTTAATGTTAACCGCGTCTTAACTCGTTTTGGCCACGTGGGTGTTCATAAGGGTCCCACCCTCTGGATTGTATTGTTTTTAGTGTTAAATGCCAATCCGGCTTCCTCACAATAAAAAAAAAGATTAACAAATTTTCACGTAAATGGAAAAATGGATACGTCACTACCCGAAGCTCACAGGGGAAACTGCACGCCAGAAATTACTAGAGAAGGAGAATACAACCGTACTGCGAACGGAGGTTACCAAAAAATAGCCAATAAAACCTCCCCACGTCACAATTCACACTACACGCTCGTCATTTTCAAAAAACATACAGGGTGATGTTCGTTTTGAGAAAAAATGTAGGATTTTAGAGAAGTTGTGAATTTTTATGTTGAATAGTGTTTTATTGGTGTTTGTGTAAAGTGGAGAGAAAAATAATTTGATGTAATTATTTAATAAAAAAGTATTGGAGTTACGTGAAAAAGTATATAAAGAGAAAATTTATGTTGAATAAAAAATTAAAAAGTTGTTACAAATTGTATAAAATGTATTGATTTTTGTGTTTGAATTCTGAATATGTTCGAGGGTAGAATTGTGAATATACTTAAAATCCTGAAAAAATAGTGAAAACGAACGTACCCTTTGGGTATGTCCACTTTCCTCCGAAGTCCGATCCCCTGGGGTATGTTCTAGTCATTTCAAACCGAATAAAAAATAAGCTAATTTACATCGCAACCCTCTAGGTTATGAAGAGGTACGTCCACTTTCCTCCGAAGTCCGATCCACTCTCTTCTGATCTCCTTCGGCCTTCCCCTCCCCCACGACTCTTCCAACAAAAAAATCTTCAGAAACCCTAATTCCTTTTCTCTCTTTTTTTCTTAGATTTTAAAATCCCAAATACTTCAAATTTCTCCCATCAAACCCCCAACATTTGGCAAATTCCACCGCAATTCCCTCCATTTCCATGAGCTTAACGTTCCCTCAACGGCCCTGAAAAGAGAAGAACCAACGGAATGGCGCCGCGGGAGACGAGCCCGCCGAAGAGCTCGCGGTCCGTGACGGAGACCGTGAACGGTTCGCACAAGTTCGTTATCCAGGGTTATTCCTTGGCCAAGGGAATGGGGGTCGGGAAGCACATAGCGAGTGACAACTTCACGGTCGGAGGGTTCCAGTGGGCGATTTATTTCTACCCAGACGGCAAGAACCCCGAGGACAACTCGGCCTATGTTTCGGTCTTTATCGCGCTTGCCAGTGAGGGAACTGATGTGAGAGCATTGTTCGAGTTGACGCTTGTGGACCAGAGCGGGAAAGGCAAGCACAAGGTCCATAGCCATTTCGATCGCTCCCTCGAGAGTGGACCCTACACGCTCAAGTATCGCGGTAGCATGTGGTAGGGGTCGTCATAACGTTGCACATTTTTACATTTATATCTGATGTATAGCTATGTTTATGAGTTTTCCAGTTTGGCGACCGCAATGGGTGTTCCCAAAATCGAAGGGGTACTTCAGGAGCAGTAAGGTAGCCTCGTAGGGGAGGGAGTATGCTGTTTCGAATGCCAATTACCTGCTACCTCTTAAGTTAACCATTGTTTCTTGAGAAGCTGTTGAAGTGCTTAGAGAAATCCGGAAACTAGTCACATAGAGAATCTTTTGACCTAGCTAGAAGATTTCCTGTCTATCGTTGCTTAGTGGTTATGATTCCTAGGACTAGGAGACCGATGCAGAGTTGTCATTATCCATGGTGTCTTATGGTACGATTGAGAAGTTTGACTTTGTTGATGCCAAGCTGTGGTTAGTTTTAGTGTGAATTTTATTGTGAGGATGATTAGATTATCCAGCAGTACTTGATTGCACTCGATTCATAGTTGTTTGTTATGACATGGAAAGGAAGTTTTTAATGTGGAGCTATGTTGCGATATGTTGTCATCTGGAAGGAAAATCCACTATTGTGGGTTGGCAAATGAAATCAGCTTTTGATAGATTTTTTTTTATTCCCATTTAGAACCAAATATAGGAACATATAAATCTTGATGGTTACAGTGGCTGTATCTTTGTTAAAGAGTATTTTGCAATTGTGAATGGCATGCACAAGAAAATTTTGTGGAATTGTGGCAACAAAAATTTTAACTGTCGTTTGACTATCCTGAATGATCCATTTCATACTCTAATACTTGTGTTTATGATAATCTTGAGGTATATATGCATTCTCTTGATTAAAACATTAATAGCTTAGCAACTCTTATTTTGTAAGATTTTTAACCCAGAACTTGCAGCTCCAAAATTTTCATTTGTAACCAGAACATTAGCAAACATATTAGCAATTCTTTAAGCAGCTGATATTCGCACTACAAACTTTAAGAGATAATGAATTGTGGGAAATCATGTGTTTTAGGATATGAGGGTATTGACACTGTACCCTAAACTGAAAATGGTTAAAGGTTTGCCATTTAGGGCAATATAGGGCGTACAATGGAATCTTATACATGATTCATGAGCTTTGTACTCTAGAATTTGATTTGGCAAGGTAGTATTTGTCTAAAGTAGAGAAACTTGGAAAAGTGCCTAGATTTTCTATAGCCTCAAGTGTTATGGACAAAGACACAAGAGATCCATGGAATGCCTCCCCTTAGCATGAGATATTACCAGAAAGCTCAACCTGATCAAGATTATATATCTGAAGGTCCTTTGCCTAGTTCATGCATCTGCTGATTTGATATTTGGTCTTCAGACAAGGACTTCAAGTTTGACTCTACTCTTCTTCTGCCTAAGGCATGCTTATCTGCTTCCTACTTGCTTAGCTTTATAATGCCCTACCAAATCATCTTCGCAACTATGGTAGCCTTCAGAATAAAGAGTACTTCTCCTGTTTTGGATTTGGGAGAATAGCTGTTATTGAGTTCTTCTGCATTTCACACCCAGTTGTAGTTCCTTAGTGATCAAGCTGGAGTTCCTGGTGTTAATTTTACATACGAAGAACTCTACAACATGTACTTTAGTTGCATGAACATTAGTATGCAAGAATTGCCTGAGCATAGAAACTTCATAATTCAGAGGGGGTTATCAAAAAAATAATTCAGAGGGTGATCATTTACCAATACATTACTTCTGCCACAAGCTTCTAGTTAATGATTTCCTCAGGGTTTGGTGTGGTGGTAAGGCTTCGGCTTGGGTTCTAACATGTCCCAAGTTCGAGCCCCAACATCCTCATTATCGCCCTTGACTTACCTGCTCCCTGGGTTGTGGGGTCGGTCCAGGGGGCCGGGGTTTGTACTTCAGGGTTGGGCCAAAAGGGTCCGGCTTTGGGGAATTTCCTCGTCATAAAAAAAAACAAAATTTCTTCCTGCAGTTGTAAGAGTTCTAGTCAACAAATAATTGGAATTTACCATCTATGTCCTGAGTTTTCCTCCTCAATTTTTGTTGAATCCATTGATTAGTTGTACTTTTACCTTTGATGAGTATGAGTGTATGATCTCTCATTTTCCTGCAGCACATTTTTGTAACCCCTTTCCCATATATGGTTAGGAATGTCACACCATGATCATACTTTTACCTTTGATCATACTTTTTTTTTTACTTACAAAAAAAAAGATTCCAAAATTCTATGCATTCAAACAGTTTGACAAGTATTCTAATTTCATTAGGAGAGAACCACACAATCTTAACATTAGTCATGATAAAAATTTGCTCATCAAATTTAAATAAAAATGCTATCATGCTAAATTACTTCCTGTAAGGTATTCTAGGCAAGACTCCTTTCTAATTTTAATTGCCTGTAGACTCGCCCCATCAACATTTGGACATTTAAAACATAAAACAAAAATGAATCGAATACTCAGTGAGCAGCACATCATACAGTAAACATATTAATACATTGATATTCTTGTAAAATATCATATAACCGGTGCATAAAAATGGGGCTTAAAATGAATGGTCACTATACAACACATACCTTGAAATATTTCTTGAGAAAATGTAACATTTTGCTTTGAAAATAGATGGCATGATCATGTCTACTTACCTCGCCTCTTGACTTGCAAAAAAGACCAACATTTTTCAAGCAACCTAGAGAATTCATTCACAATCCTTACTCTAAAACTTTCCTCGTGTCCCGCTGGAGGCTAACCTTTCTATTAATGCTTTCCAGCGTAGGGTCATATCTAATTTAGAAAATAGGAAAATAAAACTGAGAAGATGACAAATTGGTGTGACAAATTGCTTTCTTGAGGTTCTTGATCTTAGGAAAATCCTTGAATCCTTGGCAAGGCCTTCTGCTGGGTGTTGAAAACAGACAAAATATTCTATTTTGGTTGAAAAATCAAGGTTTTCTTAGAGAAGAAAGAGGCTGGCGGCAGAGAGATGAAAGCAGCTGCTGGATTGGTGGTATTTGAGTGGTTATTTGATAGGTGTGGGGCTTTTGGCTCTTGGAAGGATTAAAAAGTAAGTTTACAGGATAGGGAGGCTGCTGGAGGTTAAAAGAAGGGGAATATGATCCTATTTTAAAAGAAGATTAGGGTTTTTCTTAGGGCCCTATAGGGCTGGCAGGATTATTTGTTCCGTGTGAAACTAAGTCTCTTTTGGTGTTCTCTCTCTTCCCTCTCTTCCCTATTTTGCGTCGGCTGTTAGTTTCCCGGTTAGATTATTTCGGTTAAACGTTCTACTGTTATGGTCGTTTGCTCGGAGGTCTCGATGTCCTTCTCCCGTAGGTTTGGTGTTGAAGCTAAGGTCTTTCAGGTGTTAGTATTAGGCAATGGAGATGTGAAACTCTCGGAGTGGAGTCGGAAGGCTATGAGTTCTATCTTCTTCGGGAAGGATGGAGCCTCTTGGATGCTTAACATGGTGACTCGTTTGCTGGAGGATTCGAAGAGGGAGTTTGTAGTGAATTTTTATGAAGCTTCTAGGGCCTTTGTGGCACAGAGGTGCTGCAATAAGGCAGGCAGATTTCTTTGCGTAGCTGAGTTTGTTGGAGGGCGTCGTAGAGGGGTGGTAATGGTACCGGAAGGTCCGGGGGCGTCTGGGTGGTTGGAACTTGCCTCTGTGTTGCAAGGGGTGAGTTCTTTCCTTGGTCATTTTAAGAATGGAGGTGGGGGCCTTGTTGGCTCTCCTATTCGCAGAGAGTTCTCTTTCGCTGATGCTGTTACAGGCGGATTGAAGGTGAAGAGCATGGGGAGTAGGGTGGTGGCTGTGTCAGGTGTAGAGGGGTCTGAAGGTGGCGTGGAGCAGAAGGCTGTGCTGCATGCTTCTGTGCATGAGTCCTCGGTGAGCATCGACTCACTGACCAAGGAGTCTGTTCAGTCGGCTGGTGGCAGGGTGGCTGTCGAGTCTTTTTGGAGAAAGAAGTTGCTGGGGCTTCGTGCAGAGATTGATTTTCTTGTAGATTTGTTAGGGTGTGAGGGTGAACCGGGTTCTGGAATCTCTTTGGCAGCAGGTGGGCTGGGTCCATTCGGGTGGGAGTGGAAGGGCAGAGGCTCTGTCGGAGTGCAAGGGCTGGTGCAAGGGCTGGGGCAGGGGGCTGGGCCTGGAGAGCAAAGGCTGGAGCAAGGGCTGGTGCAGGGGGCTGGGCCAGGAGAGCAAGGGCTGGTGCAAGGGCTGGTGCAGGGGGTTGGGCCGGAGCCTCTGCTACCAGGCCCAGGCGTGCTGGCTCTAGCCCAGGAGGTCCCTTCGGTGGGTCTTCTTGGGCCGGGCTCCTTTGGGTTAGGGTCGGGTACCCAGCCAGACCCGGATCTAGAAGAGGTTGCCCGTGAGCCTACGGGTGCGGGGGAGGACCGACGAACCACCGACGATGATGACCGACCTCCGGCGAAGGACGGAGGGTCGATGATGACTGCGGGGGGGGGAGGGTAGTTTCCCGGAGGCCTTTCCGGCGACGGAGATGACGCCGATCCTCTCGTTTGTGTAGACAGCAGTCTTGATGGGTTTGCGGTTGTTCCTTACAAATCTCCGATGGATTCTTTGAAGGGGAAGGGGAAGACGGATTCTCCAGCGTGGGTTTTGGATATGGTTTCCTCTGTGGGTCAGATGGTTGGGCTGTCGTGTGGCGGTCAAGAGGATAAGCTGAGGGATCTTTTTGCTGTGTTGGAACGTGATCATATGCCGCTTAATTCGAAAAAGTCTAGGAAATCTGGTGGGAGGTTGCTAAGGGAGATGAAGGGATTGCAGTCTTCGGTCACCTATGAAGGGTCCTCTTCGGTCTCTCGAAAGTCTAAGAGCTATGGGCTTTACTGTTAAGGGTCTCTGGGTGTTTTGTGGGCTGCGGGTGGGGGTTTTGTGCTAGGGTGGGCGGGTGTTTGTGTTAGGGTGGGTGGGTGTTTGTGTTAGGGTTCTTCAGTATTTTCTCTTGTACTGTTGGCTCCGTGTGCTTTTTTTAATAATAAAATTGACTTACTTATCAAAAAAAAAAAGTCTCTTTTGGTAGTTTAAGAGATATATATTGCCAAAAGTTGTAGGACTTACCAACTCTTAGGAAAGAAGGAAGAGTCGTAACATATTACAATTCTTAATGGATTTAGGAAATAATAATAATAGCAAGATTCTAGAGCAGAGCTGGAAAATAATTTTTTGTGCTTTTTGAGACCTTAAATCCTAGTCCAAGTAGGATTTGTGGGCAGACTTTAAATCCAATTAGGTTTGTGCCTATTAATTCCTTATTTGGGGACGTTGTAGAATCCTTTAACATCTCATTAAAATAGGAAATATAAAGAGACTAAAATGAATTAATAAAACACATAAATCAAGGAAAAAGACTTAATTACCCCTGCTTCCAGATTTGCGGTGTTCCAATTTTTCTGTTTTTTTTTCACCGTAGTCTGAACCTGATGTCATGGGATACTGTTACTGACTGTCATCAGAAACTATTTACTGCCATTTCTCCAGTATACTGCATCTCAAGCAGGACGGTCTTTTTGGGTTTGATCTTCTTTTTCGTTTTTGTTGTGGACATGAGCTGTCCTGACTTTTCCGTGGTTTGAAATTTGCTGGTTTTATGGTATCATTCTTTTGGGTTTCAGAGGCTCCATTACACAGAAGTTGGTAGCCCTTCGTATGTAAGAACCCCCCCCCCCCCCCCCAAACACAAAAACTTAGATGCACCATTGGCAGCTTTCTTTTAGTCAACATCCATTCCAAAGTATTAATCTTGTTTATTTGTGCCATGCATCAGGGGATACAAGCGATTTTTTAGACGAAGTTTGCTTGAAAGCTCAGATTACCTCAAGGATGATTCCTTGAAAATCAACTGTACTGTTGGAGTTGTGGTTTCAGCTACAGATTGTCCAGGATTACATTCAATTCATGTCCCGGGATCTGATATTGGAGCACAATTCGGCATGCTACTGGAAAATATGGAAGGTTCTGATGTTGCTTTTGATGTGATGGGGGAAAAATTTTGTGCTCATAAGTTAGTACTTGCTGCTCGGTCCCCTTTATTTCGATCTGAATTTTTTGATGGGTTAGAGGAAGCGAAGCAGGAGATTGTTGTAACAGATCTTGAACCTAAGGTTTTCAAGGTAAAATATCCGCCCACTTCTCTCTCGTTTCTGTCAGTGTTGAGGGATGGGTCAACATTTGTGCTCTTGTGGTGGTATTTTACAGTTCATTACTGCTTGTCATGGTATGTCCAATAGGCCATGCTGCATTTTATATACAGAGACTGCCTTACAGAAGATGTGGAGTGTGTTGCCTCAAGCTCATCTTGTCCATCCCCAGTATCTGAGACATTGACAGCAAAGTTGTTGGCAGCAGCACATAGGTATGGTTTGGAGAGGCTCAAACTGATGTGCGAGTCCTGCCTCTGTGAGGACATATCAGTGAACTCTGTTGCAGAAATTCTGGCCTTAGCCGACCGCTGTCACGCTGCAGAATTAAAAGCTGTTTGCCTGAGATTTGCTTCTGAAAACCTTGCAGGTAAATGTCATTTAACAAGTAGTATTTTCCTCATAATTAAAGTTCTCTAATAATTAAATTATGGAAAGATGAAATTTAATTTGTTTATTAAGCACAATTCTCGGCTATTATGAAACCATAAATTGCAGCTAACACGATTGCTTCATATTCAAAGATATTTCTTCTGAGGCCACGAATGAAATTGTCATTCGTTTTTTGTTCACTCTTCACTATTCAAGGAAAGCAAATAAAAATAAACGTTTTTTTTTTTCAATATTTCCAATCCCAATAAGGCTTTGCATACCGTATGGAGCCATCTTCACGGTATATTTCCCACTCTGCTTCTAACTAGTTGTCAACTTGTCACTTCCAGGGTGCTCCAGTGCAATTAGTTGGCCTTCTATGGATTTATAGTACTCTAATATGTATCATGATGTAGATGATTATATGAATATGTATATTAAGGTTCAAGTTTTGCAGATGTTATACAAATGGCTGATGTTTTTGAGGGTAGTATTATTAGAAGTGTTGTGTGTCTAGAAATTGTTACTCTCCTCTGCTTTCTCTTCTCTGTTGGGTGTTGGAGTTGGTAGGATGATCCTCTAGTCAGTTATTTCCGGTAGCTTGTTGTCCTGAGGTTAGTTATGTAGTCCAAATGTCGCTTTCACGTAGATTCAGCGTTGAAGCTAAGGAGTTCCAAGTTCCAGTTTTAGCCAATAGAGTCGTCAAACTGTCGGAGTGGAGTCGGAAAGCTATGACCTCGATCTTCCTGGGTAGGTATGTTGTTTGGATAGTGAACTTGGCTAGCAGGTTGCAGATGGTTGGCAATAAGGAGGAGGTTGTTGTCAAATTTAATGAAGCTTCTCGGGGCTTCTTGGCGCAAAGGTGCAGCAACAAAGCTGGGAGATATATTGCTATAGCGGAGTTTGGAGGGGGCGTAGGAAATGAGTGGTTATGATACCAGAAGGCGCAGAGGGAGGTGGTTGGAAGAAGTTAGATGATGTGTTTCAGGAGGTAGTTTCTCACCTTAGTCAGCTTAAACGTGGGAAAGACGGCTTGTATGGGGCTGGAGTGCGTAAAGAGATTTCCTTTGTTAAAGTTGTCAAGAAAGGACAGTTGGGGGAGAGGTCAGGGGGCCAGTCTCTGGCTGCGGAGGGCGTTAGAGTGAGTAGGGGTGGAGCGAGGAAGATGAAGGAGACGCATGCTGTCTCGCATGCAACTTTGGACAATGTAGTTACATTTTCCAAGGGCCAGGCATTTAATGCAGAGACGGTTGGCGGTGAGGCACTTTAATGTGAAGAAAAAAATTGTTGGGAATTCGAAAGAAGTAGATGATCTACTTGAGTTGATGGGAGGTGCGACTGGGTCGGGCATCTTGCATTTGGACCATGACCACATTGCTGGTATGCGGGTTGGAAGGGGACTGGATCAGGGAGATGGGTTGGCCTCCTCGTCTGGGCTGACTCCTGGTGGCCCAGAGGCTTTAGTTGGCTCTTCGAGGGCCCTGGTAGGGAATGACGGGGGGGACTTTGTTGGGTCAGAGTCGGGTCTTGGTGGCGACCCAACTCTCCTGCTCGTTGATGAAGTTGCAGAGCTTGGCGGTAAGTCTGGTGGTGCTACCCACTCTCCATTGGCGGCAACCAACTCGTCGGCGCCTTCTGTGGAGGCCGGTGACTGCCCGGAGGCCCTTCCGATGCCAGAGTTGACATCGGAAAATACATCCTTGCTTGCCGAAAGGAAGCTCTCATCCTCTAGGGTGCCGAAAGTTGCTGTGGTGGGCACAGAGGTGGTCAAAGACTCTGCTATGGTGACTTCTGAAGGGCTCGAGTTAGCTGGTGTGGTGGGGGGGTCTAAGGCTCTCGGCCTTGGGCTAGAGCCGAAGTTGGCTGCTGGGTTGTCTCGGGCTGACTCACCGATGCTGAACATCTTGGCTGTAAATGATTTTGGGACCCCTCCAGCTGATTTTATTCGTGTTGCTAGCGTTGAAGGATCGTCAGTAGATGAGGATGATATGGAAAGGGAGTTGTCTTTGGTGGCTGTTGAGGAACCAGATCTGTGTGGCCTTTTTGGCAGTGTGTAGACCAGTTGGTGAGAGGCATGACTGTGGGTAGGGCTGCACAACCGGAATGCGGTCCGGACCGCATTGCGGTCCTTAAATATTATAGGACCGGACCACTTATAAGTGGTCCGGTCCGGTCCGGTTTCACTAAATGCGGTCCGGTCCGGACCACTTAAGTGGTCCGGACCGGTTTTTATTTTTTTTTAATTTTTCAAAATTTTTTTTAGGTTAATTTCAAATGGGAAGTGTATATAAAAATGTTAAGTTTTAGTTTAGATAAAAATTAAACGTTTTATGTTTATAATTTGTATTAAAATATAACTTTTTTTTTATTTTTTTAATAAATGCGGTCCGGACCGCATTTATTAAAAAAGAGGACCGGACCGGATAATCGGATTTATTCGGTCCGGTCCGGACCGGACCGCATTTTAAGAAAAAGAACCGGACCGGACCGGAAATCCGGTCCGGTTTTCCGGTCCGGTCTGCGGTCCGGTTCTGTTCACCCCTAACTGTGGGAGGAGTGGAAGGACATCAGTGTGGGTGTTAGATATGATGTCTTCTTTTCGGCATATGGTGGGTCTGTCCTGTGATGGTTATGAGGAGTAGCTGATGAGTCTCTTTGGAGAGAGATAGGGAGTGAAGTAGCTATAAAACGCCTTTTAAGAAGGGAGGAAAACTTCTGAGAGAGCTTAAGGGTTTAGAGTCATCTATTAATTATGATGGGAAGACCGTGACCTCAAAGATGGGTAAAAGTGAGGGGAGGGCACTTATGGTGATTAGATGATGCCCAAAATTCTTTCTTGGAACGTTAAGGGGCTCAATAATAGAGCAAAGTGTAGAGTTGTGGGGAACTTATTAAGGGGATGGAAACCGGATTTGGTATGTCTTCAGGAAACCAAGGTGGCTGTTATGACTAGGGATGTGATTAGAAGGGTATGGGGGGTCCTCATGTGTAGTGGTGTCACTTGGAGGCGGATGGTGTCTCGGGGGGTATTTTGTTATTGTGGGACACAAGGATGATGGAGATGATGGATTCTTGCATTGGCTCTTTTTCTGTGACTGCGATCTTTAAGAACTTAGTGGATGGGGTAGAGTGGGTGTTTTCAGGTGTTTATGGTCCTAACGCTGATAGAAGTAGGAGTTTGTTGTGGGATGAGATGGCGGGAGTTCGAGCTTTGTGGGATCTTCCTTGGTGCATTGGGGGAGATTTCAATGTCATGCGTTTCGCTAGTGAAAGGTTGGGGGGCGGAGGGGTAGTTTCGGCTATGGAGGAGTTCTCAGATTTTATATCGGAGTTGGAATTATTGGATATCCGTTTATCGGGCGGTGCCTTTACGTGGTCCAATAATAGAACCATTCAGTCTTGGTCGAGGATTGATCGGTTTCTATTCAATGCTACTTGGGAGTCTTTGTTTCCTGAGGCCTCTCAGAAAAGGTTGTCTCGTTTGTATTCGGACCATTTTCCCATTCTTTTGGTGGATGGCAGGGTAAGAGGTGAGAAGAGGCCCTTTTGTTTTGAAAACATGTGGTTGACGCGGGGGGGGGGGGGTAAGTTTTGTTCCATTTTTGCTGGCTTTAATGTTCAAATTTTGCACATGAATTTTTCCTTTGGTGGCTCTAGGTCATTACAACGAAATGGACCTGTGAGGCTATAGAGATTAATGCACTAATTAAACACAGATTGTAGCGGACATTGGTTAGCTCTTAACATTTTCTAGATGTTGTCTGGCCAAGTAATTGCCTCTATTAGTCTTTTAACACTTCCTTTTTGTCTAATAGTATCTCTTGCTACTGTTTCATGAACATCGTTTTTTCAAACTTGTTTGAAGCAGTTATCATGTGAACCACCTACCCCACGGATTACTCGGTTCACTCAATACATTGTACAGTGCAGACACCCATGCATTGTTTTTGTGGGCTGGTGACAGCATAACTGCCTTCCTAGCTAGAGCCAATTGGAGCAGGCCATCCACTTGTTATTAAGCCTTAGGCATGTAGTTAGTACCTTAATGCCAGGTAGCAAGTGGATGGCATTTCTAGTGCCGGTTAAGAGACATTTTAAACATTCATCATCTATTAGCAATGAAAATATTTAAGCCATCACTGCTTTTGTGTGACGACAGCTCTGGCCATGCCATATGATCCTAGGAACTCCTGATGGTAAATGCCTAACATGCATTACTACACCTTGTGTTGCTGCCCATGAAAGCCATGCATTTTCCACCGTATACCGATTACCCTGGATGCGTTTCTATGCTTGTGTCCTAAGGAAGACACTTCATCTGCTGCAAAAGAGCATTTAAAGTGAACAAGGTTTTACAAGTGAAGAATAGTAAACTTTGAAGAATTTGGACGTTGATTTGTAAGTCCTTTTATTGAAGAATGTTTGTCAAGTAGAACTTAAGAAAATAAAGCAAACGCCCTAGTAAACGTTGGCTTCTGAAAAGACCTTGAGTCCATTCCCTGGAAAGAGCTTGAGTTATAAAATTGTGATGTTAATATTCAACTACTCCCTACTCTCGTACTTGATGTTTAGATTTTGTTATTTGGCTCAGAAAGTATTAAAAATTAGGGAATTTGACAATTTAGTTACTGGGTTTATAGCACGCTGACAATTTAGTCACTAGGTTTCATTTTTTGACAATATGGTTACTAAGAATATATAGTTGTGACAATCTGGTTTTTTCGTCGAATTTTCGTTAATTTTTAACAGTAAACAAACCGGTCGACCGCTAAAAAATTAACGGAGATTTGACGGAAAGACCAAATTGTCACAACTATATATTCTCGAAAAAATGAGAAATTTTAGTGAACAAAATTGTTACTTTTTCAATTTTCAAAATCCCCATTAACTTATTCTACCTGCATTTTTTCACGAACTCTAATAAAACTCAATTTTCCACTAAATATAAAAATTTCCATCAACTCATCCTATTTACACTTTTTCATAAACCCTAATAAAACTCATTTATAAAAATTTCCATCAACTCCTCATCCTATCTACTCTTTCACAAACTTAAATAAAACTCAATCTCCTACCAAACAACCTTCAAATTTTCAACTAATTTTTCACAAATCCGCATAAAAATCAATGATCCAAAAAAATTCTCCTAAAATTTTGAAATATTAGCCACAACATCCAAGACTTCTGTCACTAACATCTCTCTAAGAAAGCTTTACTGCAAAGTTCCAATCGTGAGGTCATTCCTGAATGACCATTCTTTTGATTGATGACTGTCATCACCTCTTCTTAGTGTCTGACCTGTAAGTCATGTAACCTAACCACCCCCCGGCCAGTTAAAGAGATCCACTTTTATGCTTTCAACTTGTTAGATGTGAGATATTTCATAGCCAGGTTAACTTTGGAAAGAGAAAGAACTCTCCCACTCCTGCACTTTCTCAATATTATTTGTGGCTCTCTCCACTATGCTTTGCATTCTCATCTTTTCTAAACCTAATTCTTCATATAAATCCTAAAGTATCACTCTCCAGAAACCCCCAACTTTCAGGCCTAAAGTCCATCACTAAATATGAAAATTCCCTTATTCTGCCCAACATCAAATTCGCTAGTCTAGCTAAAATGCTGCAAAAGTTCTTTGCTGCTCATCTAATTTCCGAGAAATAGGTTCTACGTGAATGCTTATTATTAAGA
Organism: Myrica gale; assembly: GCA_963930655.1. Taxonomy (NCBI): domain Eukaryota; kingdom Viridiplantae; phylum Streptophyta; class Magnoliopsida; order Fagales; family Myricaceae; genus Myrica; species Myrica gale. Next base: position 17,833,167 of record OZ005607.1, read on the forward strand.
CTAGGAACAAACAAATAAGACTTTGTATCAGTTGATTGACAACGGAAGCTCAATGGAAGTAAAGCTGGAACAGGTGTATGTTCAAGAAACTCATCTGTAAAGCTTTGAATGGAGACTTTCTTTAAATAAAAGGCAACTTTTGGACCTGAATGATTATGATTAGTATCATAAACCCTAATATTTTCTGAAAAATTTCAGCCAACTTTTCATGTGTTTTGAATAAATTTATATCTTCAAATTTGACACCTTGGGCAGTTCTTATGCTCCGTGTGTGAGGGGAAACGTAGTCAGCAGATAACACATTGCAAGTCAACTTTAAAAGATGCCCTCATTAGGTGAAAACTAACTTCCTTTTTCGGCCAAGCAAAAGTCTCTATCCCTACCTGTTAGACTTAAAGACAATGTGAAGCAATTCAGATGTACAATCAAAGAGCTAGAATAGACCAACACTTCTCTTGCTGCCGTTGATATTATTGGCTGAAGGTGCTCCCCTTGCTTATTCTCTCCTCTTACCGTCCGATGAAATCTAGGCTTTATTGGGACAGAAACAAGGTTGTTGATCTGACTAAGGTCAAGCACCCTGACCCCTTGCGTTAATTTTTGACTGTGTTGTCGCTGAAATGGTCTCTAAACCAAACTGAGGGGGTTATGTTAACCAAACTGCAACTTTACAACGGCTGTCGGTTGGGTGTTGGTTGGGGTGGGGTTTTGTGCAAAACTTGGCTCGTCTCAATTGTTTGACGCCCAACCTTTTGATAGGCATCAATCTGGTGGAATTTTGGGACTTGGGGCGACAGGTGGCAAGCCCGCAGAGCTTGGTGATCTGTTAGGTGGCCGAGACCAAGTACCAGATTGCTGATCTGGTGGGTTGGTGAGGCTTGACTAACGGGATGTTGATCCGCTGGGTTGAGACGTGAGGTCCAATGAATGGTAGGTGGAGGTCCGAGCTAGAGGTTGGGGACAATGGGAGCAAGTGGTTGCAGATCAGGTGGGTTGGAAATATGAGGAAGAATGCCTGACTTGATGGTTGGCCAAATGTGTGGAAGAGATAGGTAGCATATTGGTCATGGGTTGCATTTGGCTTGGGACACAACAAAGCAGGGTGCACAGAGGGTGAACATTGGGCTGGGTCAGGGTTAAGGCTGGTACAGGCGTCAGAAATGAAGGGAGAAAGAATGGGTTTTTAGTCACTCAGGTCAATATGGGTCAGATTTCTTACAGTCCATGATTACTGGTGTCATTTGGTTTCCTGTTGAGTCAGTTTGCAAATAGCATCAATCCTAGATCTTCGCAAAGAGTGGACTTTGTTAGATCTTTTGCTTGGTCTCATTGAGTTTATTTGATCTGCTCGAAGTGCCTACTGGCAGGCAGCTAAAGGTCAATAATTGGTGATAATTACCTTGAGAACTTATTCATAAAAAAAAAAAAACCTTGAGAACCATTTTTAGCAGTCTAACTTGATATGCAATACCGGTAGTGCATGAGTTAGCTAGAAGAAGGTTTGGTCGCTATTAGTTGGTATTGGCAGTTCACATATATTCTTGTAATGTATTTTTCATTAAAACTCCTAAGCAAAAAGAATAGGTCATTTCTTAGACAAGCAGGGGTGAGAGGGGAAAAAAATGAAGTGATAGCAAATTGCTATTGAATTTTTAGCTATGAAATATATCCTCATTTTCACATGCAAAATATGGATAATACTTTTCTCGCCATCTCTATGGTGTACCCAAACAGCAATAAACAAGTCACATCCCAGGGAACCGTTCCCAGGGAAAATATTTTTCACAAAATGGTCTTCTATGAATCAAATGGTGGCTATGAGAAAGATGAAAATTTCATATTGGTATCGATTACACTGCAGTAGCTTGCTTAGAGTGGGCAAGATCATATTTCAGTATGCCTCCAAATTATATACCTACGTCTGGCCTCAGTGCATCTGAAGGCTGTCTTGAAAGCAGCTTGTATTATATTGAATTGTAACATATGGTTACTTTTGAAGATAATTCTTGCTCAATCTCCCTGTGAATTGAAGGGGCATAATATGTGAGGGCACTTTGTGTTTTTTTATTAATAAGCACCATTGATTTGGTCATAGATATGCTGGTTCTATTACATTGGCCAGATCTTAAAGCCGCCTCGTCAAACTATCAGTACAAGTATTGGTACAAAGTATTTACTGGAAGTGTGCATCAACATTCTGACATAGGTCTTTATATGATTATGGATATTATTCCAGTCTATTGTCTTAAATGGAATGGAGGAAGCTGGTTTCCTAACTATGTACTTGCTGTGGAAATGTTGATCAGCTGGTTGTATTTGTGCCAGGGGTGTAGTAGATATTATGGTTTATACTTGAAGTTTCTTAATCTCGGTAATGAGTTTCAAAGGATTGGATTACATGGATTATCTTGCTTGCTATGCATGCTTTCTCGCTTTGAATTCCTCCAGACACATTGGATTGTGGAAAGAAATCTCATTGGTTAAGGATGATGAGCTTCATTTTGAATTTTTTTAGTTCATCGGGGGATGTACTTTCTAAAGAGATGTGTATTTTTTTTTTCCTTTTTGTGCTCTGTGAGGGGTGAATTTTTGTCGAGTTCTTATGTTAGGCGTGTAGATTTTGTAGGCCTACCAAATGTCTGATAGTTTTAAAACCATGTCCCCCTACAAGATGCCATCGATTATAAAGACTTGATAGCTTCTTTGAAGTTATTTGGTCCGGGTCTATGGATCAAAGCAGGAGTCGTTTTATATCGTTTTATGACCTGGTTAAATCTGTGCAACTTGTTCATTTTGACTGAAAAGAAAAAAATCATGCTGAACCCCTGCTAGTTAATGGCCTTGAGCAATTGGTAGTGCGGAACCTATTTTGTATGCTATACAGTTCAGGTTTTGTTCAACTGAGCAATTTTTCTTGGATCCTGCGATTAGGAATATGTAGGTGAAGTCAGTCATTAATTCCTGCGTTTAGGTTGACCTTATATGTTGCTTTCTTCTTCTCTCTTTGCACATTATTTGGTACACTTGGTTTCTGATACTTCCAAAAATTGAGGGCAGAATCTATTCCTTCTATAGTTATGCTTTTTTTTTCTTTTCTTCGTGTTTAGTATAGCCGTTCCTCATCCTCTACATTTGGACTTTGTATGCAGCTGTCATTAGATCAGATGGCTTTGAGTACCTAAAGGAAAATTGCCCTTCGCTGCAGTCAGAGATCCCGAAGACAATTGCAGGTTGTGATGAAGATTGCAGCAGTGGAGGAGGTAAATCTCGGAGCGTTTGGGGTCAACTTTCAGATGGCGGCGATACCAATGGTAGGAGGGTCAGGCAAAGATCATGATGCCCGGTTATTTTACTGTACATGTAAGTGTTAATGTCAGAAAAAAAAATGCCAAAGGGGACCGATACAATCTGTTGTGAAAAATCTGATATGTTTCCCATGGAAAATGCTGGCCAATCAGTGAAACTAGATGCTATTTTGTAGAGAATTTTTGTTCTTTTAAACCGAAAGTAAAAGGTGTTTACTGGTATTGCAATCTTGTTAAGCAACAGGACTAGGAAGGATCTCATTTGCAAAGAAGGTGTTGGATGCCATAGAAACCCCTCTTTCCTGTGGAGAGATGGGAAAATCATAACAAAGAAATTTTTTCCCTTTTCCGGAGGAGGGATAAATTTGTAGGGGATCAGCCTTGCTTATACATCCGCATGTCTAGTGAAGCTACATTTGTAGCCGTTTGAATGTTTGGTTAAGTCTTTTAGCTCCCTTTGGCGTAGGAATTGACCATTATATGTAATATAAAAACCTCTCGTGTATTGGGTCTCTGGAACACTAAATAGCCTTGTCAAGAAACTAAAGGGGTTGGCCTAGTGATTAAGGTTTGGGTCTTGGTGGAATGTTCCCGCTAAGGTTCCATGTTCAAAATTGTATAGGCGTTGTCAACTCTTTTGAGTCTATTTTTAGAGCTTTTGGCCTGGCAATTGTTCGGTTTGTGTGGAACAAAAAAATAATAGCCTTATCAAGAACATAGTGTTGCCGGTGTCAGTAAGTCAAGTAGCTCGTGGGATGGTGTTCGATTGTTTACCTGTTTGGATGGTGTTCGATTTCCCTGGTGTTGGTGTTCAGTTACATGTTTGAAGTTTGATAGGTGTATGAGTAACAATCTGGTGTTGGTGTTCAGTTCCCTGTTTGAAGTTTGATGGGTGTATGAGTAGCAATCATATAATTATGTTTTTGTAATTTATTTCCAAAATTTAGATTTGACCACGAAAATGACAAAAATGATGTTGGCACTTTCATTAGCTAGATTATCATAGAGGGGTATAGGACATGTTTGTTTACCCAATATTTTGGGGGCACAACATTTACAACAAAACGAATGTACTTCAAAATTTTTAATTTTTACACACATTTCAAATTTTTCACAAATTCCAATAAACTTTAAACAACTATAATGTAAACACATGACGGCCTATGGTGTCTCTACTTAATTAATCATGATTTATGTTATTTCGATCAATGATAATAAATTAGTATAGGTTCTCAATGGATTGTGCTTGCTAATAGAGTTGAGGCAATAAGTAATAACAAAAATAGGAAAGGTAAATTTTGCACCTTTTAACTATCACATTTTTATTAATCTTTTTAAGTCCGAACTGATTTTTTTTTTAAAAAAATAACGAAGCATTTAGTGTTTTTTTTTTCAATCACAAAGATTTGTTCAGATCCGGCGAACGAACTAATTAAGGATGAAATGTATGAACAAGTTTGGATCGCAGAGAAAAATAGCGAGAACATGTTATCTCCCCTACTACTGCGGCCTGATCTTCTTTCCAAGGCGCCATGTTGTCGGACCCCCACGAGTGAGTACGTCATACCAAGATCGCTCGATTCTCTCCCCATGGCCGCCTCTTCTGATCTGTGACGTTCCATTCTCTTGAATGAGTGCAAAGAAGAAAGGCGGATGAAGGAGGGCTCTGTTCAGGTTGTCATGCCATGATGCCCAGAAAGTTAAGAATTAGAAGGTCTCAGATATAATATATATATATATATATATATATATATATATGCATGAGTTCTTTTTTGGTCCCTACACTCTGGAGGTTTTGCCAGGAAACCTTATATTAATTTATTTGCAAATGATTTTGTGGACCCCGTCAAGTCGTTAATTTCAGCTTGAAATGAGTACCGGAGGAGCATTACATCTTTCAGAATTTTAGGTATTGAACTGCGATCTTTCCTTATTATTTCGCTTCTGTCATGTTGTTGGTCTCCTCTGTGATCATGCGTGTCTGAATTGTTCAAAAACGTGTAGGTGTTGGCTCAAATGTTCAATACGCCTTCCTTTCATGCGCGTGCGTGTCTGAATTATATTGTTGAAAGACGTCCCTATCAAACAAGACGAGGACCAAGTCATTTTATTACTACTGTGAGGCTCTTTGGGGTTTAGATTTTTCTTAGTCTCTAAGAAATTTTTTGTTTTTTCAGTACTGTCCCTGGAGTATGACCCACTAAAATCATCAACTAGTCCCTGCGTTTTAAATGTTTCTCAATTTAGTCCCTATGGATTTTTAGTACAGAGGTAGCATGCATGCATTTTGGATTAAGGGACATGTGTCGTTCATCTATTAGAGTTGACCACGTCAGCAGATTTTGTTTGGAAATACACAGCAAGTGGACGGAGGGATTAACATAGGAAATAAGTCATACCCCAAGGACAGCTGAAAAATAAAAAAGTTTTCTAGAGATTAAACTGGAAAAAGTCTAAACCCTAGATGATTTTAGCCCTACTGAGACCAGCCCACTATTATTCCATACAGGAGACTATTTAGGATCTGAATGAGGGAGTATTTCGTAGTAAAAACTCGCAATGCAAGCCTCTTACGTTGAAACCGTGGACCTTTTTGAATTATGGGCAATGAAATTACCCGATAAAATATATGGGCCCAGGCAATTGGGTGTTGGAATGTAAGAAGAATTTAGCCATTTCTGTTTCAACAGTTTTTGCTTGAAATGCACTTAATTGTTCCAATTCATTTATCTTCTTTTTCTTTTTCTTTTTCGGGTTAAGATTGTTGTTGCTAGGTTTTTGGTCGCAGAGTTTAGGTTGATGATATTCACCACCATATTATATACCTCTAATCCAATTTGTTGGAAATATTGTTATTTTGGTTGAAAATAACAATATTATACGAGATAGGATTATTTTGCAACACACCCTATTAAAGATAATATCATAATCAAATCTTAAAGATTTGATATGATATTATGATTATCACAATATCAAATTTTTGATATTATTATGAAGATTCAAATTCAAATTCAAATGTAGATATTTAAATTCAAATATAGAATATTCTCGCTTTGTATTATCTCTATAAATAAAGATCTTCAATTGTAATCTGTTTGGACTCATAATACAAAATACAGCCATAGAGGGCTTTCACAGTGGATGTAGGTCTTCTAGACCGAACCACTTAAAATCTCTTGTCTTTTGTTACTATTTCTCTCCCCTCTTCATTTTCACATTTTTCTTCTCACCCAACTGGAAAGAAAGCCTTAGAAGAAAAAAAGTAATTAGTGTTTTGTTTAATAGTTAACAAACACAAAAAATTCCTAGTAAAACTACGTACCAACTAGCTAGTTGGCTATCGGAAACAACAGAAAGGGAGAGGGGCTCACCTCCAGCTTCCTCCCACTTGCGGTGTTGATAAGGTTAGTGGCACAGGCAGTGGCGGAACCATGACCTAATTTGAAGGAGGGCAAACTTTTAAGACGAAATGACAAAAAAAAATCTTATACAATGCAAAAATTGTCTTAAAGTTAAAATATTGAAAATTAAGGACTAAAAGTATTTAAAAATATTGAAATACACGTTCTGTACAATTTGTTGAGATCGAGAGGTGACAATTGGATCCTACGGGTCTGCATCTTTTGAAAACGTTGCAAAATGATTTCGTTCTCAATAGTTTCAAAATTTTCCCTCTTGATGTGTACTACCATACTATCATTCATACACATCTCTCATCTTATTACGCGAGTCAATCTTGATAAGATTCATCGCAAATAACACTCTCTCAACGATTGCAGTCGCAACTTGTAAGACCAATGTCAATTCGATGGATTATGACTTCGATTTGGAGGATTAGGATTCTCTGTTTCATCACCAGCCATGGATTGAATCAATAAGTGATTCTTTGAGAAATTGAGTATGGAAGAGCGTGTTGTAGCTCCGATACCATATATAAAACTAAACTTAGAGAAATACTAAACTTGCGCAAGACTCAAGGAAGAAAGATTTTGGAGTTTCTCAATCGTGTATTGAAGTAGAGTGACTATACAGAGTTACAATGAGCACTTATATACAAGAGCCTCTTTGAGTAACTAACGCTTGCAAGAATAACTAACTAAAATATTCTTAACAGAAAGATGTTGCCAGCTGAGCTAACCTCTAATATAGTCTCTAGAATATGGGGAGGAAATTTTAACTAGTGGGGTATAGAATATACTTACCATTCACCCATAAAAAAAATCTTGTAGCTGCAGAATTTAGGTATGGGAGAGGAGATGGAATAAGCTTTTGCCAATATAAGTCACTGAACTAAGTGGAATATCCTTCCATGCATGACAGAAAACAAAACTAACCTTGCACCTATATCTGTAAATGGACTATACCAAGAGCCAGTGCAATAAACTTACAGAGGTTTTCACCCAAAAATAACTAATTTCTTTCAAGTATAATGCATTTATAATTGACCTAGAAGTGAAGCAAATAGTTTGTGGAAATGGGGGGCTCAAAGGGGCAAAACCTTAAAAAATCATTTTTTTGTCAGAACCAACCGAGGTCGAGGCCCCGTTCGCCCAGGCTTGGTTCCGCCAATGGGCACAGGAAGGAGGAAGAAGGGGAGGGGGATTGTGTCTGTCAAATTTTCATCACTGGTGAACTACTGTGACATTAAATTCCGTCACAAAAAGCAGCGTTCGATCACCACTGGCCCGTTGAATTGAATAGTAAATGATCGGTCGCAGCAATGTTAACGTCGAACAAGCAGATTATAAGCGATCGGACGCATACAAATAAATGTTCAATTGGTTATTTGCTTTTGATCGGACAGATAGACTTGGTGGATCGAACAATTTCGTTAGTGATCAGACGAATATATTTGGATGATCGTGTTGGCTTTTGTGCACAATCGAGATTTTGATGATTACAATAAATGAATGTGTTTACAAATTGGATATCTTCAAAGACAAAGAAAACTTGACGAAAAGAGCCAAACCTTGAAGAAAAAAGAACAAGAAGATGCAAGGAGCTAAAAGTGAAGTTTCAAGACCTTAGGGTATAATCCTTGTAACTCTTTATTCCACATTTGAGAAGGATTTGAATCACGCACTGCATATCTTTCAAAACGTCCATAAACTGTTTTACCTTTTGTTTGAAAGATTAAAATATTTTTAAAGGTTTCAAAACAACCCAAATATATTCCTAAACTCTTCACATACTTATGGGAATTAAGTCTTTAAATTGGGTGTTTAAAAGTGGTCAAAAATATGTTTTTAAATGAACTGGTCGATGAACTTTTTGTAGCGGTCGACCTCTACATGAAGAGGTCGATCATTGACAACATTCCAATTTATGACCGTTGCGCAACGGCTACTTGAACCGGTCGACCAGTACATGAAGCGGTCGACCGGTACAAATGTAAAATTGTCAAATCGACCTCCAACGGCTATAAACGGCTAGTTTTCATATGTGGCCTATAAATACACATCCAAAACGTCTAAAATGAAGTACCAACGACCACATATCATTTGTATAGCTTGAGAAATATTCTAAACCTTCATATTCCATATTTCTCATATCATTCACACAAAACACACTTTCACATCCTTGTCATTGTGTGAATCAAAAGAGATAGAGCTTCCATTTTCATATCTACTCTATCAAGAGAGTTTTTGTTCATTAATCTTCCGATCTAGCGAGTTGTTCCTTTAGTGAGGTTGTTCACTAAAGAAGAAGCTTTGAGAGTGTATATCTCAAGCTTGGTGAGGTTGTGAGTGGTGAGCCAGAAAAACCACTTGAGTGGGTTTGAGTGTTGATCCCGGGAAAACACTTGTACGGTTCACTAGCACCCGTAAGCTAGTGTGTAAAGCTATTGAAGATAGTGGAAAACCTCAAGGCTCGGTGAAGGAGTTTGAGGGGTGGATGTAGGCGGGTTTGCCGAACCACCTAAAAATACTGTGTTTGCTTCTCTTACCTTTGTCCTTACTTTAGCACTTATTTACTGTTCCGCATAATATATACTTGTGCTAAAGTAGTATTTACTTGCAAACACATTTTGGGTAATTTTCAAAAAAGTTTAGAAAACCAATTCACCCCCCTCTTGGGTTGCCTTAATCCTGTAATCTAGGACTCACAATTGGTATCAGAGTCTGGTGCTCTTTACACAAGATATAAACATCTTGAGTTAGAATGACAACTACAAGCTTCAACACTCAAGTTGAAGGGCTTTCCACTCTTAGACCACCATTTTTTGACGGAAATGATTACGCATATTGGAAAGCTAGGATGAAAATCTATCTTCAATCCATTGATTATGATTTATGGTTATGCACTTTGAATGGTCCACATATTCCTACAAAGAAATTTGGAGAGGTTGAAACCCTTAAAAACGAAAATGAATATAGTGACCTAGACAAAAAGAAAATCTCTTTAAATGCTAGAGCTATGAACATTCTTTATTGTGCTTTAGAGAGAAATGAATTTAATAGAATATCTTCTTGCACAAATGCTAAGGAAGTTTGGCATGCTCTAGAAATCACTCGTGAAGGAACAAGTCAAGTCAAAGAGTCAAAAATCAACATGCTTGTTCATAACTATGAGTTATTTAAAATGTCACCCGAGGAATCTATTTCTAACATGTATACTAGATTTACCACAATAATAAATGCTTTGAATGCTCTTGGTAAATCTTATACTAACTCCGATTTGGTGAGAAAAATCCTTAGGTCACTACCAAAGGCATGGGAGGCCAAAGTGACCGCCATACAAAAAGCCAAGGATCTCACGAGCTTCCTCTGGATGAGCTAATTGGATCAATCATGACCCATGAGATCCAAATGTTTGAGAATGAAGATGAGGGCAAAAAGAAGATGAGGATCGCTTTCAAATCTTCAACAATGAAAGATGAGGATGACAAAGAGGAAAACATACTGTGTTTGCTTCTCTTACCTTTCTCTGTACTTTAGCACTTATTTACTGTTCCGCATATTATACTTGTGCTAAAGTAGTATTTACTTGCAAACACATCTTTGGGTAATTTTCAAAAAAGTTTAGAAAACCAATTCACCCCCCTCTTGGGTTGCCTTAATCCTGTAATCTAGGACTCACAGATCGAACATGTAACACTAGTGATTGGACTCATATATTTGGTCGATCAATCCTGTCACGTTTCCAATCGAACGATTTACATGGATGATGGTATGTTTGATTTGTTTCCGATCGACGGTGAAATTTACGATCGGACATTTTTTATCATTACCATTCGATCACTTGACTTGTCAATAGAACGGTAATTGGTTGATCGAACGGTATTTAGACGTTTAATTTGTTTCTGATTAGATGGTGAAATTTGCGATCGGACAATTTTTATCATTACCGTTAGATCACTTGACTTGTCGATAGAACGGTTAATTGGTTGATCGAACAATATTTAGAAATTTAATTTGTTTCCGATTGACAGTGAAATTTGCAATCGAACATTTTTTTTATCATTACCATTCAATCGGTTGACTTGTCGATAGAATGGTTAATTGTTCAATCGGACAATATTTACGGAATATATTTTTTAGAATATAAAATGATAATAAACAAAAATATTATATAAAATTGTCTTAAAAGTAACAATACATTGGTATTCACATCCATAAAAATCAATAATAATTCTTAATTACCCGTAACTAAACCGAAAATAATATTGTACTAATGTAGCAATCATCAAAGAAAATACATCTCACCCGACCTCCGCTTTTTCAAGAGTTCGAAGGGACCATCATAATTGGGAACAAGATCGTGGTACGCTTTCCCTTTTTGGAATCTCTTCCATATCTAAGGAGTAAGTTTTAACATCACTTTGTCCCCCATTTTAAAGTCTAATAGTCGACTCCCTTTGTCATCACTTCTTCATCCTCCCCTATGATTTAGAAAGGCTATCCTTAGTAATCGTAAGTAGCTCTTTTCCTATCTTTAGAAAATTGAAACACAACTAGACACCTTATCGCGAGCGTCTGCATCATAATCTGGTAGGGAGTAAGCGGTTGATGCCCCAGGTTTAGCTCAAAGCTTCCAGTTGCTGGTAACTTTTGCAAGTCGTAGATGAACTGAATTGCATCTAGCAACTTGACCCAATCCTTTTGACTTGCAAACACATAGTGTCTCAAGTACTCTTCCAACAAAGCATTCATGCGCTCTGCCCATCAGTATGAGGAAGGTTTCGAGTTGAAAACTTCAATTCCAAACCCAATAGCTTGAATAAAAGGGTCTATAGTGAACTAGGATCTCGATCATTGATAATACTTTCAGGCATTCCAAAGTACTTAACCACATACTTGAAGAAAAGATCGGTACAATATCAGTTGTACAGAATTGGAAAAGGTCGAAGTAGCTCAACCTTCTTCTGTCGGTCTGACTTGTCTTTTTGACACACCAAGTAAGTCTTTACGTAGAACTCAATGTCCTCCTCCATCTTCGGCCAACAATATGATCGACTGATGAGAGCTAACATCCTTTCTCTACCAAGGTGGCCTACCTATTAAGCATCGTTCATCTCCTGTATAAATGAGATATTTATTTTAGGCGAGATGTTTGAATATTCCTAAATCGAATGTGAGACTTGCCATCTCTTTTTCCCTTTTTCTTTCCCTGTATCAACTTGGTATCAAAGCCTTCCAACGCTCCAACTGCAATTGTTACTGACATCATGAGCACAAATGGTCCATGATTTACTCAATCCTATTGTGATGAATAAATGATTAATGTTGCAAACCAAGTTGCTGCACTCACACACCGAATGGACACAAGATGGAATCATTGCTTTCCCACGCAACTCAAAAATGAAAATGGTCCAGGTGACACTAAAAATCAAGAAGATTGTGACAGCCACAAAGCTTCACTAGGAGGTGAAAATGCAGTGCCTAATACCTCCTGCAATAAAGCTGCATTAACCACAATTCATCCGTCACCGAGAAGGAGAATTTGAACAGCAACAATGGCCTAACTTTCACTAATGTGATTCCTTCGATGACATTGTGAAGCGAGTCCGCGTTGATGTTCTAGATTTTTTGGGCACTATAGACCCGACCAACATCCAAGATTGACTATGTCCTTCAAAGATTATTTTAACCGATTTCATGTAATGAATGATAAGAAGGTGCAATTCGTTAAGATAAAGCTTAAAGGGTAGGCACGAGTGTGGTGGTACATGGTTGAGGAACAAGTCCTCACCTTCGCTAACCACCCGTTTCTGATTGTTGTGCATGATTTCCAAGCCCACAGCCTCAAGATTTGCAAGCACAAATTGCAACCACTGAAGAAGTTTGCAAGCCACAAATCTTGAAGAAATTTTTATTCCAATTCACACATTGAGCTTTTCCCTATAAGTACTAACTCTTGTAAGCAAGTTGGGTGTGCCTATGTGAAGAGTACCGTGGGTTGAGAGAGAATTGTGACGGAGGTACAGTGGTTGTGAGAGTCGAGAGAAATTATTGTATTCGTGATTTCTTGTAAGTAAATCTCAGTCCTCTCCTCCATAGACGTAGGCAATTACGGAACCACGTTAAATCTTAGTCTCTGTATGTTTGGTCTTTTCTTTTTGTGCACAACACCGATTTGACTCAAATGAAATCCAGAGATGAAATCTATATACACCGACACCCATGGTTTCTTTGGAATAGGAAGAGGTTGAATTAGCCTATTTTTCTCCTATTGTAATTGTTACTAACATCATGAGCACAAGTGGAAGATCCTACACCAATGGTCCATGACTTAGTCAGGCTAATTATGATGAAATGTTGATTATTGTCGCAAACCAAGTTGTTGCACTCACACAGAGAATGGGCACAATATATAATCATTGCTTCCTATGTAACTGAACAATGAAAATGGTCTAGGTGACGCTGAAAATCAAGAAGATCATGACAACCGCGAGGCTCCACCAGGAGGTGAAAAGCAGGGTCTAATCAACCTCTTGCAGGAAACCTACACCTACAACAATTCTTCCGTCACCGAAGAATGGAACTTAAGAGCAACAGTGGCCTACAGTGGCCTAACTTTCACCAACGTATTCCTTTGATGATATTACAAAGACAAGTCGTGTTGATGTTCCAGATTATTTGAACACTATAGACCTTAAAAACCTATAGGATTGACTCATGTCCTTAGAAGATTATTTCGATTGCTTACATGTGGCGGATGAATGGAAGGTGCAATTCACTAGGAAGAAGCTTAAAAGACAGGGATGGGTGTGGTGGCACAGGGTTGACGAACAGCTCTGTCACCTTCGCCAACCACTCGTTTTTGATTGTTGGGCATGATGTCCATGCCCACAACATCAAGATTTGAAAACCTTAAGTCTTGAAAAATTACAGCCATAAGAGAAGTTTGCAAGCTGCAAATTTTGAAGAATTTTTTTCTCCATTTAGTACATTGACCTTTTCCTTATAAATCCTAAGTTTGATAAGCAAGTTGGGCATGCCTCTATGAAGAGCATCATGGTTTGAGAGATAACTGCGAGAAAGGTGCAATGGTTGTGAGAGTTAACATAAATTATTGTATCCGTTGATTTCTTGTTAGTAAATTCGAGTTTTCTTACCCTTGAACATAGCCAGTTGCCAAACCAAGTTAATTCTTAGTCTTTGTATGCTTGGTGTTTTTTTATGCTCAACATTGATTGGCCTCAAATAAAACTATGTCTCAAAGAGAAGTTATTGCATCTTAATTATTAAGAAACAATGTTTGAAGATCTTCTTGTCCATCACTAGGGGTTGTTGACGGTGGAGTTAACTCATCATAGTGGAGTTACATAGACAGAAGGCAAATCTTTGGCACTATATAAATCTGAATTACGTGACGAGATTCGAAAAGAATGTCTCACTACCAGTTTGCTTGATAGATTGCGTCATTCGGTGCGATATCATCGGAGGACCAGACGTTACAAAGAATATGTTGGAGATTGAAGTTGGTGAGAGCAACAAGGAGAGGACCTGGTCAATTGCCTTGTATTTAGCTCACATGTGCCGAAGGTTGAGTCCAATAACAACCAGTAGCAATTGGCTAATGTTGCTGCTGTTTATTTGATTTGTTGCAAGATTTTAAGAGAGCCTGGTGTCATGTTTTTAGAACAAGTTGTTGCTATTGATATTTAAATTTGAATGTTCGTTGAGTTGGGGATATGCAAATAATAATCACCTGATTTTGTGATATTCTCTTACTCAAAGAGAGGTTGTTTTATTGAACAACAAAGTCTGAATTATTTCTGTTAAGTTTGGGACCTAACATTGATATCAGAGCCAGGTTGATGGCCACCAACAAAGAGACTAAGAGAGAATCGATTTTCCTGAGTCAGGACTCGGAAGTGTCCAAGATGGACTAGAAAAGATGGAGTTGGGTGTTTGTGACTGACTGTAGTGGCCGAAGGATTTCATTAAAGCTCTATCGAAAGTTGTTGTCTCAAACAAAGGGTATTCTAGCTCTTCAAATTGGGAACGTGAAGGTGCTTCAAAAATGCCAAGAGATGAAGCGGAAAGATGGAGACTACGTTGACTCCTAGGACGGCTAATCTAGAATTTCCTCAATATTTCGGTGATAACCCAACCAAATGGTTCAATGAGACAACACAATTCTTTGATGTCAAGGGACTCTTGATAACCAAAAGGTTTCTCTAGCATCCTTTCATTTGGAGGGTGAAGCCAACCAATGGTGGCAATGGCATAATCTCTCTTACGAGGAAGAGCCTGGACGATTACATGATACATATTCACAGAGGAGCTGTGGGCTCGCTTTAGGCCAACTGATTGTGAAGATTTTGACGAAGCTCTCTCGCGTGTAAGACAAAATGGCTCGCTGTGTGACTACCAAAAGGAATTTGGGAGGTTGAGGAACCGATTGAGTACATGGATGAATACAAAATGAACTGGTTGAGACGTTCATGGGCCGTTTTAAACATGAAATTTCTGATAGCATTAGAATGTTCAAACCAAATACGTTGAATGCAGCAATAAGCTTAGAGAGAATGCGAGATTGCCAGCTCATGCACAAAGAAAGTTCACACAATCACCACCTACAAGCCGAGTGCCTCTGGCACTTCCTGCTCCAACAAGGTCACCATCAACTTCTCAATTGAAGCGACTGTCATGGGAGGAAATGAAAAAACGGAGAGCTCAATGGTTGTGTTTTAACTACAATGAGGAGTTCACAATATGCCATAAATGCCAAGAATTGCAGCTTCTCTTACTTGAAGGAAGTCCGAACATAGGAGAAATCATATGTGAAGAAATCACGAAGGATGCCATGGAGGAAGCTACCCCGAATGTACAAACCGAACCAGAAACTCATTGCATGCCTTAACAGGTTGGTCCATGATTGAACTAGAATATTGCATGATTAATAATACATTTAAAACCAATATAATTGCAATTCTTCATGTCATAATTATTGGCTTAAGATGAAAAAATAATTAAGGGTAATTAATCAAAATGGTGATTTAAATTGATGAAATAGCATGATTTATGCATTAAGTTATGATTTGAGATTAAATTAAATTTTCTTGCAAATATTTTATTCCAGAACCTAGTTTATATTGTGTCTAGATGCATTTGTAAAATTATTTTCTTTATCATGTGCACTATGATTATTGACATTGTATTTATTTCACAAAGAAAAAATTATTGGTGTTTTAAAAATCATGGCACATACAAAAAAAAAAAACACTGGCACAGACCTTTAGCGGCGATCGCGACCACCGCTAAATTTCTGTATCAGCGTTTTCACGAAACGCTGCGGAAAGAGCAAATTTGCGCTCAGGTCTATAGCGGCGGTTGCGCAAACCGCCGCTAAAAAATCGCTACTAAAGCTATAGCAGCGGTTTTTTGACCTTTAGTAGCGGTTTCGACCGCTGCTAAAGACCATTTTTTTGTAGTGAACAATTTAGGTTGTGTTTTCAAATGTTGTGAGAATTAAGGAGATATAGTTTTATTGAGTTTTGTGAGATAATAGTGTAAAATATTATGGTAGATAGTTCTAGACTAATAATTGGAGTTAATGAAAAAGGTACAAAGAGAAAATTGTCTTTACCAATTCATCATGGACATATCAACAAATGCACTTGTTGTTTGATCCCTTTTGCGTAAATTGACTAGAAGAGAGAGAAAATATGATTTCAAATAATTGTCTTGGAACTCATTGTGTCATTCACACAGATTTAGAATTCAATGTAATTTGGGAGTGAAATCCTCAATATGAAAATTATTTATGTGCACAAAATAGTTAACTAAACCTCATCATATTCGTTTTGTAAAAGATTGTAAGATTTTTAGGATTTTGATAGAATTGTGAATATTTATATAAATTGGAGTTTTTTAGGTTTTTGTGTAAAAGTTGGTTAACTAAAATTTTTAAAGATATTTAAATTTTTGTTGAAGTTTGTAAAAAGTTGTAGAGAGAGAATATTTGTTATAATTCTTTTTTGAAAATTTATTGGAGTTTGTGTGTTGGTGAAGATTGTGTAAAAGGTATTGTTGTTGTGTATGAATTTTCGAGATTTTGGATGCTTGTTTTGTAAATTTTATTGTATTTTATAATACTTTTGCAAACGAACATTCCTTATTTGGAGAAAAAATCTACCGTGTTTTATGTTTGCATGTAAGTTTAGCAAAATATTATGATATCTGACTAATCGTGTATGTTTTGTAACACAGCCCGACAGCATATTATTCAATCCTTATCTCAGCTTGAACTAGGGTTAGCAAAGTCTCATGTATTAGTATCTTCGGTAGTTATGGAAAAGTATCTTTCCAATAACGCTTCCGTGAATCTTTCTGAAGTTACGAGCCCTTCGTTGAGTTGTTCAAACATTATTCTTTGGGAATTTCACCCTCTCTTTGCCTCCCCTCTCAGTTTATATGTCGTGAAATTGTAACGTCCACTTTCAGCATCCACCGGATACGGAGATAATGATCAATCAGTGTGCATTATATGACTATGCTTCACCTGGTGCCTGCCACTTTCGGCATCCACCCTGTATAGAGATAATGAGCAACGTTAAAAGAGGCTTTTGCCTGAATTTTTCATAAAAATGGCCCCACTTCACCAACCCATGAACCAACTTAATAATTATGATCTCATAACTTAAGAATTATGATTTCATAAAACGAAAGAAATATATATATATATATATATATATAGTCTCAATTGTCGGAATCCAGTCTCCTAATTGTTTTTCAAGTTTTAAGTCTTTGACTAAATATTCTTCTCTATTGCTACATTGGTTGTTGGTCTCCATACTCCATAGTCCATGGATTCCCACTACTCATACTGTTCCTACTATTATTTTCCCGGCATGCTTACTCTTTTGACCGTTTGGAGTTGTTGGGAATATTACCAATAAAACCCACAGGACAAGCTTTTATCATATTTTTTAAAGGTATTTGAAGAAAATGGTACATGTTATTCATGAGATAATACACGTTTTCTACAGCCATAAATTTGATTTTAACAAAAATTAAATCCGAAATTTTAAGATAAATAACCTATAATTCATTGAAATAGGATAACTCACAGGTAGTGGTCCTTTTATGCAGTTTGAATGTGTTGGATTGACAGAAACTTTGTTACCTTTGAGTAGTACGTGCCATCCGATCTTACCAAATTTTGAAAGGACTTTGGACCAAATGGTTAGTCTTCAAAGAATTATTATTATTAATTTTTGGTTTAAAGAATTTTTCTTTTTTCTTTTTTGTTGACAAAAAAGCTTATGATAAATATGATTGAAAAATAATGAGTTTAATATATTTGTTATTGAATCACATTTTTTCCTCTTTTAGATGAAGTTGAGGATTATTCTTGCAACTTTAGTTATCAAATCATGGGCTTGATAAAAAAAAAAAGAAAAAAGAAAAAACAGAAAAGTTAATCCATAGCGTTAAAAAAAATCCCAGCAAATTCTTCAAGGAGAAAGAGAGAAAAAGAAAGAAAGAAAAGAGAGAGGCAAATTGTTTTGTATTTAGATAATTAGATGCGTATCAGAGTAGAGAGGGACTTGGTTGTGGTGTAGAGTATAAATGAACCGAGTCTGTTCGCTTCAGAGACTCGCTCCGTTTCATTCTCTGAGAGTAAAATCAAACGGCTCTCTCACTCTCTCTACTAACCACCGTATCTCATCCCTTCGCTTGTCCCTCCGCGCTCGGTAACAATCCCTTGATTCCCTTCGTCTCTATATCCTTCTTTCTCCCTACTACGAATTCTCCATTTTCCGTTCTCTTCCTAATTCAAATTACGATATTTGATCTGCGGTAACTTGGATTTGAACTCTATAGCGCTTTTGTAATGGGTCTTAGTTTCATTTAGTGTAATGGGTTTCGATCAAGCGTTAATATAGGTTTCATCTTTGGTTTCCATATTCTCTTTTATTCACTGGCATCTACTCATGTAGTCATGTTGTCAGCCTATGCTTGTCCTGTTCATGATTCAGTAGAAAGCTTTATGTCCGCTAGATGGAAGGTTTGATTATCAGATTCCTCTGTCACCAATAGTTTTTTTTTTTGTGTCGTTTTCTTTTCTGCGTCATTCAGGTTTGCGTTGCACCCATACTCAAATCTGGTACAAACAAAGTGATACATTTGTTCTGTTTGATGCTAATAGTAATTGGTATTATATACCATTGTGCATATGGTCTCGTAAGTATTGAGTATGAATTGTATACCATTTCCTTGTTTCTCTATGTCGTTATTGGTTGAAACAACTTTGAACATACTAGGGAATCTAACTTATTTTTCATTGCATATGATGGAGCAGAACTATGGCTTCCCACATTGTTGGTTACCCTCGCATCGGACCCAAGAGAGAGCTCAAGTTCGCCTTGGAATCTTTTTGGGATGGGAAGAGCAGTGCCCATGAATTGCAAAAGGTGGCTGTGGAACTCAGATCATCTATCTGGAAGCAGATGGCTGATGCTGAAATCAAGCACATTCCTAGCAACACATTCTCTTATTATGATCAGGTGTTAGACACCACAGTCATGCTCGGGGCTGTTCCACCAAGATATGGTTGGAATGGCGGCGAGATTGGTTTTGACGTGTATTTCTCTATGGCTAGAGGAAATGCCACTGTACCTGCCATGGAAATGACCAAGTGGTTTGACACCAACTAGTAAGTGATGTGTTTTTTCTGTTTCGGGTCCAAGAATGCCTGTGGTGTAAACATGAGAGATATATGTTTTTGTTGGTGCAGCCATTGCATTGTCCCTGAATTGGGACCAGATGTTAAATTTTCTTATGCATCGCACAAGGCTGTGGATGAATTCAAGGAGGCTAACGCTGTAAGTGGTTTAGAGCCGCCGTTTTTCTTCCTTCGGATTGTATTTCACTTACTTTGTCTATTGGAAATCAATGGTGCCCACAGGTTTGCAATAACAACTTGATTAGACTTTGAAGTGTTTGGATGAATGAGAACATCGGAGAAAGCAGAACCCTTTTCCTTAAAATGTTGATTAGAACTGAAAAGACATTCCACAATCTTTTTAACTAATTGTGCAGTGAGATGCTTGTGATAACTGTTTTGATTGCAGGGTGGACTTTTTTAATTGTATGTCACATAGGACGGAAAAATAGTGATTCCAAGGATCTCTCCAGCTGCCTCCAAGTTGAATGTATTAATAGAATCGGAAATATATGGTTTATCGTTTGCATATAGCTCGAATAAGTTTGATGGCACATGGAGCTCATTGTATAATCAATGGAGTAAATCACCTAATAAACATTATTGGATGATAATTAGATATATGTTTAGTTTATATATGACTAGTTAATATCTAATATCATATATGCATGTGTTTCTTCTCTAACATACGTCACCTACCCATGTCTTACATTCAATCATTTAGAAGTTTAGAGTGTTGTATTATAGTAATTAGATTACAACATCTACTTCAGCTTCCCTTCCCTATTAATCCGATTTCTATAAATGTAACTTTGGTGTTAGTAAAGTTGTATTATTCGACCACATGGGTACAATTAGGTACCTGTACAAATCTGTTAGATTTAATGATTGGATCAAAATATCAGTATTTGATTGATTGAAGTTAATTGAGTTCATCATTTGTTCAAAATTTCTTTTTGGTCAATCAGTGAGTGGGATGAAATTAACTCGAATGCCATCATTTTATACGACAATAACATAAGAACCCACCAACCTGTTGATCACACTCCTAGCATATCACCTTAACTGCTAACCTTTGTAAGTTAAGAATTATTTATCATTTGAATCCATCCTCACAATAGATCGTATGCATTACCTTGACGTTTGATGGCATCACAATTTGGGGAGACAGAGAACTGATGGGATTGTTTACAAAAATTGTTTGTGTTGGAGTTTTTACACGGGGTGCCACGTATCAGCATATTACTGTATTTCAGTAAATTTCTTGGTATACTGATGTTCTCAATTCTATGCCAGCTTGGAATTGATACTGTTCCAGTGCTGCTAGGCCCTGTCTCCTACTTGTTGCTATCAAAACCGGCAAAGGGTGTTGAGAAATCCTTTTCTCTTCTCTCCCTTATTCACAATATTCTCCCAATCTACAAGTAAGAGGTTACTTTTACTGCAATATTGGATATATATAGATTTGTTTCACTGAGTTCTCTTTACCAAGGATTTACTGTGCAGGGAGGTTGTGACAGAACTAAAGGCAGCTGGTGCTACCTGGATCCAGTTTGATGAGCCCACCCTTGTAATGGATCTTGATGCTCATCAACTGCAAGCCTTTAGTCATACCTACTCAGATTTGGAGTCCTCTTTAGCCGGATTAAATGTTGTCATTGAAACATACTTTGCTGATGTTCCTGCTGAAGCATACAAGACGATTACCTCTTTGAAGGGTGTTGCTGGGTATGGTTTTGACCTAGTTCGTGGAACACAGACCCTTGATTTGATAAAGGGTGGATTTCCTTCTGGAAAATACCTCTTTGCTGGAGTGGTTGATGGGAGGAATATTTGGGCCAATGATCTTTCGTCTTCCCTCAGTGTCCTGCAGACTCTGGAGGGCATTGTTGGAAAAGGTATCCGTAATTGTGTGCATTATTGAATGACTTCAAAATCTATTTAATGTGATAGAAGTTAAATGCATGCTATCTATTATACAGACAAAATTGTGGTGTCAACATCCTGCTCTCTTCTCCACACTGCGGTTGATCTGGTCAATGAGACGAAGCTGGACGAGGAGATTAAGTCATGGCTTGCATTTGCTGCACAGAAAGTAGTTGAAGTAAATGCTTTGGCCAAGGCATTGTCTGGACACAAAGATGTGGTACTTCTTTTTTAGAGTGTAATCTACATATATGTATATACAGTTTTTAAGTGATAGATAATCAGATTTTATATTCTACATCCATCTGTACTTTCTCATTTCCCTGTAAAAGCAGTGTGTAACTACCTTGCATGTGTATATATTCGTGCTCACTTACATGTTGTATATACAGTTTTTAAGTGATAGATATTTAGATTTTATATCCATCTGTACTTTCTCAATGCCCTGTAAAAGCAGTGTGTATCTACCTTGCATGTGTATATATTCGTGCTCACTTACATGTTGTATGGTCATAGGATTCTATTTGATGTTTCCTATGATATGTTCTCGTAAAAATACTTACATATCGGCTTTATGTGTGAGCAGACATTCATGTTTCTGTCATGAAAGAATGTGATGGAATGTACATCTAGGATGAAAATCTTGAATATCCATCCATTTCTTTGGTATGATTTGTTCCCATCATCCTCCATGGTTTTGTCATTTTGGCCCTCAAAGTTCTCTTTTACTAGTTTTTTCTTGACTCTGTCATTTTTCTTTTTGCTTGATAGGCCCCTCTTTGGTTCTGTAGTAATTTAGAAATTGTTGATATTAGGAGCAGGTGTATCCCTCAAATCTTTACTTGATTTGGCCCAGTTCACTTTGACCTCCTTTAGAATTGTATTCCTATTTTGAGGAATTTTCCTTGTTAATTCGTCATATTTGACTAAACCAATATCTCTTGCTTATTTGTATATAATTTTGGCGGCAAAGATAATACAGCCAATAGGAATACTTTTTGAGCTTCTCATTTCCTTCATATCTCCAGGCATTCTTCTCTGCTAGTGCTGCAGCTCAGGCTTCAAGAAAGTCCTCCCCAAGGGTGACAAATGAGGCTGTTCAAAAGGCCGTAAGTGTTTGTGTACAATTTTATCCTTGATGCTTTAACTACTCTGCAGTTTCACCTTACTCTGCTGCTTTTCTCTCTTCCTTAGGCGGCTGCTCTGAAGGGCTCTGACCACCGTCGGGCCACAAATGTGAGTGCCAGGTTGGAAGCTCAGCAGAAGAAGCTGAACCTTCCTATTCTTCCAACAACAACAATTGGATCTTTCCCTCAGACATTGGAACTTAGAAGAGTCCGCCGGGAGTACAAGGCTAAAAAGTGAGCATTCTGCTCGTAATAGTATGATATCCTGTAGTCCTACGATCATTTTGATTATGGGTCTAAACCAGTCTTCCTGTAATATTATAAGGATATCTGAGGAAAATTATGTGAAGGCCATCAAGGAGGAAATTAACAAAGTTGTCAAGCTCCAGGAAGACCTTGACATTGATGTGTTGGTACATGGAGAGCCAGAGGTGAGTTCTGATTCAAAATATAATTAGTTGGTGCTTGTACTATGGTGTACATTAGTAAAAGATCTGTAATCTAATGTCATTGCCAATATACCTTGCAAATTCAGAGGAACGACATGGTTGAGTACTTTGGAGAGCAGTTATCAGGATTTGCCTTCACGCTCAATGGTTGGGTGCAATCTTATGGGTCCCGTTGTGTGAAGCCACCAATCATTTATGGTGATGTAAGCCGTCCCAAGCCCATGACTGTTTTTTGGTCTTCAGTGGCTCAAAGTTTTACTAAGCGACCCATGAAGGGAATGCTGACTGGCCCTGTAACTATTCTGAACTGGTCGTTCGTTAGAAATGACCAGCCCAGGTAACAGAGAAGTTTTCTTTTTTTCCGTTTTGGCATTCAAGATCTACTTTGTTTTGTGGGGATTCAAGTTGTATTTAATGCTGTATAACTCCTGTTTTAGATTTGAGACCTGCTATCAGATTGCTTTGGCCATTAAGGATGAAGTTGAGGATCTTGAGAAAGCTGGTATTACAGTGATCCAGATTGACGAGGCTGCTCTGAGGGAAGGCTTGCCACTAAGGAAGTCTGAGCAGAATTTCTACCTAAATTGGGCTGTTCACTCTTTCAGAATCACCAACACTGGCGTTCAAGACACTACCCAGGTTCATCTTCTATTCCCTTTACTCTTTTACAGTGTCAGATTTGGTTGTGGTTCTACTTGTGTGAGCGTGTACAAACACGCGCACGCCTACCCACTGTTCTATATGTTTGTGTATAGATTAGAGATTGTTTACATATATAATTTAATGGGTGCATGCATAGAAAAGAATGTGTATGACATCGAACATTTGTTTGTCTTGAACAGATCCACACCCACATGTGCTATTCAAATTTCAATGACATTATCCACTCCATAATAGACATGGATGCTGATGTGATCACAATCGAGAACTCGAGATCAGATGAGAAGCTTCTCTCGGTCTTCCGCGAGGGAGTGAAATATGGTGCTGGCATTGGTCCTGGTGTGTATGACATCCACTCACCCCGGATCCCATCTACAGAAGAAATTGCTGACCGAATCAACAAGATGCTTGCCGTCCTGGAGACCAACATCCTTTGGGTCAACCCCGATTGTGGCCTCAAGACACGCAAGTACCCAGAAGTCAAGCCTGCTCTCAGCAACATGGTTGCTGCTGCCAAGCTGCTTCGCTCTCAGCTTGCAAGTGCCAAGTGAGTTGGGAATGAGAGAAAATAGTGGTATTCTTGCGGGTCCTCTACTTCAAAGTTTCAATAACGTGGCCTTTTCTTAATATGAGTCATATTGTTTTCTTTCAAGTTTTCCCATTTTCTGAATATGTATAATATCTAAAATTCTCTCTCTCCCCTTTCCCCGAGAAGATAAAAAATATGTAGTACTACTTTAATATGCTCGTTTTTCAATATGTATTCGCTAATATGATGTTATAATATTAAATCATCATTTATCCCAAAAGTTTAAGCCGGTAGAAAGAGATAGATTAATTTTCATAAATTCTGTTTTCCGACATTTTCCATCTCCAATGGTTACATACACAGCAAACCTTGGAGCCATTTAAGTTATTAGAACATAATCCATGAAAATAACATATTTCATTTAAGTTGAGTAATACTCCAGAACCCTCCTTTCTCCATGGAAAGTGTTGATTATAAGATTGGAGAGTGCAAAAGAACATAATCCTAAAGCCTAGACAAGCTAGGAGAGAGCAAAAACATGACTTTTACCATCTAACTACTGCGACAAAAGTTTAGAAGCTTTATAAAAAAAGGCCCATATTAATTAAATTATGTAGGCTGATCGTCATTCAATTCCTCCTTTACGAGGAAGACACTAGTCAGAGCTTCTTTGGACTGCAAAGATGCCCACAACAGCTGCAAGCCCTGCAAGTTGAGGAAACAAAAAATGATAAAAGTCGAGCTTGGCATAAGAAGCAGAGATTAATCAGGAGAAAAAAAAATCTGTTTTTATCTTCCCAAAAGACAAGTGAAAAGTTACTTACCCATTGATTTCAGGGTTATATAGCTATTTGGTCACTGAGTTTTGACCCATTTTAATAAATAGTCCTTGAATTTTCAAATTGATTATAAATGTCCTTGAGTTTGTAATTTTTATCAAACAAGTCCTTTCGTTAAACTTATATTTATAAAGTTAATTATTCACACTCCAGTTTCAATACACGTATTAATCAAAACTAAAACTATGCGACTTATGATTTTTCTAACTTTTTTTCTAATTTTTTGTTTTTTACAAAATAAAATTAAGTAAATTATTTTAAAAATTAAAAATTAAGAAAAAAACTTTAAAAAATTATAAGTCACATTATTTTAGTTTTTGGGTGACACGTGTGAACTTATGATTGATGTTGACGTATGAACCATTAATTTTGAGAAAAAAATTTAAGAAGACTTATTTGACAAAAATTATAAACTTAGAGATCTCTTTGATCAAGTTGAAAATCGAAGAACGATTTGTTATAAAATGTCAAAACCTAGGGATGAAATGAGTATTTAACCCATTGATTTCAAGAGAAAAGTCATCGGTCAAAACAAAATAAAAAAGAATCTTCTTTGACAAAAACTCATGTTCTGGATGTTCTCGCATTAGATGCAAATTTTCTTATAAACCAACCACTCATTTTGCAATAACTCTAGCGAGGAAAAGAATTTCATCTTACCTCATTGATTCCAAAGTCAACCTTCCTTTCCTCAAGCACATCGACATTGTACTTGTTTAGAACAGCAATGCCAGCAGTCAATGTTATTGTTGTGACTGATAAATCATCCATCACCATGAAGGTAACGGAACCCTTTACATAACCTCCCTCACGAGTTGAACATGCCTTTGCATAATTTGTACCAGTATACTGCACTTCACACTACATCCCATCCCCGCATGCAGGACAAGATGAATTACACTTGTCATCTGATACATACCGGTGATTAGAAACGCAGCTGTATAACGTACCAATGGGTTCTGGAGACGACTGATGCAACAAGAGAGGTAGAGAGGTGGAGGCATGAGTTGTTGGAGCTTTGGGTTTCAGAAGCAAGTCCTTGTGTTGGTTCGCATGCAGATGTGCAACATCCAAGTCCTCAATGCTCTTGTACAGGTTTCCAATGCAGCCAAAAATCGTAGGACTTGATAGGAAGACTGATCACGGCACCCATAGTCAAGAAGAGGAGGTGGAACAAACAGAAAATCCACGAACTCTTTTCCGGCTGTGACAAGGATGACTTTGTTGGCCTTTTTATCGACGATAAGCTTGATGCTTATTTTTTTCGCTTCCATGGCGCTTTAGGGACCAACAAAATCCTTGCCTGATTCAGCTCAGATCACTCGTTGCCTCTTCTTGTCTACCGAAAGATTCAGGCTTTTGAGGGTGTGCAGAATAGCGAATGCCCTCCACTGCCTTGGCTGGTAGCCTTCTTTATAGTCTGTGGCATTTATTAAATTCACTCTCGAGCGTTCCTTCATTTGCTTTCCTTTGCATGCAGTCACGATTCATGAACCTTGGGGACTTGGAACAGCGAAATGAATATTTGCTGAATGAAACTGTTGAGTTTTCCAATCGAAGATCTTTCGCTAATTAGTTTGTTTTGGTTTTGAAAATATTTTTTTTAAAAAAATTTATTCTTTTGGAGAATGTGAGAATAAAAAAATAATTTTGAAAAGAATATTTTTGTGAGAGTTTTTATAGATTTTCATAATTTTGTGTGTTGCTTTTATAAAATACTCATAATTTTGTGTGTGTGTTGCTTTTACATAAATTGAGGCCAATTATTAGATATAAAATTTTATTGAAGATTCAAATATTTTTTTGTGTGAAAAAATCATGTTTGGATTGAAAAATATTTTAAAAATAAAAAAATATATTTTAAAAATCGATAAACAAATTACTACTTCCTTGTTTTCTAAAAAGATTGTATCATTAAAAATGGGGTTTAGAACTAAACTTGTTCCTTTTTAAGGTTACGTTTCTAATGGTTATTTTATTAGGATTTTTTTTATAACTAATTTATACAAGTGTAAAGGTAGTTATATGATATTTAATCAGATGATTATACAAGGAGCATAGGTTAATAGTTCAGTTCCTGTTTCTCTGTCCGTCATGATCTGCGTCTGATCGTCTGTGGATGCATATCACCTTGAGTGCCTACGAATCCAATAGTGGAAAATCTTGCCCGGTTATTAGATTGCATTGTGACAGGAGATCCAATCGACTTGGCATCTTTGCTGACCAGAGCTTTCAGGATCCATCTCTTGAGTTTCTGCCTCAATAGGATCCTCAGGAGTAAAATTAGTGAGTGGCAGATGACATAGAAGGAAATCTCTGAAAGAGACATTCGTTCTCAGTTTATAATTGTTGTCTTCGGCTAAATCACTAAGAAAGTTTAAGACGTTTGTAATAGGTAGATATATATATTTTTTAAACTGTATTCTATAATATCATACTATAATTATTAAACTTATAACCCCGAGCAGTTAACTTAAGTGGTTAGAGTTAAGGGGCGTGTTCTCGCGGGGTTTCAAATTTGAATCTCTTAAATACAGACCATTCTTTAAATATATTTTTATATATTTATTATAATAAAATTAATAATTTAATAAAAAATATTATTTTACTATTATTTTATTGACATCAAACAGCCTACTAATTCATCTCAAACAGCTTTCAATGCCATCACTTTTCCTGCCTAATCACAAGCCCATTTCATCATTGGTAACGTCTGAGCATTGAATGCGATCACCTTTTCTACTAGTGTCAGCCACATTCTATCATAGGAACTTCTCATCTCGTAGATCGAAAAAAAGTCTTTGAAATTTAAGTTGACAATCTTGGAGAATGAAAAATATTTATGATTTGTACCTTACTTTGGATAATTATAAGCCTCTGACTCTTCCTCGTAATCATCTTGGAAATTTCGGTTTTGGTTCCGATCCTGTAATTTCGGTATCGCTTTTGGACTATTTTGGTATCAGCAGAAGCGTCGTAATTTTCAGTACCAGTATATATATATATATATATTTTTAAAAATTCAGGGTTTCAATCGGTGCAATTTTGAGCCGTGTAAAAAAAAAGAAAAAGAAAAAAGAACAAATATAGGTCGAACAAAATTATGAGTGTGTTCGGTTAAAGTGTATTCTGAGGATTTTTTGTGTTTTGAGAATTTTTATGTGATGTTAACTTTATTGGTATGCGTGTTGTAGTTATATTTATGTGGTGTGAAAAATTATGTTTGGTTGTAGAATCCTGAGGATTCAAAAAATCCTGAGGATTCTTCCTAAACGAACATGCCCTATGTCTTTTTCGCTCCAAAATTTGCATTCTTAACTTTGAACTGGCAACTGTCACGTCGTCCCATCCAGATCCTCTCCTTGTCTCCGATGTCTCTCCCTACCGTGACTCACCCAACTCCCAAGCCATCAGTCGTGCTCACTGCTAAGCTCATCTCTCCCTGTTGCAGCTTCTCTCTCATCACTCATCAGCTCTCTCTTACCAAGGTGACAAAGTCTATAATTTATAATCTATTTACTATTTTATTTAAATGTTGCATTGTTAACTTCTTTGAATCTTTAGTGTTAAACTTATTTAGTGATTGGCAAACGATCTCTCTGTCAAGGTGAAGATTTTGCACTTTGGATCGGTTGGTTACCTTTGGATGCTTTGCCTTTTTTTCCACTTTTTTCCTTGAATAATTTATGTTAATCTGTTTCATTTTGGTTGAGATTGAAGGCTTGGTTGATTTTGCATAATGCTCATTGTTTTGGATGATTTCTAATAAACATTTTGTTGAATATCAATTATCTATTTATGCTCATTAGTGCTATTGTTTGCACTTCGAATATGCATTATAAGTGCTATTATTAGGAATCAGAATTTCCGGTTCCGGAAATTTCGATTCCATTCCAGTTTATTTCAGAATGGAACCAGAATGAAAATTATTATTATGGTGGGTATTGGAACCGGAATGGGCAATTATGTCTAGAAATTGAATGGGTGATTCCGGCAAGTCCAATTAGAAGTACGGGACCACTGAACGAGGAAGGAGATCGTCTTGCCCCACAGAGGTCGAACCCCTAAAGACCGAAGCATGGGACCTTCCTTCAGTTGGACAAAAGTAGAACAGTGTCGTTTTGTTAGAGGAAAAAAATACAAATGTTAGGCAAATTTTAATTTCTAAAAAAAAATA
This sequence comes from Myrica gale, assembly GCA_963930655.1. Taxonomy (NCBI): domain Eukaryota; kingdom Viridiplantae; phylum Streptophyta; class Magnoliopsida; order Fagales; family Myricaceae; genus Myrica; species Myrica gale. The sequence goes on from OZ005607.1 coordinate 17,862,298, forward strand.
ATAATAATAATGCGGTTCCCGTTAAACAGCCGGCTTGCTGGGCAGTAACAGACACCGCTTATAGCACCGGTTATGTCTAGAAATGGACACGGGTACCCCCGGTTAAAATGCTCACCTCTACTCGGCAGCACATAACCCTCCCCAATCCACTCTTCTATTCGCCGACCACCTCCTGCCGCACCTCCCCTTCCTCTCACGCCCAGCTCTCTTCGCCGACCACCACCCTTTGGTTTGTTTTCTTGAACATTAAGAGAGATTCTCTTCGTTCAGCAAGTCCAGACTCCAAAACAAAGAGTCGTTGTGGTGCGAATTCTCTCGTCCTCTCTCTGTCTCCCCGTTTAGGTTCAACTAAGGTTCTAAGTTCCATGCTGAATTTTTAGCTTAACAAATGATGAGTTAAGGATTACTACTTTTTATTTATTGTGTATGATATATCTTTGTTGTTTCCACTTTACCGTTGTTAGGGTTTATATAATAATGATTTTTAGTGTTTACGTTCTGCTAGCTTTATTGTCTAGATATGCTTATCATTTCACTGAAAATTCTCTTTTTGAGAAGATCTTTGACTTGGTGTTTGGTTCCTGGGAAGCTTCGGTTAGGGTCTATATTCTGTGTATAAGAGGAGATTACGGATGAAAAAGAAAACCAATTAGCCTTCTGTATATATTTGTTCTGATAACTCTTAAGGATGAATATTAATTAGTTAGAGGTGCCTTTGGCTGTGCAGAACACTCTGTTTCCTAGATTAAACATTTAAGGGCCACATTTTGTTGTTGGCTAATTAAGTGAATGTGGACGCCATTTTGAAATTCCCCTTCACCCCATTATTTGTTAATTTACTAGTTTTTTTAAAAGAAATTACAAATGACGGGTAATTTCTAAATGAAAGTACCTTCATATAATATGTGTGGAAATACCATTAAAATAAAAAATCCATTGGTGGGAGGTTTTAAACTCAACAGTCAACGCAGTGGATGAATACAACAATAGTACTCTATACACGGACCAAAAATCTTGGCAACAGATCAATACAATGAGAGATTAATTAGGAGACCAAGTTCATCTAATTTGGTCTACTAACAATATTATAGTCATCAATTGATTCTATCAAATGATTGAGATTTCGTGGCAAGATTTTATTATGTTCTTATATTCCAAGTATAATTCTCGGTTTCTTAATATATTCCCCTATGATTGTTATTTTGGACTTTGGTTTTTTCATTTTATACAGTTAAGGGTGATTAAAAGCTTCGATCACTTGAATTTGGATTGTATTAGTTTGGAATTTGGATTGTATAATGTATTAGTTTGTATTGGATTATTTGATTTTGGATTGAATTGTATTAGTTTGGAGTGTATTATTGATTTTGGATTGGATTGGATTATATTAGTTTGGATTGGATTTGATTGGATTGTATTAGTGTAGACTTTATATTTTGTAAGTGCGTAATATGTTAAAAAAATGGTTCAATATGAATGTAGGATTACTGGAAACCGCCACCGCTAAAACCGCCACCGCTAAAAAATGGTTCAATATGAATGTAGGTGACATTTTTTAAAAAACCGGCATATCCGGTGTAGGTGCCAGTTTTGGCCAAAACCGGCACCTAAACCAGGATTGAACAGCCCTACTTCCACTGGACAAGACCTAGTTAAGTGGGCCGAGGATTGTCTAACCCATCAATTTAATAATATTTTGAGTCTCACAAATCACACTAAAAATTAAAGAAACAAATAAAAAATTACCTAATTTCTACATGGAAGTTCTGAACAAATACGAAAAGATAAATCACATTTCCACGTCAACCTAGTCCAAGAAAAGCAAAAAGAACAATTCCAGTGTACACGGGATTAAACTCTCTTTTTTTTTTTCTCTAGGTCATACACCATCATAAATAGTAGTAGGAAATAGGCTCAAAGTTAAAGAAAGAAATAATATCAGTTTACTATTTTATGTGATTAATATTTTTGGTTTTAAAATCTATCAAATTAGTCCTCAAAATTTAAAATGCATTAAATTTAGTCCTTCATTACAATTCAAATTTGATGTATTTTAAACTTCAAAGACTAATTTCATAAATTTTAAAGCCCAATGACTAATAAAATAAAATGGTAAACCATGGAGGCAAATTTTGAATTTTTCTCTTAATTGCTATATTTCGTGAGGGTGACATCATTATTCGTGAAAACGTGACATTCAAGATATTGTGGTATGAGAATGTTGTAAATATGTCACTGAGGTAAGAAAAGTTATTTTTAAGTCCATATGGTAAACTTTTCGTTAAACGTATGTCCTTCCTTCCGTCAGTCCCTGTTAAAAAAACTAAATGGAGTCGGTGACGTGGCAAGTGTAAGCCACGTATGCACTAATCAAATGAGGCTGCGTGTTTGCTTGGGCCCATCATTGCCAGTACAGTCATTGCCCAATCATCAATGGGGCCACATAGATAATTATTTTAAAAAAAAATGAAAATTAAAACAAACAAAATAGTTTCAGAGGTGAATGGCGTCACATTTAGAAGCTGTTGTTTGGGAGAACTTTGTCGCATCTACTTCATCTCTCACAATTTCCTTACCTCTGTGAGAACTTTCTAAGACTGAATCCCTAATTGAAGAGCTTGAAAATTCTGTCCATTAGAAAAAAAAAATTACGAGCTAGTGTTTGGGAGAAATACAGGTTAGTCAAAATTTAGGTTGCCACACCTTTATGTTTTTGTTGTTTATTCGGTGGCCAATGGACAAACCTACGTCGCCCAGGAATTTTAAAAGTTATCTTGGTAAGGAAAGAAGTTTGCTCTGAAGACTGAAGAGACGAGTTACATGCATTTGTAGATTCGGAAGTGATAAAAAGTCATGAAAGTAAGATTTACTTTAGATTAAACTAATGAAAACTCAATGTGCAATCTTTGCCTCTGTCGCAGGTGGGAAACTTTGGCTGTGACACAGGGGGAAACTTTGTGTAACACTTTGCTTCTAGAATTATCGATTGTAATAGAATGATAGTAGAGAAATGTAAGATATGGATAAACTGTAATGGATTTTCATGAACATAAGCCAATTTTGAGGATGACAACTCCATAAGAAAGAGAGACTAAGAGAGAGAAATGCTCTTTGCAAATTACATGAATCCTCCTGTCGCCCAACCTTTCCCAATATACAGAACAAAATGCCCAACCTCCTAACAAACTGTAACAACCATGCGGAAGATAAAAGACTGAAATAACCCACAACTAAAAGAAGAAAAAATGCACGCCATTATTCAGCCCAAAGCCCACTGCTGTCAGCATAATACCTTGGCCCAACCCACTGTCTAGAAACATCTAAATTCTTTCTCATAACATCACTTCATATATGTCTTCCCCCATTTAAAGCACCTTGTCCACAAGGTGGGGGAATTGAAGACGAAGATCATCCAGCCTCTCCCAAGTGGTGTCTTCCACCTCCTGCCTGCCCATTAAACAAGCAATTCCGTGGCAGGTCTATTTCCCACACGAGAAACACGTCGATTTAAGAGAGAAATGAGTTCGGGCTTCAACAAGCCTTGCTGATCTACTGGTGGAAGTGTGGGAATCGGAATACAACCTGAGCCCACCTTTTTCTTAAGCTGGGAGACATGGAAACAGAGTGAATACGAGCAGCTGCAGGTAGATCTAGGCGGTAAGCCATCGCACCAACTTGGGAGGTGATTTGGAAGGGTCCAAAGAAACGAGGTGAGAGCTTCAACCAGCATCTTTGAGCCACCGAAGTTTGTGTGTACGGCTGGAGCCGAAGGTAAACCCAATCCCCAATGTCAAACTGTCTCTCTGTGTATTTTAAATTTGCATAATGTTTCATCCTATTTTGTGCTTGCCTAATAAGGTAAGGCTGCATAATGTGTCAAACTGTCTCTCGGCGTCTCTTTAAGCAAAAGCAAGGTCTGGTCTCTGGTGCACAAAGTATTCTCAACAACTACAACTTGGGTTGTGCCGCCTCATAAGGTAAGAGCTTGGGTGGCTGTTGACCATATAAAGCTTCATAAGGTGTAATTTTAGTTGATGCACGAAAATTAGTATTGTAGGAGCATTAAGCCAAAGGAAGCCACTGAGACCAATCTTTTGGTCTTTCTCCTATAAAGCACTGTAGATAATTTTCCACACATTTGTTCACGATTTCGGTTTGCCCATCTGTCTGAGGATGGTAGGCAGTGATGCCTTGAGCTCGAATGAGTTCTCTCTAGAAAGAACTAGTGAAGGTAGGGTCTCGATCAGAGACAATTGAATCGGATAACCCATGTAACCTAAATATAGTATTTAAGGAATAAAGTGGCCACCTTAGAAGTTGTATAGGGGTGAGACAAAGGAATGAAATGAACATACTTCGACAGTCTGTCCACTACCACATAGATAATAGAATACCCATGAGATAGAGGTAATCCCTCAACAAAATCCATGGTAATGTGAGTCCATGTGCGATCTGGTATAGGCAAGGGTTACAGTAATCCCCTAGGAGCAATGTTATCATGTTTAACCTGTTGACATGTATGACACTCGGGTATGTGTTGTCTGACCTGGTGTCTCACGCATGATCAATAGAAATCTCGCTTCACTCTATGTACAGTCTTGTCATACCCCTAATGGCCCCCATAGGTGTGTCATGTGAATGCATAAGAATTTGAGCACATAATTGAGTATCTGACCCCCACAAATAATCTGCCCTTGTAGGATAATTTACCATTTATGAAGTTATAGTGAACAAAATCCAGCTCCCCTTTTTCCCATTTAGCTAACAGCTCCTTAGAGTCATTATCACCATAACTCAACTGTAAATCATCCAACCAGTTAGCTGTAGGACAGGACATGGATGAAAGTGTCAACTCAGTGGTAGGTTCCTCCTTTCTCGAGAGGGCATATGCCACCCTATTCTCCCTTCCTCTTTTGTACTCTACCCGAAAGTCATACCCAAGCAATTTGGTGAGCTATTCCTGCTGAAATGGAGTGCCAATTTTTTAATCTAGAAGGTGTTTGAGGCTTTGCTGGTCAGTTCTGACAATAAAGGATTGTCCAAGTAAAAGTTCATTCTCATAGGTAGACATAGCAGCTGCCTTGCCCTTGAGAGCTTGACTGAAATATGCAATGGCTCTACCCATTTGCATTAGAACAGCCCAAATTCCAGCCCCATTAGCATCACACTCCAACACAAAGGATTGGAAAAAACATGGTAAGGCTAGGATTGATGGTTCAGTGACAACCAATTTGAGGTTTTTGAATGCTTATGTGGCTTCAAGGGACCAAGCAAAGTCATTTTTCGTAAGTAAAGTCGTTAAAGGTGTTGCAATAGTGTCATAACCTTGAATGATTTTCTGTAGTAACACGTGAGGCCTAGAAACTCTTTGAGAGATTTCAAAGTTGTAGGTAGAGGCCAGTCCAGCATAGACTGAAGTTTGGATGGATCTGCCTTCACTCCTTCATCCGAGGCCACATGGCCCAAATAATCTACTTCCCTGCATGCAAACCTGCATTTTGATAGCTTAGCATAAAGCTGATGTTTTCTTAAGATTTCCAATGTTACCTGCAAGTGTTATAGGTGGTCAACCCCTGTCTTGCTATAAATTAGGATATCGTCAAAGAAAACTAATATAAATTTCTTAAAAAAGGGCCTGAAAACCTCATTAATGAGATATTGGAAAGTAGACGGGGCGTTAGTCAATCCAAATGACATGACAATAAACTCATAGTGACCCTCATGAGTTTGAAAAGAGGTTTTTGGCACATCTTCTGGTCTCAACTTGATTTGGTGGTATCCGGATCTTAAATCCAGCTTAGAGAAAAATTTTGCACCGTGTAGTTTATCAAAGAGCTCATCCACAACCGGGATAAGAAACTTATCCTTTAAGTAAAACCTATTTAGAGCCCTATAATCCACACACATGCTCCATGCGCCATCAACCTTCCTAACCAGCAAAACATGAGAGGAAAATGGGCTTTGACTCAATCTGATCATGCTCGTTTTTAATATCTCCTTTACAATCTTTTTGATTTCCTTCTTTTGAGAAAATGAATATCGATAAGGACTCACTGATGTAGGCGAGGTTCCTTCCTTCAGCACTATTGCATGGTCATGAGATCTAACTGGAGGCAACCCAATAGGTTATGCAAAAATGTCCTCATATTGCTGTAAAATTGTTTCCACCTTTGGATATATAGCTGTAGAGTGCAACTCAGCGGGTTCTATTAGCTGTAAGAAAATTCCATTCCTACCAGCTTTACTAATTCTTGTCACACCCCATTCCTCCATTAGTTGACTAGGACCCATGCCTCTTAAAGTTACTACCTTCTCCTGTAATTTAAATGCCATAATCAGCTCTGAAAAATTCCATAAAATTTGTCCAAGTGTTCTTAATGAATATACTCCCAACACCATGTCACACCCAGCCAAACTCAACGCATAAGTATCAGTTGTAAAGATGTGACCCTATATAGAAACCCTTATACCCTCTATTTTTCCTTCACTCTCAAACAATTCCTCATTTGCTACCCCCACTATAATGTCTTCCCCTTTTTGCCATCAACCGAGCTTTACAAACAATAGATGAGTCCAGAAAATTATGGGTGCCTCCAGAGTCGATTAAAATAAATACATTCTGACTTCCTACCTTCCCAACCACTCTCATTGTCTTTGGGCTCATTGAATTTGTCAAGGCATGCAAAGAAATCTTCGGCCTGCCTCCTCCTCCTCTTGGAAGACGAATTCATCCAATTATGCCTTTACTCTCCCTTCTACATCTTCCCAATTACCTGGTTCACAAGCCTCCATTATAAACAATTTTGGATTCCTACACACATGCTTAAATGACCATCTCTCATCACAATTATAACATAACAATTTTGGGTTGGGCTGTATGTGGAGTTGGTTGGATTGTGGTGGCTGTATTGGTTGTTGGTTGGACTGTTTGGGTGAATGAAGGTGTTGTTTTGGTAAGTTGAAGGTGAATTATATGTGTTTGTTATGGGCAACAACCCTTTGGTTGTTCTTCTGTTAAGCATCACATGTTCTTCCTATATTTTAGCTAGCCCATAGGCCACAATCAAGTTAGGAGGATTAAACATCCTTACTACTAATCTGATCTCATCCCAAAGCCTGCTTAAAACACAGCTTAGCTTGTAGCCTTTCGTCAAGCCTCTCAACCTATCAGACAATGCCTCAAACTGCCCCTTGTAATTTTCCACACTCCCAGTTTGTCTCAATCGAGTCAATATCTTAGTGGGATCATCATAGGAACTTGAACCAAATCTAATTAGAAGAGCTTGTACAAACCCTCCCAGTCTCTTGAACCTCAAGAATTCTCTAAATCTTGAAACCACACTAGTGTCGTTCCCTCCATATGATATGAAGCTAGTAACATCCGATGATGCAGAGGAGTTTTATGGAAACTAAAGAATTGGGTAGTTTTGTATAACCAACTAGTCGGGTCAGTTCCATCAAATTTTGGAAAGTCCAGTTTTACTGACCCACCTGGATCTCCACTTCCACTCAATGGTGGACTCGTATTGATAAGAGCAGATGTTTCCTCTTGTTCTTTTTATCTATCTTTGAGTAAAATTCGTATATTCATTGTGAGATTCGAAAGTTGTTGTAGTATACTCCGCATAGATTGCTTCTAATCATCCTGTTCCTTCTTCAGCTGGGTAATGTGCTCCATCACTTCCTTGTGGCGAGTATCAACCATGGTTGGATCGTGGAGACTCTGATACCACTTGTAACGCTTTGCTTCTAGAATTCTGGATTGTAATAGAATTATAGTAGAGAAATGTAAGATATGGATAAACTGTAATGAATTTTCGTGAATAGAAGCCAATTTCGAGGATGACAACCTCCATAAGAAAGAGGACTGAGAGAGAGAAATACACTTCGCAAATTGCGTGAATCCTCTTGTCGCCCAACCTTTCCCCCTATACAGAACAGAATGCCCAACCTCCAATCAAACTTCAACAACCATGCGAAAGATAAAAGAGCAAAATAATCCACAACTAAAAGAAGAAAAAGCCCATGCCATTATTCAGCCCAAAGCCCACTACTGTCAGCCTAATACCTTGGCCCAGCCCATTGTCTAGAAACATCTAAACTCATCTAAAAACTTCCTCGTAACATCACTCCAGATCTGTCTTCCTCTCCCATTCGATCGACAACATAGAAATTCAAGCCTCCAGCAAAATAGTGTGACACTTTGGCTCTGTTGCAAGGGGGAGACGACTAGGGCTCGGAACTGTCGCAGGGGGAGAGAGAATTTGGGAAAAAATTCGATATGGGGGAGAAAAAGAAACGGTGTCGTTCAACATTGGATTAAGAAGTTGGCTTTTTAAATTAAACAGGGGCGTTCTAACTGGGCATTTTAATGACTGAGCGTTGACTGAGAGCCATTTTAATGACTGGGCATTGCTAACTTGGCTTACAATTACCACATCACTTGGTCAAGTTAATTTTTTTAATGGGGACTGACGGAAGGACATAAGTTTAATGAAAAGCTTACCAGATGGACTTAAAAACAACTTTTCTTACTTCAGGGACATATTTGCAACATTTCCATACCACAGGGATTGTGGGTGCATTTAAGCCTTAATATTATGATTTACATGAATTTGATGGAGATATAATTATTATTGGGTGTTTGTGAGAAAAGTTATGCAAAACCATGCAAAACGACGACGATGATGTAAAGATACAACTCTAACATTTCAAAGTTGGCCACGTCATTTAATAAGCCAAGTTAAGATTGAACCACTAATTTATCTCATCACCTCATTAAATGACGTTGCCAACTTTGGAACGTTAGATTTGTATCTTTAAATCACAGTCGTCGCTTTGTATGACTTTGCACAGATTGTCTTTGCAGAATCCATTCTGGTATTTGTTATCACAAATTTTTGGTTAATAAAATAATATTTCTTTCAATTAAATAATCACTGTCCACTTTTTCATTAACTCTCATAAAATTAAAATTTTGGTATACAAACACCACTTAAATATCATAAATGACCATTTGAATCTCCTAGCAACTTAATATTAAGAGCATGTTTTGTATGTTTAACCTCATGGCTGTTAAATGTAACACAACGTTACAACAAGATAACATGCTTTCAGTCTCTCACTTATCTCCACTGGAACATCAAACATGAACAGCAGCTTTGAAAGACAACCGTTGGAACGGTTAAAAACGAGATACAGCACGCGGGTAGAATTTCATTTCCTCTCTCTCTCACACAAAGCCAAAGCTTGAAAAGCTCACGGATTCTTCATTTCCACCACAATGTCCATTGCCTCGCAGAATATAACAGCTCAGAGAGAGAGAGAGAAGAGGAGTAGGGAAGGGCGGAAAAAATGTACAAGACGAAGCTGCAGGAGCTTTGCCACAAGAAGCAGTGGGGTTCACCACAATACTCGACGATGAAAGACGGACCCGATCATGACCCTAGCTTCAAGGCTTCCGTCTCCGTCAACGGCCAGCCCGTGCTCTTCAAATCCTCCAAAGCCGCCCAAGATGGCGCTGCCAAACTCGCTTTCCAACACTACTTCCCTTCTTGTAACGGTACATACAATATAACTACCTAACTCTTTGATGTCGTTTTGTTAGAATATTGTATAAATAATCGAAGCATAGAACTTTTAAGTTCTTGTTTTCTGAGTCTAACTCCGATCTTGCTCGATTTCTCTATGGTTTTTTACCTTTGTTAAAAAATCATACTCATCAATTGTATGCCAAAAATTTTTCTTCCTAGTGTTTTAATCCTCTTTAGAAATCAAATGGATTCGATCTTAATTTCACTCCGATGGCTGATATAATGTTTTCCCCTTTCCTTTTCTGTCCTATTCGTTAAGTTGGTTGATAATCATGCGGAGTAATTAAAGTGTGGTTTCAATTACACTATGCCCCACATAAATCTTCTCAATTTAGGTGCCTCTGAAATAGGATAACTTGAATCATGTGGCTTTGAGATTATCTCAGATCCTTGATTCAAAAGGAATAAAAATATGTTGAAGGAGATGCGCAAATTCTAGTCAATCAGGTTCTGGATTTTGAGCATGAGCCTGATTGGCTGATAGCAGGCGAGGTGCACACTCTAAGGGCCCTTTTGCAGACGAATTCCCGATGGGAATTTCAATGGGTGCCGCGCGAGAGCAATATTACGGCTCACCAATTAGCTAGATGGGGTTTTCAATTTGTACAGCCAGTTGTTTTAGAAGCTGGCGATATTCCTATGGCTATTGTTGCTTGTGATGACTCTGCTGATTTTAGCAGAGTCCAGTTTTAATGCAATATCTCATGTTACGCAGAAAAAAAAAAGAGCAAAAGAAGAAGAAGAAGAAGAAGAAATATAGAAAGATATATACATGTCAACCTGTTATGTTCAGGACATTTGTGGAAGAAAGTAAAAGATCAGTTGGCATTTCTGATCTTTAACCATGTCAATTTTCATGTTCGCTTTTACCATTTCAAGTTTGGTCCACCGCCCTCACCATCTAGACATGCTCATCATGAATTTTTCATCAAGCATTTGTCCAGCAGTTTACTTTCGTTCTCCTAGATTTGCAAGGCGAATACAAGAGCCGGCTGAACGACTAATCCAATGGAAAAATCTTGATCCGCCATCATATACAAGCAAAACTGAGGGCCCATCTCATGCTATCTGTTTCAAGGCAACAATTACAGTTGGTGGCCATGCCTTTGAAAGCCCAGAGTATTTCAAAACATTAAAGGAGGCAGAGAACGCTGCTGTGAAGGCTGCTTTAATGTCACTGTCACTTGATGGCTTTCAGAAGGCAGGTTTCCTAAACTAGTAGCTTCCATTTTTTGTAACCTTCTTCTTCACCGAAGTAGAGAATTATTAATATAATTATAAGCATGATATCTGAGTACAGGATGTCTCTGGCCTGTACAAGAATCTCCTGCAGGAGTTAGCTCAGCGGGAAGGTTTCTGCATACCAAAATATAACAGTATAAAAGCCGGTGCATCTCACATCTCACATGCCAACTTTCTTCACCAGTGTGGAAGTAGGAGGGCAGGTATTTCGTGGGGGAGCAGGGAAATCCAAGAAACAGGCAGAGATGAATGCTGCTAAGGTTGCTTATGCTTTTCTTGAAGAGTGTAAGTCTCTTGTTCCTTTTGTGATTGTATGTATATATGCTTTGGTTTTCGATGTTTGTCACAATGAATCTTCTTCTGATACTGATTCATATTGCCTGAAGAGGAAATAGGGTTGACCTAAAATGTTCTCTTCTGTACATTGATTCTGATTGGAGTGTTTGTATGCATTCATTGATTGGTCTACTATATGTGGAACGTCAGCCACTCAGGATAAGACATGTGCAATGTAGTTTATATTTCTGCTGTTCAGTTCAAGTGCTTTTGAATCACTAAATTTCTTTGCTATCCCTCTCCTTATGTATGGTTCATTTTCTTTAGAACAGGGGTATTCATTTGCTGGTTTTCATAAAAGGCACAAGTTTATTGAGTTTGAACTCTCCTGTTTAGCCATATTGGCTAGTTTGAGAAATGGAAATCGTAGCAGGTTGAAACCTTTCAATATTCATCTTGGAGTAACAAAGGGAAAATTTATCTACTCACCCTTGGGCTAGTACGATGTAGGAAGTTCATTACAGAACATAGTTTTCTACTTATAGGCTCTGTGTCATCATCTTTTTGATAAACTTTTAATGCTATCCCAGACCAGAATTATGATCACTTAAAACTTTTCCTTTGTATGTGGGTAAGGATGTTGCAAAGTACATAGTTTTATATATAAAATCAAGTCAATGATTGTGTTTGTTTACTGTTCAGGTGGATTGAGTCGGAGTGCTGAGTAGGTTATCCTATTCTTGTGGAAGATGAACCTCTCTCGACTACAAGCTCGCCATTGACCACGGTCACAGAATCACAGCAGAACATTGACCATCAGAATCAGTTGCTTCCATCTCCAACCACGTTGTATGAGGACCATCCTAAAGAAAGTACAGGTAAGATCTTCAACCAACTCCCATAGTATTCTTTTCCTATTCATTCTCTTTTCTCTTCTGATGAGTAAGTCCAAATACCTTACATCGCCACTTGAGCTTGTCCAAGTTCCATTAGGCCAAAATGCTGATCATTCAATGTATTTTCGACGCACATTTTCTCCAGTGGATGAAGTTCAAGAAGTCAGTTTGCTGGAAACATTATTAGCCTCTGTCAGAGTGGACACTGGGGGGAGGGGGACAACCCCATACCCTGCAGAGCCGGAAAGGGACAAGAACAAGGAGAATGTGCACTCATTCTCTTGTGGTGGAGCATAACCTTCCTCTCCCAAACAAAGCCGATGCTCTCCTGAATTGGCGCATCCCAAACCAGCAGCTCTGATCTCCATTACACAGACTCAAACATGGGAAAGAACCCAGTAACAAAGAGTTACTTGCTATGCAACAGGGTGAGGGTCTATTCAAGCTATCCAGATATTGCGTTCCCAAATGGCATTACGGTGCTGCCAATTAGTGACAACAAGTGGGTTGCTGTGAGCTTAGAATTCCCAAGTTAATAATGCAGCTGACTCATTAATTGTAGCCTCTTTCATCATCTTCATAGGTGATTAGCACTGCTCTTTAGTATGCTTAACAAAGTTAAACTAGAAGGTTTATTCTGATTAATTTGTGTTCCATTTAACACGGCTTCTGTTGAAGCGTACGTAGTACAACAGGCTCAGTTCTCTCAAATATTCACTACTTGTTGGAAATACTATATGCACAGCAAAAAAATAAATGCCTGAAAAAGCTTCCATGACAAGGGTAAATAGATAAGGTGACATAGGATCGCCTTGACGAAGTCCCCTCTTCCCCTTGAAAAAACCACAAAGGCTTCCATTCACATTAATGGAAAAAGTAGCAGAAGAAAGACATTTTGCAATGCAGCCCACCATTCTAGGGGGAATCCCAGCCTCCTCCAGGACAACAAATAAAAATTCTCAGCTTACCTTATCATAAGCTTTCATTAGATCCACTTTATTCGCACAACGGGGGGTACCATTGTCGCGGTGATAATTTCGTAGAAGTTCTTGAGCAAGGAGAATGTTGTCTCCAATTCTTTGGCCTTCAATAAACGCAGTTTGATGCATTCCAACCAGATTTGGCATTACCCGCTTGAGTCGAGCTGCCATAATCTTGGTAACACACTTGTAAATTGTGTTACAACAGGAGATTGACCTAAAATCCTTTAGAAATGTGGCATTCGTTACTTTAGGGATCAAGGCAACCGAGGTGCAGTTTGCACGTTTAAGAAGCTTACTTGAAGCAAAAAAAGAGCGGACAGCAGCAGTGACACAAGGTCCAGTGATTTGCCAAGTTTTCTTGAAAAAAATGCATTAAAGCCATCCGGTCCAAATGCCTTCAAATTGCCAATGAAAAACGTAGCCTCCTTGATTTCGAGGTCCGACACAACCTACACAATCGTGCTTTGCACGAGCATGACATAGACCGAACAAAGTTCAAGAAACCTAGGTGGTATGTGCTGAACAATTGCAATGACATCAACAACTACTTAGAGGAAGTAAAATAAAATTTTATAACTTTTATGTAATATATAGGTGCTTATTAACTTTTTCGTTACAATGAACACATGGAGGAACTTTGTGCCCATGGAGGTAGTCACATTTCTCGTATGCATGAGGAACAATTTCCGGATTGGTTCTTAGGGTGAGTAAGTGTTATTGACAAAGAATTCTAATTAATATTGTGTCTTTATTTTTTAATGACCTTCTAATATATTGTTGTAGTTTCAAACATTACGTTTTCAAAATCCATGTACATCGGTCGATGAATTGTATTCATTGGCGTGTGGGCCTAATACACTAGTGATGCATTATTCTGCTTGTGTTGTGAATGAATGTAGATATCATACGGTACAACGGGAAGAAAGACGGAGAACTCAGAACAGTGGTATTGTAGTACTGGGATCACATGAGGGAGCCTTGTAGACATTTATGCCATGCAATACTGGCGGGAAAATACAATACGTTTGTTTAAGTGTGATTGGTGGGACGTCGGTGATCACCATGGAATTCGTATCGACGAGAATTTTAAGAGCATGAACACATCCCGACTAGTATTCATAAGATCCATTTATTTTGGCAAATCAAATAAGTCAAGTGTTTTATCTAGTTGATAATCTGCATGGACCTACGTTGTGAGTCATGCAAAAGTTGTCTTGTAGAAATGCATATGACATTCCTTGCCCGGATTCGGATGGTAAAGTTGATGTAAACGTCGAATCGGAAGCAGCCATAATGAATGAAGCGTATCAGAAGGACAATGCCACTGAATTGTTTATAGACTTCCGACAATTTAACCTTAATCCGCTACGGAGGGATGGCGTTGCGCCTAACGTTATCCAAGCTTCTGATGAAATTGATCGATGGAAGAAAAGACGAATAGATAATAATGATGTTTTGGTGGGGAATGAAGCAAAAATTGAAGAGAATAGTGAGGAAAGTGGGGACAAAGATTCGTTTGAAAGTGACAGCGATTTTACTGGGATGAGGCATTGGGCGATAACGTGCAATAATCGGATTCTGATTAATAATTTCTTTCAAGTATATTTTCGTTGTACGTAATGTTTGATTTTGCTGAAGTGTTTTTACTGTTATTGTCTCTTTTATCACATCTTTATCATTTGTTTTGTTATGTCACAACTTGTGCGGTGAAATGAAGCATGAATAGGAATTTCCTTTTGTTACTTCTGGACAGTTGCATGGCTCACTTACTCGTCTCATTGTGAGTCCTAGTCCAAGCGCTCCTTCTTCGAGACCGAATGCCTCGATGAGTAAAGGCACGCCAACTTGTTCTAGTAGTTGTGCATGCAAGATATTATTCATATTTATATTATAATTTTATAAGTTAAATGACCGACTAACTTTGCTAATTTCATTTTATGTAGTGACATATGCTTCTAAGTGCGAGCGAGGTAGGACATGCTAGGTGGTTTTTAGAAAAGTCTTGGGTCCAAGTCCGGGTCCAGAAAATTATCGGTGCATATCCCGAAAGGAGAGTGTGGAGGAGTGCCTTCCACTGCTGCTACCCTATCGACGAAGATTGGAATGTTGGTCCGAGGGCTGATCTCGTTCTCCGTTAACAAGTGGTCTAATGTTTCAGCAGAAATGAAAGAGTACATTATGGATCAGGTGTTGGTATGATTAAACTCGTAAACATAGTATTTTTGGTTAAACAATTCGCTCCTCATTATAATATTGGATGTTTTGGTACTTATGCAGGACAACTTTGACCTTTACTACAACAGTCAGAAGGACGTGAGGATGGAGGTCGAGATTATGATGATGGCATGTCGAACGCACTGCAATCGGATCCATGCGTATTTCAAGAAGTTCCCCCGACTAAAGAGGCGACGTTGCTGAAGCCCCACCCTGATATCACAAAAGAACAATGGAAGGAGTTATGCGATCTGTTCACTAGCCAAACATTTATGGTATTTTATGCTATTTCTTGTAGAAAAATCTCGACAACGGCCAAATGAATATAGCAGAGCTGCATAAGAAGAATTATATAAATAAAGATCTTGTTTGGACCTCGGAAGGAGCGAGACAAATTTAAGTAAGTCGCTTTCAATTTAATCTACTTTATGTAATTTATGTATAGTTTATCTACTTTAATGTTTCTGGTAATTATTGTCATTTTTCACGAACATATAGATGCCTTCCAACACCAGTGTTATTTAGAAGGGAAGACTTACACCGAAATTGAAGTATATTCTGAGATATTGGGCACGAAGTCAGGATATGTTTGGGGATTAGTGCGAGACCCCGTTTATCTCTTTTGTTATTTTCTATGTATTAGCTCTAATTTAAATTATGGGGACATATTTTTTATCAATGTATTACCTAAGTTTAAGGTACATTAACTATTATGAAATTTTATTTCAAGAATTTCTCTTAAAATCATTTCTTTTTCATTGTGTAAGTTTTAGTGCAAGTTAATTTTATTTCCTTAATGAGCCGAAATTTGCTAGGTAAGTTTCTCTTATGAATTTATATTTTCCATTTGCTTAGTATATTCCATAATCCATGAAATTAAATTATGAAGAGAGATTTATATATTATGGCCGAAAATGAGTAAGTAGAAAAGCATTAAATTCATGTAAGCATTTAAATATTTTTGTGTGTCTTTAATAGGTAGTATTAATCATCATTATGTGGCCTTAATTATTAGTTTTGAATTATCATTAGAAATTTTATATGATAAGCTACTAAATATATATGATAAGCTTGAAGAGAATTTAAATGATAAGCACACTTGTTTATCATAGTGATAAGCTAGTATAGTGATAAGCTATAGAGCTTTTAAGATAATAGGTTGTTGTGACTATCTTAGAGATAGGCTAGAACAATTATTTTGAGATAGGTTATCATGCTTATAAGTTGATAAGTTATGAGATTGAACTAGATAAGCTAAAGTGTTTATAGGAGATAAGTTAGGTGTGTGACAAAAGTAACTAAGTTAGTTGAGTTGGAACCAAACAACATAAAGTGAACTAAGCAAGAATCAAACCAAGAGAAAGCCATTCACATGAAGAGCAAGGAGGAGTGTAAAAGTCATAAAGCTTTGTGGACCATGTGAAAAGTTAAGAAGAGATAGATAGGCATTTAATGGACAAGACAAGACAAAAGAAGAGAAAAAGCTAAGCAATGGATGTTCACGTGAAAGCTAAGCCAAAGAAGAGAGAAAGTGAAGTGAAATGACAAGGAGTTCACGTGGGAAGGCTTGGCTTGAGGGGACAAAGGGTGGTGGTGAGAGAAAGTGATAGAAAATGTTGATAGAGACAACACCATGCAATGGTCGGCCACCCCACCAAGATTCACCCCCCTTTTTATCCTCTTGTCATTTTCACTCTCTTGTCATTGTCATAATTGCATCTTGGGAGATTCAAACTTTCCTTCTACGAAATCATCACCCCCACCCCCTTCACATTTTCCTTTGGCCGAATTACACTTTTCATTGCAACTCTATCTCTTTTTCCCTCTTGACCGAATCTCCCCCTTGGTTCAACTCATTTCTTCTCTCTTAGTGGCTGAAAATTTCTATTCACCTAGTCATCTTCCCTTGTTAGAAACTTAGCTCACTTTCTTGAAACCAAATCACTTCAAAGTTCAAGTTTTGCCTTGTTTCTTCAAGCAACTTTCGGTTGCTCTACATTTCTCTTTCCCCCACCATAAAACCTCTATCTTAGCACCTTGAAGACACAAATTTCAGCCCTTAGAACCATTCCTAAAGGTGGAACCGAAAGTTGAGGTTAAAGAAGGATTTTGGTGAAAATCGGGTGACTAGTGGAAAGTAAAGGTAGGCTTGATTTTCACATGATGTTTTTGCTTGAGTTCTTTATAATTTCTGACCTAAGATGTTTTATTATGCTAGGTGCTCAAGGGTTGTGTCCAATCATCAAGGTGAGGCCAAATATGGTTGTTGGTGCTAAGTATTGTTGTTGGCCGAATGTCTCTTGGTTCGATCTTGAGTTGGTGCTTTGATTCTTGCTAGATCTAGACCTTGAGCTTAGAAACCAACCCTAGTTGTGTTGTGATGTTAGATCTGGCCATATTAGCATGAGATCCGAACTTGAATGTTAGAAAAATGTAAAGGAATGAACAATACATGCTAGGAAAGTTTAGATCTTAACTCACACTACACTTGGCCGGATGTAAGTTGGATTTTTCTTTAGATCTCTTACCGTTGAGGCTTCTAAATGCTAGATCTGAACATGGTGGTTGTATATGATGAAGAGATGAGGTTGTAAGGCTCAATGCATGCTAGTTTGGTCTTAAAATGCAAAAGGAATGCATGTTGCAAGTTTTGGCATGAAAGGTTGTGTTGGTTGGTGTTGGTCGAACCTTGTATGCCTTTGATCTTCAAGTAGAACTTTGTTTAAGTATAGATTTGATGAAAGGTCATGATATATGTAAGTTTAGTAAACATATGCATATAAGCTAGTCTTGAAATGTAGAAGTTTGCATGCAAATCAAAAGAACCAAGGAAAACCTAATTATTCTATGAATATGGGTGTTGGCCGAATATTATGTATTGCTAGATCTTGAAGTTGTTTTGTGATTTGTAGATCCTAGGTTGTGAATCTAAAAATGGAGGATGAGATCACCATTGGAGAAGAAAATTTAGACAAGGAACACTTGAAATTGAGCATGGCCGAATAACCTAGTAAAAGGAAAACCCTAATGGCCAACAATTAGTAATTTAAAATGTAATTTCATGTGATGTATAAGTAAAGTTAATATTATGGCTAAATGGATTAGAGGTTAAAATCTAAATTTAGTATTAAGAGAAATATTAGAAGTTAGCTAAGTATAAATAATGAAACTTAGACTTCGGATTGGTACCATTAGATTATTGCTTTTGGACTTAGATGCTAATAGGATATGTTGAATCGTTAAATACTTTTCTTAAATGATTAATAAGAGTTTTCTAAGTAAACTTTTGAGAATGATATGATATTTTTGGGAAAAACCGATTAAAATACAAATATTTATCTTGTATGATTAAGTACTTAACTCCTAGTAAATAAGAGGTGTTTGAATCGCTTGCAGGCGATCTTCGTATCTTTATTCAGAATCAAGGAGACCGAGGTAAGTGGAAATTGTAAGTAGAAACTTACACTTTTATGAAAACTGGAATGACACACTGCATTGATTCATGAACAAGCATGATATTTCGAGCAAGCATGAGCATTGCATGATTTTTCTAAAGAGATTTTTTATGCAATGTCGTATGGAAAGTTTTATGGAAAGATAAGTTAAGTCAAGGGGCTCTGGTCGGTACCGCACCATCATGATGGACTCCCATACTGAAGGACGAATACGAGAAGGTTGGGTGAATCCTAAGAGGCTGTGCAAACCACACTGAAGGACAATGAGAAGGTGTTGGCCTTTAAGGGTCGTGTCTAGCCATCAGGCCTGGGGCAACTACGGGCTAGCTCGACCAAATGAAAAGTCCCCAAGGGTAAGGGAGACAGTTCCGATAGGAACGCACAACCCGGACTCCAGGGGTTAAATGGAGCGTAAGTAGCCCACAAGTTATGAAGGAAATGTTTTCAAGGGCCAGGGGCCAATTTCAAGAACAAGTTTATGTCTACAAGCAAGAGCATATGCATACCCATGACATGCATATGCATCATGAATTATGATTTCTCATGATTAAGCAAGTTCAAGTCAAGGCATGTTTTAAAGTTATGTTTTTCCCTTACTGAGTCTTTTTGACTCACGTTTTTAAAATTGTGTCATTCCAGATGCCTCAGGTGAAGGAAGTCAGGAGGACTACCTGACTTAGAAGAAAGATGATTTCTATGTTTTGTTATTGTGACTTGATCGATGAGATCCGTCACTTGTTAATGTTAAAACATGTTATGTATGTATTAAGATGCAAGTTATTGAGAACTTTAATCATGATATGAGTTGGCTCGCTTCTCTCGCGATTCTATATTTTCCGCTGTAAGTATGTATGTACGAACGTTGGAGCTTTCCGGGGGATTGCTCGCGGCTGTCACGGTCCCTGCGGAATGGCAATCGGGGTGTGACAATTAGGACGCGCGATTAAGCCTCTGCCTTCATCAAATTTAACTACACAATCTTCTGATCTACAACACCAGTTAGCGAAGGGAAGGGATGAGATAAAAGGGATGAGAGCTGCTAAAGAAAAAGACTTGCAAGAATTTGTGAAGAATCAAGCTCAGATGGAGGTCATGCTGCAGGAGGAGCGCATGAAAAAGGAGCAAGAACGCATGTAAAAGGAGCATGAGCGCTTACGGGCAGAAATATCAAAGGAGTTGGAGAAGAATATGTCCTTTGTAATGGAGAAGAAAATGAGCGATGTGTCAAAGCGACTATTCAGCCAGTTTGGGGACTCACACAGGTAGATGCATGTATGTTGCAATAACTTTGTAATTATGTATTATTACGATGTTATTTTCGATTTAATTACGTATCATTATTTGTTATTATTGATGTTCATTAATGTGAGTATTGTATTGTTATTGCAACCTCCAAAAAAACAACTAAATACTAATCCTAAGGGTCATTGTCTTTGCCAGTGAGATCGATTACGTCGTTAGCCGATGTTGTCATTACCGGGTCTACCGGTACATCAAGGATCCAAGGAGGAAGAGGTGCAGATGGGGTGCATCCTTTGACAACCAGTAGTGCAAGTGCTCAACTAGCACTTCAAGGTAGCCAACACACTTACACAAATATGAACACCCTCATCTTCTGCTATTATATTAAATACAGGTACATGCAACAAAAGAAGAAATAGGAGTGAGTCTTAAGGACTCAGTAAGGTCGGGGATGGGGAAACATGACAATAACCAAATAATAAAAAGCTGATAAGATAATAATATAAAGCATAATAAAAGAATAATGTGCAAATAAAGATAAATCAAAAATTTGATGCACATGTGACAACGCCACTTTAACAGTCCCCGACTAACAATTTCCATGAGTTGTCCACAAATCCGTCCACTGTTTAACCCCCAGTGACAAGGTTCACTACAAAAAAAGAGCTATAGCAGCAACGGTCGCTGACCGCTGCTATAGGCCAAAAAAACGATGCTATAGGCCAAAAAGACCTATCGCAGCGCGACCGCCACTGTATCTCCGTCAAGATAGGTTTTAGCGACGATTTTCGCGACCGCTGGTGAAGACCGCCGCTATAGACTTGAACCGAAAATAATGGTTTTTTTGAAGCGTTTCAAGAAACGTTGCTATAGGTCTTTAGCAGCGTTTTTAAAATACTACTATAGGTCATCTCGATTTTTTTTTGGTATGTGCCAGCATTTTTAAAATACCACTAATTTTTTTCTATATTTTCCTATACATGTTTTTTTAATTGGTAATACAAATTTATTTTAATAATTATAATTCAATAGATGTAAAAACTTAAAGACAAGGATAATAAAACAAGAATCTCTTCATTATTGATTAATAATATTTTACAACAAACACAAGAATCTCTACAAGTAATCTAAAAAGTAACAAATTTCTAATATAAAATAACAATAAGCAAGGACCGACTAAAATATTCAAATACAACACAACAAGTAAGGACCAATTAAGATCTTCCTCCTTTGACACATCAACATCTTCTATCTTGAATTCCTATAATAGAAAATAAATATCACATGAGAAATAGAAATAAACAAAATATTTATGTAAACAAAATATCTACTTTTATATAAAGCTATAAGCAACTCTAGATAAAACGGGTCAAAAAATTTCCCCCTCCCTTATCACCAAATTGAATAAAAAACCCAAGGTGTTCAAATCTTTCCATAGTCAAACACTTGATTTTGCCTTAAAAGTAACCATAAAACTGCTTAAAAAAATGCACGCATTAAATTCTACATCTAATAGAAAAATGGTTAGCATGTACTAAAAGACAGGAAAAGAAAAAATTGAAGCAAAGCCTCCAGCAAACTCAGTAGTAAAAAATGCAGCAGTTTTACAAACCAAAGATTCTTCGCCTTCCCCTTCCACAGGCTCTCCCTTCTGCTGGGAAAAAAAGGAAAACTCGGGGGTTGAGAAGATAGAAAGAAGAAACATAGGCACTTGACAACAAAATAATGAATCTGCTGTGTCTTCTCCAGTTTCTCGGCAACAGAAAGGAAAATGAATTTCATCAATTAAGTAGGAAATTGAAAGCTTTCAACCAAGTGAAATGAGAGGCAACAAACTTCAACAAATCTTAAGCCACGGTAATCTGGAACTAGTTGAATCACGGAAAGATTGAGGTTTCACATAAACCAGGAACAACAAGGCATACCTTTGAGCGACCAGACAATTCCTTTTTCAGGTTTGCTAGATCATCATCAACTGACGCGCCCTCTAATAATGCAAACTGCAATATCAAGTGTAAAATAGATAAGAATGAGTTCTGAAAAGGAACCATTCAATAAGATGCAATCCCCATGATCCTCAGCAAGAAACGGAAAGCATAAACATTTAGCAGTATAATTATCGTGCATTACAGAAGAGCAATGCTTTCAATTGATCTCTCTTGGTCTCTATCATACCAAATACCACATTAACCCTCCCTTACTTTCAAATGCAAAAGTAATTCAGTGTGAAAGAGTAACTTTTAGCCATGATTTTCTTCGAAGATGCCACTATATAACTATTTTCAGTTTCTCTTTTATGTTAATGCACTTCCCAATGATACGTAAGCAAGACATTTCTGGTCCTTTATAGAGAATAAAGAATATAATAAATATGGATTATAGATGTTTGTAATCAGTCATATATCATCTCATTCAGGGTAGGAATAATAGGATTTCATTGCTATAAATATGGATTATTGAAAAGAATAAAACATGTATTTGGATATTTCCCTTCAACCTCACAAAATTGTATTATTTATTTGACACTAATGGTTGAGGGGTAGGGAAGGTGATTTATTGTTGACCTGCTTTCTCTCCTGATCCTTAGAGCTGTCTTTTGGAGCTTTGGTTGCCCCCCTTTGTTGACCTTTCAGGAGACATGTTGTAATGTGAAGCTGGCAATACGTGCTTGAGTCGATGATAAATCCGCCGTTCTAGCCTTCTATAAATGGTGATTAGACTTGTTAAGATTTTTTTAAAATTATACTTTCTTCATAAAAAAAATAGAAACCAAAGTGGTTGTCCCTTTATGTTATTTATTTTGTTGTGCTATATTTATACATGTAATAAAATACATCAAAAAAATTTAATAAACCAACCTTTAATCTTATTTTTAATTTAAATTAAAAAATAAATTGTAATAATTTTTTATTAATTTCTTAAGTGTTCAAGCTCGAAAAAAGAGTGCACCAAATTAAAATTTGAAATTCAAATGAGACTAGTAGTTAATCTGTTAAAGTATACATTATTATTTTTTATAAAAAAAAGGTCGTTTATTTTAGTAATTCCTTCAATCAATTGAAAACTTCATTGGTTAATCAGAATTTTTTTTGTCTTATCTTCTATTTTTCCGACTAATAACAGAGGAATCTTTCATTATGATCTGGATTACACCCTTCTATTTCTCATTTTTTTTCTTCTCCTTTTCCTTTTTTTTCATTCCTTAAAGTGGACCCTCTAGAACATAACTAAAAATGACTAAAAAAAGTAAATTTATTAATTATCTTAATTTATAATTGATCCAATTACTAATAACTATAGACAACCAACCCATCGCTTCATATTATATAAATCTAAAGAACCGGTCATGGTATGATATATTGGTTATATCATTGTAGCAACGGAAAGTTTTTTGCAATAAAAAAAAAAGAAAAATTAATCTGATTTAAAGTTGTGAAGCAATAACAATAAAAATGCAGATAAATGGAAGAATGAGAGAAAAAGAGAAAAACAATATGATGCAAAAGCCTGCTATCGGAATCGAACCGATGACCATCGCATTACAAATGCGATGCTCTACTCGCTGAGTTAAGCGGGCTTACATAACAAAAATTGTACATACATATTAATTTAGAAAACTAATGGGATCTTAGTTATTAATTGTTCATTCTTAGACCGATTTTATATCACCCTTCAATTCGAATTAGCAAAAGCAATGTCTCCTTGCATAATATGGATTCCATTCTTTATCGGATCATAAAAACCCACTTTCCTAAAATCTCTTCCTTCTCTTCGGGATCGAACATCAATTGCAACGATTCGTTAAACCGGCTATTGGGATAGATGTAGATAAATAATACCCCTAGAAACGTATAAGAAGTTTTCTCCTCATACCGCTCAAGAAAATTCGAAATTATGTTTATATATAGAATTTATAATTAATGTCAAATAGATCCATAAAATAATAAAATCAATTAAATTATGATTTAAATACTTTTCTTGTCCAAAAATCCTCCTCCTTCCCCCGCCGCCTTCTGACTCGCGGGAATATACAATGACAACTTCCTAACACTCATGCCTGCTCGTGAGACTGCCTCTTGAACGTCCAATGGCGAGTTGCTCCGACCTGAGCTATGCAAGAGCAAGATCCCCCTTGATCCTTGCCGGATGTGCTTGATGGTCCCCCATAATATGCTCACTTGGGGAATTCTGACTCCAGCTGTTCCAAGTAGCGCCACTAAAATTATGTCGCTAAATCAAACACTTTATCAATTGCGCGAGTGACAGGGTCTATTTTGTCGCGCAACGGCCCGTGCGCGACAAATGAATTATATAAATCATTCAAGGCCGCGTTTGTAGTGGCTTTGATTGATTTATATATTATTAAATTAAATAATTTATTTTTTTATAATTATTATGATAGTAAAAAAATTAAAATATATAATTCAAAAAATACGTAGAAAATGGTTTCATAAATATAAAATTATAAAAATAGATAAAATATCAACTAATTTTCTACTTTATCTATTTTTATAATATAGAAAATGGTTTCATAATTATAAAAATTATAAAATAGATAAAATATCAACTAATTTTCTACTTTATCTATTTTTATAATATAGAAAATGGTTTCATAATTATAAAAATTATAAAATAGATAAAATATCAACTAATTCATTTAAACACGCTTCAACCATTCATTTAACACATGCTTCAACCACTGTTGCCCTAACACACGCTTCAACCATTCATTTAAACCCAAACCCTGCCATAGACTCCCCCGAGTGCAGTTTTGATGGTGTCGACATCTGCCAAAGACACTCGAGAGCAGTTTTGATGGTATACACATATGCCACGTACACCTGAGAGCAAAATTTCAGAGAAGGATGATGGTGTCGACACATGCTAACTATCTGTTGATAGATGCTTTCGATTTCACAAACTTTCAAAGAACACTGCCAGCTCATCTTTTTTATTTAAAAAGTCTAGTACACCTTTCCAATGTTACTATAAAGTATCTTGGGAAACATACAAGTTTAAATGACTATAAATAAAACAAGATGAAGACAGAAAAGATAAAAACTTGCATCATCATTTATGACCTAGCATCCAAATAAGGAGAAAGAGATTGAAGAAGAAAGCTGCAAAGACAAAAGCTTTTATTCTCTAACCTTGTCTTCTTGCTCTTTATTGCATTTTGCAATTGCACATCTGGCATAAAAAGTCATTCTTTATTTCTTCTTTCACCTTATTCATTGTAAAACACTTAAGTGCAAGGATACACTTGGGTTTACCCGTGAGGATAGAAAAAATCTCACTTTTGGTTTTCGGTGGTTTGGGCTTTGACCGGGACTATCTCCTTTTTCCTTTTGGCCGATGTACCTCCAAATTCAAGCTGATCCAACTAGTGTGGTGGGGAAAACTTTACACTCAATAGCATCTTGTGTATCCAACAAATCCATCTGGGAGGGATATATATCCCTCGAAGTGATCAACGGGATCACCTACGCTTGTGTATTTGTCAATGAAGGGCATATGAAACTTGAATGGTAACTTGGGTCCCATGATTTCCTGTGTAAACTGGACTCCATTCTATGCATCATATATATTCTCAATGGAAGATGGTGGTGGTTTGTCTACTTTCTTTTTCACCCACCTCAATTCGATCAGTACTTCAAGTTTCGCATTGACTCGTGCGTCTTGATTTCAGTTTGGTGGAACATCTCCGTCTTCTTGCAACGGTATTGAGACATCCTCTTCTCGTCTGTTTAGACTTCCTCTCGGCTTCGAAGTTGCAACTGTGAGAATCGTTGTGTTCTCCATCGCCTGCACCTTTAGCTTCATTGCTCTAATTTGGTCCCATTTGAATTTCTCCTACTCTGCCTTTACCTTATCTTAAGAACCTCGTTCTCAGAAACGGTGCGAACTGATGAATCAGTCAATTTACGAAGGTTATTCGAAATAAATGCATTTCTGTCCTCTTTCCCTGCACGATATAAACAAAAACTCTTGTAATTGGGGAATAAATCGTCCAATTCAATTCTTTTGTACTGTTTTTCTTTGAATCAGAAATTGCTGTGTTGTGAATTGCATACCTTTCTTCTTTTTTATCCTTTTTTTATAGTGAATACTCCACCTTTTCGTTGTTGCTCCTTTATTGGGCTTCCTTTTCCAACTACTCAACACCATGGTTTTTTTGGGTAGTGGACGGTTTTCCTTCCATCGTGTGTATTTGATCGTGGAACTTTATTTTCGTGGGTCGCATCTTTGATTGTCAAATTCTTGTTGGACTTATCTTTTAGGAATTTCTCCAAATTTACCTCTTTTAGGCCTAGTTATATAAATCCAGATCTTTATGGGCCGGTTATCTTCATATTTGGTATCATTGTAAACATAATATAAAATTAGTCCACGCGTTTTTCTTTTTCATACTTGTTTCTGGGCTGCCCGTGCGAAGCCACATTACCATAATTTATCACTTTTTTTTTATTAAAAAGAGCATTTATGTATCAAAACTTGAAACTAAGCATAAGCGCGGACAAAATTTGTTTTCTGGGCAATGTTCGGTTTCATAAAACAAAAAAGAGGATTTGAATCCTCATTTACTATGTTCGGCTAAAAAGCAAACGAAAAGGAGAATTCTCCTCCCCCTCCCCTGCAGTCCCCTGCCCCATGTCCCCCGCTTGTCTCTGGCGGCATTCATTGTTTTTTTTGTCTTTTACGGATTATTTTATTTTATTTTTTTAAAATATCTTTTAAATATTCTATTTTTAATAAAAAATAAAATATTTAAAATATAAAACAAACAACTTTAAACATCATCATTATTTTTTTACACCTCAACAACTTTTACACAAACACCAATACAACTTTATCACCACCTAAAAATTCACAAAATTTTCCAAATCCTACAAAAACCTTCAAACATCACCCTGGTTTTTTTTTTTTACAGAAAGATTGCGAAACCAAAAACAACAATTGACAAAAAGAAAACTGACACGTCAAACTACAAACTACTACTTACTCAACCAAACAGAAATCGTGCGACCCTTTCATTGATAACAAAAAATTATTTTAAAAATAGCGCCTACGAAGATAGAAATAATCCTATAGGTCGGAGGTTAGATATACCATTTATCTGAAATTTTCGAATACTTTTGAAGACAGAATGTATCGTGTACGTCACCACCAACGGGATTCTGAGGAAGCAGATCCTAGGACATTTTGTGACAACAGGAATGTAAAAAAAAAAATATAGGTTGAGTCAAGAGGATTATCTCTCTGTGGTTGCATAAATATTCACTGGGCTGTATAGAACCAAAGGCAAAATATGCTGCTTTTTTTTTCGAAACTCAGAGCATGAAGTTCTGGTTTTTGCACAAATACAACTTAGAGCCGTGGGAACCAAATAGCCTCATGGACACCTATTACCTCCTGGCATGGATACGTGCAACAGATTATGCCAAGAATAAAATATGTTGCTTGCATTCAAACGTGTCTGCTCTAGTGGTTAGGGTTTATTTGTACTTGTGTAGGTTAGGTGCATTGGTCACCTGTTCGATTCTCCTCTAGGTGAATATCATAAATCACTTAACAGGAGTCGCAAGGGTATGGATGAGTCTAGGTTAGCTCCCTGATGTTTATCTATGCTTTAAATGGGTTCATTCATGTGGTCTGCCGTATAGTTTCTCCTCGTTACTAAAAAAAATCCGAATGAGAACAATTCTTACCATTTTTTCATTTCATGAAGTGGGCCTTCATGTCAAAGGTAAGAAACAGTATTGCAAACACATTTCTCCACCTCCTCTTGTGTTTCTCGTTGATCTTGTATAAGAAAAATAAAAACTAATTTAATTATTCATCTAACAGGTAAACGATTACACATCCCAGGCTAAGATATCCCATCAGGCATTTTGTTTTCAGTGGCAATCCATTGTGATAATTGGACATAATAATGTTGCCTCTCCAATTAGCATAATTGTTTAAATATTTGGACATAAATTCTACTTGCGTTTTTTTGAGTATCTTTGTTCTTCTTTCTCTCTCCTCTTTTCCCCCGTTGAATCAATAGGTTTGTCATTAAAGCTTGCTTTTCGTAGTTTGTCAACTTGAACTCGATCGATCCCAACTTTCACTGTCAACTTAACGGTGGAGTCTTTCAGCAGGCGAACCCTATCTTGAAATGACTGAACTTATTCAATCCAAATACATTGACATTTTGATCTCTTTTGTAGATGGATCACTGGCTTGTATATTGTGTGAACTAGTCAAGTCTTAGCCTAGGCCATTCACCTTATATAAGAACTCACATAGCAAATCTCGCATGTATTTATGACTCAAAAGGGTCTTTTGATGGAATAATTGCTTATTGGTTTTGGTTCATCAACTGGGATTTTTGTCAAGTATGGTATGCCAACTGACTCCTGGCATCAAATTTGTTGGGGATAAAGCTATGCAAGGAAAGAAATGTAAATATTTTCTTGATCATTCAAGTGGACATGTAACATGGAGTGTTCTTTTCATAGTAAAAGCACCATCGTGGAAAAAAAAACAGAACCTGTCAATTAATTCCTTAGCACTGTCGTTGGGATAAAAAAAAAAAAGAACCTGTCAACGTACAGTCTCTTTCTGTCAATGATGCGTTTGGCCAACTTGCATTTTTTTTTTCCGTCGGTGAAAGCCAAAAACGTCTTCTGCACGTCCATGAAATTCTTGAAGGGAAAGGCTCGGGATCCCGATGTCTTTCCAGCCCCTGTCGGGAAATGCTCGGGATCCCATCGGGGTCCCAAGCATTTCCCATTCTTGAACGGCTTGAATTTTTCACCGTCAGTGAAAAACTGATGACGTCCTCTGCACGTTGATGAAAATCATTCCCTACTTGGTATTTTTCTCCGGAAAATCCGTCGACGTTGGCAACTGACGGAACCAGGATTGAGTTAAGAGGGCAAATTTTTAAGACAAAATAACGTATCAAAAATTTTTCCTACTTAATACAAAAAAATATCTTAAAGTTAAAATATCGAAAATTAAAGACTACAAATATTAAAATATTAAAATACACATATCATACTATTTACTGAGACCAAAAGGTGACAATTAGATCCTACGGGTCCGCATGCATAAATAATAAAAAGCTTGATGCACTAACCTTTAGGAGTACCATTTTGAAATAATAGCAAAAATCCTAAATAATAGCACTACGAAATAATAACATCAAGCTTTTTACTAAACAGATACTCCTAAATAATAAAGCCTACTCCTATGCATCAGTATTTCTTCTATACTTCTCAACTTTCTCAATTCTTTTCAAACAGATATTCCCAAATACTCTATTCGGTTATTCCCTAATGTTTTGAAATCCTAAATGGTTTAATTGAAAATTAAATTAAACTAAATACTAAGTAGTCTAAAATCTAAATTGCCGATTTCAATTTTCACATACCTAGAGGCTAGAGTTTCAGAGAGGGCGGAGAGGGAGAGGCAGTCTTTTCACGAAATAGAAAAGAGAGACAAATATACGAACCCTAGAATTTCCCCCCAAAAACGAAGAATGGATCTCTGAAAGACCAGGCCGCGCAGGTATAACCAGTACCAATGCAGAAGTAACCACCAATTGGGATTTTACATAGTCTACACGCTTAAACCGAAGCGCGTATTTTTCATCAAGAAATGTGGCATTTCCAATGTAATCGAAACCCTAGAATTACAGAGGAGCATCAATTAGCACCATCTCCATGCATTTTCAGGGGCCTCCACACAATTTCAATAACAAAACACAAAAACGATTGAATTTCCACAAAATTGTATATCATTTCTTAGAATAAGAAATTCTAGATCTACTTAAGAGCGCACCCACGATTACACCAAAACTACACAATGCAATTGAAAAAATTAGAAAGCCCAGAGAGAGAGGAGAGAACGATTGATACCTCTGCGGCTAGATATTCCATGACAACGGCGAGGTAGATTGAAGCTCCAGCTCCAACACGCTCAGCATACTTGCCGGCTTTCAAGAACCGGGCGATACGACCAACTGGGAACTGTAGACCGGCCTTGCTACTCCGAGACTGAGCCTTCTTCGAGGCCCCGGATCCGAGAGTTTTGCCCCGACCCGCCATTGATTTGAAGGTATAATTCCCAGAGCCCGAGAGGAAGCGAGAGAGCAACAGTAGAGGAAAAGTTAGGTCAGAGAGGAGAACTGGTTAGAGTGGTGTGCAAACAGTTTGCGTATATATGCAGGGGTGAGGCCTGAGGGAGAGCCAAAGTTTCAGAGAGAGAGCGCGAGAGAGAGAGAGATAGGCCAAAAGTTTTTTTTTTCAAAATCAGAGGGTGATTTTGAAAGAAAAATAATATAATGAAGCAGGCCTGGACCAGTGGACTCACTCTGTCCCGTCCCCACTGGCCCTGAAGCAGGCCTGGACTAGTGGGGGCAAGCCTGCTTCTTAATAAAAAAAATTAAAAAAATTTTGGAGCTAGTGGGTGCGAGATCAAAGAATTTTTGGAGCTGGTACCCCAGGCTCGGCCTGTGAATGGGCGCCCGTGGAACGATCCGTTCCACATTAGGTGCGTCGGCCACCAACGACTTCTGAAAACGGTTCTTCCAATCAGTGCTTGTCATTTTTTACCGATGCGTATTCCGGACGTACTAGATAGCCTCTTGTGTCGACGAAGAGGAAAGTGGTGGCGTGTAGTCAATTCCGACGCAGTAGTGTGGGACCAATGCTGACAGTATTTTCAATCAATGGAGACAACTGGTGTTGTCGTTGAAGAATGAATGTTTTGTACAAAAAAAAATGGAATTCAAAGGAATTCAAAGTCGTCGATGAGTTGTAATAATTTCTTCGATTATTGTCGTACAGAAAACAATACACTTATAATAGCCTTCTAAGCTATCTAGTCCAAGACGCTGCAATTATTATATAGAGCCGATCTCCTAAGTTGTCAAAAAATTGAAAATATGCAAATCTCCAATTACGGTTAATAACCAAAGAACCGCAGACTCCCCAAAATCCTGTTATAAAGCCAAGCACCACTGTAATTGGAAACCAAGGAATTCTATGCCCACCTACTTTCTCATCATGCGTATTCTTGTCATCGTTACTCTTGACAGTATGTGTGCACTCCTTTGAAAGTGGGGCACCACAAAGTCCAACATTTCCCTCATACGCAAAGGAACCAAAGCTCTGTAGCTGAGTGCTTGAGGGTATTGGTCCATAGAGATTATTGTTTGCTACGCTAAACCTTGCTAAGAAATTCAGACTATCAAGTGATTCTGGTATTTCGCCTGACAGCCGATTCACAGAGAGGTTCAATCTTTCCAAGTTTGTGAGCTCTGAAATTTGACTTGGAATGTTGCCCAAGAAGTTGTTATTGCTAAGATCCAGCTCCTGAAGCAACTTCAAACGACCAATTTCAATAGGGATGTTGCCACCAAGACTATTGTTGTTAAGGTAAATTCCTGTGTAGTAGCTAGAGAGAGAATTGTATTGGAAAACCCTTTGACCAATAATGGTAAAAAGTGGTAAAATCGAAGTGGTATTGTTCTCTAGAGCTTGTGTTGATATTAATGCTGGCAATGCACATAATTCTGTCGGGATTTCACCAGAAAAGTGGTTGCTAGACAACTCCAAAAACTTGAGCCTTGGAAGGGTTGGAAACCAACCTGGAATTGAACCTGTGATACTGTTGCGATTTAGATATAGGATTTCCAGCTTCTTTAGATTAGATAGCCACGTGGGCAATTGACCTGTCAACTGGCATCCATCAAGACCCAAGAACTGGACATTTCTGAATCCATCACGAGCTATGCTGTCATCTGTTGGTACTGCCTCGTGAAAAAAATTTCTTCCAATGATGACAACACTGAGGAACTTACAGTGCATCAGAATCTTGATTGCACTAGTGATATTA